>OU342741.1:490892034-491633826 GCA_910589775.1 Avena eriantha | reverse complement strand
GTTTAGGAGAAGAACACACATGCAATGAACTCTAGTGGATCCATATGTGGATTAATAAAAGAACACACATTCAATCACACTGGTGGATCCATGTGGTTTATGAAAAGAACACACATGCATAGACTCTATCCATGGTTTATGAAAGGAACACACATGCAATGACACTGGTGGATCCATGTGGTTTATGAAAATAACACACATGCAATGACTCTAGTTATTGTTTATGAAATGAACACACATGCAATAACACTGGTGGATCCATGTGGTTTATGAAAAGAACACATATGCAATGACTCTGGTGGATCCATGTTGTTTATGAAAAGAACACACATGCAATGACTCTAGTTATGGTTTATGAAAAGAACACAAATGCAATGAACTCTGGTGGATCCATGTGGTTCATGAAAAGAACACACATGCAATGACTCTAGTGGATCCATGTATTTTATGGAAATAACACAAATGCAATGAACTCTAGTGGATCCATGTGGTTTATGAAAAAAAAACACATGCAATGCACTCTAGTGGATCCATGTGGTTTATGAAAAGAACACACATGATGTGGTGGCATCACTACATATGTTCTTTTCCAAAACCACAATGATGCACACTAATACACACACATCCAATGGGGTGTGGTGATTCAGCATCTTTCAATCTGGTGGTATAATGCATGTTGTAGTTGAATCCCAGCATGCTACCAAGGTTCCTGGACATGGTTGGACCACATGCTGGAGTTTCATCACTGCATGTGTTCTTTTCCTTAAACAAAAATGATGCACACTAATACACACACATGCAATGACTCTAGATGTGGTCTATGAAAAGAACACACATGCAATGGATTCTAGTGGATCCATGTTGTTTATGAAAAGAACACACATGCAATGAAATCTAGTGGATGCATGTGGTTTATGAAAAGAACACACATGCAATGAACTCTAGTTGCGGTTTATTAAAAGAACACACATGTAATGACTCTAGTTGTGGTTTATGAAAAGAACACACATGCAATGACTCTAGCTGTGTTTTATGAAAAGAACACACATGCAATGACTCTAGTGGATCCATGGGGTTATGAAACGAACACACAAGTAATGACTCTGGTGGATCCATGTAGTTTATGAAAAGAACACACATGTAGAGACTCTATCCATGGTTTATGAAAAGAACACACATGCAATGACTCTAGTGGTTGTTTAGGAGAAGAACACACGTGCAATGAACTCTAGTGGATCCATATGTCGTTTAATAAAGGAACACACATTCAATCACCCTGGTGGATCCATGTGGTTTATGAAAAGAACACACATGCAATGGACTCTAGTTGTCGTTTATGAAAAGAACACATGTGCAATGACTCTAGTTTTGGTTTATGAAAATAACATACATGCAATGACTCTAGTTGTGGTTTATGAAAAGAACACACATGCAATGACTCTAGATGTGGTCTATGAAAAGAACACACATGCAATGGATTCTAGTGGATCCATGTTGTTTATGAAAAGAACACACATGCAATGAAATCTAGTGGATCCATGTGGTTTATGAAAAGAACACACATGCAATGAACTCTAGTTATGGTTTATGAAAATAAAACACATGGAATGACTCTAGTTGTGATTTATGAAAATAACACACATGCAATGACTCTAGTTGTGGTTATTGAAACGAACACACACACAATTACTCTAGGTGTGGTTTATGAAAAGAACACACATGCAATGACTCTGGTGGATCCATGTGGTTTATGAAAAGAACACACATGCAATGACTCTAGGTGTGGTTTATGAAAAGAACACACATGCAATGACACTGGTGGATCCATGTGGTTTATGAAAAGAACACACATGCAATGACCCTGGTGGATCCATGTAGTTTATGAAAAGAACACACATGCAATGACTCTAGTTATGGTTTATGAAAAGAACACAAATGCAATGAACTCTAGTGGATCCATGTGCTTCATGAAAAGAACACACATGCAATGAGTCTAGTGGATCCATGTGGTTTATGGAAATAACACAAATGCAATTAACTCTAGTGGATCCATGTTGTTTATGAAAATAACACACATGTAATGCACTCTAGTGGATCCATGTGGTTTATGAAAAGAACGCACATGATGTGGTGGCATCACTACATATGTTCTTTTCCAAAACCACAATGATGCACACTAATACACACACATCTAATGGGGTGTGGTGATTCGGCATCTTTCAATCTGGTGGTCGAATGCATGTTGTAGTTGAATCCCAGCATGCTCCCAGGGTTCCTGGACATGGTTGGACCACATGCTGGAGTTTCATCACTGCATGTGTTCTTTTCCTTAAACAAAAATGATGCACACTAATACACACACATGCAATGACTCTAGATGTGGTTTATGAAAAGAACACACATGCAATGGATTCTAGTGGATCCATGTTGTTTATGAAAAGAACACACATGCAATGAAATCTAGTGGATCCATGTGGTTTATGAAAAGAACACACATGCAATGAACTCTAGTGGTGGTTTATTAAAAGAACACACATGTAATGACTCTAGTTGTGGTTTATGAAAAGAACACACATGCAATAACTCTAGTTGTGTTTTATGAAAAGAGCACACATGCAATGACTCTAGTGGATCCATGTGGTTATGAAACGAACACACATGCAATGACTCTGGTGGATCCATGTGGTTTATGAAAAGAACACACATGTAGAGACTCTATCCATGGTTTATGAAAGGAACACACATGCAATGACACTGGTGGATCCATGTGGTTTATGAAAATAACACACATGCAATGACTCTAGTTGTTGTTTATGAAATGAACACACATGCAATAACACTGGTGGATCCATGTGGTTTATGAAAAGAACACATATGCAATGACTCTGGTGGAACCATGTTGTTTATGAAAAGAACACACATGCAATGACTCTAGTTATGGTTTAGGAGAAGAACACACATGCAATGCCACTTGTGGATCCATGTGGTTTATGAAAAGAACACGCATGCAATGACATTGGTGGATCCATGTGGTTTATGAAAAGAACACACATGCAATGACTCTGGTGGTGGTTTAGGAGAAGAACACACATGCAATGACTCTAGTTGTGGCTCATGAAAACAACACACATGCAATGACAATGGTGGATCCATGGGCTTTATGAAAAGAACACACATGCAATGACACTGGTGGATCCATGTGGTTTATGAAAAGAACACACATGCAATGACTCTAGTTGCGGTTTATGAAAAGAACACAAATGCAATGAACTCTAGTGGATCCATGTGGTTTTTGAAAAAAAAAACATGCAATGACTTTCGTGGATCCATGTGATTTATGAACAGAACACCAATGCAATGAACTCTAGTATGTCCATGTGGTTTATGAAAAGAAAACACATGCAATGCACTCTAGTGGATCCATGTGGTTTTTGAAAAGAACACACATGCTGTGGTGGCATGACTTCATGTGTTATTTTCCAAAACCACAATGATGCACATGGATACCACACATCTAATGGGGTGTGGTGATGCAGCATCGTTCAAGCTAGAGGTGGAATGCATGCTGCAGTTGAATCCTAGCATGCTGCCAGGGTTCCTGGACATGGTTGGAGACCACATGCTAGAGTGGCATTACTGCATGTGTTCTTTTCCTAAAACAACAATGATGCACACTGATACACACACATGCAATGACTCTATTTGTGGTTTATAAAAAGAACACACATGCAATGAATTGTACTGGATCCATGTGGTTTATGAAAAGAATACACATGCAATGAACTCTAGTGGATCCATGTGGTTTATGAAAAGAACACACATGCAATGAACTCTAGTTGTGGTTTATGACAAGAACACACATGCAATGACTCTAGTTGTGGTTGATGAAAAGAACACACATGCAATGACCCTAGTTGTAGTTTATGAAAAGAACGTACATGCAATGACTCTAGTGGATCCATGTGGTTTATGAAAAGAACACACATGCAATGACTTTGGTGGATCCATGTGGTTTATGAAAATAACACACATGCAATTACTCTAGCCGTGGTTTATGAAAAGAACACACATGCAATGACACTGGTGGATCCATGTGGTTTATGAAAGGAACACACATGCAATGACTCTATGTATGTATTATGAAAAGAACACACATGAAATGACACTGGTGGATCCATGTGTTTTATGAAAAGCACACACATGTAATGACTCTAGTTGTGGTTTATGGAAAGAACACACATGCAATGACTTATGAAAATAACACACATGCAATGACTCTAGTGGATCCATGTGGTTTATGAAAAGAACACACATGCAATGAACTCTAGTGGATCCATGTGGTTTATGAAAAGAACACACATGCAATGACTCTGGTGGATCCATGTGGTTTATCAAAAGAACACACATGCAATGACTCTAGCAATGGTTTATAAAAAAACACATGCAATGACACTGGTGGATCCATGTGGTTTATGAAAAGAACACACATGCAATGACACTGGTGGATTCATGTGGTTTTTGAAAAGAACACACATCCAATGACTCTAGTTGTGGTTTATGAAAAGAACAGAAATGCAATGAAATCTAGTGGATCCATGTGGTTTATGAAAAGAACACACATGCAATGAACTCTAGTTATGGTTTATGAAAATAAAACACATGGAATGACTCTAGTTGTGATTTATGAAAATAACACACATGCAATGACTCTAGTTGTGGTTATTGAAACGAACACACACACAATTACTCTAGGTGTGGTTTATGAAAAGAACACACATGCAATGACTCTGGTGGATCCATGTGGTTTATGAAAAGAACACACATGCAATGACTCTAGGTGTGGTTTATGAAAAGAACACACATGCAATGACACTGGTGGATCCATGTGGTTTATGAAAAGAACACACATGCAATGACCCTGGTGGATCCATGTAGTTTATGAAAAGAACACACATGCAATGACTCTAGTTATGGTTTATGAAAAGAACACAAATGCAATGAACTCTAGTGGATCCATGTGCTTCATGAAAAGAACACACATGCAATGAGTCTAGTGGATCCATGTGGTTTATGGAAATAACACAAATGCAATTAACTCTAGTGGATCCATGTTGTTTATGAAAATAACACACATGTAATGCACTCTAGTGGATCCATGTGGTTTATGAAAAGAACGCACATGATGTGGTGGCATCACTACATATGTTCTTTTCCAAAACCACAATGATGCACACTAATACACACACATCTAATGGGGTGTGGTGATTCGGCATCTTTCAATCTGGTGGTCGAATGCATGTTGTAGTTGAATCCCAGCATGCTGCCAGGGTTCCTGGACATGGTTGGACCACATGCTGGAGTTTCATCACTGCATGTGTTGTTTTCCTTAAACAAAAATGATGCACACTAATACACACACATGCAATGACTCTAGATGTGGTTTATGAAAAGAACACACATGCAATGGATTCTAGTGGATCCATGTTCTTTATGAAAAAAACACACATGCAATGAAATCTAGTGGATCCATGTGGTTTATGAAAAGAACAAACATGCAATGAACTCTAGTGGTGGTTTATTAAAAGAACACACATGTAATGACTCTAGTTGTGGTTTATGAAAAGAACACACATGCAATAACTCTAGTTGTGTTTTATGAAAAGAGCACACATGCAATGACTCTAGTGGATCCATGTGGTTATGAAACGAACACACATGCAATGACTCTGGTGGATCCATGTGGTTTATGAAAAGAACACACATGCAGAGACTCTATCCATGGTTTATGAAAGGAACACACATGCAATGACACTGGTGGATCCATGTGGTTTATGAAAATAACACACATGCAATGACTCTAATTGTTGTTTATGAAATGAACACACATGCAATAACACTGGTGGATCCATGTGGTTTATGAAAAGAACACATATGCAATGACTCTGGTGGATCCATGTTGTTTATGAAAAGAACACACATGCAATGACTCTAGTTATGGTTTAGGAGAAGAACACACATGCAATGACACTTGTGGATCCATGTGGTTTATGAAAAGAACACGCATGCAATGACATTGGTGGATCCATGTGGTTTATGAAAAGAACACACATGCAATGACTCTGGTGGTGGTTTAGGAGAAGAACACACATGCAATGACTCTAGTTGTGGCTCATGAAAACAACACACATGCAATGACAATGGTGGATCCATGGGCTTTATGAAAAGAACACACATGCAATGACACTGGTGGATCCATGTGGTTTATGAAAAGAACACACATGCAATGACTCTAGTTGCGGTTTATGAAAAGAACACAAATGCAATGAACTCTAGTGGATCCATGTGGTTTTTGAAAAAAAACATGCAATGACTTTCGTGGATCCATGTGATTTATGAACAGAACACCAATGCAATGAACTCTAGTATGTCCATGTGGTTTATGAAAAGAAAACACATGCAATGCACTCTAGTGGATCCATGTGGTTTTTGAAAAGAACACACATGCTGTGGTGGCATGACTTCATGTGTTATTTTCCAAAACCACAATGATGCACATGGATACCACACATCTAATGGGGTGTGGTGATGCAGCATCTTTCAAGCTAGAGGTGGAATGCATGCTGCAGTTGAATCCTAGCATGCTTCCAGGGTTCCTGGACATGGTTGGACACCACATGCTAGAGTGGCATTACTGCATGTGTTCTTTTCCTAAAACAACAATGATGCACACTGATACACACACATGCAATGACTCTATTTGTGGTTTATAAAAAGAACACACATGCAATGAATTGTACTGGATCCATGTGGTTTATGAAAAGAATACACATGCAATGAACTCTAGTGGATCCATGTGGTTTATGAAAAGAACACACATGCAATGAACTCTAGTTGTGGTTTATGACAAGAACACACATGCAATGACTCTAGTTGTGGTTGATGAAAAGAACACACATGCAATGACCCTAGTTGTAGTTTATGAAAAGAACGTACATGCAATGACTCTAGTGGATCCATGTGGTTTATGAAAAGAACACACATGCAATGACTTTGGTGGATCCATGTGGTTTATGAAAATAACACACATGCAATTACTCTAGCCGTGGTTTATGAAAAGAACACACATGCAATGACACTGGTGGATCCATGTGGTTTATGAAAGGAACACACATGCAATGACTCTATGTATGTATTATGAAAAGAACACACATGAAATGACACTGGTGGATCCATGTGGTTTATGAAAAGCACACACATGTAATGACTCTAGTTGTGGTTTATGGAAAGAACACACATGCAATGACTTATGAAAATAACACACATGCAATGACTCTAGTGGATCCATGTGGTTTATGAAAAGAACACACATGCAATGAACTCTAGTGGATCCATGTGGTTTAAGAAAAGAACACACATGCAATGACTCTGGTGGATCCATGTGGTTTATGAAAAGAACACACATGCAATGACTCTAGCAATGGTTTATAAAAAAACACATGCACTGACACTGGTGGATCCATGTGGTTTATGAAAAGAACACACATGCAATGACACTGGTGGATTCATGTGGTTTTTGAAAAGAACACACATGCAATGACTCTAGTTGTGGTTTATGAAAAGAACAGAAATGCAATGAACTCTAGTGGATCCATGTGGTTTATCAAAAGAACACACATGCAATGACTCTAGTGATCCATGTGGTTTATGAAAAGAACACACATGCAATGAACTCTAGTGGACCATGTGGTTTATGAAAAGAACACACATGATGTGGTGGCATCACTGCATGTGTTCTTTTCCTAAAACTACAATGATGCACACTGATACACTCACACATCCAATGAGGTGTGGTGATGTAGCATCTTTCAAGCTAGTGGTAGAATGCATGTTGAAGTTTAATCTCAGCATGCTGCAAGGGTTCCTGGACATGGTTGGACACCATATGTTGTGGTAGCATCATTGCATGTGTTCTTTTCCTAAAACCACAATGATGCACACTGATACACTCACACACACATCTAATGAGGTGTGGTGATGTAGCATCTTTCAAGCTAGTGGTCAAATGCATGTTGCGGTTGAATCCTAGCATGCTGCGATGGTTCCTGGACATGGTTGGACAAATGTTGTGGTGGCATCATTGCACGTGTTCTTTTCCAAAACCACAATGATGCACACTGACACACACACACATCCAATGAGATGTGGTGATGCAGCATTTCATTTTATTTCATTGTATAAGACACTCACTTTCCATTTTTATACTACTCAGTTTTGCCCTTGGTTTTTTGATACTACTCAGTTTCCCCCTCCCCTCTCGTAGAAGCCCAAACCTATGCTCACTCTGGCTGCTATGCCTTGATTGGTTGTCACAGTTGTCACGCGGATCGTGTGCACCAACCGTTGATCCTGTGTGATCTAACGCAGATTGTTGCACACGTCCTTCCCTTCACAGTACAGCGTGAGACAGCACGGACGTCTCTATCAGCGAGACTTCTACAAGAAGAAACACGAAGCCGTCCATGGAAAAATTTGCCGAGTGGTCATGTCATGTTTAATCACATTTGAAAAGCCTACTACTACTACCACAACACATGCACATGGCAACTAGGTCATCAAGTGCAAGGTTGTCGGCGGGACGTTGCAAATTACTGCCACTTGATTTTAATAAGACATATCCCATTTTTACGTAGTGTGCTCTCAATATCACCCCCAACTGGGCCCTACCACAAGTAACTTCCACGCGTCAGGTGGGGCCTCGAGGAGACCTAACGTTGCTAGAAATTGGTTATGTGCCACTTGCATGCAGTGGGATCAAGGTCTGCCATGCGCGTGTTTTCAATGCAGTTATAAATTGGAGATCATGGTTGTTTCAAAAAAAGTGGAGATTGTGGTAGCCCCATCCCCCCACCCACCACATGTGTCCACTCGAGGACTACCAAAGATCTAGTGTTTATAAACCCGCTCGGCCTTCTTCTTCCATGAGATCGTGTCATTTTCCCTAATCTTTCTAGTCCCAAAACCCCAATCTGCACCTACCGCGTGTGCCGAAGCTCCTTCGCTTGCACCACCACCTTCCCTAGGTGCACCATGAAGCGTACGCATGGAGATGAGCCGGAGGTGAAGCCAGTTGAAGGCGCAGTAGTAGATGGCTCGGTCGTTGCCAAGCAGGCGGAGGCATCTTCTCCGGGCACGCACGCCACTCATCGCCGTGCCGTCGAGGCTTCGAGCTCATCCGTCCAGCCAGTGGTCGTCGCTATCGAGTAGCATGTGACCGACAATGTCGTGGTGCCAGCGGCAGATCTGGATGAGGGGCAGGCGGCAGGCGGAGGCAATCTAGTGCTCTACAACAACGACCCCGTCGCCATCCAAGAAATCGTCGATGCAATCATAGAGAATGACGAGTTCAAGGAGGAGGTCCCGGATGAGGAGTCGGAGGTACTACATTGCTAGCTTCTCTAGTCGCAACCGCATATTTCACTGTTCATACATAGGATTTGCTCAATCGTTGTCGTTGTATTGGGAACGGCAGTACCTGAGGAGGTTAGATAGAGGTGTGGGGACTAGCAGGGAAGCTATCGACGGCGTCCACAGGCGGGATTGGATACAAGCGAGCGTAGCGGGACGCAAGAAGTACCCAGGTTCGGGGCCCTCGTGGCGAGGTAAAGCCCCTACTCCTGCCGGATCTGACTATGTGGAATACCAGAACTACAAGTGCTCCTCGAGCTGTATACGCTAGCTACTGCCTTAAATGCTGTAAGACCAACCCTTTCTACTGAGGCCTTGCCTCTCCTTATATAGGCAGAGAGGCAAAGGTCTCATTGGCCAGTCCGACTTGCGGGCCCCACAGGCAGGTCCCCGCCGACTAGTCATCTACAGGATCTAGTATGGCTTGTCCTGTCGGAGTACGAGCGGTACGGCTGTCGTAGGCACAGTGGACGTCGTGCGAGCCTGTCGTCAGCACCGGCCACTGTTCCTGCGTCACCCACGCAAAGTCTTCGGTATGGCCGGGTAGTTGCCAATCTTGTCACCGTACAGCGTACCGTGCACTGATACACACGCCGCCCTGTCCCATTGATTGAGTCCGGCTACATCGCTGTATCCGGCTGCCTCCTGCTGATCCGGCTACCGGGGGATAGCCGGCCTGTCTTGCCTTGTCCGGCTGCATCTGGTCAGCCGGACACGATCCGAGTGTCTTTTTCTTATTCGGTTGGGGTACCTGGGGATCATCCCCCTGACAATAGCCCCCGAGCGCGTGTTGATTCCGCCCTTAGGCGAAATGTGCGCGCACTTCCTCTTGTTTTTGAATTTGTGTCTAGCTGATCTTGGCAGTTGCGCTACCCGTGACGTCAGTGCTGACGCCGGCCACGCGCGCCCGCACCATTATTACTCTGCGGCGGGTAGCGTAACGTCCCGTCGCACGTCGCCTCGGGAAACCGCTGTCCGGCGCTTCGATTCTCGCTCCAGGATCTTCTGCGCATCCTGCTCTGGCACACGGGATCTTAGGCGGAGGTTGGGGTGTGGGTCACCCGGATGCGCGCCACGTTCCCCGTCGACGGTTGCCCTTTTGGCTCCTTAAAGGGACGCCGCGGGGGAGGCGATTTCTTTCCTTCGCTCCCCCGCTGCAGTTCCTTCTCTTTCGTTGCCTCCGCTCCTACGCCCTTGCTCTTTGCACCGCCCGTTCGCCATCATCGACGCTACGGGCCACCGCAAATCTTCCGTCGCCGCTCCCCCTCGTCAACCGGAAATGTCCGCCGACCGCGGGGCCTGGTGCGGCTCCGCCGTCACCGAGGACCAAATCGCCAAATACCACGCCACCCGCGTCCTCCTGCCGACGGAGGAGGTGTCGGTGCGGCTGGCGCCGGCCGGGGAGGTGTCGCCGCATCCGGAGGAGGGCGAGCACGTCATCTTCCTTTCACACTTGGCCCGCAGGTTCGCCCTTCCGGTGAACCCGTTCCTCTTGACCTTCCTCGCTTTCTTCGATCTTCGTCTCCACCACCTCGGCGCCAACACAATCGGAACGTTGGCGCACTTTGTTGCTTTCTGCGAGAGCTACCTCGGGATCCAACTGGATTCGGGCTCTTCTGTCGGCTCTTCCGAGTCCGGCCGTAGGTGCAGTTCACCCAGGGGCCACTAGTCGCCTGCGTCGGCGCCTCCATCTACTCCCGCACGCAGACCGGCTACCCCAAATTCCTTCTTCACGATACGGTACGACTGTGGCAGCAGTCATACTTCTACGTGAAGAACCTCACCAACGTCGACTGGATCAATCTGCCGGCCTTCCAGGACGTCGAGTCCAGCCGGCAGAACTGGGACTTGAAGTTCCACAGCGACAGGGCGGAGACGGACGAGCTGCTGAAGCGCATGCGCTCCCTCGTCCACTGCCGGCTGACCGGCCTAGACGTCACTCTCAGCTGGATGTCCCGGCCGATGATGCCGTTGCAGCAGCGAGCACACAAGATGTGCTACTACTTTGGCCGGCTGGACCCGACCCGGCTGTCGCGCCGTGATCCCCGCTACCCCAACCTGAAGGAGTGGGTGTGGACGATCACCAAGGGGCGGCTGCCGGAGAACTAGAAGTTCAATCTGGCGCCGAAGCTTTCTCCCTTCTCGAGGCCCAGAACATGGACCAAGAGAAGGAGATTAAACGGTTGGCGCTCAAGGAGAAGGCACTGGTGGAGGAGCTGATGCAGGTCGGCCACACTGCCAAGGGTGAGTTTTCTTTCCGCCTTCTTTTCTTTCCGGATCCGGTAGCCGGATCTGACTTCTCTTTTCTGACAGCCTTTTACCCCGGCATAGACCTGCTGGCCTACAACTGGCTGCAGGAGAACTGGCCGGGAGCGCAGCCGACGGCCCAGGAGCTCGTCGTCCTTCTTGGCGAGGAAGCTGCCAAGCTTCGCCAGGCGGCGCGGGACGTCTTCTCCTTCGTATGGCCGGAGGCTCCGGTTCCGAAGACAATGGCGCAGCTGGCTGCGAAGGTGGGGGAGGTGTCGGCCGCGGTGGACCGGCTGCGGGACCTAGCTGCACGAGCTGGAGCGGAGATGGCCTTGGCTCTGATGCTCTCCTGGTACAAGGACTCCCGCGTCGAGAAGATCGACGGAGGCTTCCGCGCCGGAGCTGATCTTGCCGCTATCCGCCAAGCCCATCCAGAGCTCCGCGGGTCCGCCATCAAGATTGCCGACTACGTGGACCCCGACGAGGTGCTCACCGACTCGTAGTCCGTCGGCACTCCTAATGTGGAGGCCCCGATGCCACCGCCTGCTAGCGCTGGAACCGAATCAAGCTTCGCGCCTCCTCCGCCGCCCGAAGCCTCTGCCGGCCAAGGACTCCCCCACGGCAAGGGTCCTGTCGCTTAGATATCGCCCCGGGATGCCGGGTGTATTTGTCTTGTGTCACATGTTTATGAACCTTGTCTGTTTGTGCCGGCTGTCTTTGACGCCGGGCAACTTATGGGAGCTTTGTCTCTCCTTTGTTTGTCATTGTTGAAATTCTTGAGCTTCCCTTGACTTGTGTGTTTCAAATTTTCTTTCCATACTTCGCCGGTTAACTTCGCCCGGCTACACACTTTTAGTCGGGGGAACCGCACCTCTAGTGGGGGCGCGCGAGCGCACCCACTGGGTGTAGCCCCCGAGATTCGCAGTAGCTGGCGTAGCCAGGTGCTTTGAATCTTCCTTCTTTCCCCATTCTTCTATTTTTATCCGACTACACTCGTCTCGGTTGGTTGCTTTCGCCGGCTGAATGCCTTCAGCCGAGGGAACTAACATTCCAGTGGGGGCGTGCGACCCCGAGATTCGGAGTAGCTGGCGTAGCTAGGTGCTTCGAATCTTCCTTGTCTTCTCTTGCTCCTGCCCTTGCCCTCACCTGGGCTCCGATCGGCCGGCTAAACACCTTTAGCCGGTCGGAAACCACAAGATTCCACTAGGGGCGCGCGAGCGCACCTAGTGGGTGTAGCCCCTGAGATTCGGAGCGCTTGATGAAGGCAAGGACTACGAATCTTCTTTCCTTCTCCTGGATTCCGACTCTAGGTAGTC
Source organism: Avena eriantha (assembly GCA_910589775.1). NCBI lineage: Eukaryota > Viridiplantae > Streptophyta > Magnoliopsida > Poales > Poaceae > Avena > Avena eriantha. Next base: position 491,620,798 of record OU342741.1, on the reverse strand, counting down.
GGACAAAACGTACATACGCATACACACATGCCCACATAGGTTAGTAGGTTACTCTGCCTAATTGTAGCCGGAAAATGGCTTGTTTTTTCGAAAACTTGCTTGTCCCTTTCTAGACACTTAGTCGCTTTCCCGTGTGCTCTGCTGTTTTCGCTGCGTCCTTGACGGGCAGCCGGGTTGCGGTCTACAGTCGGAATCGAAGGGAGCTGACAGTACATTGCATACGGTACTAATGGCTTAGCAGGTGGATTGGTTCGAGCTAGTTGCATGGCCGAGACACCCGATCTGTCGCGTCTCCTCCCCGTTTTTCGTGTGGGATGCCTCGGGCTTTTTCTCTTGCTAGCCAGACAGCCGGATTGCAGTCTGTAGCTCAGAGAAGAGTGGGCCTCTGACATCGTCGCATAGTACTCAGTTGGTTTGTTGACTTAGCAGGCCAGGCCAGCCGGCGAGCCCCCGGGTAGGGGTTGCCGGAGCCGGAAAATAATAACCGAAAAACCGATGCATACACATTTCTAGCAAGGAGCCCCCGAGATTCTCATGGGGTCTGCATTTTTATTCATAGGGTTTTCGGGATACATACGCTGCCTGGCGACTAGGTGTAAAACGGGCGCAGCAGGGCCGCGTTCCAGGGACGCTCCGTTTCCTCGTCCGATTTGTCCATCTTGTTCTTGCGTGGCTGCTGCGTGTCGATGAGGTAGTAGGAGTCGTTGGGCAGCGCCCGGCTAATGATGAAGGGGCCCTCCCAGGGTGGCAATAGCTTGTGCATGCCCTTCGTGTCTTGCACCAGCCGGAGAACCAGGTCGCCCTCGCGGAATGCGACTGGGCGGATCCAGCTTGAATGGTAGCGACGTAGTCGCTGCTGGTACAGGGCTGATCTGGACAAGGCCAGCTCGCGGGCCTCCTCCAGGAGGTCCACTCCGTCCTCCCGCACCTCCTGGTTGGCTTTTTCGTTGTAGAGGAGCTTGCGAGGGGAGTCGAACTCGATGTCGGCGGAGAGGACAGCTTCCGATCCGTAGACCAGTAAGAACGGCGTGTAGCCGGTTGACCTATTCGGCGTGGTGCGGAGGCTCCACAGCACAGCCGGAAGTTCTTCGATCCAACGTTCGGGTGAACGCTCCAACGGCTCGATGAGACGTGGCTTGATGTCGGCTAGCACTAAGCCGTTTGCTCTTTCGACTTGCCCGTTGGATTGCGGGTGCGCGACGGAGGCGAGGTCCAGTCGGATGCCCTTGTTGCTGCAGAACCGGGCGAAGGCCCCCTTGGCGAAGTTCGTGCCGTTGTCCTGTTGGGGTAGCCAAAACGGTTGATGATGTCGGTGAAGAAGGTGACAACCATCGCCCCGTCCAGCTTCTGGATAGGCTTGGCCTCGATCCACTTCGTGAACTTGTCCACCACCACCAGCAGGTGGGTCATGCCCGCGCGCGCTCGCTTGAAGGGACCGACCATGTCGAGGCCCTAAACCGCGAACGGCCAGGTGATCGGTATGGTCTTGAGTACCGAAGTTGGCATGTGCCTGAGCTGTCCGAAGCGCTGGCACCCATTGCATGCGCGGACCAGCTGCTCGGCATCTTTGAGGGCGGTGGGCCAGTAGAAACCATGGCGGAATGCCTTGGCGACTATCGCCCTTGACGAAGCGTGGTGCCCGCACTCGCCCTGGTGGATATCCTTGAGTAGCCGGTAGCCCGTATCCGCATCGACGCATCTTTGGAAGATACCGGATACACTGCACTTGTACATCTCACCGTTTATGATGGTGTGCGTGTGCGCGTGGCGCCGGATTTGCCTGGCCTCCACCTCGTCGTCCGGAAGTTCTCCATCGGCGATGTAGCTCATGAAGGGATGTGCCCAGGATGGCACTTCCCGGATGACGAGGACGTTCATGTCCTCCGGTTGACGGGTGTCGGGGGGTCGTCCGGGTGGTGTACCCGGAATAGCAGCCCCCGAGCCGCTAGGCGAGCCGGCAGCCCCTGGGTCTTGCGAGCCGGAAGGCGCTGCCTGGCCGGAATTGGTGCGGGTCTTCTTCCTTAGCGGCTCTGCCGCCTCCGCTCCCGCCGTTCCGTCAACCGGAACGATTCCTTCCCAGACAATGGAGTCTGATTCTGGCGACGGGTTGATGGATGGCTTGCGCAGGTGCTCCAAGGAGACCCCCGGTGGGATGGCCTGCCTGGTGGAGCCGATCTTGGAGAGCCCATCGGCTGCCTCGTTGTTGACGCGGGGGATGTGGTGAAATTCGCACCCGTCGAAGGAGGCGCTGAGCTTCTGGATGTGGAACCGGTAGAGGGCCTCTGGCGTCCCATTCTCCGGATACCTGCTGCACCACCAAGTCCGAATCACCGAAGCACAGGATCCGGTTGACGCCGATCTCCTTGGCCAGCCGGAGCCCGTGCGCCAGTGCCTCATATTCGGTTTACGTTGTTGGAGGCCTTGAAGTGGATCTGCAGTACGTACTCCAGCCGGTCTCCCTTGGGCGAGGTGAGCACGATGCCGGCTCCCAAGCCCCCGAGCATCTTCGATCTGTCGAAGTGCATCCGCCAATGGTACAAATCTGGAATCGGTGGGAGATACTGGGTCTCGGCCCAGTCGACGAGGAAGTCCGCCAATGCTTGCGACTTGATCGTGAGCCGAGGCTCGTACTGGATGGAGTAGGCGGCAAGCTCGATGGCCCACTTGGCGACTCGGCCGGTGGCGTCCTTGTTGCTGATGATTTCCGAAAGGGGTGCAGTGCACACGACCTTAATCGGATGTTCCTGGAAGTAGTGCTTGAGCTTTTTGCATGCCAGGTACACGCGGTAGCACATCTTCTGGTAGTGGGGGTAGTTCTACTTGGAGAGGGAGAGGACCTCGCTGAGGTAGTAGACGGGCCTTTGCACCGGCTGAGCCTTGCCTTCCTCGGGGCGCTCCACCACTAGGACGACGCTGACGACCGGGTTGATGGCTGCTATATAGAGCAACATCGGCTCCTTACTAGCCGGCGTGGCCAGCACCGGTGATGTGGATAGCATGCGCTTGAGGTCGTGAAAAGCGGCGTCGTCTTGCGAGGTCCAGGAGAACTTGTCCGTCTTCTTCATCAGCTGGTACAATGGGAGTGCCTTCTCCCCCAGCCGGCTGACGAAGCGACTGAGGGAAGCCAGGCATCCGGTGAACTTCTGGACCCCAAGAAGGTTCTTGGGCGGCTGCATCCTCTCGATGGCCGCGATCTTCTCCGGATTTGCCTCGATGCCTCGCTGCGAAACAAGGAAACCGAGTAGCTGGCCGGACGGTACTCCGAAGACGCACTTCTCTGGGTTCAGCTTCATCTGGTACTGGCGGAGGTTGCCAAATGTTTCTCCTAGGTCCTCGAGGAGGGTGCGCTTCTCCTTGGTCTTGATGACCACGTCGTCCACGTAAGCATGCACGTTTCAGCCTATCTGTGAGTGCAAGCATTTCTACATGCATCGTTGATAGGTGGCGCCTGCGTTCTTTAGGCCGAAAGGCATGGTTACATAGCAGAAAGCCCCATAGGGGATGATAAATGATGTCTTAATCTGATGAGCCGGGTTTAGCCGGATCTGATTGTACCCGGAATAACAATCTAAAAAAGACAACAAATCACAGCCGGCCGTGGAATCGATGACTTGATCGATACGGGGCAAGGCGAAGGGGTCTTTCGGGCACGCCTTGTTCAGGCTGGTGTAGTCGATACACATGCGCCAGGTCTTGTTCTTCTTCAGCACCAGGACTGGGTTCGCCAGCTAGTCCGGGTGGTACACTTCCATGATGAAGCCGGCTGCAAGGAGCCAGGTGATCTCGTCACTGATTATCTTTCTCTTCTCCTCTGCGAACCGGCACAGAGGTTGCTTGACTGGCTTGGCATCCGGACGCACGTGAAGTGAGTGCTCGGTGAACTCCCTCGGCACACCTGGCATGTCCTTGGGGGACCACGCGAAGATGTCCCGATTCTCACGGAGGAAGTCCATGAGCACGCCTTCCTATTTGTTGTCCAAGCTGGCGCCAATGGTGACAAACTTGGTCGGATCAGAGGGGTCGAGCAGGATCCTCTTCGTCTCCTTTGCCGGCTAGAAGGCTCCTTCTCCAGCCGGTTTGCTGCTAGCCGGAATGTCCTGCTGGGCCATGGCCACATTGCGCATGATCACGCGCTTCTCCTCGGCTATGATGAGGGCCTCTGCCAGTTTGGAACCGGCTGAGGCGCACTCTATCGATCGCCTGAAGCAGCCGGCGACGGTGATCACGCCGTGGGGTCCCGGCATCTTCGTCTTGAGGTAGGCGTAGTGGGGGATGGCCATGAACTTGGCGAGGGCGGGGCGCCCGAGGAGAGCGTGGTAGGAGCTCATCAGATTTACCACCTCGAACCAGATTGGTTTGCGGCGGAAGTTCTCCTCGGTCCCGAATATGATGTCCAGCTGGATTTTCCCCAGGGGGCACAGGCTGGCCCCGGCAGAACACCGTGGAACGTCGTGGTAGTCGGGCGCAGGTCGCTTTCGCGAATGCCCAGCTTCTCCAGCGAGGACTGGTAGAGGAGGTTGAGGCTGTTGCCTCCGTCGATGAGGACGCGCGAGAATCGGCAAGTGCGGGTGTTAGAGACGATGAGGGGGTCGAGCACCATGGCGTAGCCCCCGGGAGTCGGTTGATGCTCAGGCTGATCCGCCCCGCTCTAGGTGATGGGGGTTTCTGACCAGTTCAGGTACTGGGGGACCGGAGAGGCGATGGTATTGACCTCCTTGGAGCGTCGCCTACGGCTGTACTTGTCGTTCTGCTCCATCTCAAAGATATGGTAGACGGTGTGCGGCTGGGGGTAGCCGTTGTTGTTGTTGCCGCCGTTGCCGCCGTTACCATCATTGCCGGCTCCCCTAGCCGGTGGTGGAGGTCCACCTGGGGGGGAGGTGGGGGACGAGGCTGGTTGCCCTGGTCCTTTAGTTGGCGGGTCCAGCTGCAGTTCCGGGTGGGCCATCGAACATCTGGTCGATGGTGAGCCGTGGCTTCTGCCTCCTTGCTTCGTTAGCCGGCGCGTCGGGCGCGCCCTCCACAGCATTGACCTGCCGCGCGTGGTAGCGAGGCTTCTGCTGTCCGGCCTGGCGGTCCCCCTAGAACCGGTTGTCGTTGCCGTGGCGTCTGGAGGATCCGGCTTCTCCAGTCGGATTGCTGGGTCGGTCGCGAGCCGGCTCCGTGGGAGTCGGACGGCCGTTCGCGTTTACTCGGAGGGGCTTCTTCATGGCGGCATCCGCTGTGGCGTGCTGGTCCGCAACCGTCATGAGCTCCGCCATGGTTTTCGGCTCGTCACACAGTAGCCGGTGGCGAAGCATGGTGCCTCGCGGCAACCCTCGATGAAGAAACCAATGGCTTGGCTCTCCAGGATGCCCTCGCAGGTGTTACGCAGTTCCGTCCACTTGGCGAGGTACTCGCGGTTGGTCTCGTGGTCGCCCTGGACGCACAAAGCCAGGTCGCGCGGGCGCCCTAGGCGCTTGTACGTGTCGTTGAAGTTGCGGACGAACACCTTCTCGAAGTCGGGCCAGGCGTTGATGCTGTTGGGCGCGAGGCTGTTGAGCCATGTCCTCGCCGACCCGGTTAGCATGAGGGGGACGTAGCGCACGGCTGTGTGCTTGTTCCCGTGGGCGATGCCGACTGCCGTAGCGTAGTCGGTCAGCCAGTCTTCTGGTTTCATGCTGCTGTCATACTTGGGGGTGTCCCTGGGCAGGGAGAATTTATCCGGAAACGGCTCGTTCCGGATGCGGGGTCCGAAACAGACCGGACCGGTAGAATCTTCCTCTTCCGTGACGCACGCTTGAGCGAGGAGCTTGATGCGGTCGCGGGCATCCGGACAGTCCGGGTTGGGCGCTCCCACCCGGCCCGAGAGACGGGAACCGGCTGGTCTGGGCACCCCGGCTGGCGGAGGGGGAGGTGGCAGGTTGTTGTTTACCGTCTGCTCCTGGCGCGGCTGGTCCCTGTTGCCAGAGCTGTGACACCTACTGCGGGCCCTGGGCGGCTGAGGGGAGGACGCCTGCTGGGTGTCGCGCGGCGCGCCCCTGCTGTTGGCAGGTAGCCTGCTCCCCGGGGAGTAGCTAAGGTCTTCCTGCATCTGCCGGTTGGCACCAGCCTGCTCGTCCGCGACGCGGAGGAGCTCCTGCACGCGAGCGTGCTGGCGGGCTCGCTCCTTGCCCTCCAGGCTGGGTAATTCCTCTGTCGCGGCTCGCGCCGCGCGCAAGTTCTTGATGGGCGTGTTGTAGGTGGGCCGTGTGAGGGCGGGCACGGGGTCCGGTTCCCCGTCCTTTTCCAACCTACCGCCTAGCTCGCCGCCCCAACGCCGTACCTGGCCGCGCCGGCTCGGCTCCGCGGTAGCCGGAGTGAGGCCGTGCGCACGGTCGTACTCGCGCTGGGTGATCTCGAGCTGCTTACGGGCTGCAGCTAGCTCCATGGCCTCATGGAGGAGGATCTGTCTCTCCATGCTGAAGTTGGCCTCCGCCTCCTCCGGGTTATCCCTGAGGTTAACCGGCGTCAGGAGCCGATCAATGGCATCCTCCACCGGGTCTGGGGCTGCGGGGGAGCAGAAGTCCCGACCTCGTCCGCGCCTCGCTTCCGCGGCTGGCGGGGATGGGAGCTGGAACCGGCCATCATGACCTCTACGTCGCCAAGCGCGGCGGAGGCGATGCCGCCTGAGCACGGAAGCTCCGCGACAGAGACGATTTCCCTAGGGAAACGCTCTAGGACGGTGGCGACGTAAACGGGGAGGTCGCCGAATAGCAGGACGGTGCCGTTCGCCGGGAAGGAGGTTCCGGCGAAGCAGGAAGCGTTGTCGATGACGCAGTCGAACTTGCCGAGCGTGAGCACCAGGCCGGAGGCCACGCGCTCACTGGCTGAAGTGCGGGGTCCCGTGCGGAACGTGACTCCAGTCGAAGCCATCTCGCCCCACGGTGGGCGCCAATTGTCGTTGTATTGGGATCAGCAGTACCTGAGGAGGTTAGATAGAGGTGTGGGGACTAGCAGGGAAGCTATCGACGGCGTCCGTAGGCGGGATTGGATACAAGCGAGCGTAGCGGGACGCAAGAAGTACCTAGGTTCGGGGCCCTCGTGGCGAGGTAAAGCCCCTACTCCTGCCGGATCTGACTATGTGGAATACCAGAACTACAAGTGCTCCTCGAGCTGTATACGCTAGCTACTGCCTTAAATGCTGTAAGACCAACCCTTTCTACTGAGGCCTTGCCTCTCCTTATATAGGCAGAGAGGCAAAGGTCTCACTGGCCAGTCCGACTGGCGAGCCCCACAGGCGGGTCCCCGCCGACTAGTCATCTACAGGGTCCAGTATGGCTTGTCCTGTCGGAGTACGAGCGGTATGGCTGTCGTAGGCACAGTGGACGCCCTGCGAGCCTGTCGTCAGCATCGGCCACTGTTCCTGCGTCACCCACGCAAAGTCTTCGGTATGGCCGGGTAGTTGCCAGTCTTGTCACCATACATCGTATCGTGCACTGATACACACGCCGCCCTGTCCCATTGATTGAGTCCGGCTACGTCGCCGTATCCGGCTGCCTCCTACTGATCCGGCTACCGGGGGATAGCCGGCCTGTCTTGCCTTGTCTGGCTGCATCTGGTCAGCCGGACGCGATCCGACTGTCTTTTTCTTATTCGGTTGGGGTACCTGGGGATCATCCCCCTGACAATCGTGTATAGATTCTATAGCTCTTGAAGTAGGGTAGTATATATATGGTTCGAATGGTCGATTGATGCATCTGCCATCTAGTCACAAAACCCCAATCCGTCTAGTCACAAAACCCCAATCTACTCATCTAGCATCTAGTAAATTTACATTTGCTTAACTCGTTGTTGTTCACATGGTTCTTATTGTGCTGTAAATTTAATCGATCAGAAACATTTGATTTATAGGGGTTTTAGGGTTTGCTAGTTGAGTGTTGATTTCAATACACAACTGCATATAACATTACATTTCTATTCCTTACTGAGCCCAATGATTCAATTTTTTCCCAAAAGAGTACAAGGGAGACACATCTCATGGTGTCGTTTTCTTAGGGATGGTTAGTGAACCTGAGGTAGCAATGTACATAAAAAAATATAGGTTGTGTTGTTGGTATTTTGGTTCTCCAACTCCATCTGTGAAAAAAATAATGAGGCCCTTGATTATTCTCATATGAAACCTATATATATATAATCTTTGTATTGTTTCTAATCTTTGAATGAGTCGTATGCATCTATCCCTAAATATTGTTTCATAGGATTACATTTCAATTTCTTATTGTGGCCAATGATTCAAATTTTCCCCAAAAGAGAGGCAGACACATTGGTGTCAGATTTCTTCAGGGACGAGTTAGCGAACCTAGGGTGATGTACAAGAACAATATAGGTTGTGCAATTGTTACTTGGTTCACTTACGCCATCCCTGAAGAAACTTATGAGGCTGTAATTTTTATTCTACATTCATAGAACTATGATATTTAAATTATGTATTGCATGCATTCATAGTGTATAAGAATTGCATTTCAGTTTGTCACCGAGGCCGATGATTGAAATTTGCCCCAAAAGAGTGCAAGGGGAGACACATATGATGGTGTGTTTTTTAGGGATGGGTTGGTGAATCTGAGGCAACAATGCACACAAAAAATATAGGTTGTGTTGTTGGTACTTTGGTTCACCACCTCCTTCTCTGAAAAAATGAGGCTCTTGATTTATTCTCATATGGAACTACTATAATGATCCTTGAATTGTTTCTGATCTTTGATTCGTATGATGCATATGTATATGCATGGTATCGATCATAAGTATTTTTAACATATACCTGAAGACTAATTGTTTGGTTTTTATTTATAATTACAATATTTAGGATTGTTTTTGTACTTGAATACGTATATCCCTGAATATTGTTTCGTAGGATTACATTTCAATTTCTTATTGTGGCCAATGATTCAAATTTGCCCCGAAAGAGAGGGAGATACATTGGTGTCAGATTTTTTCTGGGATGAGTTAGCGAACATGGGGTGATGTACAAGAACAATATAGGTTGTACAATTGTTACTTGGTTCACTAACGCCATCCTTGAAGAAACTTATGAGGCCCCTTGATTTATTCTACATTCATAGAACTATGATCTTTGAATTGTTATTGCATGCATGCATTCATAGTGTATAAGAATTACATTTCATTTGCTGACCGAGCCGATGATTGAAATTTTCCACAAATGAGTGTAAGGCATACACATATGATGGTGTCATTTTTAGGGATGTGTTGGTGAACCTGAGGCAGCAATGTACATAAACAATATAGGTTGTGTTGTTGGTACTATGGTTCACCAACTTCATCTCTAAAAAAAATTATGAGGCCCTTGATTAATTCTCATATGGAACTACATGCATGATCCTTGATTTTTTTCTGATCTTTGAATGATCCGTATGATGCATATGTATATGCATGGTTTTGATCATAAGTATTTTCAACATGTACATGGAGATTAATCGTTTGGTTTTTATTTATAATTACAATATTAAGGATTGTTTTTGTACCTGAATATGTATATCCCTGAATATTGTTTCATAGGATTACATTTCAATTTCTTATTGTGGCCAATGATTCAAATTTGCCCCAAAAGAGAGGCAGACACATTGGTGTCAGATTTTTTCAGGGATGAGTTAGCGAACCTAGGGCGATGTACAAGAACAATATAGGTTGTGCAATTGTTACTTAGTTCACTCACGCCATCCCTGAAGAAACTTATAAGGCTGCAATCTTTATTCTAAATACACTCTGATCCAATTAATTGTCATTTTGTTGAGATGATATGATATATGAACTGATCAAACTATTGTTGAGATGCTTTCTCTTTGATATCAACTTAATATTGTCTTACATATATATGTTGTCAATTCTTGAGTTGTAATACAATTCAATCATATGTATGAGTCCTAAGTTATGTTCTTAAAAATCAACAGGAGGGTGATGATGACGTGGACGATAGCAAGGAATCTAGGCACAATAAGATCCCATACGTGTTGAGGCGGTTACGTTGTGGGGAAATCTGTTTCTACCGTAGGGGAGACTATTTTGCCCATTCTATGGAAGAGAAATCAACGTCAACCTCGACAGCATGATCCAGCATGCGGTGGGCGTTGGCGGAGGTGGAGGCAGAAGGCATAGGCCGACTACCTTGGCACGGCAGGCAGCCTTCGGCAAATTCCTCCGGGATTATGTCAGGACTGGCATATATCCCCTCGACTAGGTTGTCCCTGCCTCCTACTGCTGCCCCTGCCCTGCTAGGCATCTCTGTGTCCCGGCCTCCTACTGCTGACCCTACTTTTATTTTGTTTTAGTTAATTATTACCTATGTGTTGCATGTAAGACAATATATCTGTGGTGTCTCTGGTGAACCTTCTATACTCCTTTATATGGAGTGCCTTAAAATTTCTAGTGTTCAATGATATTACTGATCATGCTCATGCACACTACCAAATATTCTAGTGCTCGATTATATTATATTGTCAAGGAATACATCAACAAGTTAAATTGGTCGAAATTTCGTATTGAAGTAACTACTCACATCGGCGGTGGACGTTGGCAGAAGCCAAGGCCGAAGGCATCAGCCGAAGACCTTCGCACGACACACAACCTTCAGCAAATTCCTTACAGGTTCAACAATAGGTTGTCGCCGCCCAGCTCCAGATTCGCTAATAGGTTCAACATGGCAGAACTTGAGCTACCACAGAGACCTCTTCAGGGGTTGCAGAATTGGTGCGGGTGCGACCATGGCGACGGCGAGCTCGGATTCTGGAGGAAAACATGACTGAGCATGGTCGACACGGTGACAGATCTCATCAAGAACCAATTCTCGTCCCCGCGTCGTGCCATGGGTGCGGCCATGGTGAGGGCGAGCTCCGACTCGGGATGGGGAGGAGAGCGGGGCCGAGCAGGTTCATCCACGTCCCAGCTCCGCGCCAGGGGCGTGACCGTAGATTGCCGCTCCGGGGAAGAAGAAGACGCGCAATGGATGCAGGTGCCAACGCTGCAAGCCTATAGGGAGGAGAGGGGAGCCAAGCAGGTTCGTCCACATCCCATCTCCATGCAATGGCTGCGACCATAGATTGCCGCTCCGAGCAAGAAAAATGCATGCAATGGATGTAGGCGCCAATGCTGCACGCCAACATGGCAGTCACGATGGCAGCGACATAACGGCGAAAACTGACAGGGGGGCAACTTAATGGGCGTTAGCCTGATATTTTGTATTCAAAATTAAAGGTTGAATTCATGCTGAAAAGACCCCCTTAGTATTGGGCACACCAATTGTGGGCAACGCAGAGGATTACATGCAACTTGGGTACCTCTTTGCCTTGGCGCCTCAACTTTTGGGTCGCAAAACGATATTCTCACAGAAAGGGGCTGACGTTACCATGGGATGGCACAACCCACGGTGTCAACTTGGGCCCTAGCCAGGTCTCCATGACGATGCCGGTTGCTATGGATGTCCAGCAGGTAGTTTTCGCTCCCTTTGCCACTCGTTGTCACAAATATGGGCCTCGGCTCATAGAGACACTTACTAGGTACTCAGAGGAGTGGAAAAGGTCGAAGACGACGAAGGCCACGACATCAGGGGATGTAGCTGAGAAGGCCACGATGTTGGAGGCTGCCACTGAGTCGATGAAGCCCCCGAGTGCCAATGCGTAGCTATAGGCTTAGTCGTGTTGTACTTTTGTAATCATGCTGGCACTTGCAGACCTTGTTTTGAATTATGGTTGTGGGGAGTGTCCCCTATCAAAATTTGTTGAGTTTGATGCTTGATTCTTCTATGCCTTTTTCCTTTAGAATGATGGCTCTTATCCCTCTATTCTTCTTCCTGGTTAGGGACCTTTGACTAATTCACATGATGTGCCTTCTGCTGATGCACCTGGTCCATTCTCCCCTAGCAAACATGTGGCGCAGCCACGTTCGAAGGTGGAGGAGCTATCACTATTGTCATGACTACGCGACCGTGTGAAGCATTTAAAGCGAGAGGTACCAATTATCTGTGGTATTGCCGATGTCTGGAAATCAAAAGCCGAAAAGCCATTGATCGTGAGAAGTATCTCCTTGGCGAGGTAGATCAGCTTAATGAGCAATTGCAATGTGAGTTTTGCTGAGTTCACGCCAATTATTATGGCGACTCACCACTATGCTTTTAAATTGCTTGTTGCAGTTGTGAGTCTTTGTCTCCCGCAGGAAGAGAAAGACCGTATAAGCATACGACTGAATTCCCTGACCCGAGAACAGTTGGAAGCTAGTGGGTACTTCTAGGTCGATCATGATTGTGTAGTCGCATTTGCGATGCTTGATGACCAGCAAGTATAGGGGGTGTATCGTAGTATTTTCGATAAGTAAGAGTGTCGAACCCAATGAGGAGCAGAAGGTGTTGACAAGTGGTTTGGATTAGGAATTCTCTGTAAATACTTAGCAAACGGTTTTTAGGGGTTTTTGATAATGCAGATAAATAAAGTGCGAGTAAATAAAAGACAATAATAATAATTGCAGCAAGTGGCCCAATCCTTTCTTTAGCAAAGGACAAGCCGGTTGTATTACTTAAAATGACCAAACGTTCTCGAGGACACATGGGAATATTGTCAAGTGATTTCGCTTCATATAGTTGATTAATCTTCTCTGGTTGGATAAGTGTTGTGTGGGTGAACCTATGCTAATGTACTGACCTTCCTAGGACTAATACATACTTGTGATTATACTCCTTGCAAGCATCCTCAACTACAAGAAAGTAATTAAGATAAAAACTAACCACAACTTTAAACTTTGAGATCCTACACTCCCTTATGCAAAGGTTTCCTAATGGGGGTTCAGGTTTCTGTCACTCCGGCAACCCCACGATTAGTAGCCATATACACAATGCATTCCCCTAGGCCCATAAAGGTGAAGTATCATGTAGTCGATGTTCACATGACACCATTAGAAGAATAACACCACAACTTAAATATCAAACCATTAAATCTTTCTCAACAAATTCCACTACTAACAACATGACTTCTCCCATGTCCTCAATAACTAAACAAACTACTCACGAGACATCATATGGATCAAGACCAGAGATAAAATAATGATAAGTAACAATCTGAACATGAACAATAATTCAATGGTTCCACTCAATAGCATCAACTACAAGAAGTAATCAACACCGGGAAAGTTTCCCCTAAGAACTCTGCAAGATTCAACCCAATTGTTACAGCGGTACGGAGTGGTGGTGATGGTGCTGGTGGAGATGATGGTGGAGATGATGGTGGAGATGATGATGATGATCCCGATGAAGTCCAGCTTGATGACGGTGTGTTGATGGAGACGATCTCCCCTCTCTGGGAAGGAATTTCCCCGGCAGATTTCTGCCTGCCGGAGAGTTCTTTCTCTCTCTGTAGTTTCCGCCCCGTAGAGGCGGCGGAATCTTTCTGTGGTTTCTCCCCGAGTCTTAGGGTTTCGAGGGGATTATATACGCCAAAGGCCAGGGTGGCCACACCACCTGGTGGCACGGCCAGGGGGACCCGCGCCAGGGGTGGTGCGGGCCCCCTGTGGCCCATCTCCACTCCTCCTTCTGGACTCCTTCGTCTTCTAGAAAAATAGGAATTTCCATATATTTTCCGGGATTTCTGATCTTCGCGAATATTGCATCTGGACAGCTCTTTTTCCATCAAAATCCTAACTTCGGTGGTTCATCCTCCAAAAGTCATCAATCATGTAAAAATAGATGAAATAACATAAGTATCATCTCTTAATATGAAATATATCAATGAATAGCAGTAAATTATGATATAAAATAGTGATGAAAAATGGACGTATCACGCTTGTCCCCAAGCAAAAACTGAGCTCAATAAACATGACCACAGGTTTATGGAGTGAAGTGTCGATAAAGAGAATACGGACAAGAAGCATCACATTCGTCAATACACAAATCCTAATAGAAAACAACTCACTATTATATAACTTAACTTGCAATGAGTAAGGGGAACACAATAAAGATACACAAAGTAAATCATAATTGTTAATGGCAAACTTTGTTCTTGGTCAGAGAATGGTTAACAAATTGCAGGAGTCAAATTTAATGGGGTTTTCAATGATATCTTTCAAAGTAATATTCACTCAGATAAGAGCAGTGTGCAAAACAAGGAACATAAGAAACATGATTGAATAACTCATCATATGGATGATTGAATCACAACAACTCAAATGCTTGCTTGTGATAGAAAGGAATAGGTTTACTAACTCAAGTAAAAGTAAAAGATAGGCCCTTCTCAGAGGGAAGCAGGGATTTCAAGTTTCATAAAGAAACCTCCAAAAATTATGGTACTTACTAGCTTTCAGCTCTCATTGCCCCTATCATAAGAATCTTGAAGTGATTAAAGTTAATGTGCGGGAAAAATATGAGTTATATGCTTGACAAATTATAAGTTAAAAGTCTCATGCCCCTTGAGTACGAGTACCAGACCTCATGCTACTCAACTTTGGTCTCTGGTAATTTCTTGTCATTGTAAGTGTATGTGTATCATAGAGAACCGCCAACGCGGTACCCCTTTCCCCATGACACAGGAGCTATCCCATATCAAAATGACAAGGCAACAGACAGTGAACATCTCAGCGATCTTTTTATTTGCTATTTGCATAGGTTTTTATTGAGGATGCTTCATAGAATGCCACTATGGTTATGCTGCAAGTTTCCACCATGATTAGGCATGGCTTAGGCTAGCCGCACATGCGTTTCTCTAACACATATACAAACTCCATGAGCTTACAAGCTCCCATTTTATTTCACACCGTCAGCATCCATAAACAAAAGAACATGATATCAACTAAATAATAAGTGCAATGTTGAAAGCAGACACCATGATTACATGGTTTTGCTAACTCCCAACTTATAATTTGCAAGCATATAAGCTTCATAAGATAGTCACCATGGTTCAAATTTATTAAGTACAAGAAAATAAAGTGTGCCATCAAGTTTGTGAGAGCTTTAATCACTAGTTTTCACATAACAAGTTTAATTTGGAAGATAGATAAAACTTGAGACTTTACTTGGAATAGCAATAATGCTAATAGGTAGATATGGTGGATATAAATGGCATAGGTTTTAGTTCATGGATTGGATGCACGAGAAGCATTCCCTCTCAGTACAGGTTTTTGGCTAGCAAGGCTGGGTAGCAAGCATAAGAGTTGAAGGAAACAAACAAACATACAAATGATAGAAACAATCATGCAATCTTCCTTGGAAACACAAAAGATCTTAACTAGAGAATACTAAGCTTATGAGCCAATCAAGAAAGAAAGATAATCAAATTATATTTCTAAAAGTACTTTTCTCCTTTCCATTCAATCCTCAAATAGTGTTGCTACTGACCAGAGCTAGGTTTGCCAAAACAAACTAAATTTACTTAATGATCCCAAAGTGATACCAATACTAACAACAAGATCAATCATATAACAGAAATTGCAAACTAAACTAAGATGTGCAAAAAGTAAATGATAAAACTTCTCATTAATATTCCATAACGGCAACTCACACCAAGGGATACATAGATAACTACCTAGAGGAGAGATACTTCCACAATGCAAACCATCCTATATGATAACTTATCTATTCATGATATGACTCTACTAAAAAGGTAAAGATATGAAAGATAATGATGTGATACCGCGGCACTCCCCCAAGCTTGGAACAAACCAAGGGGATGCCAAAACCTGATGACGAATTACTCCCTCGGTGGTGGTGGTGTTCTCTCGATAAGATTTTCAATGTATTTCTTCAAATCCTCAATCTCGAAGGTGAGAGTACGAATCAACTCCGTATTTTGCTCAACGCAGTTCCTGATCATGTCGGACTGTGAATGCCAGCCCTTGTGATTCTTTCCCCACTCTTCCTTCTTAAAGTGTTCCTTTCCTAAATGGTTAGAACGAGGCATGTCCCAATTGGAGGGTAATTTTTCCTTAGGCATCTTTTGGAATTGTTGCTCGTGTATAAGGGTATGGAAAGGATTCTGGCTGCGTGGAGGAGGTGATCGTGAAGCCAAGCAAAGGCGCGGAACCATCCCTCCAGTGGACATCCGTGTAGTCCTTTTGAGCTTGACAGGACATGCCATCACTCCAATGCTTGCAATGGTGGTGTTGATGCACGAATGCTAGTCTTCCTTCACTTCCTCTTCAACTTCACCCTTGATATCCTGCTCCTGCTTGGGGTCTTGGAGATCATCTTCCATAGGATTCTTGCCCTTCTGATTGGTGGAGACCATTGTGCTTCTAAACTTGAGAATAGTTCTTGACAGAAACAGATCGAAACAAAAACACAAAGAGAACACGATATATACAAACCTCGGGGGATCCGAGGGATTATATATTACAAAGTTTAACAACAAAAGGAAGGTACTGGGAGAAAATGGGTTGGAGACGGGCTCTAGGGTGGCCACACCCCCTGGTGGCGCGGCCAGGTGGGCCCGTGCCACGGGGTGGTGTGAGCCCCCCGGGCTCCGTTTCTGTCCCTTTTTCGACTCATTATCTTCCATGTTAGATAAAAATTGCAAAAATATAAATTAAAAAGTTTTTCGCGGACCTTTTCTTACCAGAACTGTTACCTATTTGAAAATGGACTCTGTAGGTTTCTGAATTTGGTCTTTAATAAATTCTTCGAGAGTCACCACTTGAATAATATCAATATCTTTATTGTAAGAATATTAAAAAATATAATGCTTGAGTCTTTTGACCATTCTTCATCTCATTACATCATTCTCTCCTACCTCTTGAAAATTTCTTTCATACAAAACTTCACACAATCTTCATTAGCAACATTAGTGCATGCAAGATAATAAACCTTTAGGTTCAATTTCAACTGAAATCCATCAAAACATAAGCTATTGAAGCAACTCCTTTTGAAAGCCCAAAAAGAATTCAAAAAGGAAATCGATTTAAGAGGCAAATGCAAAAATGGCAAAAATCTATCAAAATATACCAGCAGGTAAAGAAATTTTTTTTAGAAAATCTTCTGTTGCTCAAATAAAAAGGTGCAAAACTAACGAAAGTTAACTAATAACCTGGGGATGCACACAAAAAATTACAGATCAGTACGACGTTCTGGGATTTTTTTACGTTTTTTTACAGTGAAGCACAAAAATCTGTTTCGGGACAGCAACTTCCCCAAATCTTACTTTTCTCTCATTAGAGGCTAATCTTGACACAAAAACTAAACAAAAAGGATAAGGAGAGGTTATTACACAAGCAATAACTTCCAAGACTCAAATAAACAAAAATAAACTGAAATCAAAAATATAATGGGTTGTCTCCCAAAAAGCTCTTTCTTTATAGCCATTAAGATAGGCATGATAAATTTCAATGATGCTCACTTAAGAATATGAATGGAAGTAAAAGAGAGCATAAAGAAGCAAATATACAAATATTTAAGTTTAACCCACTTCCTATGCAAGGGAATTTTGTAAGAACATAAATTATCGAAACTAGAGGCTACTAGCATAGGAAGGCAAAACAAGTGCAACATAAAGACTTTTAGCATAAAGCGAGGAAACTTAATATTATTGAGATGCATAAAAATATTTTTCCCTGTCTCATAATAACTTTCAGCATCATGAATAAATTTAATGATATAACTATCACATGAACCATAGTAGCAATGATCACTTATTCTGATAGAAAACAAAGGGACACTAGCTTTCCTAGTTCTACTAGGATGTGAAACAATATTAGAAGTATCCTTACAAAGGATAATGTGTCCATCTTCTACATTTTAGAGACAAAAGTCTTTCATATTTTCTACTACAGGTTCAACATCCATTTGTTCATCAAGTTCTACAGCTTTCTTTGTACTTTTGTTAACCATACTAGTTATCATAGAATGCTCCTTTACCTTAACAGGGAAAGGTATTTTCTCGATGTAAGGTTCAAGTAAAATATGATCAACAGTATAAACTTCAGTATTTCTAGCAGGAACACAATTAACAATATCTTTATATGGCTCATGATACTTGTTCCATTTCTTTTTAGGAATTTCTATATAATAGGCAAAGGCCTTAAAACAATTTGCAATTCTTTGAGAATCAAGACCATAAGCAACACTAATACTATTAAAGTCATCAGTTCCCATAAAAGATTTAATGCATTCATAACAATAATTTATACCTGACTTTATTCCTTTATCTGCTTTAGCATTATCTTGAATATGGTCTAGAAGATCCCATTTAGCTTCTTCTTTCATACGTGTAAATGATCCAGCACAAGAAGCATCCAATAGATCCTTATCATGAACAGAAAGCCCTGCATAAAAGTTATTGATAATAATATTATTAGGGAGCTCATGAATAGGACATTTGAGCATTAGTGACTTCAATCTCCCCCATGCTTGGGCGGTACTCTCTCCATCACGAGGCCAAAAGTTATATATTTGATTCTGATCTTTATGAATCTCACTAGGAGGATAAAATTTGGAATAAAAGAGAGGTACAATTTCCCCCCCCCCATTCAAGAGATTGGCCATTCTTTAGTAGCTTATACCATTCCTCAACCCTGTCTTTCAATGATACAGAGAATAACTTTTTCTTAACTTGATCTATTGTAATACCTGCAAACTTGAACAATCAGCATAATTCATGTATAAAAAGCAAATGATCACCGGGATGGACAATTCCATCTCCAAAATAATAGTTATACATAACTCGATCAACAATTTTTGTAGGTATTTTAAAAGGATCAATTTCAGCAGGTGGTGGTTCATCTACTACCTTAGTAGTGGTAGTAGCATTCCAAAATATGAAACTAAGTGAATTATCCATATTGAGAATAAAGTTACAAACAGAAATAAACAATACTCATAGTAGAAGTTTTCTTTACCAGTTCCACTCTTCAATAGTGCTTCACTCCCCAGCAATGGCGCTAGAAAATAGTCTTGATGACCCACAAGTATAGGGGGTGTATCGTAGTATTTTCAATAAGTAAGAGTGTCGAACCCAATAAGGCGAAGAAGGTGTTGATAAGTGGTTTGGATCAGTAATTCTCTGCAAATACTTAGCAAATGGATTTTTAGGGGTTTTTGATAATGCAGATAAATAAAGTGCAAGAAAATAAAAGACAATAATAATAATTGTAGTATGTGGCCCAATCCTTTCTTTTGCAAAGGACAAGCCGGTTGTATTACTTAAGATGACCAAACGTTCTCGAGGACACATGGGAATATTGTCAAGTGCTTTCGCTTCATATAGTTAATTAATCTTCTCTGGTTGGATAAGTGTTGTGTGGGTGAACCTATGCTAATGTACTGACCTTCTTAGAACTAATACATACTTGTGATTATACCCTTGCAAGCATCCTCAACTACAAGAAAGTAATTAAGATAAAAACTAACCACAACCTTAAACTTTGAGATCCTACACTCCCTTATGCAAAGGTTTCCTAATGGGGGTTCAGGTTTCTGTCACTCCAGCAACCCCACGATTAGTAGCCATATACACAATGCATTCCCCTAGGCCCATAAAGGTGAAGTATCATGTAGTCGATGTTCACATGACACCATTAGAAGAATAACACCACAACTTAAATATCAAACCATTAAATCTTTCTCAACAAATTCCACTACTAACAACATGACTTCTCCCATGTCCTCAATAACTAAACAAACTACTCACGAGACATCATATGGATCAAGACCAGAGATGAAATAATGATAAGTAACAATCTGAACATGAACAATAATTCAATGGTTCCACTCAATAGCATCAACTACAACAAGTAATCAACATCGGGAAAGTTTACCCTAAGAACTATGCAAGATTCAACCCAACTGTTACAACGGTACGGAGTGGTAGTGATGGTGATGGTGCTGGTGGAGATGATGATGATGATCCCAATGAAGTCCAGCTTGATGATGGTGTTGATGGCGATGATCTCCACTCTCCGAGAAGGAATTTCCCTGGCAGATTTCTGCCTGCCGGAGAGCTCTTTCTCTCTCTGTAGTTTCTGTCCCGCAGAGGTGGCGGAATCTTTCTGTGGTCGCTCCCCGAGTCTTAGGGTTTCGATGGGATTATATACGCCAAAGGGTGATGCTGGAGCTGGGCCAGGGTGGCCACACCACCTGGTGGCGCGGCCAGGGGGACCCGTGCCAGGGGGTGGTGTGGGCCCCTTGTGGCCCATCTCCACTCCTCCTTCCGGCCTCCTTCGTCTTCTGGAAAAATAGGAATTTCCATATATTTTCCGGGATTTTCTGATCTTCGTGAATATTATATCTAGATAGCTCTTTTTTCCATCAGAATCCTGACTCCGGTGGTTCATCCTCCAAAATTCATCAATCATGCAAAAATAGATGAAATAACATAAGTATCATCTCTTAATATGAAATATATCAATGAATAGCAGTAAATTATGATATAAAATAGTGATGCAAAATTGACGTATTAACGCTGCAAGACCGTGTGTCACAGGTGCTGCACTGCTTGAAGAAGGCGCAATCATGTTTGACGCATATCTTCCGGGCCATGTTTCCCTTGGATGCGGTGCCCTCGAGCCTATTGGCCCTGATGAGGAAATTCCATAACACCGACACGGTGCACGAGTGTGTGCATCAACAGCTAATTGATGGTGCCAAGGCTGTGCTGGCACTTGTGCGTCTGCATCGACCTAACATGGACTTGGGTGCCATTGTTGCAGGGCCGCCACCACCTCCAGAGGGGATGGCGTGGAATATGGTGCCCCACTATCAAGCGGTTGATCAGCCAGCCGAAGACATCATTGAGTTGTTCGACCAGCGTACCAATGTTCTTCTTTTATGTCAATAGGGTAGTTTTTGACCTGCACAAAGATGTATAGGTGTTGTAAAGTTCGCATAGTTTTGACTAGGTTGTTTTGTTACCCGTATTGTATGTAAAGCTTGCTAGCTTGTGTATTTTTCGAATAGTTATATTATGCAGTTCCTTTTTGTTAGCCTGGCGTGTACTTATCTTAGCACCTTCCAACCTGTCATATGCGTTACAGCTGGGTTGGCTTTTCTCAAGGGTTTTATTAATAGTATGTCAGCTACTCAGGTTACTGTGTTGCTCGTGTGACGAGGTTAACAGGGTGGTGCAGTCCCCGAGTGCAGAAATAGCAATGTAAAAGAAACAAAACATAAGGTTGGAAGCACTTACCTTTATTTATTTGTAGAATATCATGAGGTACAATGTCTGGCTAAGTAGCCTCGTTGAGTAGCCTTATTACAAAAGGAAAAACCATCTAAGGGTGGAAACGACGCAGCTGCGCAACATTCCAGGGGTTGGAGTATGCGAATCCACTTTCTACGTCTTTCAGGCGATAGGCACCACCTAGGATTACTTCGGTGATCACATAGGTCCCTCCGAGGGGAATTCAAGGTTGAGGTGTCCTTTTTGCTTTAGTCGCAGGACGAGGTCTCCTTCGACGAAGGACCTTGGACAAAGCCGTCGGCTGTGGTAGTTGCGGAGGCTCTGCTGGTAGATCATGGATCATTCCGCCGCTATCTCGCGTGCTTTCTCGAGGACGTTGAAAGAGTCTTCGAGTGCGGCCATTGACTCGTCCTAGCTGTACGCCACGACCCTTGGGGCCTTATAGCGCACTTCTGTGGGTAGTACTGCCTCGGCACCATGTACCATGAAAAACGGAGTGTAGCCTGTGGTGCTATTTGGAATTGTGCGCATGATCCTGTTGGGGTTCGCGGCATAGAAAACAAAAAAATTCCTACGATGGGAACTATACGCCAAGATCTATCTACTCGATACAAGCAACGGGTGGATATACATCCATAGAGAACTTACCCTCGAAGACAACAAAGCTTTGTTAACGAGATGGAACTCGTGGATGATGTAGTCGTACACTTGCCAATCTCAAGATCGTGATGAAGTCCAGTAGGTCTGGCTCCAGCACGTCCATCATATCCAGCTCCAGCAAGTCCAGCACCGCAAAGCAGCGGTGCATCCGTGATCGCACACATGTCCGGTACCCCCGACAACCTCCGTCCCTCCCTCCAACAAAGTAGCGGAAGCAACAACTCCCTTCCAGATAAAGCCACTGGGAACATGTATCTCGCTAATCTGAGACCATGGGGGAAAATACTAGAGGGGGAGAGAGATCCTTCACGAGGAGGTGTGAGGAAGAAGGGGTGTGAGGGGGGCCTTTTATAGGAGGAGGGGGTACCCCTCCCCCATGGCCGGCGCCCCATGGGAGGGTGACTCCTCACCTCCCCCATTCATGTGGTGGTAACCCCTACACATTAAAATGCCCCTTCACATTCTCTTTTAAAGTCTCCACTTTAAATGCATTAAATTTCTCCAAATTTAATGCTCTCTCATTTAATAAAACTCTTTTATTAATTTTATTCAGAAGTTTGTTAATTACTTTAATTAACAAACATTCACATAAAACCCCTTGCAACATTTCAATATTACATACAGAACCAATATCAGCAATTTCACCCGAAACAGTTTTCGTGTCTATTGAAATAATTCCAGCGCTTTCTTAAATCTTTATCTGAAACATATTTGCTCCAAATGGTGTCGGTATCCCTTAAGTGTGTCACCCTACGGTCCGCGCATAATGCAGACATGATCGAGACCCCTCTCAGATCAATAATCAGAAGCTGGACCTGGAGATCCATACTAACTCCTACAAATTCAACGATGACTTCTGTGATCGTGAGAACCTTTAACGCTAGTAACTAAATCCCTTTGTCTTGCGATGTATTACATGTCCGAGATTCGATCATCGATATCTCCATACCTAGTTTGATCTCGTTGCCGACATGCACTCTTTTCTCATACCCATGATATAACATTCTAGTGATCACATCACTTGCTTGCAAGCTATCTTAATGTGATATCACCGAGAGGGCCCAGAGTATATCTATCCGTCATCGGGATTGACAAATCCCACTCTTGATCCATGAGCCTCAACATAACACTTTCGTAGCACTGAACACACCTTTATAGTCACCCTGTTACGAAATGACGTTTGATGTTATCAAGATACTCTTCTGGTGTTAGCAATTAACATGATCTCATGGTCTAAGGACTAAGATTACTACATATGATGTTATAGCAATATAAACATAATGAATTTGATTGTAATGCTATACTTCGGATGAATGTTCATCACATCATTCCACCAATGTTGTGACCTCGTTATTAACAACATCCAATGTCCATGATCAGGAAACCTTCATCATCTTGTTAATCCACAAGCTAGTTTATATGAGAGGTAGTACTAGGAACTTTGTATTTTGTTTATTAAACACACATGTATTAACGTTTCCAATTAATACAATTATAGCATGCAAAATAAACATTTATCATAAACATGGAATAAGATAATAACCACTTTATCATTGCCTCTCGGGCATATTCCCTTCAGTCTCCCACTTGCACTAGAGTCAATAATCTAGTTTGTAAACTTGTATATACAACACCTAGGTGTTGAATATACGCGTTTGCTAGTGGTTAACATAATCTCCGGATCTGGCACTTTTAGGTCCGTGTGTATTTGCATGTCTTTGCGTCTCTACGCATCACTCATACTCAAATGAGATGGCATTGTATAAATTTGGTCCTTTGGTGAGACCTTAAGTTCGTTCGGGTTAAAATATGTTGATATTATTGTCATACAATATAGCTTCATAGTATTATCCCACTTTGAACCACACCTAGTTTGATAGCAAAACTTCTTAACACAAATGCCCTCCTTTGCTACTACTATAGCAGTCATATACTTAGCCTTTTGTTGTAGTATCCGTCACAATGTTTCAACTTTGGTACTTATCCAAATCCATCATGGAACATCCTTTCCATTACATTGTGCCACCCATAGTCTAAATTGAGATAAATTTAATTTGTATCTCTTGACAAAACTAGTATCAATGTAACACTTTACAATGAACTACCTTTAATTATTTGTCACTTATACATGATATATTCTTAGTTCTTCCAAAGCTCATAAGAATATCTTTACTATTGTCCAATGATCATCTTATGAATCATTCTGATATGTGCTCATAACATTTAGAGCATAGGACATTCTGGATATATACAAATCATGGTATAATCGATCAAAATCTTCATGTGATTTTACTCACCAAGTGTTGAAACACTTGAATCTTGATACAATCCTTTCCATGTAGCAAGAACCTTTATTGTTGTTTCCATATTGAACCCTTTCAATATCTCACATATGTATGTCTGGCACAACCATATTAGCGCCTCAATCTATCCATATATATATTGATGCCAAATATTCCGGGTTTGCCCAAGTCTTTCGTCGAAATCTTATTTTAATGAAATTCTTAACTTGTGTCAATACAAGATACATCATTTCCAATCAACAATATGTTCTCTACATAATGTATTAGAAATATGTCTCAGCGCTCCCACTTAATTTCTTGCAAATGCAAGCATCTTCATCATCTCCGATGAATTTAAACTCTTTTAATAGTTTCATCATGGTGAAGATTCCAACTCCACTATGCGTACTTCAACTATTGAAGTTTGCATGCCCTTTTAGCACCCTTTGAATTAACAAAACCCTTTGGACCATGTCTTGTACATGTCCTAGGTAACCATTCTATTACAAGAACATTGTTTTGTTTGTTCAACTACCATACATCAAATTATATGTAGTGGTTGCTACATTAATCCGTTAAGACTAAATATCGCTATGAAAGATCAAATCTTGTCATAGTCAACTCCTTGAACATTGTCGTAAACTTCTTTCTGACATGTCGACTATTTGATAGATGTTAAACATCCATGTCTATTTCTTTATAGATCCAAACACGACCGATAGGCTTCACGCCTTTCCGGAGGGTCTTCCAAGTTCAGAAACTTTATTTCTCGTGTATGGATACTATCACGGATTCTATGACTTCTAGTAATTTTATGGAGTCAGGGCCCATCATCGCTTCTTTGCATGTAGTCGGTTCATCATTGTCAAAGCAATAACGACTTTCTTATCAAATCATGCTATTTGATTCTTACCGACCCACGTGGTTCAATAGGAACTCTAATCTCCGAGATCACAACCTTTGTAATCACGGGAGCCATGAGCATTGTGGCCGCCATCGGGACACTTTCCGGCGCTGCGCTACTTAGCACATATAGCTAAGGTTCAACAATATTATCAAAGTTCTATTGTCCTCCCACTTAACTTTTCGTGAAAAATTCCTTCTCAAGAAACTTGACGTTCCAAGTAACAAACTCTTTTGTCCTCAGTGTTATGGAGAAATTCCCAACAAATTCTTTGGGATAACCTACAAAGACGTGCTTATCCAACTTTGGTTGTAAACATTTTACTAATGCATAGCATACCAAAATTTAAGAAAAGACAATTCGGGTTTTATCCCAAACCATAACTTATATGGTGTCATTTCAACGGATCACGATGCTGCTCTTTTTAGTGCAAAAGCGGTAGTATCTAAAGTTTCAAATCTTAAAACATAATGGCAGTTTTATAAATGACACCTTTGATCTTACCATGTCAAACATGGTTTGATTTCATCTCTCGAATATGCCATACTCCTATGGTTTATTGGGAAACACAAATCATGGAACAATTCCTCAAATCTTAAGTGTTTTGCTAAACATGTAAATCAAATATCTTCCTTTCTGATCAAATCATAAACTCTTTTATTTTCTTGTTACAATGATTTTTCACTTCATCTTGAAAGACTTTGAACAATTTTCAAATGTTTCATACTTCTTCCTTATTAAGTAAATATATAGATATATTCACTCAAATTTCTAGAGAAATCATATGAAGCAAAAAATATCCATCGCATATGGCTACATATAATGGACTATATACATCAATATGTATAATATCCGATAAGTTAGTCACCCGTTCCTCTTTGGCCTATGGATGGAGTTTCAATTATCTCAAGGAAAGTCCCACAAGCGTCAGTTGATCAAAATCAAAGACTCCAAAAATCCATCAACATGGAGTTTCTTCATGTTTTCTTTCCAATATAATTTAAACAGCGATGTCACTTCATAAGTGATTTTTCAATCATTTGTCTTGCGACATTTTAGCAATAGTGTTTATGGATGTGATTTCTCCCACTAGACTTGTAAAAGTTCATCCATCCTTTATGGAATACGGTAAATATTTGAACAACCATTGTTCTCATAATACCGGAACAAAATAACAATTATTAAAAAAAATCTTGAAGGCTAGGTTTGACGACAACGAAAAACACAATAACACTTTATTTGTTTTTGATGAACATCATTACTTATTCTCTTGCTAGTTACTTAGGCCGTTGCAGTTCATGAATTGTGTTGTTCTATATGACACTTCACATCAACCAATTTGGTATCTAATACCTAAGAACCACATTGTTTAACAAGCAAGGAATACAACCATAACATGTATATCTTCTATATACCTAAGTTGGACATCTCCAATCTTTTTCTTTTCTGCCAAATATTTTATAGATTCTCTTTCAGCAATTCCTTTTCCTTTTAAAAGAATCTATAAACATCAATAGTGATGTCATTCACATGACACATAGTACAAAGTGTATATAGAAAACACTAATACCTTTGGACTTGCACTTTGAAGTGGATCACCATCATCAAATGTTTGGCATTCTTTCAAAAACCCATTCTTTAGTAATCTTTTAGTGTAGTAAACATTTTACTTACATCTTCTATTCATCCTTATCATGACAACTTTCATGATCAAGCTACTATAGCCTATAAGGAAGAACGACGAGTATAATTTTAGTTCCCAAAACCTTTTGGGAGATTCGGATGCCTAGCAACTCCATCCTTCACAAATTCTCATACAATATGAGAACATGTATTTTGCTAAATTATACTCTATCATAATGGAACCAAAAACATTGTTTCAGATATCACAATATCTTCCACACATGATGGTTTCTGAAACAATTTTTTAGCTCCTAGATAATCTTGATATTAAAATAACTTTTGAATATCAATAATCATGGAGGCAAACATGATACTTTAGATACTAACATTGGAATTCTTACTCTTGATTTAATACTACTTATTAAACTTCATGGAGTAAATGGAGTTTGCTAAAAGTTTGCAATAGGACTTTTAAACTTTAAATTGACATTCAAAACTATAGAATACCAGTTCGTAAAGTATAAATCTAGAATTATATAGTTCTATTATCTCAATTGAAACTAAGCGTAAGGTAGTAAACAGATGCCAATGACTACAACAAATTATGCAAATTCACTTCAATTTAGTTTATGACAAATTGAGTTCGACTAATCCAAATTAGAAATGAACTCCCACTCAAAAACGACATCCCTCATGCCTTTTTGGTGATTACATAAACCAAATCCACTACACCAAGTCCGATCATCGCGTGAGTCGGTGTAGCTTCAAAGGCGAGCATCAATATGGGCATCACATCAACTATATGACTCATGCTTAACCTTTCGGTCCGTGTTCCGAGGCCATGTCTGTACATGCTAGGCTCACCAAGTAAGAACCTTAGTACTCGCATGTGTAAAACTGTCTTACACCCGTTTGTATGAAAGCGCAGAGTCGAGTACACCCGATCATCACGTGATGTCTCGAAACACGATCCATAGAACGGTGCATACTTAAGGAAGAACACATTTTATCTTGATATTTAAATGAGGGATCATCTTATAATGCTACTAAAACGCCAAACAAGCAATATAAGATGTGAACATCATAAGTGTAAAGTGGGATGATATGGTCCATGCATTTGATCACCATCATATGCATCGTGGTATGATCTCTATCATTCCTTTGTGTGTAAGGCCAAGGTCTATGGAACTTACACGTTAGGTGTGTTGTAAGAGTATCAACTATACATCAACTTACAACATTACCATATCATGACACTAGCCCAGTAACGATCTAAACTAGACGCCTCTAATTTATCCATTGGAAGTTTTACGTGGCTTAGGGCTTTCGGAGATAGAACCGGTCTTACATACGAACATGGAACCATAACGAGGATAACCAAGTTATTAGCAACTTGTTGTAAATCAGATATTGACTATAGTAGGAGAGACAGACACCCGCCAGCCACTTATGCAAAACTAGTTGTATGTCAGTGAGGGAACCGGTCTCATGTGCGATGAAATGTAAGGTTGGTCTGGACCGCTTCATCCCACTATACCACCAATATCCAAAATACATGAAAGATGCAATAACATGATCATCATCGCCGACATATAAACATATGTGTACTACCCGTGCAAAGCAACTACGCATAGATCAGGCTCTGATACCACTGAAGGGTTCGCAGCATAGAAAACAAAAAAATTCCTACGATGGGAACTATACGCCAAGATCTATCTACTAGATACAAGCAACGGGTGGATATACATCCATAGAGAACTTACCCTCGAAGACAACAAAGCTTTGTTAATGAGATGGAACTCGTGGATGATGTAGTCGTACACTTGCCGATCTCAAGATCGTGATGAAGTCTAGCAGGTCTGGCTCCAGCACGTCCATCAGATCCAGCTCCAGCAAGTCGCATGCGTGATCGCACACACGTCCGGTACCCCGACAACCTCCGTCCCTCGCTCCAGCAAAGTAGCGGAAGCAGCAACTCCTTTCCAGATAAAGCCACCGGGAACATGTACCTCGCTAATCTGAGACCATGGGGAAAATACTAGAGGGGGAGAGAGATCCTTCACGAGGAGGTATGAGGAAGAAGGGGTGTGAGGTGGGCCTTTTATAGGAGGAGGGGAGTACCCCTCCCCCATGGTCGGCGCCCCATGGGAGGGTGACTCCTCACCTCCCCCATTCATGTGGTGGTAACCCCTCCACATTAAAATGCCCCTTCATATTCTCTTTTAAAGTCTCCACTTTAAATGCATTAAATTTCTCCAAATTTAATGCTCTCTCATTTAATAAAACTCTTTTATTAATTTTATTCAGAATTTTGTTAATTACTTTAATTAACAAACATTCACATAAAACCCCTTGCAACATTTCAATATTACATGCAGAACCAATTTCAGCAATTTCACCCAAAACAGTTTCGGTGTCTATTGAAATAATTCCAGCGCTTTCTTAAATCTTTATCTGAAACATATTTGCTCCAAATGGTGTCGGTATCCCTTAAGTGTGTCACCCTACGGTTCGCGAATAATGCAGACATGATCGAGACCCCTCTCAGATCAATAATCAGAAGCGGTACCTGGAGATCCATACTGACTCCTACACATTCAACGAAGACTTCTGTGATCGTGAGAACCTTTAATGCTAGTAACTAAATCCCTTTGTATTGCGATATATTACATGTCCGACATTTGATCATCGGTATCCCCATACCTAGTTTGATCTCGTTGCCGACATGAACTATTTTCTCGTTCCCGTGATATAACATTCTAGTGATCACATCACTTGCTTGCAAGCTATCTTAATGTGATATCACCGATAGGGCCTAGAGTATATCTATCCGTCATCGGGATGGACAAATCCCACTCTTGATCCATGAGCCTCAACATAACACCTTCGTAGCACTGAACCCACCTTTATAGTCACCCTGTTACGGTGTGACGTTTGATGTTATCAAGATACTCTTCCGGTGTTAGCAATTAACATGATCTCATGGTATAAGGACTAAGATTACTACGTATGATGTTATAGCAATATAAACATAATGAATTTGATCGTAATGCTATACTTCAGATGAATGTTCATCACATCATTCCACCAATGTTGTGACCTCGTTATTAACAACATCCAATGTCCATGATCAGGAAACCTTCATCATCTTGTTAATCAACAAGCTAGTTTATATGAGAGGCAGTACTAGGAACTTTGTATTTTTTTTATTAAACACACATGTATTAACGTTTCCAATTAATACAATTATAGCATGCAAAATGAACATTTATCATAAACATGGAATAAGATAATAACCACTTTATTATTGCATCTCGGGCATATTCCCTTCAGATCCATAGTACTAATGGAAGTTCCTCAGGCCAGCACCCAGCCGCTCGTTCGAGTGGTCTAAGAAGCCTTTTCTTGATGCCGTTGCAGACGAGGCCGTTGGCCTTCTCGACTTGACCATTGGTCTAGGGATGTGCTACCAAGGCGTAGCTGATGTTCATTCCTAGGTTTTCGCAGAAATCCTGGAACTCATTCAAGGTGAAGTTTGTCCCGTTGTCGGTGATGATGTTGTGTGGCACCCTGAACCAGAAGACGATGGACTCGAAGAATTTGACGATGGTGGCGCCTGTCTGGTTTGTCACCGGCATGGCCTTAATCCACTTAGTGAACTTGTCGACCATGACGAGGACGAAAGTGTAACCTCCAGGTGATGATTTTTGCAGCTTGCCAACCATGTTGAGTCCCCATTACGCAAAGGGCCAGGCCACAGGTATTGACCTAAGTTCCACACCTAGTGCGTGCGGCTTATCCGTGAATCTTTGGCAAGCATTGCACTTCTAGACTATGTCCTTTGCGGTCGCGCATCGCTGTTGGCCAGTAGAAACCAGCTCGTAGAGCTTTGGCGACGAGGGCGTGACTCCCAGCGTGATGGCCACAGGTGCCTTTTTGTACTTCGAGGAGTATGGCTCTTCCATCACCATTGGGGATGCACCACTGAAGGACTCCAGTAATGTTGCGTTTGTACAGTTCGTCATTGACCATGGTGAAGACCTTGGAGCATCGCACTATGTGTCGCGCATCAGTTGGTTCATCTGGTAGCCTACCGCTGACCAAGTATGTAATGTATGGTTGCATCCATGATGGCTCGATGAGCATGACCTCCATGGGGCCTTTGAGTCTTGCGGGACCTTGTTCTTCATCGTCTGGTTTTTCGAGTCCTTCAGGTGGCGCAGCCCTAGAGTCGTTGGACATGCTGGCTGGTTGCTCTAGAGCTTTTGGCTTGATGGAGCATTCACATATCTGCTCCAGGAAGACTCTAGGTGGCACCAGAGCGCAGGTGGATCCTATGTTGGCGAGTGTATCAGCCTCCTCGTTGCTTTCACAGCCAACATGCCGCAGTTCGTAGCCATCGAAGTCTCCTTCAAGTGCATCATAGAGGTTGCGGTAGGCGATCATGTTGTCGCTCAGGGCATCACATTGGTTCATAGTTTGATCTACCACGAACTTGGAGTCACCGTAGATGACGAGTCGCGTTGCCCCGCAGGCTTTAGCCATCCACATCCCATGGAGCAGGGCCTCATATTTAGCTTCATTGTTGGAGGCACGGAACTGTATTCGAAGAACATACCTCATCTTGTCGCCCTGTGGCAACGCCAGGATGACGCCGGTGCCACCTCCTTCTCGATGTTTTGATCTGTTGAAGTGCATTGTCCGTAGGCAGGACATGTCTGGTGTGTCAGGGAGCTAGTTCTCCATCCAGTGAACGAGAAAATCCGGGAACACTTGCGATTTAATCGTGTCTCACTTCTCGTATGTGATGTCTCATGGAGACAACTCGATCCCCAAAAGCGCGACTCTCCCGATGGCGTCAGGGTTGTTGAGGATGTTCCCTAGTGGAGCATCGTTCACCACAATGATGGGATGCTCCTAGAAGTAGCGGCGTAGTTGTCGGGTGATGTCTACACACGCTTCTATTCTTGTAGACAGTGTTGGGCCTCCAAGTGCAGAGGTTTGCAGAATAGCAACAAGTTTCCCTTAAGTGGATCACCCAAGGTTTATCGAACTCAGGGAGCAAGTGGTCAAAGGTATCCCTCTCAAGCAACCCTGCAATCAAGATACAAGAAGTCTCTTGTGTCCCCAACACACCCAATACACTTGTCAGGTGTATAGGTGCACTAGTCCGGCGAAGAGATAGTGAAATACAAGTAATATGGATGATTATAAGTGGTAATTGCAATCTGAAATAAGAGTGGCAGCAAGCAAACATGTAACAGGACTAATTGTAAATGGTGTTTCAATGCTTAGAAACAAGGCCTAGGGATCATACTTTCACTAGTGGACACTCTCATATAAATATCTTCTCTTCATTATGCTACCCTGAACTACTCTCCGGTTGGACGATGTAGGGCTATAACAGCACACCCTAAAGTTCGCATTCCCCATCTAGATAACCCCTTACTATCACCTTGAGCGCTAGATGGTTCCAACAAACACCACAATCTCATAGAGACATCCAACTCAACTTATACTCATGATAAGTATTTCTATAACCTTAGCCTAAGTGCCACACGGTGTGCACACTGTCAACTTCACACACATGGGGATAAGCAGAGATTAATTAAAGCACTTGAGTAGCAGAATAGATCTAGATTACAAAGCTCGTGATCTCAATAAGATCACGCATAAAGAGAGATGAACACATAGCTACCGGTAGAGACCTTAGCCTTGAGAGAGAACTACTCCCTCCTCATCATGGGAGTTAGCAACAGTGATGGAGATGCAGTGGAGTCGATGGAGATGGCTCTAGGGGCACTTCCCCATCCCGGCAGGGTGCCGAAATAGAGACTTCTGTCCCCCGAATCTCCTCTTCGGTGGTGACGGTGCTATGGAACTTTTCATGGAATTGTGATCCTCCGAATAGGGTTTTCGTCTTAGGGGGTTTATATAGGTGAAGAGGCGAGCTCGGTGGCCACCCGAGGGGCCCACACCAGGGCCTGGTGTGCCCAGGGGGCCATGCCACCCTATGGTGTGGCCGCCTGGTGGCTCTTCTCCGTCTCTACTTTGTACTTCTATGTCATGTCAGGAAAAATAGGAACTTCGGCTTTTATTTCGTCCAATTCTAAGAATATTTCTTCACTAGCTTTTTTGAAACCAAAAACAACAGAAAACAGGCAACTGGCACTGTGGCATATTTTCAATAGGTTAGTTCCAGAAAATGTATAAAAATGCCTCAAAGTGTAGACAAAACATAAGATAGTTGATACAAAACAATCATGGAGCATCAAAAATTATAGATACGTTTACGACGTATCAAGCATCCCCAAGCTTAACTCCTGCTCGTCCTCGAGTAGGTAAGTGATAAAAAAGAATATTTTTTTAGGGGACATGCACCATCACAATCTTGATCAAGGTATTTGTAAAGCATTGATAGTTGGGATCAAAGTACTCTAAACATAAGCATGAAAGATAGAGTTCTAACAATAAGACATAGCAACTATGTTGTAACATGAAAAGGTACAAACAAAAGATCATCAATAACAATGCATTGAAAGCCGTTTGTTTGTTTCACATATAGAAAACATAATAAGAGTGGTATTCGGCTTGTCCCTCATGGTATAGCAAAACATAAATGCATATGACACATTCAAAGTTCATAAGGGTGACTAGATACAAATAATTTATGAACAAGCAATATCAAAGTTATGAATCAATCAACAAGTTTTGGGACAATGCACATTAAACTAAGAAATACCACTATGCTCTCTCAATTGGTGCATAAAGATAGAAGATGGAGACTCAATATAAAAATAAAAATAAAGGCCCTTCACAGAGGGAAGCAGGGATTTCAAGTTTCATAAAGGGCTTCCAAAAATTATGGTACTTATTAGCTTTCAGCTCTCATTGCCCTATCATAAGCATATTAAGGTGATTAAGGTTAAGGTGACACAAATATGAGGATATGCTTGATAAGTTATAAGTTGAAAATCTCATGCCCCTTGCTTACGAGTACCGAACCTCATGCTACTCAACTTTAGTCACAAGTAAGTTCTTGTCATTGTAAGTCCATGTGTATCATGGAGAACCGCCAATAGGGTACCCCTTGCCCCATGACACAGGAGCTTTACCATATCAAAATGACAAGGCAACAGATAATGAACATCTTAGCAATCTTTTTATTTGCTATTTGCATAGGTTTTTATTGAGGATGCTTCACAGAATGCTCACTATGGTTATGCTGCAAGTTTCCACCATGATTAGGCATGGCTTAGGCTAGCCGCCTAGGCGTTTCTCTAACACACATACAAACTCCATGAGCTTACAAGCTCCCCTTTTATTTCACACCGTCGGGATCCATAAACAAAAGAACATGATATCAACGGAATAATAAGTGCAATGTTGAAAGCGTTCCCCATGGTATCATGGTTCTGCTAATTCACAACTTATAAAGCGCAAGCATATAAGAAACATAGATGGACATAATGGTTCAAGTTTATTAAGTGCAAGAAAATAAAGCGTGCCATCAAGTTTGTTAGAGCTTTAATCACTAATTTTCACATAACAAAAGTTTAATTTGGAAGGTAGATAAAAACATGAATATACTTGGAATGGTGTAACACACCATACATAGGAATTTATAGTGGACTCTTTGGAATAACTTGGTTCCTTGGGAGTTGGATGCATGAGTAGAACTCATACTCAGTACAGGTGGATCCTAGTAAAAGACTAGGAGCGACCAACTAAGGGAGCAATAATGGCCATAATCATGCAAAGCGACAAAGCGTTATTAATTAAAGCATAAAGTGATACTTCAAGTCAAAAATTAAATGATCATAGAGGCTATGGTGACTGGTTTATAGTCTTAACATGGTGTAAGCATGTGCCAAGTCAACCCAAATAAAGCATCAAAGGAGAATACCACAATATTATGCTTCTGTATGCTAAAACAACACATGATTCTTTCAAGGCACATTAAGAAATC
The DNA here is from genome assembly GCA_910589775.1 of Avena eriantha. Taxonomy (NCBI): domain Eukaryota; kingdom Viridiplantae; phylum Streptophyta; class Magnoliopsida; order Poales; family Poaceae; genus Avena; species Avena eriantha. Next base: position 491,586,247 of record OU342741.1, on the reverse strand, counting down.
TCAATTGTTTGAAACAAGTCATGCTACAACGATAATCACTAAGCATATGGTCAAAGAAACATCTAGCGTGACATGATAAAGTCTAAGTCACAGTCAAAACAAGCTTCCTTTTGCACCACTATAAGCTTGAAACTTCCTACTCTTTTCCAACACCAATCGACTTATTTGAAACAACTCTCAAAGATAATAATCAATAAAGACCAGAGATAATGTATCACCCATCTAAAAAGAAGAACTAAAAAGTTCTAAGCCAAAAGAATAAGAAAACTAAAGCTAAACACAGTGCTAGCAAAGGAGAACACTCACAGAACAATAAGAGTGAAAACTAGAGTGTTTTAGGCAATGAATAATGGGGTGTGTATCTCTCCAAAAGAAGTGTGTTGGGATCCAATCATAATATTGCGGCAAATAAATCAAAAGAAAACTAAAAACAAAGATGCTCCAAGAACAACAGATAATGCATAAGCTAATAAAAATAAAGTGTCTTGAAAGAAGACCTGAGATTATTGATGAAGAAGGGGATGCCTTGGGCATCCCCAAGCTTTGACGCTTGTACTTATTGAATATTTCTTGGGGTGACATGGGTGGCATCCCCAAGCTTGAGCTTTTGTCCATACTTCATCTCATCACATTATTCTTCCCTACACTTGAAAATTTCCTTCATACAAAACTTCACACAATCTTCATTAGCAACATTAGTGTATTCAAGATAATAAGTCTTTGGGTTTAGTTTCAACACAAGCAAAACTTCCATTAAAACACAAGCTACTATAGAAATTTCTTTTAAAATCTCAAGTGATCCAAGAGAACTCAAAAAGAAACCGATTAAGAGGCAAATGAAAATAATGACAGAAATCTATCAAAATAGACCAGCAGGTAAAGACCGATTTTTTCTAAAATCTTCTGTTGCTCAAATAGAAAAGTGTAAAACTAATGAAAGTTGGGTAATAACCTGGGTCATACGCACAAACAATTACAGCTTAATCCGACGTACTGTGATTTTTCAGGATTTTTTACACTGACGCATAAAAATCGGTTTGGGGCCAGCAACTTCCCCATTTCATAATTCCCTCTCATTAGAGGTTATTCTTGGCACAAAAACCAAACAAAAAGGATAAGGAGAGGTTATTACAGAGGCAATAACTTACAAGACTTAACAAAACAAAAATAAACTGATTGTAAAAATATAATGGTTTGTCTCCCAAAAGCTCTTTCTTTATAGCCATTAAGATAGGCATGATAATTTCGATGATGCTCACATAAGAAATATGAATTGAAGTAAAAGAGAGCATCAAGAAGCAAAAATGGAATAAATTTAAGTCTAACCCACTTTCTATGAAAAATAATCTTGTAAATAAACAAGTCATGAAAGCACAAAGCAACAAGCATAGGAAAGCAAAACTAGTGCAACTTCAAAATTTTCAACATAAAGAGGGGAAACTTAATATTGTTGAGATACATAAAACCGTGTTTCCCTCTCTCATATAACTTTTAGTAGAATCATGAATAAAATTAACAATATAACTATCACATAAAACATTCTTGTCATGAGCCACATGCATAAAAGAATTAATACTCTCCACATAAACATAGTCATTAATTATAGTGGGAGCAAATTCAACAAAATAGCTATCATTATTATTCTCATCACCATAATCATCAAATATAGGAGGCATATTGTAATCATAATTAATTTTCTCCTCAATAGTAGATGGACTAAAAATATCATACTCATCATTGTAATCATTATATATTGGAGGTATAGTATCATCAACGTAAATTTTCTCCTCCGTGCTTGGGGGACTAAAAATATCATGCTTATCAAAACCAGCTTCCCCAAGGTTAGACTTTTCCATAGCATTAGCAATAATGGTGTTCAAAGAATTCATACTAATAACATTGCTATTAGCATGCAAATAAAGTTCCATAGGTTTTTAATTTTCTCTTCAAACACTTCATGTCCTAACTCAAGATAAATACTATAAAGCTCTCTAATTTTGTTGTTGTTTTCCATTAAGCCTAACTAGTGAAAATAAAAACAAGAAACAAAAATATATAATTGCAGAATCTAAAGGAAATAACTTCGAGCACTCATACACCAGCAACAGTACTAGAACATAGCTTAGTAGCCAGAAGATGTGAGTACCTTTTACCTTACCTCTCTGGCAATGGCGCCAGAAAATAGCTTGATGTCTACGCACGCTTCTATTCTTGTAGACAGTGTTGGACCTCCAAGTGCAGAGGTTTGTAGAACAGCAGCAAGTTCCCCTTAAGTGGATCACCCAAGGTTTATCGAACACATAGAGGAAGTGGTCAAAGGTATCCCTCTCAAGCAACCCTGCAATCAAGATACAAGAAGTCTCTTAGGCATGATAATTTCGATGATGCTCACATAAGAAATATGAATTGAAGTAAAAGAGAGCATCAAGAAGCAAATATGGAACAAATTTAAGTCTAACCCACTTCCTATGAAAAATAATCTTGTAAATAAACAAGTCATGAAAGCACAAAGCAACAAGCATAGGAAAGCAAAACAAGTGCAACTTCAAAATTTTCAACATAAAGAGGGGAAACTTAATATTGTTGAGATACATAAAACCGTGTTGCCCTCTCTCATATAACTTTTAGTAGCATCATGAATAAAATTAACAATATAACTAACACATAAAACATTCTTGTCATGAGCCACATGCATAAAAGAATTAATACTCTCCACATAAATATAGTCATTCTTATTAATTGTAGTGGGAGAAAATTCAAAAAAATAGCTATCATTATTATTCTCATCACCATAATCATCAAATATAGGAGGCATATTGTAATCATAATTAATTTTCTCCTCAATAGTAGGTGGACTAAAAATATCATACTCGTCATTGTAATCATCATATATCGGAGGTATAGTATCATCAAAGTAAATTTTCTCCTCCGTGCTTGGGGGACTAAAAATATCATGCTCATCAAAACCAGCTTCCCCAAGGTTAGACTTTTCCATAGCATTAGCAATAATGGTGTTCAAAGAATTCATACTAATAACATTGCTATTAGCATGCAAATAAAGTTCCATAGGTTTTTTAATTTTCTCTTCAAACACTTCATGTCCTAACTCAAGATAAATACTATAAAGCTCTCTAATTTTGTTGTTGTTTTCCATTAAGCCTAACTAGTGAAAATAAAAACAAGAAACAAAAAGATATAATTGCAGAATCTAAAGGAAATAACTTCGAGCACTCATACACCAGCAACAGTACTAGAAGATAGCTTAGTAGCCAGAAGATGTGAGTACCTTTTACCTTACCTCCCCGACAATGGCGCTAGAAAATAGCTTGATGTCTATGCACGCTTCTATTCTTGTAGACAGTGTTGGGCCTCCAAGTGCAGAGGTTTGTAGAACAGCAGCAAGTTTCCCTTGAGTGGATCACCCAAGGTTTATCGAACACATAGAGGAAGTGGTCAAAGGTATCTCTCTCAAGCAACCCTGCAATCAAGATACAAGAAGTCTCTTGTGTCCCAGACACACCCAATACACTTGTCAGGTGTATAGGTGCACTAGTTTGGTGAAGATATAGTGAAGTACAAGTAATATGGATGATTATAAGTGGTAATTGCAATCTGAAATAAGAGTGGAAGCAAGCAAACATGTAACAGGACTGATTGTAAACGGTGTTTCAATGCTTAGAAACAAGGCCTAGGGATCATACTTTCACTAGTGGACACTCTCATATAAATATCTTCTCTTCATTATGCTACCCTGAACTACTCTCTGGTTGGACGATGTAGGGCTATAACAGCACACCTTAAAGTTTGCATTCCCCATCTAGATAACCCCTCATTATCACCTTGAGCACTAGATGGTTCCACAAACACCACAATCTCATAGAGACATCCAACTCAAATTATACTCATGATAAGTATTTATGTAACCTTAGCCTAAGTGCCACACGGTGTGCACACTGTCAACTTCACACACGTGGGGAAAAGCAGAGATTAATTAAAGCACTTGCGTACCAGAATAGATCTAGATTACAAAGCTCATGATCTTAATAAGATCACGCATAGAGAGAGAGATGAACACATAGCTACCGGTGGAGCCCTTGGCCTCGAGAGAGAACTACTCCCTCCTGATCATGGGAGTTAGCAACAGCGATGGAGATGGTGGTGGAGTCGATGGAGATGGCTCTAGGGGCACTTCCCCGTCCTGGCAGGGTGTAGGAACATAGACTGTTGTCCCCCGAATCTCCTCTTTGGTGGCGGCGGTGTTGTGGAACTTTTTGTGGAATTCTGATCCTCCAAATAGGGTTTTCGTCTCGAGGGTTTATATAGGCGAAGAGGTGAGGTCGGTGGCCGCCTGAGGGGCCCACACCAGGGCCTGGCGCACCCAGGGGGCGTGCCACCCTATGGTGTGGCCGCCTCGTGGCTCTCCTCTGTCTCTGCTTTGGACTTCTATGTCGTGTCGGGGAAAATAGGAACTTCGGCTTTTGTTTCGTCCAATTCCAAGAATATTTCTTTACTAGCTTTTCTGAAACTAAAAACAGCAGAAAACAGGCAACTGGCACTGCGGCATCTTTTCAATAGGTTATTTCCAGAAAATGTATAAAAATGCCTCAAAGTGTAGACAAAACATAAGATAGTTGATACAAAACAAGCATGGAGCATCAAAAATTATAGATACGTTTACGACATATCACCGGGCTATCATGAAGACGCCGTATGCCAGCTTCTGATAGTGCGGGTTCCGCTGTTTGGTCAGTGTGAGCACCTCGCTGAGGTAGTAGACTGGGCGTTGCACCCCGTGGACTTTGTTCTCCTCGGATCGTTCCACTACCAGCACAGTACTAACCACCTGGTTAGTGGCAGAGATGTATAGCAACATGGGCTCCTTTTCTATGGGTGTCACCAGTACTGGCGAGGTGGAGACTAGATGCTTGAGGACTTTGAATGCTTCTTGCGCTTCTTCTGTCCACTTGAACTTCTCAGCTTTGTGGAGGAGCTGGTAGAACGACATCGCATTCTCGCCCATTCGACTAATGAATCGACTGAGCACCGCGATTCACCCAGCCAGCTGCTGGACGCCTCTGACGTTCTTCGGCTTCTCCATGGCTAGTATGGCCTTTATCTTATTTTGGTTAGCCTTGATTCCCCTCGCAGAGATGAGGTACCCAAGCAATTTCCCAGATGGTACGCTGAAGGCGCATTTCTCCGGATTTAGCTTGATCCGGTAGTGGTCGAGGTTGTCGAAGGTCTCGCGGAGATCGTAGAGTAATGAGGCCTCCTCCTTGGTTTTGATGACGATGTCATCGACGTAGACCTAGATGTTTCGACCGAGCTTCCTCTTGAGGCAAGCCTGCATGCATCGTTGGTAGGTGGCTCCTGCGTTCCTCAGCCCAAAGGGCATTGTTGTGTAGCAGAAGACGCCAAAAGGCGTGATGAAGGCCGTTTTCTCCTGGTCCTCTTCCTGCATTCGAATCTGGTGATAGCCTGAGTAGGAATCGAGAAAGCAGAGGCGCTTGCATCCTGCGGTGGAATCGATTATCTGGTCGATCCGCGGTAATGGGAAGTGATCCTTCGGGCAATGCTTATTCAGGGAAGTGAAGTCCACGCACATCCGCATGATATCCGTGTCCTTTTTAAGAATAAGCACGGGGTTTGCTACCCATGTTCTCTCCTTGATCTCTCGTATGAAGTTAGTGTCGAGGAGTCTGTTGACTTCCATACCGACCACTTTTTCCCTTGGCTCTGACAATCGATGTATCATCTGCTTCACTGGTCTAGCTTTAGGATTCACGTTGAGTGAGTGCTCAGCGAATTCCCTAGGAACCCCTATCATGTCCGCTGGACACCAGGAGAAGATATCCTAGCACTCGCGGAGGAATTCGACGAGCGCGATGTAACATATGAAAAATATTGAAATAAGTATATCAATTTCCAAGCAACCAAAATTAGGGTTAACAAAAACTTTTAATTTTAAAACTATGAATGCAAGTGTGTGTTTGTTAATGATGTGTGAATGCATGATATGCCATGTTTTGTGTGTTATAAATGATGAGAATTGGTTTAAAGGTCAAAATAATATCACCTAGGTCAAATCAAAACCAAACCAACGTAAAAGAAAATCAAAATATAAAGCATATATGCTAATGGTAACTTTTGCAAATCTTAACACTTAGCTCACTTTGAGCATCTCTATTAAATAATTTCAAACAGAAACAATTCCATTTCTTTTCTCACCTTGCTAGACCAAGTGATAATGAAAACAAGTGAGCTTTCAAAACTTACCAGAACAAATTCAAATTCATTTGGAGGATTTTTCAAAATTGAATCTGTCATATGCATCAAGATAGCAACTTTTCAAAAACCCATCAAAACCTTCTCCACTTGGCCAACCTTTACAACTAGATACTCTCAAGATTATGATCAACAAACCCACTAAATAGAATTTGAAAGTTCAAATCTTTTTATCTTGTGGCCATTTGATCAAACACCTTCTGAGAACAGTACAAAGCTACCTACTCCCCATTGTTTAGAGCATTGGTGTGATTATCTTTGTATCTCACTCAGCCTCCACAACTCGCTCACACTCGCCCTAGAACCAGCCCGTGATGCTAAGCCTCGCTCGCTCGACCATTGGACTAGTGCCAACCGTACCCAAGCTCACCATGCCACCCCGACATGGACTCAATGCTAAATGCCTCACCGCACTCACCCATGGCCGCTAGGAGCTAGCCATGACCTCACTGCACCCGCTCGTGTACGCCTCGACCAACGCCAGCCCGTGGAGATGCCAACGCAACCGCATCCATTTCTTTGTCTGCCATGCCAAGACACGCGCCAGTACGCCGAGCAATCCCGTGCGACCACGCCGTGCCTCGCCCTCCCCTCACATCAATGCACTCACCGCAACGCCATCAACCTCCCAGACATGCATGATTGACCCCGCGCGACTTGTACATGCCGTACACCATGACGAACACCCGCGGTACCCGAGGATGGCATAGGTGTTCCCGATCGATTGATAACGCGCCTCGCCGCGCCACTATGCTCATGACGATTGCCAAGAAGCACTACGTCGGCATAGCCCCTCAGCCATGCCCATAGCTCACTGTAACGATGTCTCCGACGATCCCGATCCATGCCCCAATGCTCCCCTCGCTTGGGTCTAAATAGACCCCTCCCCTTACCTCAAAATGCACCCCACTCAACTCCTCTCTCAACCAGCAACCTCTCCGACCCACCCCCAGAGCAAGGCGAAGCAAGCAGCGCTAGAGTTTCACCGGAGTTCGCCGTAGTAGTGGCGGAACGGAGCCAGCGCTAGGAGCCACCCCAGGCGCCGTCGCGACCACTGTTTGAACCGCCATCACCGTCCGGTTCATCTACCCGCATCGCTGTACCTAGCTGGAGCCCTGGTAAGCCCCCGATGACCCTCGCTGTAGAATTAGGGTTGAATCTCCCGCGCGCTGTGCGAGGGAGATGACGACGCAGAGCAGTCGATCGTACTCTAATCGTGTGGCTAGGATAGAGCATACCGCTTCGAGTTGGATCAACCGCTGACGCATGGGGCCAGCGCAAGTGAAGCCCGATGCATGCGCGACGTGTAGTTGGGCTGGCCTAGTAGCTTTCCCGTGCGCGTCCACCAATTGAAATATAGGTTTTTCTTTTATTTCAAAATCCTATTCTGTAGGTGACTTTGAAATTGAATTCAAGAAGATTCACTAAACCAAATTGCATGATTCCAATTTTGATAGAAAGGAAATGAAAATCTCTAAACACTCCCATTGGATTCAAACATTTTGGACTAGTAGATCACCCACAGTAAAAATAACAAAGCAATGACTTTTCCAACTTCAAACATTTTTCTAAAATCAACCATAAAAGCTTTTGAGTTGATTCCAATTGTCAAAAATCACATTTGCCATGATCTATCTGAATATGTAAAAATATATAGTTTTACATGCAGTAGTCATGGGCTAAGATTAAAAGAATGGCCATATAGTCATTTCTAGTCATTTTAATTATGTTAAGTGGAAGTATTAAACTTTGTAATATATGCCATCAATCGCATTCCCAGGTATTGGAATATGTGGTGATGACATGGGTCAACATGATCCCATATTTTATAATTGGAGAATATTAAATCCTAAGTATTTTTCAATGAGTAGAAATTGCATTTCCAAAATAAGATAAATAAGACCATGTCACTATTCCATGTGATGATTGAGATGATGCTAGATCATCTAGTGTGAGCCTTTGTGTGCTGAATAGAAGTAGCTAAGTATTGTTTGGTGATTGTGTACCTCGTATTTATTTATAGGCGCTAGTACCCACCTGGGATACGAGGAGGAAGAATTCTACGAAGAAGAAGAGGAGCACTTCAACCACTGTACCAACCAAGGCAAGCTAAACTATGCATGCTATTGCGATGCAACCTTGATTATACAAATCCCAAGTTATACCCGCAAGCTTTATTTTGTCCTTTACCAAAGTTTCTTAAATAGTTAATTATTGGTGATTAGTGGAAAGATAAGAATGATGCCATCAAGAGCATAGAACTAGGCTTAGGTAGTTACACTTGGTTAGCACTCCTCAATAGTGACACCCTCATTGATAGTTGCTAGTGCTAAACTAATATTGATCACTTTAGATGGGAACACTTGGAGCAAATAATTATGAAAACTTTAGAATGATGAGTCATTCTATTAAAATGTTTTGACATGGGTTATGAAACAAAATGACTTGAAGATGATGATGAATGAGAGATGTAACTTGACTTTGAATAAAAACTGATGGTTGGATTCGTATGCGATACCATTCCAGCTTTACCATACAATCACAATATTTGAATTGGGTAGGGCTTAACTAGAAGTTTCTGTGTCTTAGTATGGGTTCCTTCGCGGAAAAAGAGGTTAAGCTGAGCCTACCTCGTGGCTGTGAGTGAAAGAAGTGACCACCTATGTAGTTCCCGTGATGGCGGATTGCCATGGCTGGGAGGCCAAGCTCATAGGGGAGATGCCTATACTAGGGTGTGTAATTGAAAGGTTATGATTGATTATCCGCATACCAAGTATGATGATCCAGGGTTATCCCTGACGGATGTATCAAATGTTGTGGTGAAAGTGTACCACCTCTTCAGAGTGTCAAACTATTCGAATAGCCGCGTTCGCGGTCATGGACAGTTGGATGACCATACTATTCCATTGTTAGATGTTTTCAAAATGACTTGTGACTTGAAATATAACTTTGACTTGACCACAACAGGGTTGTGGAGATGAAAACCATGTTTCCACTTGAGTAATCTAGACAACTAAGATAGGTCTTTAATACTAAATACTCCAGAAATAAAACTGGCTTATTGCAAACAAGCCTAGAGCTTAGGATTCCTACTAGAATTGTCCTACTTGCAATAGTGATTGTTTGCGAGTACTTTAAAAGTACTCATGGTTTTGTCCCTGGCTATTCCCATGGGCAGACAATGAAGAGGAGTATTCGGAGGACGGATAGCAGGATGTCTATGATAACTAGGGTCATTTGCCATCATCACAATTGCTTGTGACAATGAAGATGGAGTCTCCACTACGTTTATTTCCACTGCTTTGATGTGTATTAAGACTTGATCATGAGATCAACTATTTGTAAGACTATTATGGTTTGTGATGGATGAGGTACTGTGCTATCAATTCTGTTATGTCTCGCAAAAAATGGTATTCCTGGGATTGCGATGTACGGCATAATAGGCATCTAGACTTAAAAATTCCGGTGTTCCCAAGTTGGTATTAGAGCCAGGTTGACCATAGGAGACCCTAGTTAGAATGGATGTTTGAAAAACTTAGTTTCAAAACAAAGGAAGTGAGTATTTATGAAAACCTATTCTCACTCTTATCCTTGAAATTCTTTCAAAAAAGAGTTCACATGTTCCTCAAAATTCTTGCAATCCTACATAAAATTTGACACACTTGATCACCTCACTAACTTACTCATCCTAATTGCTTATAGATGGAAGTCAAGTACAACAAGTTCTATCAGCTTGGAAATGGAGGAGAACTCGTCTTCGAGAGGGACTTGAGTCAGCTAGCGGAGTTTCTCAGACGCCCGCATCCCGGGTTCTATGGAGTGCAACTCAATGATCAGCCAAGAGGAGAACTACAGTGGTTAGTCACTACAGATCTGAGAGGAAAAATGGAGCCACCCACCTCGGAGAAGATACAATTAACTGTGAGGGAGAACAACTGGCTGGATGGACTAGCTAGAGCGATGCAGGAAGCACTTGCTCGTCTATGTGGGCAGAATGTAAACCAGATTAATGGCACTCGCTTCACTCTCTACGCAAGACACCACTCCATGGGAGAACCCTTGGCCATGCCAGGACACCTGGAGCTGAGGCATCATGTGGATCACCTCAACTTCATGCTGCACGAGACCCGCAAGGAGCTAGACAACACATGTGCCTACGCCAACCATAAGCACATTGTCCAGGCAGAGAAGAACCACACCCTCACCATCCTAGCTAAAGAGCGCAAGACACTTCGCCGCCATCGTGATAAGAAGGACCGCATCATTGCTCGCCTCCGCTAGAAGGTGGCAACCCTTGAAGAAACCATCCATGACCAAGAAATTCAACTTGAGGAGAGGGGAGACGAAGGTGAAGACCTTCGTAGAGATACCACCTCCTTACTAAGTGATGATGATGACTATCTAGAGGACACAAACATGGAGTTCCACACTGACGAGGAGGACGACGATTTCCTAGATGACAAAGAACCCATCAGTTCCAATGATGAGTAGTATCACTAGATCACTATCGTAGGTGTGAGTTTGTATCTGGTCCCAATGTATCGTAGAATGACAGAATGGTTCTTAAAACCATCTGCTTGGTAGTTGTGGTGTGTTGTTTGGAATGTGTTGCTTGGAATGAATGAAAAAGAGTTGTTGGTTTTCAAACCTTAGCAATACTCAAGTTTAAAGATTTTGAACCATACCCATAAGCCATAGAAATTTCCCTCTTGTCTTATGGTCTATCTCAATCTTTAGATGACTCACGGCAACCCTAGTGGGAGCAGCTCAGCCCCGGATCTGATGGTTCAGATTCTACAAATGCTAGTAGCAAATCAAGAAGCTGGTAGAGCCGAGCGTCAAGCCAATCTCGCCACTCTTCAGCAGATCGCCCAAATGGCGCACAACAACCATGGCCATGGAAATCAGGACCACCATGGATCTAAGCTAAAGAACTTTCAAAACACTAATCCTCCTATGTTTAGCAAATCTGAAGAGCCCTTAGATGCTGATGACTGGTTGCAGTCAATGGAGAACAACTTAGAAGTTGTAGGAGTAGATGCTGGGAGAAAGTGTTGTTTGCCACCCACTATCTAGCAGGTTATGCAAGATCCTGGTGGAACAGCATTCGTACAATGAACAGAGGACAAATGACGACCTGAGAGTAATTCAAGATCAAGTTCAGCAGGACTCATGTGCCCCCAGGTTTGATCAAGAGGATGAGGGATGAATTCAGGGAGTTGAAGCAAGGGAGAATGACTGTGGTGGAATACCGTGATAGATTTCTGTCTTTGTCTAGGTATGCCCCCGATGAGATCGACACCGAGGAAAAGAAGAAGGAAAGATTCCTAAATGGCCTGCATGATGAGATGCAGACAATGTTAGTCAACATTCCTTTTGCCGATCTAGAAGCTCTAGTGGATTCTGCTATCCAGATGGAAGGAAAACTCAATCAAGCCAATGAGAACCGCAATCACCGTATGATGCACTAGCCTGGACCCCACAATACCCCGAAGTACCGCCCAAGCTCGTCTGCAGGATTTGCACCAAGACCCAACATGCCACCTATGTCCCGTTCGAACTTTCCCAATCGTGGCGGAGGAAACCCGAGGCCCGGAGGCCACAACAACAACACCGACAACCCCCATAACTTCAATCGTGCACTGCCAAGGCCCACCAACCAAAACAACAACAAGAACAATACTGCCCCAAGGACTGGAAGCAATGTTGTGCCCATTGCCGGGAAGGACAAGTCAACGGTAACCTGTTTTGAATGTGGAGTTATGGGTCACTACTATGAGTGCCCCAAGAAGCTTGCTGCAGCCCCCAATGTCACTGCACCTACCCAGCAGCAGCGCCGTGTCTAGCCTGGAAAGAGGTTTGCCCCAGGCAACCCGCACAACCGTACCGGCCGTATATTCCACATGAATGCAGAAGAAGCCCAGGAAGCACCAGATGTCGTGTTGGGTATGTTTTATGTTAACTCAGTACTTGCAAGAGTGTTGTTTGATTCTGGAGCATGGCACTCGTTTGTTACAGAAGAATTTGCATGCACTAGTAAGATTCAACCAACAAATTTGAAGCATGTTATGATAGTTCAAATACCTAGGTCAACCACCAAAGCTAGAAACATTTGCAATGTCATGCCTATCAGAATACATGGAATAGATTTTTATGCCAATTCAATAGTACTTGGAACAAAAGGTTTGGAAGTAGTACTAGGAATGGATTGGATGTCGAAACATCAGGGATTAATAGACTATGCCAAGAAAGCCATAACCATGACCAGTAGCACCGAAGTATCAGTAGAGCATGTGTCTGAGACGCTGCCCCATCAATTCAAATGCAACAAGAGTTTAGTCCAGTCAACCCTAGACCAAGTCAGAGTAGTCTGTGAATACCCCGATGTGTTTCCAAATGAATTACCCGGTATGCCCCTAGATCAGGATATCGAGTTTATCATTGAAATAGTTCCTGGAACTGGACCCATAGCTCAGAGACCCTATAGTATGAAGCTGGCCGAATTAGTGGAGCTGAAGAAGCAACTTCATGACATGTTGAGCAAAGGCCTGATACAACCAAGTGCCTCGCTATGGAGATCACCTGTTTTGTTTGTGGATAAGAAAGACGGTGCCAACCGTTTGTGTATGGATTACCGGAAACTGAATGACGTCACCATCAAGAACAAGTACCCACTGTCGAAGATAGAAGATCTATTTGACCAGTTGACTAGTGCCAGAGTGTTTTATAAGATTGATCTTAGAACTGGTTATCATCAACTAAAGATCCGCGCAACGGATATCCCAAAGACTGCTTTCACTACCAGATATTGATTGTATGAGTACAATGTCATGTCATTTGGCTTGACAAATGCCCTCGCTTATTTCATGAATCTCATGAATAAGATTTTTATGAACTTCTTGGATAAGTTTGTCGTTGTGTTCATCGATGATATTCTGATCTATTCCAAGTTGGAAGAGGACCATGAGCAGCACCTAAGGACCATCCTTGAAACCCTTAGAGAGCATCAGTTGTTTACCAAGTTTAGCAAATGTGAGTTCTGGTTAAAGGAAGTAGGATTCCTAGGACATATCTTGTCGGCCGGAGGAATTGCCATTGATCCCGCCAAGATTAAGGATGTTGAAGAATGGAAAGCCCCAACCACTCAAACCGAAGTCCGCACATTTCTTGGATTAGCGAGATATTACCGCAAATTCGTTGAAGGATTTTCAAGCATCGCAAGGCCGATGACCCAGTTGTTGAAGAAAGACAAGAAGTTTGAATGGACGGACAAATGTGAAGCAGGTTTTCAAGAGCTCAAGAAGATATTGATTTTAGCCCCAATTTTGATCATGCCTGATATCACAAAGCCTTTTGATGTATTTTGTGATGCATCCAAGATTGGTCTTAGATGTGTGTTGATGCAGGAAGGCAAAGTAATATCATATCTGTCCCGGCAACTGAAGCAACATGAGCAGAATTATCCCACCCATGACTTAGAATTAGCCGCAGTAGTTTTAGCCTTGAAGACATGGCGTCATTACCTCATGAGTAACCGATGTGAGAGTTACTCGGATCACAGAGCCATGGATATCAACCAGGATTTAACTTATCGTGAAGTACCCATTCGTATCTTGGAAGAAGCCTTCAGAACCACCTGGACCAGAAGTATCAAGTTTCTAAAAATTCAGTGGAGCAACCATACTGAAGAAGAAGCCACCTGGGAGAGAGAACATTATACTAGGACCGATTTTCCAAATCTCTTTAGTTCCTAGTTTTTCTTGAATCTCGGGACGAGATTCTATTTAAGGGGGGAGGTTTTTAACATCTGAAAAATATTGAAATAAGTATATCAATTTCCAAGCAACCAAAATTAGGGTTAACAAAAACTTTTAATTTTAAATACTATGAATGCAAGTGTGTGTTTGTTAATGATGTCTGAATGCATGATATGACATGTTTTGTTTGTTATAAATGATGAGAATTGGTTTAAAGGTCAAAATAATATCACCTAGGTTAAATCAAAACCAAACCAAAGCAAAAGAAAATCAAAATATAAATCATATATGCTAATGGTCACTTTTGCAAATCATAACACTTAGCTCACTTTGAGCATCTCTATTAAATAATTTCAAACAGAAACAATCCCATTTCTTTTCTCACCTTGCTAGACCAAGTGACAATGTAAACAAGTGAGCTTTCCAAACTTACCAGAACACATTCAAATCCATTTGGAGGATTTTTCAAAATTGAATCTGTTGTATGCATCAAGATAGCAACTTTTCAAAAACCATCAAAACCTTCTCCACTTGGCCAACCTTTGCAACCAGAGACTCTCAAGCTTATGATCAACAAACCCACTAAATAGAATTTGAAAGTTCAATTTTTTTCTCTTGCGGCCATTTGATCAAACACCTTCTGAGCACAGTATAGAGTTACCTACTCCCCACTGTTTAGAGCATTGGTGCGATCATCTTTGTACTCGCTCAGCCTCCACAGCTCGCCCACACTCGCCCTAGTACTAGCCCGTGCTGCTAAGCCTCGCTCACTCGACCATTGGACTAGTGCCAACCATACCCGAGCTCACCATGCCACCTCGACATGGACTCAACGCTACACGCCTCACCGCACTCACGCATGACCGCTAGGAGCTGGCCATGACCTCACCGCACCCACTCGTGTACGCGTCGACCAACACCAACCCGTGGAGACGCCAGCGCAACCGCGCCCATTTCTCTGTCTGCCATGCCAAGACGCGTGCCAGTACGCCGAGCAATCCCACGCGACCACGCCATGCCTCGCCCTCCCCTCACATCAATGCACTCACCGCGACGCCAGCAACCTCCCAGACATGCCCGTTTGACCCCGCGCGACTTGTACATGCCGTACACCGTGACGAACACCCGCGGTACCCGAGGATGGCATGGATGTTCCCGACCGATTGAGATCGTGCCTCGCCGTGCCACTATGCTCATGACAATCACCCAGAAGCACTGTGTCGTCCTACCCCCTCAGTCATGCCCATAGCTCACTATAACGATGTCTTTGACGAGCCCGAGCCATTCCCCGATGCTCCCCTCACTGGGGGTATAAATAGACCCCTTCCCTTGCCTCAAAACGCACCCCACTCGACTCCTCGCTCAACCAGCAACCTCTCTGACCCACCCCCGGAGCAAGGCGAAGCAAGTAGCGCCAGAATTTCGTCGGAGTTCGCCGTAGCTGTGGCGGAACAGAGCCATCGCTAGGAGCCGCCGCGACCACCGTTTGAACCGCCGTCGCCGTCCAGTTCATCTGCCTGCATCACCATACCTAGCTGGAGCCCTGGTAAGCCTCCGATGACCCTCCCCGTAGATTAGGGTTGAATCTCGCGCGTGTTATGCGAGGGAGACGACGACGCGGAGCCGTCGATCATGCTCTAATCATGCGGCTAGGATAGAGCATACCACTTTGAGTTGGATCAGCCGCTGACGCATGGGGCCAGTGCAAGTTAAGCCTGCTGCACGTGTTGTGTAGTTGGGCTAGCCCAGTAGCTTTCCCACGCGCACCCACCAATTGAAACATATGTTTTTCTTTTATTTCAAAATCCTATTCTGTAGGTGACTTTGAAATTTAATTCAAGAAGATTCACTGAACCAAATTGCATGATTCCATTTTTTTTAGAAAGGAAATGAAATTCTCTAAACACTCCCATTGGATTTAAACATTTTGGAATGGTAGATCACCCACAGTAAAAATAACAAGGCAATGATTTTTCCAACCTCAAACATTTTTCTAAAATCAACCATAAACGCTTTTGAGTTGATTCCAATTGTAAAAAATCAAATTTTCCATGATCTATCTAAATATGTAAAAATATATAGTTTTACATGCAGTAGTCATGGGCTAAGATTAAAAGAATGACTATATAGTCATTTCTAGTCATTTTAATTATATTAAATGGAAGTATTGAACTTTGTAATATATGCCATCTACTTTAAATCACATTCCTAGGTATTGGAATATGTGGTGATGACATGGGTCAACATGATCCCATATTTTATAATAGGATAATATTAAATCCTAAGTATTTTTCAATGAGTAGAAATTGCATTTCCAAAATAAGATAAATAAGACCATGTCACTATTTCATGTGGTGATTGAGATGATGCTAGATCATCTAGTGTGAGCCTTTCTGTGCTGAATAGAAGTAGCTAAGTATTGTTTGGTGATTGTGTACCTCGTATTTATTTATAGACGCTAGTACCAACCCGAGCTACGAGGAGGAAGAATTCTACGAAGAAGAGGAGGAGCACTTCGACCACTGTACCAACCAAGGCAAGCTAAACTATGCATGCTATTGCGATGCAACCTTGATTATAGTTTTACTTGCAAGCTTTATTTTTCCTTTTACCAAAGTTTCTTAAATAGTTAATTATTGGTGATTAGTGGAAAAATAAGACAGATGTCATCAAGAGCATAGAACTAGGCTTAGGTAGTTACACTTGGTTAGCACCCATCAATAGTGACACCCTCATTGATAGTTGCTAGTGCTAAACTAATATTGATCACTTTAGATGGGAACACTTGGAGCAAATAATTATGAAAACCTTAGAATGATGAGTCATTCTATTGAAATGTTTTGACATGGGTTATGAAACAAAATGACTTGAATATGATGATGAATGAGAGATGTGACTTGACTTTGAATAAAAAATGATGGTTGGGTTTGGATGTGATACCATTCCAGCTTTACCGTACAACCACAATATCTGAATTGGCTAGGGCTTAACTGGAAGTTTCTATGTCTTAGTATGGGTTCCCTCGTAGAAAAAGAGGTTAAGCTGAGGCTACCTCGTGGCTGTGAGTGAAAGAAGTGACCACCTATGTAGTTCCCGGGATGGCGGATTGCCATGGCTGGGAGGCCAAGCTCATAGGGGAGGTGCCTATACTAGGGTGTGTAATTGAAAGGTTATGATTGATTATCCGCATACCAAGTATGATGATTCAGGGTTATCCCTGACGGATGTATCAAATGTTGTGGTGAAAGTGTACCACCTCTGCAGAGTGTCAAACTATTCGAATAGCCGCGTTCACGGTCATGGACAGTTGGATGACCATACTATTCCATTGTTAGATGTTTTCAAAATGACTTGTGACTTGAAATATAACTTTGACTTGACCACAACAGGGTTGTGGAGATGAAAACCATGTTTCCACTTGAGTAATCTAGACAACTAAGATAGGTCTTTAATACTAAGTACCCCAGAAATAAAACTGGCTTATTGCAAACAAGCCTAGAGCTTAGGATTCCTACTAGAATTGTCCTACTTGCATTAGTGATAGTTTGCGAGTACTTTAAAAGTACTCATGGTTTTGTCCCTGGCTATTCCCATGGCCAGACAATGAAGAGGAGTATCCGGAGGACGGACATCAGGATGTCTATGATAACTAGGATCATCTCTCATCGTCAGCATTGCCTGTGACAATGAAGATGGAGTCTCCACTATGTTTATTTCCACTGCTTTGATGTGTATTAAGACTTGATCATGAGATCAACTATTTGTAAGACTATTATGGTTTGTGATGGATGAGGTACTATGCTATCAATTCTGATATGTCTCGCAAAAAATGGTATTCATGGGATTGCGATGTATGACATAATAGGCATCTAGACTTAAAAATCCGGGTGTTCACACGTGAGTTCCTATGCGGAACTCAAGTTGTTGGCGATGAGGGCCGTCTTGGTCGGGTCCGTTGGGTGGACCTGGACCGCCTTAGTGTGCACTAACGAGTCGAAGGATTGATTAGGTGCGTTTGGCTTACTAGGAGGAGGAAGATTGTTGTCTGTTGACTCCTTCAGCCTTGCCATCTCCTCCTGCATTCCGAAGGATTAGGAGATTATGTTGAATTCCATGTCATAGCTATCTGACTTGGCAAAGCTTCCGCTGATGGTGATGATGTCGTTTGGTCATGGCATTTTCATCTGCAGGTAAGCATAGTGTGGTATTGCCATGAACCTCGCGAACGCGACACGTCTGAGGATGCAATGGTACTACGAGGGTCAGTCGACGACTTCGAATTCAAGGCGCTCTCACCGGAAGTTAGCTGGCATGCCAAAGATGACGTCCAAGTTAATCTTGCCAAAGGGGTATACGCCTTTACCTAGGACGATGCCGTGGAACGTTGTGTCAGAGGCCTCTAGGAAAGAGGGGGAATCCGCATGGCGTGCAAAGTGCTGGCGAACATCAGGTTGATGCTATTGCCGCCGTCCATGAAGATGTGACTCATCTCGAAGCCCCCAATTTGTGCCTCGAGCACCAGGGAGAGTGACCTGGGTGAGGTACTTGATGCAGATGATCACGCTTGTCGAAGGTGATGCAGGACTCGCACCCACTAAGGTACTCAGTGGTTGAGGGTGGAGAGTTGATCTCCAAATTGACTTGGCGAGTGATTGATTTTTGTACCCGATTTGATGGGCATACTTTTTGGACCATGCCCATATTCCTAGCATTCATGGGTACTTCTTGCCTCTGTTATTCTGGGTTGGTGCAGCCGCGGGCGGTGGTGGCCCAGGTGGTGGTGCTCCGTGAGCCACATCACCCGGGGCAGCTCCGTAGCCCTGATTTATCGCGACACAATTCATCTAGGCGAGGCCTTCGTGGAGCTTAAGGAACTCACGACAGTCCTTTAGGAGGTGGCTAGACTTCTTCTTGTCATCGTGTTTGTCGATATAGAAGTGGACGTCGCAAGGTCTAGACAGTTTGTCCTAGATAGATGTTCCAGGGGCTTCATCGTGGGTACGGTGTTGCCATACCTGCATGGTCTTTCCGTTGTCGCGGTATCCACCGCTGCGGTATCCGCTATTGCAGTTGCCGTCGTCGCGTCTATCAGTGTAGCCAACCGTGACCATGTCGACTTCTTCGCGGTCCTCGTTACTGCGCATCGGACATTTTCCTCGATGGTCACGTCTGTGGTCGAGGTCGTCGTCATCGTCTGAGTGGACACGATTGTTTTTCACCGAGTCCTCTCCATCAACCCACCTGTTCGCGGTCTCCATCAGGTGGTTAATTGTTTTAGGCTTCAATGGCCCAGCTCCTCCCTGAGCTCTCTGCGGCGTACGCCGCCGTTGAACACGTCGATTGCGTGGTCCTCGGAGATGTCCTCTGCCAAGTTTTTAATGATGAACCACCTTTGGATGTAGGAGCATAGTGACTCGCCGGGCTTTTGGTAGCAGCCCTTTAGCTCTTCGATTGATGCGGACCTTTTGTAAGTGCCCTTAAAGTTTTGCACAAAGTTATATACCAACTCGTCCCAGCTGTGGATCGACCCGCGGGGGAGGTTGTTGAGCCATGCGAGGGCAGCACCCTACAGCTGCAGCTGCAGGCATTGCATGGCTGTGCTCTTGGTTCTGTCGTGCAACCTGACGGAGGAGATGTGATCCTCCAGCCAAATTTTCAGGTCTTGGAGGCTGTCGAATTTCGGGTTCTCTGATGGGAGTTTGAACCCTTTCAGCATTCGCTTTTACCGTATGGCTTTGCTGAAGCAGCTGACGCTGCAGAGCTCTGTTCCATCATCCTCCGAGTCCGTCGAGCGAGCGCGCCTTGCGCGCATCTTGTCGATCTTGTGCTACGTGATGTCATCACGCGCGTCGTAGTCGTGATCATGTCAACGTGAGCGAGCTGTCATGGAAAGTCATGTTCACCATCACTGGAGGAGGAATGTGAGTAGTACTTGGCTAGAACCTTGCTTTTCTTCGGCTTCGGCGTTGGATCCTTGGTGAGCGCAGCTTTGACCAGTCCTAGGCCAGCGATCATAGATCGGTGCATGGCAGATCGTGGATCCCCATCTGGCGGCTAGTTGTTGAGCAGGTACATGGTGGCTACTGTCACCGCCACGTGTGGTGTCTTCGGGAGCACGTTACCCCGCGAGTCTACTGTCATGGACGAGAAGTTAAGGACTCGAGTGGCCTCTTCTCGCTCCTTGTCGTTGAGTTGAGCCAGTCGAGAGCGCCTTTTCACGGCCACGTAGTCGTTGCCCTTGGAAGAGGATCCTCTGATAGAGGAGAGCGCAGCTCGTCGGAGGCTTGATTCGCCTGCCCTCTTCTTGCACTCCTCGAGTTGGGCGCTCACCTGTTGCTGGCGCCTGAACTCCTGCATGAGCAGCCAATGGTAACCCATCAGCATCTGCTGCGATGAGTTTGGTGGCAGAGGGTTGCCCTATAGGGCCTCCCTACATCGTGCCCACTCGGCGTCATTGAGCTCGATCAGCTGTCGTTCGCCCGTGGGGATGTGCGGCTGATCATCTTCTTGGATGGGGGCCGACGACAGGGGGCCGGTTTGTTGGCCCGTTGTTGGTGGGGGCATCATTGGTAGAGGTGTCGTTCGCGACTGGGATGCCACCATTGGTGCCAGTATTTCCCTGAGTGCCGCTACCGTCCATGTTGATGACGGCGCACATGTAGTGGCTGGGGAAGCTGTTGCTCCCGTAGCTCTCAGATCCGAAGCCATAGGCTTCGTCTTCTGTCGCCAAATCACCGAGATCGGACTCGTAACTGATGTTGCCGTATGTATTCTCGACTGATGCCGAGGTGTTGAGTTCGCTCAAGGTGCCGATCGGCGGTGGGAACCACAACGCAGGAGCAATCGCAGGAACCTTCGGCTGGTCAGGGAGGTGAAGTGTGCCAAGCCGACCAATTTGGAAGCGTAAGCTCCCGATTCCCAAGCCGACCCCGTCGCCCACGGACTCGAAATCTGGGCGAGTCGTCGGTGCGTGGATGATGAAGTCGAGGGCGCCAAAAAGGAGGCGAGTCTCCGCTGTAGCGGAGTCGTAGATCGCGGTTGATGGGGCCGAGGAAGCCGCAATATCAGCACCCACAGTTCCCACAGACGACGCCAATTGACGAGGGGTTAACTCATCAATGTCCATCGTTGATGGACTTAGGTTCGAGGAAGTGTGGAGCGCTGGAGGCATCAATCGGCTAGCAAACAAGCACACATGTGACATGAGGTTTACCCAGGTTCAGGCCTCGTAGAGGACCCTACTCCTGCTTGTCTGCTCTTGATTATGAGGGAGTCGAAGGTTACAAAAGTGCGCGGATGCAATCTGGCGGTATGTATGCGGGTGTGTGTGAGTTCATCCTCCTCGCTGCCCCCTCCTGGCCTTTATATAGAGAGGCTAGGTCACGGGGTAGCAGATCGAGTCGGTTACAAGTTAGGGTTTTATTTAAGTTTCTATCTACACTTTGCCACGTCCTCCAAGAAGTTGAACTCCAGCGGGTCACCCGAATCTCTGTTGGGCTTTGATTGCACCATGGACTCCTTCTTAGGCTAAATCGTATAGATTAATCTCAGGTATATGTAAGGTATGCCCACGTCAAAAAGACAGAAAGAAAACTTTTACTAAAACAACATCAGATTTGGCAGTTTATATTCAAGTTTGGTTGGATTCTGGAACAAACCAATGAGCAAAGTATTTAAAAAAGTAGATGCATTTGGGATACATCACTGTGTTGCCTGAGAACCACCACAGGTGAGTTGGGACACGAGCCATCTTCTTCTTATTTTGTAGGTATTATTTGAAGAGGGAGAATGAGACACTAGGAGATCCTTGTGATCGATAATCAACCTCGAGCCATCTTTGTGAAGAAAGAGTCACTTACTACAACAGTCTGCTATTGGAGCCAACAAACTAGTGTACGTTGTATGTTTTCCTCGACTACCATTAAATAAAAAATAATCTTATAAATAAGAACATATTTCATATTTTCATTCGTAGATATAAAGCAGTCTTGAATCTCCTTAAAATTCCCTAGTAAATACCGAAATACATATTACTGTTGATAGGAGTAAATCAACGAGGGAAATGCATAATTTTTCTTAAGTCACGAGGAAACCAAATTTTCGGTGTGTAGTTCTGTGCCCTACTATGGGGAAACAACCTATATCGCCAAGTTTATGTTTATTGCATTTTTTTGTTTTGGGCTCTTCAACAAGGAATGTTGATGTGCACAATTACCACTCTCAGTTGGCTCCATTGATGTTCGGTAAGGGGGAGGGGGAGGGGGCTTGACATGACTTTCTCTTGTTGGTATCTAAATTTCTAGAGATGGCATCCCGACCACCTCTAAAACCTGAAGGTTATGGATAGCGAGATAATCATTAATATTTTCCATAAAATAGCATTAGTGCAAGAGAGTCACATGGTTTAGTATGCCTCCACCGTAGGTAACACAGGAGGAGTACAACTGCACCGATATTTAATTCAATACTTTTCTGAATTTTACCAAAGTTAATATGTTAGGCTTTATTTCCATATCATGTATGCAAATATGCTTATAGGGACGTCAAGCATATTCTTTGAGGGTATTGTTTTAGAGAGGGTCTATCGAGTAAGGTTGGGTTGCTATATATTTTAGTTTGTTTTCAGTTTATCATGACTAAATTTATTCTAAATCATGTTTCGTAAATAAGTTTTTCCTGTAATGGACCTCGGTGCCAACTTAGGTTCCATATTGTGTTTGTTGATTGATTCGCTCGGCTCGTCACAACACGACAAAAGGACCTACCTGTAGGATATAAAGGCTATATTTTTTGTTGTCTTTGTGTGCTCCCACACATTTATTATTTGCATTTATATAGATGATATGGAAAGATCGATCTTCACGATAAATAAATAGTCAAAGAAAAATCTAAAACACCAACCCACACAAGAAACAGAAAAGCTTGTCTTCCAACAAATTTCCCAATTGAAGGCATCAGCATCGGATGACATGAACAACTACTACAACATCGGGATGGACCGTGATCCCATCCATCGCTTAGCTTCTCACAAGGTGATTGTCGCACTACCCAAAAACAACTTCCTCAAAACTTTATCTTTTGAGTGCTATGCTTCCTCGTGAGTGGAAGAGAATACATAGGAAGTTACATTTCATTTGAGGCGAGGTGTGTAAGAGCTACCAACAAGGGAAGAGAAACACTAGGAATGCGACTTGCAACATTGAGGGGGAAAAGAAGAGAAGGTCAGAGGTTCCGGGTGTAGGAGGGCATTGGAAGGAGAGCAAGGGAGAAAGTAACATTGAATGGTAGTGATTGATTGCTTCTTTTTTTGACGGCTAGAGTACTCAATAGTGACACATCTATAGGGGGGCATAAGTCTTTGCCCTAATGTTAAGAATTTTACAGCTTTGTAGATGTGCATGTTCGTTTTCAATGAAATCAGATGAGCAAGAAAGGAGCACATAAATTTCATGGAGTCTCCTCTTTTAAGCAGCTAGCGCGTCGCTACATCAGACAACACGGGTATCTTCCCCGTTATAGGAAGATATATGGCAATAGGGAGGTTGGGGAGGGCTACCTTTGGGGAAGACGAAATCAAGGGAGGTTTATGGAGTTAACTATATTATTATACTTTTTTTTGAGAAAAAATGGATTATACTATTAACATGATTTAATGTCATTTTTTATATGCCTAAGGAAGAGTAGGGAAAACCCCAAAAAAGAAGAAGAGCAGGACAAATAAAGGAGCAAAAAGCTTTGCCAAAAAAAAAAGGAACCAAATGATGTTATTAATTGTCCACTATGCAGATGAAATCATCTATGTTAGCGAGGTAGCGACAACGAGGATATTACTAGGTGCATGATACATCTTGTTAAAATGAAAAGCATACGATACATCCTGTCAAAATGAAAAGTGTATGGTACCACACGTCGTTTACACTTTCAAACGACGGGGCATGCTGTTTCCGTATGACGGCACGAGAATAGTAGGCTAGCAGCAGCAGCGAGGAGTTTGCGTCCTGAGCCGTGTCTTCATCCAGCCGTCGGTTCCCCGATCGACGGACGGTATATACGCGGAACCTCGCGGTTGCATCGTCATCCTGTCGACTTTAGGCGTGGTCGCACGCTCCTTCCGGGCCCGACTCAGCGCAGAAGCGAAAAGCTTCGATCCCACTCCGCGCGGGCCGCCGCCGCAGCCGCCGCCGATTCGTCGCCGGCGGTATCGCTCGCCCACCTCAGCCGAAGCGCCCCCTCATCCTGGCCGCGACACAACGACGTCCTTGATCTCCTCCCGAAACCGTAGTCGCGGGAGCTGAAGCTGAGGCGGAAACCCTAGCTGTGGCGATGTCGGGGGAGCTGGGGCAGCAGACTGTGGAGCTGGGCTCCGTGGTTCGGCGGGCGGCGGAGGAGTCGTACCTGGCGTTGCGAGAGCTAGTGGAGAAGTCACAGGCGGAGTCAGAGGGGAAGGGCGCCTATGGTGGTGGGCGGCAGCGGTCCGACTCTGAGAAGAAGATTGACCTTCTCAAATTCATCGCCCGCACCCGCCAGCGCATGCTCCGCCTCCATGTCCTCGCCAAGTGGTGTCAGCAGGTCTGTGTTGCTTGGGTGTAGGTCGTTTTCTTCATGCCCTAGCTAGTAGCCTTATTGCCACAGTAGTGTGGTGAAAGTGGAATGATGAATTGGATAGGTGAATTTATGAATCCAGGGTCTGTTGGTATGCCCACACTGCCACAATAGTTGAGGCTAACTGTTTATGCCACACATTTTGTGGCTGGCAAACTGTTTGCGCAACTGCTACAAAATTTAGCAGACAAATGAGTGTATGACAAGCAGTGGGAAAGCTTGGCATGCCTCAACCGACAACATTTGGCTATGAACCAGACACTAGCTTATTTGGTCAAACATTTCGAACACAAATGTGTCAATGTGTGCTTGCAGCTCAGCCTTGTATTACTATTTGCTGAATTTCATGTATGTGAATACTCCAACTTAAGAAAACATGGCTTAGTGGTTTACTACCTCCATTCCGCAAAAGAAGGCATATAACTTTTTTTTAAAGTCAAACCCTGTAAATTTTGACCAAGTTCATAGAAAAAACCATCAGCAATTATGATATTGTATATACATAATATGCAGATATATGTATCTAATAAGATTGATTTGACATTGTAGAGGTTGATAGTTTATTGTAAGAATTTGGTCAAACTTTACATGATTTGACTTTGGTTAAATTTATACGCCTTCTTTTATAAAATGTAGGGAGTAGGGATTAAATTTCTTTCATGGTGAATTTGGCGATCTCTCAGCTGCCGGGATTGAGCAAGTGCATCCAGGATCATTTTAGGATGTGTTTATTGCAATGTTGGGAGTAGGCTAGCTGGTGCTGTTGAGTCATCTGATAATGATTCTTTTCGATATTGCTGCTTATTCTTTTGTTTGGTGATGCTTTACACTATCTGAGCGTCTAATGTCGGCTGAACCTAGAAGTATATAACGTTTAGATGAATATATTTTTGTACTTCTGGTGCTTTGGTGGTGTGCTCTAGCAGGATTTAGTGAAATAAATGGACTTAGGATGTACTCCCTCCATTTCGAAAGCTTCTACTTGCCTTGCACGCACAGATAAGGATGATGTAAAATAACGAAAAAGTCTTCACACACTGGAAATTGACATAATGACATTGAGTGACAGGGAGTATTAGCTAAGGTTTTCCATGCCATATTATTCTCGTAGTCATATCATATGGTTTTGTGATGAAATTAGTACTGCCGTACTTCATTTGGTTGGCTAATTCTTCTTGCTTATATTCGCCCAGTAACCTGAGTCTATTTTGTCAAAAATCATGCATGTCTTAGGGTTTGTTGGTTCTTGTCATTGAATTAAAAGTTCAAACACGAATAAGTCCATTTACAACCCGAAACATCCATATATCTCCAGCTACTAGATAATTTTCAGATATGCAGTATGTTTTTGAAATATGCTTCCCAGTGCAAACTAATGGTTATGCGCAACCATGCAAACCATTTCATACTGGACAGGGAATCAAAAAAATTCTGATCTATAATTTGAACTCTACCCCTTAAATTTAGTGATATATATCCATGTAAAATTTTCAAGTTAAAATTCAATCTTCCTCTAGAAGAGGGAAAAGTAGAAATTACTTACCAACAAATACAGAGACAGAATAGTTTAAAATTGAAGCACAAATGCTATTATTCACAAGAAAGTTCTGTTTTTGTTGCGCCCTTGCAAAGTAGTATTCGAACATGAAACCATTAAGGTTGATCATACATTCCTTCCTGAAATCATTTGCAGTTCTTTTGCCGATATCATCCTAAACTGAAGTGCTCTTTCATCGTTCCACATATTGGTTCGCACTAGAGCAAGGAATTGTGTCTTGGAAACTTTTGCTGTGAAGTTCTTTCACACTTTCAGTTTGTAATTAAGATGATTGCCTTTCATTTATGCAGGTTCCTTTGGTTCAGTACTGTCAGCAACTTGGATCGACTCTTTCCAGCCATGAAACATGCTTCACCCAAACAGCTGACTCACTTTTCTTTATGCATGAGGGGTTACAGCAAGCAAGGGCTCCTACATTTGATGTTCCTTCTGCTTTAGAGATTATGCTTACAGGCAGTTATCAGAGGTTGCCAAGATGTATAGAAGACATAGGGAGCCAGAATAAATTATCCCCAGCCGAAGAAAAACATGCTTTGCAGAAGTTGGACACCAGTGTGCGCTACAAACTACTTGTGACTCCGAGACCCAAAGAAGTATCTAAGGTTTCAGTAACTGATGGAATAGCTGTTTTCCGTGTAGATGGAGAATTTAAAGTTCTTCTTACATTAGGTTACCGTGGTAACCTAGATTTATGGAGGATATTGCACATGGAGTTGCTTGTTGGTGAGAAGAGTGGCCCTATTAAGCTGGAAGAAAGAAGGAGATTTGCTCTTGGTGATGATATAGAAAGAAGAATGGCTGTTTCTGAGAATCCCTTCTCTGTGCTGTATGCTATACTCCATGAGTTAAGCATTTCACTTGCTATGCACACTGTTATTAGGCAGGCTTATGTTCTTCGCCTGGGAAGATGGAAAGAAGCAATAAGATATGAACTTATCTTAGACAGCACCTCTGGACAAACTGGAAATGCTGCTCAAATGCAGCCTGCTCTTGATGGGGAACTTGATTTAAGTTGTGCTGGATTGAAGTTGAATTACTGGTTAGATGAAAAAAATAGTGGCCCAGCAGAATCTGATTTATCTCCATTTATCAAAATTGAGGCAGGGCAAGGCACACAGATAAAATGTCAGCATAGTTCATTTATACTTGACCCTTTGACAGATAAAGAAGCTACTCTTTCTCTTGATCTGTGCTGCATTGATGTTGAGAAACTCATTTTAAAAGCAATCGCTTGCAACAGGCACACACGTCTTCTTGATATTCAGAGACAACTGTGCAAAAATGTGCAAATTTCTCAGTCACCCAAAGATGTTATCCTGAAACGAGATGTTAACGTAGCGAATGCACCACATAAGGTAATGGTACAAAATATTATGTTTGTGTACCTTTGTATTTTCTATAACACACTGATCTACTGCACTGAATGTTATTATGTTGGCTGTTAGTTCCATTACCATTTGGGGAAAAAACAGACCCTTCCCTAAACTCCTGTAGTCCGTGCCATAATAAACAGTATGATGCACACCGTTAGTTTCTTGGACTATCTATGAATATGCACGTTCCTGGACTCATGCATTATATTACCATGTCATTTTAGGAAACTTATAGACATTGTTCAAGTTGTGTGAAGTGTTGAAAGCTTGAAATAGATGAATACTGTAGTAGGACTATCCCTTAGCGTGTATACAATCTGAATTTATATTCAACTCCTCATGTCATAATTTCATTATGTTCAACCTAAAAGTTGGGCTGACACTTTCCTGTTCATATTTCTGTAAATCTTATGATGTCTTGTTGCCCGGGCTTACCTTTTCTCCAATTGAATTTGGCACACAGTTGAATCTACCGCCAAGTCTGGGACACTTTCTTGGATAATACTAACTTGAATCATGGCACTATAAAAAGGACAACTCATGTGTATTTTCGAATTTTAAATAGTGAAGTTTATGTATAACTGAAGTTTTCAAAGACCTGAATGAATAAATGCAGTGGTAATTTTTCGACGTTGTTGAGAGTCATACCCTTTGGTTGTTGGTTGTACTATGCGCTAATATGTGAACTTTGTCGGTGTTATATTGACTCTTGAGATCTTGAAACTAAATGTTCCTGCATTTGCATTTGGAGATGCCTTGGATGTATTTCATGTATTCCCCTGTTTTTATAGTTTCAGAATACTGTAGTGAAATTCCTGTGTTTGGATATTATAAGAATAAGAATTGTATTGTCCATGTTTTCAAAGCTTCACTTACTAGAAGAATTTTTATTTTGCTGACATGTATAGTACCTGACATGCTGATAAGTGCAGAAAGTAGAAACAGCCCTTGTGGGTTTTTGTGGAAATGAAGTGCTTCAAGTGAGAGCGTATGGGCAAGCATATATTGGTCTTGGAGTGAATATCAGGTTTGACAGCACTGTTCACTACTGGTGTTGTTATGAATTAACTTATTGGCTATACCTGGTGACTAGTCTTTAATCACTTTTGCTTAGAAAATAATCTTTCTCACTTGTAAATCCACAACGCATTAGGTTCCTCCTGGCCTCATGTTCTTAGCTTGTAGGATTACACTGTCATACCTATAGATTGCCTGAGATCACACTGTTTGTCTGTAATCGATGTGGTTGTCCACCATGAGGCACACAAACCTATCAAGTCAGGCACAAGCCATTTAAAAATATCAGTATTAGGTGCGGTGTTTTCTTTAATATAAGTTACATTGGAACTTGGTTCCCCTTTAACCAGTGGTTAGGTTAACCTTACCTAAAAAACAGCCCAATGGGCTGGATGGTTCACCTAGAAACCAATTAGGTCCTTTAGGTTCCATCCCAAATCAACCAAAGGTTAACCCCGCATGTACGCGTCCTGACGCCTTGTATGCTGCCGTCTCTCCTGCCCGCCCCCCTTTCTGGCTATTCCGCCTCAAGCCGCCCAGCACTGCCGCCGTGGATTCTTGCTGTTGCGGAGGCTAATCGACGCAGGCGATCACAGTCCCCCTCAATCTAATTATTTCCAGCCATCGTGTCTCAATCCCATCTCGTCTCTTAGTCAACCAAAAATGGCAGCCAGCTCCGTCGATTGATTCTTCCCGCCGCCGCCGCTAATCGACGGCGATGACCAAATCCATGTCTTCACCTCGTACTCATCCGGTGCCCGGTGGTTTCCTGCCGTGGCTGCCCGATTCCCTCCCCCTGTCCTTCGTCGGTCGAGTTCGTCACCCACCTGGATGCTAGATAGACGTCCATGACCATGGCATCATGCTCATGCTCTGCTAGCAACTAGCGTGCTTGACTGGTTTATCATTTGGTCTCAGTATATCAATTAAAGACACAACCGAGGTGGACATGCACAACAGGCATCGCCATCATCAGTGTAGTCGAACCTGCACCAGGGCTCAAGATTGGACATGCGCTGGCTCGCTGCACTCGGTGTCATGGACATGTGTACGGTAGAGGTGGGCGGCGTTGGCATGCAGGCGACCCGAGAATACATGGCATGGCGGCACTTTGAGATTTTTGAGTATTCGTCCTCGCATACAATGTTAAGAGTGGTTTTAACCTTAAGAACCAATGGTTAACCATTTATAACTAGAATAACCAAACGGTTAACCTGTTTTACCCTTAACACAAAATGGTTTAATAGGCTTGTAACCTATAGATAAATGGTTAACCAACTCTCATCCTGAAACGTAAGATAGGATTAGATAAGATAAGTTTCCGTCTATTAGGTTTGGTGGTTAGGACTGGCTCCATTCTCTAAAAAAGAGATCAGGCACATCATATTGATTCCACAATAAAAAGCAACCTTAGTTCCAAATTCCAGGTTCAGCATATAAATGCCGGGAAGTGGCATCCCCAGTCTTCCGGCTTGTACCAATCCATGCTTCTGACGTATTCATGATAGACACGATTTGGACATTTGGTACCTTGATTGCATTTCTACTGTTGATTGGCCTTAATCAAAGTCTCTCTTACTCATAGGACTGATCCTAGAAGTTAAAACGGATGGCTAGGTTACTTTCATTTGTTTCCCTAGATTTATGTGCCTGTTTTTCTTCCCCACTCGTAAAAGTGCTACAAATGCTGCTTAAATAACTATGGTCCCATGCATCTCTCCAGAATCCAGAGCCTGGTACTGCTTCAAAATGAGAATCTTGAACTGATATTGTTCTTCAGCCTAGAAATCAATTATAACTGTACCGACTTAGTTTGAAGCATGATCCACTGAATGCTAGATATGTTACGATGGTGATACATTTATGCTTAGGCCTTGTGGTGTAATCCAGTCTGGCCTTTTTCAGTTTAATAGTATTGCAACTCATTTCTCTCTGTAATAGGAGTGGTCGTTTCCTTCTACAATCACCAAAAAATATCTTACCTCCTTCTGCGCTGCTGGATCGGGAAGAAGCTCTAAATAAAGGCAATACCACAGCAACTGAGGTTTTCTCAAGCTTGAGGACAAGGAGCATCCTCCATCTACTTGCAGCTACTGGAAGTTTTTTCGGCCTTAAGGTAGTCAACTGTCTTGATCCATATCGTAATGTATTTACTCCTGAATTTTATTAGCATATGCAGCATCATTATAATTTATAATCTCTCTATATGCAAGACAATGTCACCCTGAGATGTGTGCAATTTTTGTACTTTCTCTCCATTCCTCCATCTTGTATACTCCCTCCGTTTCGGTTTACAAATTACAAGTCCTGCGTGTATACCTAGGTTATCAATTTGACCACTAATATATTAATTTTATAGCACAAAAATTATATCAGTAGAAAATATAATGTCTAAAGTTTCTAATGGTATAGTTTTTGTGCTATATAATTTATATTTTATTGAGTAAATTGATGATCTAGGTATACGTGCAGGACTTGTGAACTGAAACAGAGGGAGTATATTTAGAAGATGTGTGCTGTTGCGCCTTTGCCACTTTAATCAATTATATTACTCTCTCTGATCCATAATAAGTGGATCAGAGGGAGTAGTATAAATGTCCAGATTGGGCATGTGATAATATCAGAATCATGAGTTGGTTTCTCATGAAAATACGTGGGTATGGTTCTCCAGCCGAGGCAGGGTTGCGTTAGGCTGCCTCGCGTCGCAGGAGATGCTGCAGTGGCAACGGCGAGCGGCAGGCTGCAGCTGTAGGGTGGGATTTGGGTTGGCTGGTCGATGGTAGTGTGCGCTGCGCGGCTCGGAAGGCGATGGGGTGATGCCTGGTGCCTGGTGCAGCTGCGAGTCGTGTGACTTGGGACGTGAGTTGCTGCCACTAGCGCTAGGTTTTGGAGAGATGCTAAAGCAAGTTGGGCTAGAGGTGAAAAATGCTTACTGGGCTGCAAATTTACCTGCTCAAAATATCAGGCTTTGTGTTTATTTCAGGCTGTTCAGGAAGATCGGGTACCCCGACTCCTGAATTTCCCGAATTTATTTTGGGTTTTCACTATTGACACACGAAATAACACCTGTTTTGTCGGGCTTTTGGTTCGGTCTCGGTTTTCTTGGGTTCAGGCTTCGGGTATCGGGTTTTGTGCCCACCCTGACCTGCTAGTGTCTAAACACCCACCTTTATTTGGCTTTAAGTTCTGAACCTCTTGTGGTTCTGTAGTAGACATGTTGAAGGCCGTAGATCCTTGGAAAGTGTAGTTTTGACTCTTGAACAGCCAGTGGGCCAGGCCCAAGCCTAACAGAACCCTTTTTATTATTTAGTTCATGCGGGTTTTATAGGGCTTTAAGCTAGGGGCCGATGGAGTCCCATGAACAGGTCTGTTCTGAAGCAGCATCTTTTGTGTGGGATATTTAACCAAGGAGAACAATCTTATGACAAATAACATCCAGGACATGTAACTTGTTTGAGATCAATATGTTTCCACTATTACATCCGTATAGCTGCTGTGTGGTCTGCTGATAAGAGTCTCTGGCTGTATTAATACAGTTGGCGTTCTCTTTTAAATGATCTGGATATGCCAAGTGACAAACTCTGTTGTTTTTATTCCAGGTTTATGAGCAGTCTCAGGGTACTCTAAAGATTCCAAAAGCCATATTACATGGTTCAGATTTCATGGTCATGGGATTTCCTCAATGCGCAAATGCTTATTATTTGCTGATGCAGCTTGATAAGGACTTCAAGCCTGTTTTTCATCTGCTTGAGACACTGTCTGATGCAAGTACTAAGGTTAACACAAATATTGATGCTAAAGAAGCTACAAGGGTAAATAGGATTGATGTTGGGGAGATGCAAACAATTAAATATGAACAAAATACAAATCTATTTGATGCGAAGCTGCACACCCTACAAAGTATAGAGAACTGTGATGGCATGATGGACAATGGAGTTCCCGTTCAAAATAGGGCTGATCCTCTTCTGCTGCTGCCTGCTTGTTCACCATCTTTTTCGTCTATTGTTGATGAGATCTTCGAATGTGAACATGATTCTAGTTTGCCTTCTGCTTCTCCTGTGGGCTCTCTTTCACTTGGTCTTCAAGGAGAAAGCACCAGAGCTATTTCACCGATGCAGGATGGGGCCTTATTGCATACCCAAGCTAACAATACCTCCATACTTCATCCTGGTGTTAGTTTGAACAGCTATTTCCCTACTAGTTTGAGACATTTGCAGAGTACAGACACCTTTTCCTCTAACCCTGTAAGAAGTTCATCTGCTATCAAGTTATCGAACTCTAAATCTTATCATGATCTGAGCTCATTGAGCTCTCCAAGTGAGCATGGTATTGCAGATGGAAATAAACCACTTCAGCTTGTCCCTTCAAGCAAGGTTAACAGTAATCAAAATCCTCCTCAAAGCGGGAAGGTCATCGCCGTTGGCTCTGATTGTGCACCTCGAAAGCGCTCTCTTTCAGATTTCTTACCGGATCTCCCTTCACTGCAAGGACTGACATCCAGTTTGCCTATTAAGCGAAGAAGAATATCAGAATCAGTGAAGAGTCCCCTTCCTTTGCAGGCATACTCTTCTAGTTTGCAATCAGGAACCAACCTCACCCATGTAAATATTCTTGCCGAGAGAACTAATTGTGTTCCAGCAACTGTATATGCTTCAGTGCTACTACATGTGATACGGCACTGTTCACTATGCATCAAGCATGCTCAACTTACTGCCCAGATGGATTCTCTTGCTATTCCATATGTCGAAGAAGTGGGCATGCGGTCGCCATCCTCAAATCTTTGGTTAAGGCTACCTTTTGCTCAAGATGATTCTTGGAAACACATATGCTTACGGCTGGGTAAGGCTGGAAGCATGTCATGGGACGTTAGGATAAACGATCCACATTTCAGGGAACTTTGGGAGCTCAATGGAGGAAGCACCACCACACTGTGGGGTGTTGGTGTACGCATAGCGAACACGTCTGAGATGGATTCACATATCTCTTTTGATGCAGATGGCGTTGTTTTAACTTACAGCACTGTTGAGGCAGGTAGTATTCAGAAGCTTGATTCAGATTTACGACGGCTTGCCAATGCACGTGTATTTGCTCGTGGAATGAGGAGATTGATTGGTGTGAAACTGGATGATAAGCTAGATGACAATCAGATATCCATGGGGATAAAATTACAGTCTGTTCATAAAGGCCATAATGATGCTGCTGACAGGCTATCTGAACAGATGGGAAAGCCATTCAGGATTGAAGCTGTTGGTCTAATGAGCTTTTGGTTCAGTTATGGCCATATGCCAATGGTTCACTTTGTTGTGGAATGGGAAACCGCTAAGAGAGGTTGCACGATGCATGTTTCTCCTGACCAGCTTTGGCCACACACCAAGGTCTGCTCATGCTTATACTACGTTCTAAAAGAGCATACATAAGATGAGTACAAGTAAATAATGTCCGAGTTTAACTTGTCAAAGTTTATCACTACTCCCTCCGATCCAAATTACTTGACTCGAATTTGTCTAGATTCTGATGTATCTAGCACTAAAACATGTCTAGATACATCCGAATCTAGACAAATCCAAGTCAATTAATTTGGATCGGAGGGATTAGTATTTTTCTAAGTCAGTGCTACCCGTATTTCTCTAAGTCATGCTTACATATGTTTCAGAACATCATACATGGGATGAGTACAAGTAAATGATTTCTGAATCCTTCAACATGTAGAAGTTCTTGCCGATAATTTTTGCAAGTCTTATGTTTCAAATAATTATTATATCATTATGTATTTAAAAAAACTACGTAGCAAAATAATTTCCATTGCCCGTCTCAAAAAACAAAACAGAGTGCCTGCATTTCTATATATTCTTGCTAAGTGCATTGCTTAGCCTCTTATTCCTACTGAATGAATAAAAAACACGGACGTGTGAAGTTTTTCTGTGTGGATAAAATTGCATTCGTACTTCAGAGGCTGACAACTCAATCTTCGTACCGAAATGTTTCCTGTTGAAAAGAATTTCTTCTACATTTCTTATTTCTTTCTCTTTGTCTATTGTGTTCATGACAGTCATGCTTATATAGCATAATTTATTATGGAAGTTTGAAGGATAACTGTACTTTTGTTTATTTGACATGTTCTATTTTGTACTGTCATATGCATAATATGTTTGTACTCCCTCCCATCTTAATTAATGTTCTCAGACTTGTCTAGATTCGGATGTATCTAGCACTAAAACATGACTAGATACATCCGAATCTAGACAAATATGAGAACATTAATTAGGATTGGAGGGAGTACATATACACAGAAAAATCCCAAGTACAGTCTTATTCAGCATGCTTAAGCACTGACCATTCCGTTTGTTTAATTGATCGTGTATTCATGTTTATGTAAATGCAGTTTTTGGAGGATTTCGTGAATGGTGGTGAGGTAGCATCTTTCTTGGACTGTATTCGGCTAACAGCAGGACCTTTACTTGCTCTTGGGGGTGCAATTCGTCCTGCACGGATGCCTGTGACAGTTTCATCTGGATACAGCTCAGTGCCAAAGCAAACTAATAGTATCCCCTTGCAGGGGCCACTAACAAATGGTCCATCTGCACCAACCATGCATCATGGGTCTATCCCATCAAGTGCTGCTACCAATTTGGGTGGTCATACTCTTCACACTGCTGCCATGCTCTCCGCTGCTGGACGGGGTGGACCTGGACTTGTTCCTAGTTCATTACTGCCTTTTGATGTTTCCGTCGTGCTTCGTGGGCCATACTGGATACGCATTATATATCGCAAGAAGTTCTCTGTTGACATGCGTTGCTTTGCTGGGGATCAGGTTTGGCTACAACCAGCAACCCCTCCTAAGGGTGGGCCTTCAGTTGGTGGATCATTGCCATGTCCACAGTTTAGACCTTTCATAATGGAGCATGTTGCTCAAGGTCTAAATGCTCTTGAACCTGCTTTCATGAATGCTACACAGCCTGGTCCACACTTAAATACCAGTGCTGGAGCTCCACAATCTACTCCTAGTCTGAATCGCTTGAATTCCACCCCTAGTGTTGCTATGTCCAGGCCAACTTCTAGTGTTGCTAACCATGTAGCAGCTAGTTTGAGTCGAGCAGGAAATGCCATGTTGGCTTCTTCAGGACTTGCTTCAGGGATTGGTGGAGCCTCTGTGCGACTAACACCTGGTAGTGGCCTTCCTGTTCATATGAAAGGAGAACTGAACACAGCCTTCATTGGGCTTGGTGATGATGGTGGGTACGGTGGTGGTTGGGTTCCGTTGGCAGCTCTCAAGAAGGTATTAAGAGGGATTCTTAAGTACCTTGGAGTTCTATGGTTATTCGCGCAGTTGCCTGAACTTCTGAAAGAGATATTGGGGTCAATTTTGAAGGACAATGAAGGGGCTCTTTTGAATTTGGATCAAGAGCAGCCTGCACTGCGGTTCTATGTGGGGTAAGATAATAATAATAATACTCCAGATCGCTTCGTTGAGAAAACTTAAGTCTAGCATCCGATTCTCTTTCCATCAATCATTGTTGTTCATGTT
The DNA here is from genome assembly GCA_910589775.1 of Avena eriantha. NCBI lineage: Eukaryota > Viridiplantae > Streptophyta > Magnoliopsida > Poales > Poaceae > Avena > Avena eriantha. Next base: position 491,550,130 of record OU342741.1, on the reverse strand, counting down.
TCGACAGATTCAGCTGATATAGTTGGCAGTTTCTGTGTGCAATTTAGTGTAATCAGATTGAGCTTTCTCTTACTTTCGTTGGATAATTGGTGCCCTTTTCTAGCTATATCCCGTTGATATACTCCATCTGATCCTGAAAACAAGGCATATAAATTTTGTCCAAAGTCAAACAATGTCTTTACATTGTTACATTGTTTGACTTTGGACAAAATTTATATGCCGTCTTGTCAGGAACGGACTTTACATTGTTTGACTTTGGACAAAATTTATATGCCTTCTTGTCAGGAGCGGAAGGAGTACGATATTATGTTACATCCATTCATTCTTCTGTATTACTCATCATTTATTAAGTTAGTTATATACTATGATATTATGTTACATCAATTTATCCTTTTGTACTACACTACTACTCATCATTTATTATATTGGTTAGATGCTACTCCCTCTGTCCCATAATATAATATGTTATTACAACCTAAGATGTTATTACAACCAATATATATTGGTATATTATGGGGCGGATGGCGTATTTTTGTTTACGTCCAAGATTTTTTATATTTACCAAACACAGGTATTGTACTGATGTTTATTTCTTTTTCTGTATCAACCATCCTTTGATAATAGGCTAGAGTTATAAGTGGAAAAAAATGATTGTTACTGAAATGCTTCCTTTTTTTTTGTTTCCTGCCAGTTGTAAGTTTGAAAATTAACAGATACTTTATTTGTCGTATTTTTCTTGTAGAGGCTATGTATTTGCAGTTAGTGTTCACCGGGTTCAACTGCTTCTACAAGTTCTGAGTGTTAAGCGATTTCATCACCAGCAACAGCAACAGCAAACTCAGAGCAATGCGCAGGAAGAGCTAACAGCGGCTGAGATCAACGAGATATGCGATTATTTCAGCAGGCGTGTTGCCTCTGAACCATATGATGCTTCGAGAGTTGCTTCTTTTATCACTTTGCTTACGTTACCGATATCCGTGCTGAGAGAATTTTTGAAGCTGATTACTTGGAAAAAAGGGTTTTCCCAAGCTCATGGTGACATTGCCACTGCTCAGAGGGGTCGCATTGAGCTTTGTTTGGAAAATCACTCAGGATCAGCTTCAGATGATAACACAGAAAGCTCTTTAGCTAAGAGCAATATTCATCATGATAGAGCTCGCAGTTCAGTAGAGTTTGCTCTCACGTTTGTACTTGACCATGCTCTCATTCCTCACATGAACGTAGCTGGTGGAGCCGCCTGGCTTCCGTATTGTGTATCTGTGCGACTGAGGTATTCTTTTGGAGACGGTAGCCTTATATCATTTCTTGCAATAAATGGGAGCCATGGTGGGAGAGCTTGCTGGCTGCAGTTTGAAGATTGGGAAAGATGTAAGCAGAAGGTGGCGAGGGCAGTGGAGACTGTAAATGGAACTGCTGTTGTTGGAGAACCTGGTCAGGGAAGGTTGCGAATGGTTGCTGAGATGATACAAAAGCAACTACAACATTGTCTACAGCAGCTGAGAGATGGACCACTTTCAGCTGGCTCAACTGTTTCATGAGATAATTGGCACATTAGAGCCAGGTTAGAGAATTTTGTTGTAATAGGTTGTTTCCTTTGAGATGGCTGGATTTGCATTGGATTGGCGGCATGCCATTTCACATTCATAACTGCAAAGAGGGAAAGAAAAGAAATGCAACCATGTCTATTGGCAGTTCATGCCAGGGACAGTTTTTCTGTGGCCGAAGGTTTGCTGATTTATAGACAATTTTGTACAGCAAAAGGGTGTTGTGGTGGGGGTGTTGTTCACAAATGTACATTAGATATGGTGTTGGACTTGGACTGACATTCCATTTGTTTGTAAAGTTAAGAAGATATCCCTGATTGTGTCTAGGATTCCCTGTGGAAACAGGGCTTGTTGTTTAGAATGTTCCATTTAGCTTGAACCTGTTGCTTATTTCTTCTTGTGGTTTTAGTCACTGAATGATAGAGAAGGCCAATCTAATCGTAGATAGATGCCTTTCAAGAAGGGGCCATTTTGGGCCATGCCTAACTGTGCTTTGCCACAAATATGACTAGCATATATTCTTTGCTAGATGTGCAACTACCCTTCTATTTTACTACTTGCTTTGCTAGCTACAGTCATCAGGTTAGGTTGCTATGGGTTAAAGGGAAGAATCATGCAAAATATTTTTGAAGATTATTTCCTTGGTCATTGAAATAAGTTCATTTACTTCATTCTAAATTGAACTGAACGGTGATACAGTACTATTCTGGTGTGGACATTACTCCGATACCTGCTCGTGAGTTTGACGCCGGCCGTTCTAAAATGTGTTTTCTTTTGCTGTGCTGGGATTGCTTTGATTGATTCTGACCACATGGTTTCATTCTTTGGTCTTTGTGTGAATTGCTTGATCTGAAGAGCCAATATACTGCATCTACCCACTAAAACTAATTCTAGAGTTATACGAATTGCCATTTGAATTGAGACTTCTCTTTTCTGGTTGTTGTCGAATGGTTGTGGAAAAAAAATCCATTAATTAACATAAACGCCTAGGTGTGTGCAAATCTATGTAAGTTTTGTACCAAAATAAAAGATCATGGGGAATGCTTTACACTCTCTGTTCTGGTGTTTAGGTCCTGCATGCTGATTCCCTGCGACCAAGGCAGTACACTATTGGACTATTATATCTTTCTTGGACGAATTTTCCTCCAATTGCAGCGCTAAGGGCACCTCCACTCGTGTTTCCAGGAGGGCCTCACCAGGACTTTTTTTTTTCATTCAGACGGTGCATTTTCGCCCAAGTCAGGTTCTTAGGATCCCTTTTTCGCTAGATTTGGCCCAAATTTTATACGGCGTTCCTAGGACGAATCCGACGCGCTGGGTGTTGCCTGAGAACGCCGAATGAAGCGAAAAATTGGCGAGCCAACCCTGTCGGCGAGACATTCCATTTCTCCACCGCAATTCGGCTCTCCTGCGGTACAGAGCCTTCTCCCTACCTAGCCCTTGCCGCCATGTCGCCACCGGCGATGCCCCGCCGAATCCACTGCCGCCGTTGCATCTCCTCCTCTCGCTATTGGCCTTGTTTCTCCTTCTCGTGGCGTCGCCGACAGCTCGACTCCATTCCGGGCTCCCCACCGCGCCCGCGAAGTGTTCGGCGTTTTGCTTGTTTGGCCATGGAATCCGACGAGGAGGAGATGTTCGCCATGCTGTTGGAGGAAGGGACCATCGTAGCCGCCGAAGATAAAGAGCATACGCGGATCCTCGGCTCTCTGGCCAGACTGTACGCGCAGACTACAACGCTGAAGCATGGAGGCTCAACGAAGGGTCACCGGAAATTCAAAGCAAGGCAGTGGATGGAGGGCTACTGCATGTTGTATGCCGACTACTTCGCCGACAACCCACTGCATGAAGAGGACATGTTGTGGTGCCCTTTCAAAATGAGCCGGAAACTCTTCCTCGAGATCGTGTATGCCATCCGGGAGTTCGACCCCCTACTTCATATGCAAGAAGGACTGCACTGACACGGTAGAGTTTTCCTCACTGTAGAAGTGCATAGTGGCGATGAGGTTGCTGGCATACAGAGCTCCGGGTGACAGTGCCGATGACTATCTCCCCATGGCCGAGTCCACCACCATCGATTGTTTGTACAAGTTCTGCAGCGCAGTGATTGTAGTGTTTGGGCCACTATACTTGAGATCGCCCAGTGCTGAAGACACTGCTCGGATCCTCGCAGTCAATGAAAGTAGAGGATTTCCTGGAATACTTGGAAGCATCGATTGCATGTATTGGCACTAGAAGAACTGTCCATTTGCTTGGTAGGAAATGTACAAAGGCCACAAAGGAGGTTGTAGTGTGATACTCGAGGCAATTGCTACACATGATCTCTGGATTTGGCACTCCTTCTTTAGCATGGTAGGATCGAACAGCGACATCAATGTCCTCCAGTCCTCTATTGTCTTTGCCAAGCTTGTTGAGGGTCATGCTCCTCCGGTGGACTTTGAGATCAACGGGCATCACTACAACAAGGGATACTATCTTGCAAATGGCATCTATCTAAGATGATCAACATTTGTGAAGACTATCTCAAGCTCCATGCTCCCCAAACATGCCCAGCTTGCTAAGGAACAAGAAGCTTGCAGGAAGGACATGAAGCAGGCATTTGGTGTGCTCCAACAGAGATTTGCAGTTGTCCGGCTCCCTACTATGACCTGGTCGAAAGATCAGATGTGGGAAGTGATGAACTGTTGTATGATCTTGCACAACATGATCATTGAGGTTGAGTGGAAGCATCCAGTAGATTTGATCGAGCAGGAGGAGTCATACTACAGACAAGGGCATCTTGCAGAGTCTGATCACCAGGTGCCGACATCGTGGGCTGCCTTAATCGCCATGCGTCACGAGATCCGAGACTCGACGATATGCATCAACAGTTGCAGGATGATCTGGTCGAGCACATATAGATACACATAGACAACACATAGCTGCCATGCTGAACATGATCTGGCCAAACTATGCCGAACAATGATTTGTATTCATATTTATGTTGAACCGTGTGAATCGAATTGTGGTGAAATATCGCTAAATTTGCCAAAAATTCACCTTCATGGGAAACCCCACATGGGAACGCGAGGGGGAATTCAATCATTCCTAGATCGAGAGTTGTATCCACCCGACGCTAAATAGTGTCAGATTCGGCTTAGGACGTCCAACGAGTGGAGGTGTTCTAATCTCTCATATCTGCCAACGTTCCCTTAATTACAGTAGTCGAACGGACTGTGAAGGCCCACAAAAAAAAGCCCCCCGTGCGCCTAGCTTTTGTCTGCTCGCTCAGCTAAAACGTCGTTAGCCAATCTAGTGCCACACAAACTGTCCATCGAGCCATATAGTGGTCAATCTGGTGCATGCACATCGTGTTCGCATTGCGCATGCAGATCTGGAGCGATTAATTAGGAGGTCTTAAATACCCAAGCTGGCTTTATTCCCGCGGTAATTCAGAAGAAGTAGTTTTCGGCACTGGGACCTAAACATCGGAATAGCGGAGTACCCGTTTTAAAATATAAGATGTTTTAGCTCTTGTGAAAGGAATGTATCTAGATGCTTTTGAGGGAGTACCCGTTTTAAAATATAAGATGTTTTAGCTCTTGTAAAAGAAATATATCTTGATGCTTTTTAGTGCGTAAGTTTACCGAATCTATACATTAGAACATGTCTAGATACATTTGTTTCACAAAATCTAAAACATCTTATACTCCCTCCGTCCCAAAATAACTGATATCTATATATTAAAACATGTCAAGATACATTAAAATCTAGCAACCGAAGTCACTTATTTTAAGACGGAGGGAGTACTATGAAACGGGAGGACTAGTTGGAAGGTTCGGTACTTTGGCCACTAGTCATACAAGGAGGGAGGCGAAGCGACGGTCACAATACAACACAACCTCGAAACTAGCAACGGTGATGGGTAGTCATCTCCCATGGGGTTTAGAGGAGACTAGGTCACAAGCAAGCAACAAGCTAGCTGTGGATCTGGTGACCGGTGGTTGAAAGCAAGATGACAGGACACAAGGAGAGGGCGGGGCCACCGCGGGAGGAAGGAAAACATGAGGGATCACTACCAGACATGCCTCCATTTTGGCACTTGCAACATACACGAGGGATCACTACCGGACATGCCTCCGTTTTGGCACTTGGCAACGTACTACCCGACAAATACATGTTTGCCGAATGTTTTTCTTTTGCCACTCGGCAAAAAGGTATCGAAACCTCTTGGTGGACGATAAATTCTGCCCGATCCTTGTACGAAGTGTGACCCAACAGCCACAGGGAAGTTTTGTTCCACATACACATGATTGGATGTGTAGTATCTTACGTGAATCGGACCAAAAAAAGTCGTGTGCATACCAGCCTTTTTCACTAGGAACCGTTGTCCAGCATCGTAGGATCCAGTTTCTATGAATTGTGCAATAATTTACCACTAAGGGTGCGTTTGGTTACTTGCAGCCCTTTTATGTCTCCCGAGGGCATGGCTAGGCAGTAGCGTGACAGACGCAAACGGAAAATAGAGGAGACATATGAGGGTGCCGTCGTTAGAGCACGACGTTCGGCGGCGCCAGTGTGAAGGGGGTCGTAGCAAAAAACAAAATATTTCCTAAATAGCGCAACACCAATGCTAGGATTTATCTATAAGTTAATGCAGTAACGGGATGAGGTTTTGGTGACATACCTTTATAGACCGAAAGCGTTACATTCGAAGGAACGTTGGTGATGTAGCCGTACTCGTAGCTGACCTCAAGGTCGCGTTGCTCCTCGCACGTCACCTCCTGGTCCTTGCACGGCAGCTCTAGCACCACAAGTGGTTTCGCACAAGTACGGTGTCCGACGACGACTCTCATCCCTGATCCAGTCAGAATATATAATTAGACCTTCTAGAATTGGGATCCAGCAGCACGATGGCGTGGCGGGGTGGTGTCGTCTCCCACGTGCATAGTTTTTAGGAACCGTACTCGCGAGATTCAACGGAGAGAGAAGAAAAAATTCCCTAAGAAAAATGCCTTAGAAAATTCCTAATTTTAATTGTTTATTTATTCCACCAATAAAAACCTTCTTATATAGGGGAAAGGGGAGACTCCTTCTCCCAAAGTCCTAGGTGGGACTACAGGAGACGAGGAGGGAGGAGGTGCGTGGCCCAAGGCCGGCTGGGTGGGGCCCTTCTAGGCAGCTGCCCCCAATTGGATGGCTTCCCTTTGGGGCTTTTCCCTCCGGGGATTTGGCACATTAGGCAAGTTGCCCTTTTATATTTAATTTTAAATATTTATTTATTATTAATTCTGACAATTGATATATAAATATATATTATTAAATTCTTTTTGATCCTAAACATCTTTCGGTTCATTCCTAATGACTTCGGATTCTCTTGTAACGATTCTGGTACTCCTTCAGAACGATTCCAACATTCTCATCTCTTTCTCAGTGGTGATCCCAACTATTCTAGAGTGATCTCAAAACATTGTAAGACCCTTAACTTTGTTACCCTATGGTTCAGGAATATCAAAGACATGATCAAAATCTCTCTCATATCAATGATCAATAGCATGACCGTGATGCGCATAATGATCCCTATGTGTTCCACGATGCATCGTCGTTTGAACCATAAACTATGTGTCCAATTTATTTTGTTACTTCAATATATTACTTGTTCGAGATTTGATATTTAGTATCAACATACTAATCTCGCTATCGACAAGTCTACTTAACTCGTTATCATGATATCGTATTCTCATGACCTAGTTATTCGCTGTAGTTTCTTGAATACTATCTCCCCAAGTGGGCCTAGTGTATCTTCCCATCACACGAGTGAACAAATACTTATCTTGATGCATACGCTACGTGTCCCTCTAGAATACCCAACACGTATCTTTATGATCACCTTGTTACGGTGTGATGGTTGATATAGTCAAAGAAGCCACGGGTGCTAGTGATTAAATATGATTTCTCGGTTCGAGGAGAAGGTCACTTCGTTTCTAACTATTGCAATGATAAGACCATGTGACTTGATCGCGTCACAATACTTATATGTTTTTTTGACATTATTCATCAATGATATGACTTTATTGTGAACTGGCATAAATGTTCCATGATCAGAAAACCTTAATCATTGGTTGACCAATGAACTAGTTGTATAGAGGCTACTAGGGACTGAGGTTTATATACTCCCTCCATTCACAATTACCTCGCATCCTAGATTTAGTGAAAGTCAAACTTTCAAATCTTTGACCATAGATTTAGGAAAAAATACAAACATTCGCAATGTAAAAACTATTGTATTATAATTATCATAAACTATATTTTCATATTATATGCATTAAGAATTATGGATGTTGATGTTTTTTCTTAAATTGTTGGTCAAACTTTACAAAATTTGACTTTGACTAAATCCAGAACGTGAGGTAATTGTGAACGGAGGGAGTACCACATATGTATCAATGTTCCCTCTTGATACAGTTATAGCACGGTACAAAACTATTATGAGCTAATTTGAGATATGATAATAAACCTATTTATTATTTGTCTCTAGGACATATCTCCTTCACAGTGACGGCGCTCTAGTTCATGGAGTGGGCGCCGCCGTAGACCTTGTTTGCCATGGAAAAAGTTGTGTGAAGTTGAGACAACTACCGAGGTTCAACCTGCAAGGCTTCGTATGCAGACCTGATGCTGTACAAAAAATCTATAACTTTGACCATAATTATGAGAAGATACAGTTCACGAAACTCGGTGCTGATGGTCAGAATAGAACCCCATTATCAACGTGCATCTTTTCCATGTAAAGATTCTTGTGAAACAAAGCATGGTTGTGTTGATTAAAGAGGTTAGGAAAGAGTCGGTTTGAGAAAGGAGAGAGAACGAGTTCATCTTTAACCTCACGTATACTTGAGAGAGAGCTACAAATGAATTCCTCTACCTCCATCAAAACAAGAAAATAGCAACATAAAAGTTGTGGGGAACAACGAGATCAAGATACTCCTGAAAGGAAACTTTGAATGGTCGATTGTGTGTGACAAATCTGACAAAAATCTTCCAAAGATCCAACTTTGACCTTGATTCTGAGAAGATATAGTTCAGGAAAATCGACCAATGGTTAGAATGGAACCCTATCATCGATGGACATCTTTTTCATGTAGAGCTTGATTTGATTCAGAACCTATATGTGCCAATTGAAGGTGGTTGGAATGAATATGTTTAAGTGAGGAGAGAGAAAAACAATCACGTCCACAATCGCATCGCTCGAGCTAGGCAAATGGATTTTGTACGCTCTTCCAGGCCTGGCTCCACGAAAAATGCCGATTCAGCAGTTCTCAGCGGGCCTAGCTATGGAGTGCTTTGTGCGGCACTATGACCACAACACGGAAGGAGGTCAGGCAACTAATCGTCCCGTTTTGGCTCGCCAGCGTCTGACCGGGGGTAGTGCGGCCTACCAAACATGCCCTAAAGCATTTTTATGCGTTGCTTCTCTACATTCCAAACATAATCCCTTAAATCACGCTCGATATATGTGCTAACACTAATTAAATGTAATCTGTTCTACTCCTTCTCATCAAAATTAATGGACTTAGATTTTTCTAGATTCGAATGTATCGACTCAGATTTGTTTAGATTCGGATGTATGTCTAACTAATTTGGATCTGAGGGAGTACTAATAATTAGATCCTGATTTAATGCTAATTAACTGTAGTTTGCACAATTTGCTTCCTAAAACTACTCCCGTGGTAAGCATTTGTATATCAATAGACTATTTTTTTGGGGGGTGTCAAGTGTTTTGGTGTACCACTTGACAAAGGCAATCAAATGGAATAACAATTCTAACAACTGCCAGCGGGGAGTTGCCAAGTGTTTTGTAAGCAGAACACTCCGCAAATCCATTTTCCACAGCACATTAATACTTTCAATCCGGATTTACGGATACACTATAGTACTTTTTTCCCTAATAGATCTAGGTTTAATCGAATCTTGGAAAACAATGGTAATTTTTTTGACAAGACACGTCTACAGACTTGTTTATTCATTTTACCTTCATTTACCAGACCTTTCTGGTTTACTTTAGAAGGTGGGTTGTTTCAATAGATGGAGATAGGCCAGAGTTGAAGATTCACCTGCAGCTGCACATCACATAGGATAAAGATAGTAATACGTATATTCAGGTGTAGTGATTTAATATAGATAAAATTTATGGACAGCACATCCGATATATATACCAGAGCCCCTGCGATTTATAGGTATAGCAATAGTCTTTTGATTCAACCATTACAACTGCAAAATACTGGGCTACAACAATTATTAAGTGAAAACACAGATCAAAACCTTAAAAAGTGATGCTGTTGTTCGCAAATGGATTGTTAAACGAAGAACGTACTTCCCTTTGTCAATAGGTTTTCTACGAGATCATCGCTCACCAAGTATCTCATCTCAAGCCTTTATCAATCTCTAGGATCTTGGGTACCTACAAGTCCATAGATCCAGACAAGAGACAAAGAAACAAATATATAAATCTCTATTCAATCAATACACAGTACTCCCATGGATTAGATGCACATAATCGCTGCGAGGTTTCACCCCAACCCGCAACCCATGAGAACTACTCACTCATAACAATAAGATTAAGGATAGAAAACATTGTGCAGAATACTAAGATTGAAATAAAATATTCTTACAATGTTCACCGAATTACAAGGAGATCTCAAGTATATATAAGCTAATGGCTATGGCTATAGAGAGGATGTAGGGTGGATAGGATGAACTATGGTGGTGGATGTCCTTCGGTAGTGTTGTGATGCAATCTGAGAATGGTGAACCTCTGTGCGACGACCGGGACCTCAAAATATATAGACTCCTTCATGAAAGTTATAGGGTTTGGCGAGACAAAGCCAATGCCACATGGTATGGGCATACCGTAGGGGTGGGCCTTGCCCAAACCAGTGGTCCTTGAAGCCTCCGTCGACTGGTTTTTACTCCAGGATTGCTTAGCCGTCTGAACTTACTCAAAATCTTCATTAAAAGCTTCTGATTTCGCTTAAAAGCATGATTTTCTACACATCACATTTCAAAGCAAGGTATTGCACATCTTTGCAATAATTAGTTGTTAGTAGCTAGAGAGATTCTTGGTCAATTACTTAACTAAAAATTAAGTTTAAACGCGAAGAAAGATGGCTATTTTCACAGCCATCACAGACCAGCCACAATCATGTGGCAATGTATTCCCGGTTGTTCTCTAAAAATACTTGGCAAAGGCCTAATGTTTTTCGGTAAATAAGATATTCACGCTACATCAAGCACATAAATAATACTACCAACTTTGATCCAAATTAGTTGCCGCAAGTTCTAGACAACATTTTCCCTAGAACTGCGAACTCGATGAACATATTTGCAAATAACGGAAGTTACATTAGTCACAAATTCACAATATCCACACATCAATTTTCATTGCAAAAATATGCAATAGAGCGATAATTATCAGTAACTATTTGAGACCATCATCAAATTCGAAACTAGAATATGCCAGTCTGAGGACAAGATACATCATACATCCATCATTTAACCAATCACACATGATCAAGCTATCGCATTAGAACTAGAGACTGTATCGTAGCACCAAAATCAACCAGAAAACAATAGGGATCAAAGTTAAAAACAATGAACAATGCAAGATCAGGCAATCAGCTACACCTACAACTATCACTAAACCTAAACAGTACATTATCGGATCACTGACCGCATCACAAATTAATCCTGGCCCGATGTCATGGTACCACATAGCATGAGGAATGCCAAGGGTTGAAGGGAACAAGAGGAACTCACATGAGAGAACAACCGATATAATGCACTCGGCAAACCCCCAAGCATCAGTCAACATATAAGCTGTTTCCGCAGTGGATGTTGTTTTATTTGGTTATTAGGAATCATTGTTGTTGTGTATTTGGTTAGGCATGCGAGGTAAGTAAAAGCTCGAATTAAAGAAAGTAAAAGATTAGCGAATTCACTTTGGCTCTTGGGAGCGTATGCTCCCTTTACCCCCAAAACACACTTTAGTCAGAAAGTTCTGACTTTTTTTCCACATTCTATTTGCGCACATATGTACTGTGCACCAAACACGACTTTTGTTTTCGACACTTGACCCCTCATTTTGTAGGATTTATGATTTTTTTTGAGGGAATGTAGGATTAATGATCACAAGATCATGATTTATGTAGGGCAATCTTAGAACAATCTATATCTATACCTAATAATAAAAGAAGCGAGGTTTCTCTATCGTCTGTTGGTGTTTCTGTCTTTCGTCCGGCGAGTTTTGTTTCCTACGTTGATCCTCAATGGGCGTGAGGAGTCCATAAGGAGTTCGTGTTGGTGGGAGGGCAGGACCAGACTCTAAGAGGGACACGATTCTAGCCACACTGTGATGGAGAACCTCGATCGATCCAAACAACGACTCGATCGATTTGGTTTCTAGATATAAGCCATCGAGCCACCGCAAGACACGGAGCACGCGCGATCCCTCCGTAGGTGTCGTTGGGCCGCCGTTCAGGATCATCGAGGACCACTATGTCATGGTAGATTTTCAGGGGCATTCTCTGGCACTTTAAAAAATGCCTACAAAAATTATTTTTAAAGGCACTTCTTGAATATTTCCTACAATAATTCGATATTTAGGGGCAATTTTGGAAATTCCTATAAAATTCTATTTTAATGGCATTTTATTAAAATGCCTGGAATAATTCGATTTTTAGGCACTTTTAGATATGCCTGCAATAATCTGATTTTTTAAGGCAGTACCAAAAGTGTCGGCAATAATCGGTTGGATGTGGTCATCCTTTTGAAAAGTCCAGGCTCCATACGTACGAGCCCGGCGAAAAGACGATTAATGCTTCATCCCTAGCCACACAGGACACAGCCTATTCCCATCTTCCTCCCGATCCCCGCCCATCTCTCTGCCCCCTGCGGCTTCCCATCTGTCGCCCCTCTCGCAGGCATGCTCGTCTGCCCCGCCCGCCTCTACGCTGGCCTGCTCTAGCGCCACCAACTCGTTGCTCTGACCTGCGCCTCCAAGTCGCGCGCCTCTGCTCCACGCGCACGACCCGGATGCCATGCGCCTGTCCGTGCTCCACGCGCACGATCCATGCGCACGATCCTTGCGAGGTGCGGTAAGGGGCAAGGAGGAAAACAAATATTCGGCACAAATTATTACGAAGTTGACCAATGGAGCATATTCGGCTTGTCGCCCTTCTCTGACCATCCTGTTGTATTGTTCAGTTGCGAGCTCATCGAACAACAATGGCTCCTCCAAGATTTTCTGAGCGGAATGCTCGTGGGTATATCTCCACCCACGTGTTGTTAAGAAACCAGGTGATCTAGTTGTTGAAAACATCCTGACTGAACTCCCTTTCCTGTGTTCCTTTTGCTTTCTTAGCCTCAATCACACACCTCTTGAATTTGTCAACGTACTTCCCGTGAAGCTTGTCCCAATCCTTCTCCTTCCTCTGCTTCTTCCTATCCAAGCTGCACAATAAGAAGTCGTGAAGCGTTATTTGTCGAAAGATATTACATCACAGGTGAAGACGGTTGATATACCCATGGAGCCCTATGTCCGTGTCCTTCCACTCAGGCGGGTTCACTTGAAATAACCCAAACTGGGTCATGACACGTTGTGGCTGGTGATGATCAACCGCCCACATGCATACCATGGGGCAACGCATTAGCCACAGACGGGCTTCTTCCGTGCACTTCGGGTTAAGCGCATAGTCGTCCGAGACACCAAAGTTCCCCTTAGACCGTTTGGCTCCCAGGTCACCTGCAACATACCACACCCATGTCAAGTTCAAAGATTACACATTCATAACATATAATTGACCGCACGCTGGGAAATTACCTTATCCATGGTTATCGTGTCAAACTCATTGGTGTACCTCCTATAGGCCGCCACAGGGTTGGTTGGGGGATCGACCACATCCCACTTGTAAGCCCACGTGGGGAGCAGGAGGTTGTTGCCGTTATCAACATAAGGTTTGTAGCTCAACAATCTCGTCCGTCCAACTGAGAAGCGTTCCCAGCTCCACACCGAAAGAAGGAGCAAACAACCACCAATACATCCATCGGTTGCGCTCCTAAGACAGGCATCATCTAGCTGCACATGAAGTGATACACCGTTTAGTAAGAACAATATTTTTTAAGGTCATGCAAATATAGACAACTTTGTGAACAAACGATTACCTGACGGTACAACCAAGCCAACGCCGCCGAACCCCAACTGAAATTTGAGTCAAAAACCATGAGCACCTTAAGCCAATGCCACTAAGCACGATCCCGCTGCTGTCAGGAAAGAGAGTACTCGTGATGATGTACCACACATACACACGAGCGTACGTCATGACCGTGTCCTCGTCAGCATCCTCGGGGCATGTCTTGAAATTCTGTCTAATCCAATTGAAAGTGGCCCCAACAGCGACCCTCAGTGTTTCCCCCTTCATGTTTATAACCTCGGGTGGATCCTTCCCTATAAGGCTGACCATCTGCTCACGCCACCCGTCTGAATCTGTGCTTATGCAAACAGGGTTTCCCTCGATTGGGAGTGCCTGGATCATGCTCATGTCCTGCAAGGTGACCGTAGTCTCACCGGTCCTAAGGTGAAATATGTGTGTCTCCAGTCTCCACCGGTCGACAAGCGCTGTGATCGCAGCGGGGTTGAACTTCGGTGTCGACCGAATGACCATGTGGACAAAGGGGAGGAGTCCTACCTTCTCAATGTACAGAGTGTACCGCTCATCGTAAGGCATGTTCTTGGCCGACGAGACCTCGTGATACCTAAGTCGAAGAGGTACAAGCTCCTGCAAACATACAATGACCAAAGTAAGATTTACATCTCAACAAACCGGAACAATAGGAACTACCGTGTGGGGGTTTTTAGTACCTGTTTCTTCTCTAACAACTTGTAGGAACGGTGTTGAACATCGTAGTGAGGATTGAGAAGATTCATCCTACATATTCAAAATAATGGAAACAATAAGGCCAATTATTCTCACATGAACATATATCCCACCTTACTCTAACTATACTTGTATCATTACAAACTGCCCTTACTCTATCAATAAGAACATATGTTCTCACATGCTAACACATTGGTTTCTATGCCAATAACACATATAAATTTCAAAATCTAGTAGAATCTTAGGTTTCATAGGCTATTCCTAGAATCTTGTAGTATCTAGGGTTTCATTTAATGCTATGCTATAAGAAAACATGCCAACAACACATGCCAATTTCAAAAATTTCAAACTATCCCATAGAACCTAGGGTTTCACTCTCCCATAGAACCTAGGGTATCACAATCCATCTAAATAATACTACTAAGACTAAAGATCAACTAAACATGGCAATGCTTCATATTAATTTCACTATCACATCTAACTTAGGGTTTCACCAAAAATTGCAAATGAGGGCAAGAAGTAAGAAATTTATGGATGAAATTGAGGGGATTTTGCAAGAATACCAGGGTGAGGGGATTGAGAGCACAAATCTTGGTTAGAATCAGCAGATGTGGGGAGGGGATCAAGTATGGGTGATAGCCGCTGCCATCTGCCTTCTCTGTTCTTAGCTGGGTAAGGAAGTGAGTGAGGGTCGGGCTGGGGCGGCGCCGCGCACTGCTACTAGACCTAAAGTGCGGCGCCACCCGCAGTGGCCTTGCATATCACAGTGCGGCGCTGTAGTCTATGGCGCCGCACTTACGAAGTCGGGCCCTACAACGCCACGTACCGTGGCTTTGCACTTCAGGGTGCGGTGCCACCATCCATGGCGTTGCACAAAGGGTTAGTTCCGTGAATTTATTATGACCAGAGTTTGTTTCGTGAATTTGTTAATTCTTTATGTTATTTTTGTTCAAATTCCCCGAGCAGATGACCTTCGTGCGGCATGGTGTATAATTTCTTCCGACTGGCCCGATCTCTCTCATGGCAACAAAAGTATCGGTGCAACAAACCAATCAGATTTTCCAAACAGAGGGTACTCTAGCGCATTGGACACGCACTTCGGCCCATATGTAAAAAATCCTTTATGCTGCTATTTGACACTCCTGCCACTGCAGATGTCTACCGGCTGCATGTTTCTGTTTGTATAACCACTCATTATGCATGTTTCAATGAGCTCTTTTATAAAAGCATGATTTGCTTATTTTGTGTGGGGATATTTTTTGTAAGGATAATAAAGAGTAGGTCACGCATCTGAAGGACAAGGCAGAGCAAGGTTTGGCTGAGCATTGTTTCTAAAGGTTTCGACACACTGAATAATCTAGCACTACATACGACATTGCAAGAGATTCAAAGACAGGCTGATGTGCCGGATTAATGGAATTGTCAGAAATATTAATTTTTAGCATGCAGGTTGGATAGATGGGAAGAAGATCTTGAAGGTGGGAAAATAACCAAAAAAAAGGTTGCCATTCTTAAAGGTAGCATGAGTAGTCGGAGTCAGAGTCACATGTCCGACCAAAACAAACTTGCTTCTTTTTATTTTCATTGAAATCCGCAGGCATAAAACCAAACGATCTACTCTCTCCGTCCCGAAATAGATGTTGCAAGTTTATCAAATTTGGATGAACCTATATACTAAATAGTGTCTAGATTCATTTAAATTTTGATAAATCCAAGACATTTATTTTGAGACGGAGGGAGTACTCATTTTTATTCCCGGTGCAAGTATGGGCACATGTGCTAGTGATGGTATATATGATATATCCCCAACTAGCATGGTCAAGGATGGTATTATGAAGAAGCTAATGGGCAATACACCTTTTACATCGCCGACGATTGCTAACCTGTAGCAGCAGTTCTTTTATACTGCTCATCTGAGCAGATAAAGCTAAATACGTACTTAGTACTTATTAAGCAAAACGAAATGCGGCATTACACGACGCATATTCCTTGAATTAATTAGTTGGTTCACTGCCAGCTATCCGGGAGTCCGATGTTCTGGAACATGGAGGACGAGCCTTTGGGTCCCCTGATGCCGCCGTCGGTCGCTGGCCTGTCGTCGTCGTCGTCGTCGGACGGCGCTGACAGCATGAGCAAAGGCTGCCGTCGCGGTGGCGGCGGGAGGATGCCGTCGTCCCAGGCGAGGAAATGGAGCGTGATGGGCCGCAGCGCGTGGCGGTGCAGCGACAGCTTCTGGCTGAGCGAGACTGTGTCGTAGCATCTGACGTCGCCGGCGATGGAGACCATCCAGGGAAGCACTTTCTCCCCGCCGACGCGCGACACGACCAGCAGCTTCCCCGCCCGGCGCGCCGCCCGGTGCAGCTCGAGCAGGCCCGACCGCGTGGACGCCACGCCCGGCGTGCTCTCGTCCGCCACCGACGATACGTAGATGAACCCTTCCTTGGTGCGGTTGATGGCGAAGCCGAGCCTGGTGTCTCCCTGCCGCAGCGCGATCTCCACCGCGGTCTCGCCTCCGGCGCCTGACGCCGCGTACCACAGGCGCACAGCGCGCACCACGCCGATGTCCACGTCGTGGTAGTCCTCGAACCCGTAGAGGCTGACGTTGGACATGTTGGCCAGGTCGGAGAGGGTGTTCACCGTGGGCACGGCCGTCTCGCCGGAGATCTTGGCGAGCAGCGCCTCCGTCTGGAACCTGACGAGGCGGACAGGGACGCCGGAGCAGCGGGAGGAGGCGAGCCAGGCGTCAGCGCGGGCCAGGGTGTCGTCGAGGGAGTTGTAGCGGGTGTGGGCGCCGTCCGTGGCCTTGGGGAGCAGCAGCACCGACAGGAAGCCGCTCGAGTCCGGCTCGGGCATCGGCAGCAGCTCCCTCATCTTCTTCTCCCATGGGAACGGCTCGTACGCTGACGCGATCTTCGCCTCCCGCAGCGCCGCCGCCGCCAGTGTCTTCTCCTTCTTCGAGCCTTGGATTGACCTCATCGAATGAATCTTACAAGAGTTAATTTCCTTTCAATGCAATCTCTACTTCTGTACGAACATTTCGTCTTGCAGAGAATAATACGGAGTAGTTAAGAACATTGATCGACTGAAGAATGCACGGAGTAGCATATAGAGCTAGCCAGCTAAAAATTGGATCTGCCGAGACGAATAGTATATCTATCAACGAGCACTAGTTTAGTGAAGTAGATGCAATGTTGGTATTTGGTTCTTAATCTGGCATTCACAAGTGATGCGCAAGTTGGCCACTTTTGTTTGAGCTGATCTGAACTGTCACCGTTGGTAGAAGGAAAGAGTCACCAGGATTGAAAATGCTGATGCCAAGGTCGTGTTGGATCTTGGATGTCCTCGGATATGCCAATCACGCTATCGGGGAACTGTGAGGATTCTTAAACAAAACCATGTTGGCAAATGTAAGATCGCGGTGTCCGGTGGGGAAGGGACTCTTTCTTGCAAGAACTTTAGTTAGGGATGTGCTAGTAGCGATCTCAAGGATGGGCTCCCGACCCCGACCCTAGCCGCCAGGCCACCGCTGGCCGGACCTCCCCGCTGCCGCCCCTCCCTCCCTCCCTACTCCACCTCCCCGGTAGTCCACGTGTGGGCGACTCCGGACGTGCCGGCCCTAACCTACAAAACTCCCCTGACGGTCTTTTCCGTCCGCTGCTGCCATGGCAGCCATGCCTCGCCTCCGAAGGCGGCGGGCGGCCACCCTTCATGCGCCTTGTCGGCCTTCCATCACACGGGAGGTCGGGCCTGCGGGGCGGCGGCGCTGGCCGATGCGGGGGGCTCGCTGGCTCACAGCTAGGAGGCGAGGAGGCAGGTGGATTGGACCCGGCTGCGGGTCTGTTGCGGCGGCGTGGCCATGACGGAGGCTAGGCCACCCCTAGGCGGCGACACCGCTAATTGGGATCTTGCGGACTCGTCCTCGATCTACTAGTTTCGATCGCCGGCTAGCAGTGTGGGGACCGCTGCATCGACATCAATAAAGGAGGTCGTTGTGGTGCCCTCGGATTAATCCTCCGAGAATCCCTGTTATGCATACAACCACGATCCCATGATCAGTTAGTCGTGTCACATAACTGACAAGTATCAAAGTAACCATCCAATACATAACGAATACCTGCCATACCTTATTTGCCATTATGGCTACATCGATCAACATCAGCGGAACTTCATCAAGCGTAGAGCCCGAGCCATGCCTTAACCTACATGCAACTGACTGGGAGAACGTCCTAGATCGCATAGGTGTCAACTCCACCTTCTTCTCGATATCTGACCAAGTTAATAGCCAGGGATAATGCCAGTGAGTACTTTGAATGTACTCGCAAACCACCTTAAGAGAATAGTAATATCAAGGGGATATGCAATATGGCTGTGGTAGTAGGAGGGATTCAAAAGAGGTTCTTTTCTCACATAGTTTCTCTTGTAGATATAGCATCTACATATCTTTGTTAAAAACTTCTGTAAATCATTTTGGAAACCTTTTGAAAAGTTTTTGTAAACACTAGGACTGGGGTACCCATTTGTTCCCGTCTTCAGGTCGTCCCACGACCAAACTCTTTTCTCCTCCTTCCGACCATCCCATGGTCAAAACATTTCTCCTTTACTACCATCCCATGGTCAAAACATTTCCAAAGCCATATCTTTTCCGAAATCCTTTTTGAAAACAAAACCAGCACCGCTCTATAGAAGTTTGTCCAACCCGTCCATAACCGCGGACACGGCTATTCGAATAGATTTACGCTCTGCAGAGGTTGTACACTTTACCCACACCATCCGGGTACACTACCCTGATCTTCACCGATCGTGGGTCGAGTAACCGATCAAGACTCTCCGAATGCCCACTCCAATATAAGTGCCTACCCTATGAGTGTTATTCCCCTCAAAACCGGGACGTCGGGTACCGAGGACCAACCGGAGCGCATTTTCCACTTCACGAGTGTGCGCTTTCAATGAGGGGCTCATAGTAACGCGTGGAGGTTCGCAGACCCTTCGTTCCTTCTCCAGGTCGATGTCCCACATGGACCCTTCAAGAGAAGGCCCACCCTCCAGGGAGTTTCATCCCCTGTAGTAGTTGCGAGGCCGCTTATACCAGACTAGACAAACATCAAATCCAGCCCTGTCCCATTCCAGAGTAATGTGGTTGCACATGATTAAGTTGTTATAGCTAAACTGCAAAGAACCGGATGCGTTTTTTAAACCTTTTTCCTCCAGCTTTCCTTCAGCATTTTGTAAAACAAAAACCTTTTTCTTTCTCAACATCTCTTGGGAGGTCCCACCTCACCAAGGTTTTATAATAAATTCTTTGGTAAAAATTTTCCGGGGTCTTCCCATCCTATAGCGTTACTTCGGCTAAATTGGGGTCTCCAAAGGGTATGATGTATTACACCATCTACCACACTAGGGACAAGTAGGTCTCATCAAGGGGGTTGTACTTAATAGTACAAAAATGTAATAGTTCGGAGGAGCCAAACCACTACCATATATACATCAACATATAGTAAAACAATGTAGTTTTAAATAAACAGAAGATAAAACATGCATAAGTAAAACAGTAGGACAAGGCTTATGAGCAAGAAGGTGGCTTGCCTGATGACCAGCAATATGGCAATATGTCCCTGGACTTCTTCTTAGAATACCCAAAATACCAATAATAACCACTTCGTCTGATCTCCGATTTAATCGCATCTAGCGTCGTTATGGATCACATGCAAGCAAACAAAGGGTGCAATCAACACAAGGAAAATAATCACCAATCCATATAGAAACAAACATACCACATATTACTTCAGTAGTTTTGATAGATTGAGATCATAGCATATGGAAATGCTTTAATTGCCTTTGAGAAATTGCATTTGTGATTCATTTGTCAAATACCACATACGGAAGGTGTTTTGACTAATGCTTGGTTAAGTAAGATACAAATGTGCACAAATGATACCATCAGGTAGGTATTGCCAAAACAAGGCCCACAAAAGTGGTTTCATGATTTTATCACTTTTCTTTATTTCTAGTGAAATAAACTCTAGTTTTAGGAGATAATGCACCAGAAAAGTTCTGGAGCTCCAAAAATTATTTCCTTGGATGGTTAGGTAGGGTTTGTTGTACTTATTCACTGAGAGTTGGAATCAGGTCAATATAATTACCAGAAAGCCCTCAGGGAATTCCCAAAGGCAGTTCTGTAGTTGTTTTGTCTTTTTCACCAGATTTAATCTATAGAAGCTTTTGATTAGATTCCAACGACACATGGTAGGTATTTAGAATAACTTTCTGTAGAAATTGGAATCAACCTTTTTGGAGTTTTGGAAATACTGTGATAATTTATCTAGTGATAACACTATAGGAACAAATGTTTAAATTCTTAAAATTCCTCAGAATCTCAATAAATCATGAGATCCTGGGTTTTGATAGATATTGGTGGGCCAACTCACAAAGAGTTGAAATTGGGTCAGTTGGACTCAGGGTTTGGTCTAGGGAATTTTCTAAAGGCAAAAAGGGTCTTGTTTTTGTTAATTTGGCTACAGTAACGATAATGCTCCACTTGGCAGATACCAATGCCAGGAGACATGTACCTTAGATACCTACCGTAGTAAGTTGGTTTTACCCAATTAGAATCTATTGAACTCCCTGTGGGATTTATTGAATGGAAAAAGTACTATAAAGAGGATAGATTTCCTAAGAGGATACAAATAGTATTTTGCCCCAGTTTTTGTACTGCATGATGGAAAAAAAACTCTAAGGTATCCTAGGAAATTTGTATCATATCATTTGGAGGTATTAAAATTTTCATTTGTATTTAAAGTAACTGCTATTCAAATCTGCCCTGGTGAAAAATATTAAAGGAAAGAAAGGGGGCACGGGCCAGGTCTGCTAGGGAGTTGGGCTGCACTGCGGGCCAACCCAACAGGCGGCGCCGGGGAAGCGCGCGCGGGATCATTTTAAAACGGTCGCGTGGGGCCCGCTGGTCAGCCACCCGGGGCAGCGAAGGGGTATCCGGTGACAATAGCCGTTCGATTAAAGCTAGGATCAACGGCTATGCGTTGTCGTCCTGCTCATGCCGGCGGCGGCGGGTCAGAACCCTAGCAGAGGCAAGGAAGTTGCGGAGAGGCTCACCAGAGGGCTTGTCAGCGTCAGGGAGGCGGCGGAGGGACGTGGCGCGCGACGGTGGTCTCGACGAGGGGCGTCATGGGCCCATTCCGCGACTGGAGGTCGTCGGGCCACGCCGGTGAGGCCAGAAGGGATAGAACTGGTCAATAAAAGGGCATGGTTAGATTCATACGGCCGAGGGGAGTCCGGTAGTAGCACATGCAGAGTGAGAGGATGGAGGGTGAAGAAGCTTAGCTCGATAGATGGGGGAGGCCAAAGCTCTTCTCTCTCTCTCTCTCTCTCGCAGCACACGGCAGTGGAGAGGGAGAGGGGGCTCGGGGAAGGTGAGGTGGGGTGTGAGGGGGAGAAATGAGGGAGCATGGGAGGGTTGGTGGCCTCTGGCCCTTATAAACCGAAGGGTGAGGCTCATGGTGGACTTGTCCCATGGAGAGGTATGGAGGGAGGTGGAAACCAGAGGGGAGGATGTTGTGGGCGTGGAGAGTGGTTTCTGGTGGTGTGTAGAGGGCAGAGGGAGCAGTGTGCACCAGCTGCAAGGGGAGTAAAGAGGTTTGCAAGGCAAGACACCCACATGAGGTTAAGCTCTAGTGTCCAAGCACTAGAGGACAAGCTGCTACAGTGATTTGCTACAGTGATCACGACCAGAGATGAGTGCTGGGTGCTATGGTGCATTGCTTTGCAAGATTGGTGGTGATTGGATTTGGTTTTGGTCCTAGTAATGGGGTAATCTCAATATAATACCATAGTAATGATTTGGAGAAACTCCCTCAAAGTTGATCTTGGTAAGATGGATAAATGATGCTGGTAGTTTGATGAGGTCAAGATGCCCTTCTAGGAAATGTTTCAGATTTTTCCAAGATTTAGAAGTCCACTTAATTCCATTTATTCAAAAAATGCAGAAGTGAAGTATTGGAGCTCATTTGATAAATTTACATTGGACAAGTGGAGTTTTTGATGTGATATGGTCCCAAATGTGAATACACACTTAGGGGAATTTTCCCAGGATTTATTAAGGTTAAAAGTATTTAAAACTATTATTATTCCATTTTTGCCATTTAAGAAAATAGGAAAAAAGAAATAATAAAGCTCTTCAAAAATATTTATTTTTGAAGTGGGAAGATAGGTTATAATATATGGGCCTCAAAAGTTCTTAGATTTTGGGAAGTGTTTTGGCAAAAACCAAACTTTCCATCGTGGATGAATTTTGGGGATTTTGTCTATTAAAAGAATTAAATAGATTTGGGGCCATAATAATTATGGATAATATTTGATAAATATTGATGATCAAGGTAGATGATGTGGAAAAGGTGTAGCAAGAATTTTAAACCTTGGGAATTGGAAATCCAACTTGAATTAGATGGAAAACAAGGAGTTGTGGATCTAGGGTGATGTTATTTTTATACCACCAAAACCTTGTTGGATCTTGGAGCTCAGAGCTCACCTTGATGGAAGGGATAGATGGATAGTTATAACAAGTCATATAGATGATCATGGCAGAAGGAGTTTGGATTGGTTACATTTGAGGTCGTCTGGAAGTGATAGCCAACTTTGTTGAAAATAAGGCTGCCATTCTAGATGAGTCATGATGCTTTATAAACCATGTGGGTTTAAGAAGCACAAGGATCCAATTGGAACAAGTGAAGTAGATATTGATAGACCTATATGAGTAGAACACAACCATGCAAATAGTTGGTCCATAGAAGGTTGGATGGTGGTGTGATCTTCTATCAAAGTAGGCATGTTGACTAGACTTGCAGGAATATTTATTTTCTTGCCTGCAAATCCATCAAGAACAAGTGGGTTGGAGGATGATTTAACCAAGGGAAAGAGTGGGCCTTGGTAGTCCTTAGGATGGTTAACAGGATGGTTCAAGTGAATTAGCATAAATGCACAAGGGTTGAGAAAGGGAGACATTCAAAAAGGTGATGTTGGAAATAGTTTTCCAGACTTAGCCAAATTTGACAGATTTTGGGTTTTTGACTAGATTATGAGAGGGAAGGCTTTTGATGGATAGCAGGATACCAAGCATCATAAATTGGATGAGGTTGAAGAGTAGATTGATTAGAAGGGATCCATGCTTGATATTGGTCTTCATCGACTTGGAAGCTTCTAGAATGGATCACTTCAGAATTGATCTGGTTAAGGGTTTTAGATTATCACCTGGTGGCTAGAGATTAGATCTAGATTGTACTCTTGCTTAGGGTTTGGGGGATTTTAAAGTATCTTGATCCTAGTGGATGAGCTCTTAGAGTATCTCATACTACTTTTAAGCAATCAAGTCAAACAACAGATCAAGGCAACTCATCTTACAAACAAATCAACTACTATTAGGGTTACCATCAAGCTTAGCTTGAGGTAAGGATGGGTATTTTGAATAGGTTGGAGTTTGAACAAGTTAAGGTCCTTGGTACATCTACCAAGAGTAGAGTTCAAAAGATGGTAAAAGGTTTTGTAAATCTTAGAGGTAAGAGTAGTTGAAGGTTCTATCTTGGAAACATAAGGAGATTGTAGATCTCCATAGTTTTGTCAATAGAGGCTATAGAGATAGTTTTGGTTACATAAGCATCTTGGCTCATGTTTTTGAAATGCCAGAACATTTGAGAATATGTAAAATGAGCCAGGATAGTTTTGTTAAATAGCCTTTTGACAACTGGTGTTGAGGTAAGGAGTATCATAGGGCATACACTCACATACACAAGCACAAACAAACAACAAGCAAACACTGCACCCATGAATTAAGAAAAAGTTTTTGTTCCCCCTGATTTTTGCATTCTGGACAACTGATCAGGATTGCTGAAATTGGGACATTACAGTGGTCTTTTAGTTTCTTCCGCGAGAAGACGAAGATCTGCTTGAGGTCTGCCCTTGTTGTTCTGGCCTAGAGAGGCGAGTTTCAGAAGGCTCCGCTGGTAAACTACCATGAGCGTATCATGCCTTGAGATTGCTGGATCGGAAGGTATTCGGTCGTGCGTACCTATGCTTTTTTTCTGTCTGTTTGGTTTCAGAGGGAGCATTGCGAAGCTCTGCTATGTGTTACCATCATGTGTCATGTCTTAGACGATCCATGGTGAAGTCACATGCGGAGAATGTCATGAAAGCAGGAACATGAGTGCTAGTGATGGTGATTTGAGTCTTTGTGGCGACGAGAAACTGGTTGTGTGATCTCTGACTCGCAACAATGACTGTTTGTGGGAGCGACAACATATAAGGAGTTCACGGTCCAACCTTTTAGAGTGAAAATCTGACGTCTAACCTTAATTGGTTGTCTTTGGCAATGGCCTTGTTGAATATATTATTTTGTGAGCAAGGACGTTTTTCAGGGAGAAAACCTACGATCATTGATTGGACGACGACAACACTTGTACCCTATTTTCTTCTTGAAGCCATCGTTATTGGAGTGTTTGGACTGTTCTGGTGGTGTTAGTATCATTGCTACAAGGAATTGTTTGTTGTAGCGGGACTTTTTTTAAATTCCTTTTTCTTTTTTGGGTTATGTGCATCCGTAAGACCGATAAGGCATGTGTTGTTGCAAAGGCTGGGTGTAATTAATATCTCCGTGATATTAATATATACTCTTCGTGAAAAAGAAATTTTGTTAGTGAGCAAAGGTAACGGTATTGCTTTCCTTCATGAATGCAATTTTTTAGGCACAAGGCTCTCGATGTCCGGTTTTAAATTAGTAAATCCCAGGGGACAAACAAAGTACTATTGGGATACCAGCTTAACGTTTTACAAATTGTCCGATGGGCAAAATACTAAACCGTAGAAACTGTCCAAACCAGCCACCAATCACCTAGTCCATTCCTTTATCCTTGCCCCAGATCTAGTACAATGAACTAGATCAAACCTTCTTAGACCGTGAAACCATGTATGAACAACTCTACCATTGACACAAACTAGTGAAGCGACAAGTTCAAAGAAAACGTCAAAAGGCTACACGACCACAACTAGTAGTAGAAAGGAAGTGGCGGAGCCGGAACAATAAAGCTGTGATGTCAAGTATATGAGATCTCTAATTATTGTTTCTTTCCCTAAATTTATGCATAATTTTATGTGCTTATAAAGGTTTTGCCAAATCTTGTGTAGTCAATTGACTACACAATCCCACCGTGGCTCCACCACTAAGAAAGGAAGTTGAGCTTCATTCATAGGAACCAGCGAGAAGGTGTCGGTGTAGAGGAGTAGTTTAGCATGGCCACTGTCTTGTTCATCATCAATCATGGGTAACAAATTAGCTTTTAACGGGGACATGTCACCCGTATTTGTTTCAAGTACTAGTAACGTGTTAGGAAAACATCACCGATATCAAATACTAGTGACATAACACCGGCGGCGTGGCAGATAAACATCACTAATAAATGTTTTACCACACCATTGATAGTATATTCTACACTAGTGACTAGTGCTACAAGAGTAGTAGTCTAAAACATAGAAAATGTCAGAAAAGTATGAGGGGCTCCATAAGACATCCAATATCAATCTTACACCACTCCACATTAATTGGGGAAGGACACATCCAAAGAAAAATGTGGTCAATACTCTCTAGTTGGCCACATAATGCACACTTCCCATGAGAAGGGCCATTTCTTTTGAGTATTTGGTCATTAAAAGGCAATCTACCTCTAGCCAGCTAACATGTAAAGTTTTTTAATTTCAAGGAATTGAAGTTTTCCAAATGTCCTTAGTATGAGCAACCACAACTCCCTCACATATTATACGAGAGAGAGAATGGGATGTGAACTGACCCGAGGGTTACAATGCCCAAGACACTCTGTCTTGTACCTCTGATGCAGTCAAGTCCCCAATCTCACCCTCTATGTTTTGCCATTGAATCAATTCATTAGGTTCAAAGGTTCTTTGGAATAAAAGACACCATCCAGTCTCATAGTGGGCACATGACACTAAAATGTTAGGTGCAAACACATATCTCGAAAAGTCTCGGGGAGCTATGCTTAATGGGACCCTCATCAGCACACCAAACTAACTAGAATTGGATGGATGAACCACTATTGCACACCTAGCTTGAAGTAGTTTTTGATTTTATGTAAGTTGTGCCAAAATTGGGGGCGGCCCTCCAGGTGGCAAGCAACCCGATGGTACTTGTCCTTAAGAATCTACAACCAAATACTCTGGTCATTATCATCCGTAGAGAAAATACACCAAATCCACTTAGCCATAACTTCAATGTCCATGAGCTTTGAGTTCAAAATACTAAGGCTGCCCTGGTCCCACATATCTTTGCCCACTTGACCATATGATACTTCATTTCCTCTCCCAAATATTCCCGAAATAATATTTCTGTATGATTTTCAAAACCAGCATGGGTGCCATTAGCAAGGAGAAACAAGCCCATCACAAAGAGAAGAAGGCTTGAGAGGAAGGCATTGGTGAGGGTAATTCTAGCCCCGAGATACATGAAACGACCTTTCCAAGGGTCAACATGCTTTAGTTCTTTGCCAACCAGCGGCTCCAAGTCCATCTTGCTGAGCCTATGGTCACTCATGGGAAAACCTAAGTATGTAAAGGGAATTTGTCGTTTAGTACACTTTAACAAGTATGTAAAGGGAAACTATCCTTTAGTACATGTCAACATGTTGGCCATCATGGCTTGTTCAATTGCATTAGATCTCGTGACAATCACATCACTCTTGTGAAAGTCATGGCAATGGATGACAACAGAGAGTAGGAAGTTATGGTTGGTGATACCTAGATCAGAGTTATAGATCCGAATCATTGCGTCATCAGTGTATTGCAGGTGTGTGCCACCCCACAAATGAGGTGAGGCACCACCCTTTGAATGTGGACCACGATGCTAGCCTTCTGATGAATGGTGCCAAAGCATTAACAACCAAGACAAACAATAGAGGGGAGATAGGATCACCTTGGTGCACTCCACACTTATTCTAGAAGGAAGGAACCACTTAGTTATAGGATCACAATTGTGACCTCTAGAAACTAGATGCATGAGCCTATGAATAAGGCCAACACCAAAACCCTTCCTTAGGAGCACTTTCCTTAGGAAACACTATATGCCACAATAATCTCATGAAGCTCTACGACACCATCTAGGCTGAACATACCCTAAACTAATTTTGTTTTGGACAAGGCAATGATCTGATGTGCTACCCCGGGAAAGCCTAGTCGCAAATTGACTAGGTAATAGGTACCAGGTGGGCCCGGCCAGCTGAAAGATGGCCCGCTCAGAACCATGGTAAACCACTACAAGGGTTCGGTCCCCACGAGGGGGCCCGAACGCAACCACATTGGTTCTCAAGTCAAGGGGAGATCACCAATCATTGATTCTTTGGGATATCATTGTAACTCCAACAAGATCGGATGCAGATACATGTTAGGATTTAAGCCTAGGCGCCACCACATGTAAACCCATCTCGGCACTCTATAACCCTAACGTCCACCGTGTATATAAGGGGAAGAGGCGCCAAATGGGATAGACCTGACACCTTCATGCTCATACGCACTACCATCTCAATCCACCATAGATGAGATTGAGATCTACCTAGAGATCAACAGAGACGCAGCATATAGTTGCAAATACCCACAAGAAGGATAAGGTTTTTACCGAACATTGTAATTCTTTCAACTATGGGTACTTCTTTCAATTATGTTTTCTAGGACATGTAGCCTCCATAAACATTACCATTAAAGCATGAAAATTGTGTGTACTTTTATCATCTATAACATGATCATCACCATAGATGGAGAGAGATGATTGAGTAAACCCATGAACCCAGGTCCATTATTCCCATAAGAGTAAACCACCACCTTGCCCTCTTGCATTTATAATATTGGGACACTTTTATATTTACTATTTTGTTTCACCTTACTTTTTTACATTAAATGAACCTCTTTGTTCCTTTAACTTGTTTAGTGCATAAACAACTAAAACTTGTGACACTTTAGTTGGAGAGAATAAATAGCTTTTCCTTTTTGCTCCCGCAAATCGATACCCTACTTCCACATTGAGAGGTACTATATTGATCCCTTGCTCTTTGGGTTTATCAAGTACTTTTCTGGTGTCGTATCCGGGGAGCTTAGCGCTAAGGATTTTATTCTTGTGTGCACTAGACATTAGATTTAGTTTCAGTTTTGTATCTAGTTTTATTTTTAGTTTGTTTTATATATTGCAATCATCTAAGCTTGGGGAGGATTACTTCTTTAACTTGTTTGGTTGTGAGTTTGTTTAGTTTACTTTTAGTTTTGCATCGTAGTTTAGTTTACTTTCAGTTTTGTACTTATTTTACTTATATCAAAAACACATAAAAATTAGTGTTACTTTTACTATGGATGACATGGATGAGCTTTCACGCGAGGAACATAGATTATTAAAAGAAGCTGATTATATATTTTCTCAAGAAAGATCACATATGGAAGATTTACTGACTGTTTAAATAACATTGCTAAACAACTATGTGATTTACATAATGTGTCTTTCTCCACAAAACAAAATGATATGCATCTCTACTATCAATGCAAATTGTAACAATAACATTATAATTGCCTCATATCACGAGAAGCATTATGGTAATTTTGACATGAGATTAGTTGATCAATTTATTACTTTCATGGGAGCTAGTGAGGTTGATTTAATTATTAATAAAAGTATGAATTTTGTGTTGTAGCTCATGATCTTATAAAAATAAGTTGTATTCTCTTTACACATTGCAACAAATCTTTTGTGATAATTCTTATGTCATTGACTGTGCTAAAGATATTCTTGCTGCCATTGGAAGTACTAATGTTTTGGATGAAGAAGATGCCAAAAGTCTAAGATTTGGTATTACCATGCACCCCAAAGAAGAGGAGAGTGATTAGAAAGAACAAGATGGTGAAAACATAAGCTTGGTGATGTCCATGCATTCCTAAGAAAAGGAGATAGAGAATGAAGAGCAAATGGAGCTAGAAAAAAGAATGGGAACTCCTCAAAGATGATAGTAAATATCAAACTCAAATCTCGTTGGTATTTTATGGAAATTTCTATTACGTTGAGTCTAATGATGATATCTTTGTAAATTTTTAAATTCCAAATTTAGGCCCCCTCCCCTTTATAATGTTGTGGTGGTCTATTTATTCCAAAGATGAAAATGTAAAAGTAAACATAAAACTAGATAAAGATGCTCCAAGTTTATGTAAAAAGTATTATGAAATCTACACAAACACAACACTATTAAGTTTGAATTCTCTCGATGGTGGCTACAAATCCAATATAATCCTCGCAAAAAACGTTTGGGCAAGAAATTCCCTCGATCTCAATCGGAGAGAGATGAACACCTTAGAGAGTTCCTTGACAACCTATTTCACTATCACGCAAACAAGGACCTTGTACATCTCATAGATTCGAATATATAGATGTCTTGTAGATAAAGGCTCACTTGGAAGGGATATGAGACACACTAATAAATCCAACCTAGAGTTCTTATCTTATCTTCTATAAGGAACTAGATCCCTCTCCGTGTCCCCCTTGGTGTGGTACTTAGACATAATGTTGAATGATTCATAAGCATCAAAAGAGAGTAGGAGAATGCCTTTTAAAGGATAAATTAGACACATCATCCGCAAGAACAATATCTTGTGAAAGGTGCACGTTTATTAGAAAGCTAAATAAGCAAAAAGTAGGAAGATGATCATCTTTAAATTTAGTATTACTTTAAGCTGAAGGAGATATGCACTAGAGGCAAATAATAAAGGGTGTTTATTATCATATCTTATTAGTTCATAATAGTTTTATACCATGCTATAACCGTGTCAATCGAAAACATTGATACATGTGTGGTATGTAAACAAACCAAGGTCCCTAGTAAGCCTCTATTCAACTAGTTCATTGGGCAATTGATGATCAAGGTTTCCTGATCATGGAGCATTTATGCCAATTGACAATGAAGTCATATCATTAGTGAATGATGTGATGAACATTACCCAATATAAGTATTGCAACATGATTAAGTCACAAAGTTTGTTGTTGGAATAATTAGAAATGAAGTATCCTACTCCTTACACCGTGAGACCATATTTAATCACTATCACCCGAGGCTACTTAGATTTACATCAACCGTCACACCATAACAGGGTGATCATAAAGGTGTATATTGGGTACTCCATAGGGATATGTTGAGGTGTATGCATCGAGAGCGGGATTTGTTCTCCCGCGTGATGGGAAGATACACCAGGCTCACTCGATGAGATTACATCCATAATGTTGTGCGACATGTGACTAGGTCATGGGGCACTACAAAAATACCCCCATACCTGGCGGATTTTTGGGGTGGCACAAGCGAAAAGTACCTGCAAAAGTTGGATGGGCGGCGGATGGGCAATCACGGCATCACTTTGTCACGGCGGCCGATTATATGCCGTGGTACCCATGGTAGTGGCGGATTTTGGTGCCATGGTACATGGCCGGGGAAGGCGGTGGTTATTTGCGCCCTGCGTGGACAATGAAGGCATTCCCAATTTCCACCGTCCATTTCAAGTGCCATTAATTGTTGATGCCCGCTGGAAAATGGTCAATCACTGCCCACTGACTGGTTAGGCTTATGTAGCTGACATGTGTGGCCCACCATTACTTGCCGGAGGCTGACATATGGGCTCTATGAACCAATTTGGCCCATGTTATTGGCTGCACGTGTTATACAACCCATAAAGCAAACACTACATCTCACCAATAGCCCACCCTATTTCATATATAATATAGGGAGTCCTTAGTCTCCACTCTCTCAACTCTTCTCTCTGTACGGTGCCACACCCACTCTCTCGGCTAGGCAAACCCTAGATCTGAATATAGCCATTTTCAAAAATATCCTAAGATATCACCAATTCCCATCTCTAGTACTATCAGCCCTTCCAAATGTGGTGATGCCTCACAAGCACTAGCTGCACGTTGTAGTCCTCCGAGCCTAAGGTTCTTTCTCAATCAGTTTGATGTTGCATCTTGTTCTTTCTCTAATCGATTTGATGTTGCATCTTATTCTTTCTCTAATTGATTTGATGTTGGATCTTGTTCTTTCTCTAATCGATCTGCTTTTGCATCATGGTCTTCTCTAGTCGATCTGATCTTGAATCTTATTCTTTCTCTAATCAATGTAGTTGCATCATGTTCTTTCTCTAATCTATCTGCTATCTCCTTCAGATCCATGGCAACACGGTCACCGTAGCTCTAACCTAATTCTTCCACTTATCTAAAGGATAAGTGGAGAAATTTACCTAATCTAAATCTTGTACACCTCTCTATTATTCTAACACCCTACTATAAGAAACACAACAACAGGGCCACCATCCTCGAACGAGGATTCTTTCATGCCGATGGTGACGGAGATGGCTATGGAGTCGTCGCCGCCGTTGCCTCAGTAGTCGTTGCCGCTGTTGCTACCTCCATAGCCACCAACGTCGTCGTTGGCATGAAAGAATCCTTGATCGAGGATGGTGACCCTGTTGTTGTGTTTCTTATAGTAGGGTGTTAGCAGAATAGAGAGGCGCTCGAGATTTATATTAGGTAAATTTCTCCACTTATCCTTTAGATAAGTGGAAGAATTAGGTTAGTTGTAGATAGTTTTTAGTTCTTTATTTTCATAATTTGCTAGAAGATAAGTGTAACATATGGTTTCAGTGTAATGTGATGTAATAAATATCCTTCCAATAAAATTGAATTTTTGACTTGAATGCAATTAGCTATCTAAATTAACGACTGTAAACTGCCTACTTTTATTAATGGTACTGTAATTAATTATCTAGATAGGTGGTGTTATACGAACCACGACATTCGCAATACGTGACATGGCATTGAAGTTCCGCCATCTTCAGTAATGTAATGTGGCACATCCTATGCCGCGCCACAGTACAGCTAGTTCGGTGGATCACGTCGTACTGCACTAATAAATCCGTCGTCGTTCATGAATCTCCGACGCAGTTATCCGTGATGGCTTTTTTTTTGCCGTGCCAGCGTGAGCGCGGTGACTAAGGCTATGTCTCAATGTCTATAAGCACCAGCGCCCGAGTTCCTTGTTGTAGTGGGGATGGAATATCACAAGAACGAGTAAAGAAACAGTTGTCAATAGCGAGGTTGAACAAGGTATCATGATATCGATGATCAAACCTCAGACAAGTCAGGTATCAAAGTAAAAAGGGAATTTGACTCGACTTTTATGGTTCAAACGACACTAAACATCGAGGAATGCACATGGATCATTATGGACATCTCGGTCCCGCTGATGATCATTGATATGAGAGGTGTCTTGATCATGTCTGTGATGTTCCCGAACCATAGGGTAACATACTTGAGGACACGATGACACTCGGTGATTGTTTTGATTATAACAGAATAACCAAAGTAAGAAAGATAAAATAAAGGAAGTGTTCTAAGAGAGAA
This sequence comes from Avena eriantha, assembly GCA_910589775.1. NCBI lineage: Eukaryota > Viridiplantae > Streptophyta > Magnoliopsida > Poales > Poaceae > Avena > Avena eriantha. The sequence continues at coordinate 491,517,200 of OU342741.1, read as the reverse complement.
CCAGAATCATTTTGGGAGGATCTGAATTTGTTCGGAGTGAACCGAAAGGTGTTTTGGGTCAAAGGGAATTTAATAATATATATTTATATATTAATGGTTGGAATTAATATTAAATAAATATTTAAAATTAAATTTAAAAGGACAACTTCCCCAATGGGCCAAATCATGTAGGGAAAAGGCCCAATAGGGAAAGCCACGCAAAGGGAGGCAAGGGGAGCCACCGCCGCGTAGGGCCGGCGTGTGTGCTGGGCCCACCTAGCCGTCGCTCCCTCCTTGGACCGTGTGTGCACGGGGCCCACCCGGATGACCGTCTTCCTCCCTCGCGCATCCTCACCTCCCTCTCCTTAGTCCCGCACCAGGACTTGAGGAGAAAAGGGTAGGAAGCAATTATATTAGTGTTCATAAATTCATTATTATGGTAGGAAGCAATTATAGGCATACTTTCAAGCTTGCTTTGGAAATTTAGATGCTTAGGATATTGATCTATGCAACAAGATAAATTATACCTATCACATAATTCATGGACAATTTCATTCAATGCTTCCATTACTAACTTTGTTTGATCAACTTTAATTAATTCAACCATATGGGGTTGCATAAGTATGTGATTCATACATTCGATGACCATAACAAATGAACTAACTTTTTTGTGTTTTTCAAATAAGGAGAGTAAAAACCAATACATAACTGAAAGTAAATCTAATGAGAAATTCAGAACCAAACAAGTTAAAGAAACCTCCCAAGCTTTAGATGATGGCAAGATATAAAACAAACTAAAAAAAATCTAAAGTCTAGTGCAAACAAGAATAGAAACTTAAGCTCTACGCTCCCCGGCAACGGTACTAGAAAAGTATCTTGATAACCCCCAAGTGCAGGGGATCACCATAGTACCTCTGAATGTGGAAGTAGGGTATCGATCTGTAGGAGAAAGAAGGAAAATCTATCTATTCTTTACAACTAAAGTGTCACAAGTTTTAGTTGATTATGCTCTAAACAAGTTAAGGAACAAGATGGTTGATTTAATAGATGCAAATTTAATTTAACAAAACAAGAATGTAAAAGTGTCCCAATCATATTCAATGCAAGATGACAAGACAAGGGTTTTATATTATGGGAACAATGGACATGGGTTCACTTAATTCTCTCTTCTCCATATATAGTGATTATCATGTTATAGATAGTAAAGGTACACACAATTGCAATGTTTTAATGGTACTTTTATGGTGGCTACATGTCGTAAAACACATAGGTGAAATAAGTACTCCTTTGTGTTGCTAGGTCACCCTTGCAATAAGGCTAGCATTTGGTTTGTGTCACACCACACATCATACTTCTCCCTTTTTACCCCTAGATAAAGGATGTTGGGCTGCATTGTTGTTACTCAATACATATGCCTCTGTTACTCGGACACCCATTACCTACATACATCATACTTCTTAATGGAAAACATTCTAAACACTAGTGCAATGATTCATATGTTGTGATATGTGGTGAGTATTATCACATCTCTCTCGTCTACCCCCACTTGGTGGTATCAATCACCTCACGATATGGATAAACAAGGCATTACGTATAGATCTAAACCATTATATGCATCATAGAATATTCCCAAAGTATGAGAAACCATACAAGATCCAACACAATGGTAAATGAATAACAAGTATATCTCATAACACAATATCCACCATAGGAATTACATAGATAGATCCATACTCATGCAAGGCACATCCTATGGACTTCAACAATGATCATACATGGAGAGATTAGATCAAGTTACCACCATAAACCCAAAGTCTAGGGGATGGAATACTCCCTCTTCATTATGGTGATGATGCTGGAGATGTTGGAGAACATGGTGATCCCTCTAGAGGCGGCTCCAGCAGAGTTTCCCCCTCCAATCTTCGCTGAATCTGACTCTGTTTGGTGGTGTTTTTGTATCTAGTGTGCTCCCTATCGAGGACTCCCTGGAGGATCCTTATATAGGGGTTTTAGGTCAAGAGAACTTCGTGGGCAAGAGAATCAAGGCGATTGGACGACCGGGGAGGAAAAGAGGGTAGGTGGCACACCCACGTAGGCTGGGCGCACCACCCATGCTCTTTTGGGCCTCCTGGACCTCCAGGTGAGGTTCTTGTGCTCCAGATGCTTCTCGTGGATAAATATTTACATCCCCAAAAGCTCAGGTCCATTTGACTCCGTATAGGTCCTGAAACATCAAAAACATTGAAAACAGGGTTTTTCTGCCCCGTCGGGTTATAATCATAATAAATGGGATCATTGGTAAATACCCAAAAATCAATGTAAAACATGGATATATAATTATATGATGCAAATATGTGCATAAACATGTTAACAAACTACAAAGTTCATGTATGCATTTTAGATGCATCAATATGTCATTTGCAACGGAGGGCCCTGAAAGGGGTGTAATAGAGGCAATTGTTTGATCCATGTTGTGGCCGGAATTTCATAGGTAGAAACGGTTATATCACGAAAGCCTAACAACCACGTAAAACTTGCAAAACATAATGTATATGTGTCTAACTTTATTTTGCAGCGGGCATGTGATTTGACATGGTCATGGTCGTGAATGAGGTAAAGTAGTTTACTTTATGTTCCTGAGTTGTAGTAATAGTCATCGTATAAATGAATGAACAATTGGTGGCATCGTGGACTTGGCACAGGACTAGTGGGCAAGATGTAGATTATGCGGAAGCGCTCGACGGAGATCAACATGCACATAGAAGGACCATATCATATCACTATAAATTGCATGTGATGTTAATCCTTTTTATGCATCTTATTTCGTGCTAGTATTAGATACTCGATGGTAGCATTATATAATATGGTCCCTTAATTAATGCCAAGAATAGTGTTCTCCCTAAGTGTGCACCACTAAGAAAGTCCATCGTTATGAAGCACTCCATGATGATCGGGTGTTACCGAAAATTTTGTGTTTTCTGCTACGAACCCCTTCATAAGCAAGCAATATGCCATTCCACTTTATATCCACTTGTCAAAGGGGCATACTGCAGGGGAAATCTCAAACCACTTGAAAATACAAAATTCATGAAAAATGTGCTTGCATACATGGAGCTCTAGTATCACATTGCCTATCTTTTATGACATGCCTAAGCCTTGTAAGAAGATGGTGCATTCCTTTATATTCTCCGCTACTTCGTCTAGCACTTTCTCAATGTAAGCCTTCCTTATTTCCACCATGATCATGATGAAGCGCTACTTCACCTCTAAGCCGAAGATGAACTCGCATCCGCTGATGTATGCTAAGTCTTGTTTCTTTGCTTCCTAAACGATCTCCACAATACAAACGTCCAGGTTTATGGTCTCCAACTTCTGGTTAGTCAAGCGTAAGTCAGTCGGTTGACTCATCTACCGGAGCCAAAAACGCAAGCACCTTGCACAGACTTGAACCCCTACGATGTGAAAACGCTCTTAGTACCCTAAATATGGATGCATGTTGACATTGCTTTCCAAACCTGGCCTCTCGAACTTGAACGTTGTGGTTACATTGAGGCTAATGGCCGAGTAGATATGATTGCAGTCATTGCCTCCATGCACAATCCCGAACTCGTGGAAGGAAGAAATGATTTCTGACACCCTGCATTGTCAGAATTCTTGGCCATCTTCCTTGAGGATGCATTTAGTTAAATGCACGACCCCAACTGTCGTAACCATAGGACCCGGGATCCGTGGATCCCTCCTGAACAAGCCTCCATCAAGACCTCTTCCCACGGCTAGGCGTTTGTGGTCCGCAAAGCCAAAGTGCCCTGGCTAGCCATCCATTCTGACAAAGGACAGAAGTGACAGGTCAGGACTCTGAAGCCTATGGATCTAGGCCACATAGTGATGCTTGACCTGTGCGACAGGCTACATCCCTTGTAGGCATGACCCTACGCTCGTAGGGCATGACATAGACGCGCCATGCAGAGGCCATGCATACCACGCTCAACCGCGTGGCATGATTACATCGCTGCGTGTTCACCTAACCTTGTGGTGTACCCTTGACCTTATAAAAGGAGGCCTAGGTTGGTCGAGAGAGGGAGAGGATTTTGTAGCTAAAACCTTCTCCGGGAAGGAACAATTATGTAATTGTGATTATCCACTAGATAGTTTATAGTTGCGGGATGTAGGGATCTGCACATCGCAGGCATGAACCTGGGTAAAAAATCCTTTGTCTCTCTATCTTTGTGTGTGTGTGTGTTCGTCTAGCTCACCGATCAAGCTCATCGGACGTTGTGCCCTTGGTCGAACTAACAAAGGGGATTACCCATCCCCGATGTCAAAAACCAAGACACGACATCTGGCATGCTAGGCAGGGGGCACATGCATGACCACCTTAATTGGCCTGATCACCGTCAACTGCCACGATGCTGACACTACTAGCAAACGGTCTATAGATAGACAAGATGATCAGTGGCGAATATGCCAAACTATGCGCCACAGGAAGACATCAGTGGCGCACCAGAGAGTATGCACCACAGAAGATTGGAAGTTCTATGGCGCATTCTCCTAAACATGCGCCACAGAAGATTGGTGGGACCCGCCGGCCGGGGTGGGTTGATCCAAGTTCTGTGGCGCATTCTGAAATATGCGCCACAGAAGTTGCCTCTTCTGTGGCGCATATTTCCTCATGTGCCACAGAACATGGAGGGGGGCCCCACCAATAGAATCTAATTCACCCAAGTTCTGTAGCGCATGTTGGCATATGCGCCACAGATGTGTGTCACTTCTGTGGCGCATAAGTCCGCCATGCGCCACAGAACTTGGAGGTGGGCCCCACACATCGAATCTTATTCACCCACTTCTGTGGCGCATATGGACTTATGCGCCACAGAAGTTTCACATCTGTGGCGCATTCTCTCCATATGCGCCACAGATGAGGGCGTCCAGATCCATGTTAAAAAGGTGACAAGAGCTAGCTTCCTTATCTATCTATCCACCACCAACCATTTCACATCTCTACCTCCTCCCAACTGGTCTTCCTCCTCCCTCACACCCCATCTTACCCATAGTTTCTCCATTTTCTTGTAACTAAACCTACTTTAATCCATAGATTGGTAAGTGGAAGCTTCGCGCCAACTTCTAGATCTAAAAGTTCCTTACTTTTCTCTCTCACATCTCTATTTGTTCACTAATTTCCTCTCCACCAACTTGCATTGTAGATCTATTTGTCCACACTCTCTCATCGCGCGGTCTCGTCTCGCTATTATTGTGTCTACTATAGGTGAGTACTTGGCCATCATGAAAATGTAGGTGAAGCTTGTCACGCGGGCGGTGTGTGTGTGCGATCCATGGCGAGACGATGCTTGTGTGGTGCATGAATGTTTGCAATGGGAGGAAGTTCTTTGTTGATTGCTTGTTGTTTGCTTGTTGTTGTCGGGCCCGGCCGGTGTGGTTGCATGGATGTTTGCCGAAATGTTGATTCATTTCCATTTCGGCAAATTTTTGCACTACCCATATGTCCTAATTTTAGGAAAGGTCATGCCAAATTTTTTCCGGCTAGCATTCATGCATGTGTGTGTTCATATGGTGTGGTTCTCACCTATACTCTCTGTTTTGACCGCTCAGGCAACCATGGTCCTCATGATGAGCGAAGGTAGAATTGCTAGGTACAAGAAAGGCGCGAAGGAGGACATGATTCTGAACAACAAGACCATGATAAGATGTCCATGTCGAACATGCAAACTGCAGCGCTGGATTGACCCTGAATCTGGACAATTGGAGGGTCACCTACTCAGGCGCGGTTTCATGCGCGACCTCAATGAGGCGCCAGCAGGACATGGTGGTGGTCACAAAGACGTGGGCGGGCGAGAAGACGAAGAGTCTACCAGGCATGATCATCATGACGAAGGAGATGCCGGCGGGCATGATCATCATGACGAAGGAGATGCCGGCGGGCATGATCAGCATGGAGAAGGAGATGACGACGAGCATGATCATGAAGAAGGAGAAGACACGAACACACAGACGCTGCTAACTTCGATCTTGCAGGACCCTCATGTTCAAGAACTGCTCCTCAAGGAGATGAGCAACGACAAAGCTGCAGCCAGAGAGAAAGCCAAGCTGGCCCAAATGGAGGTAGACGGGATGACTCCATTGTATCCTAGGTGTCGCCTCGAGGATACACGTTTGAGTGTAACGCTCAAGGATCTAGAGATGAAGGCCGAACACAAATGGAACGATGTGAGCTTCAACGCGAACATGGAATACTGGCACGACCGACTTCCTAAGGGGAACACATTACCAACAAGTATCGAGGAGGCCAAGAAAATCGTGTGCCCTCTCGACCTACCACACATTAAATACCACGCATGCATCAATGATAGCGCACTTTATCGGAACGAGTACACGGATAGAACCACTTGTCCGGTGTGTGGCCAAGGATGGTACAAGAGAGGGAACAAGAAATTTCCTCGAAAAGTGGTATGGTACTTCCCTATCACCCCTCGTCTGTAGCGATATTTCGTAGATCCTAAGGAAGCAAAGCTCATGCAATGGCACGCGGAAAGAGAGAAACCCAAAGATGATCCAGAGAAGGGCAAGATCCTGACACACCCTTCAGACGCTAGCTAGTGGAACGCATTACACATCGAGTTCGAAGAGTTCGGGGGCGATGCAAGGAACATCAGGCTGGGTATGAGCACCGATGGACTCAATCCTTTTGGAAACCAGAGTAGCACACATAGCACCTGGCCCGTGTTTGTATGGCCATACAACCTCCCCCCGTGGCTATGCACAAAGCAAAGGTATGTACACATGAGCATTCTTATTCAGGGGCCGAAACAACCAGGTATCGATATGCATCTGTATCTCGGGCTATTGAGAGAGGAGTTAGCCAGCTTGTGGGAGACGCCTGCCCGTACATGGGACGCCTACACTAAAGAATATTTCCATCTGAGAGCCGCGTTGCTCACGACCGTGCAGGACTATCCTGGTTACACATATGTATCGGCCCAGGTGAACCACGGACACAATGCATGCGTCAAGTGCATTGATGAGACACCGCATCTCCAGCTACCAAGGGATCCCGGGTCTTCAAAAACCGTGTTCCAAGGTACTCGAAAGTGGCTCCGCATGGATCACCCGTGGAGAAAACGTGGTGACCTGTTCAATGGTAAGGACGAGATCGAAAGTGCCCGGTGTCCGAGGAGCGGCGAAGAAATCGAGGAGCTTTTGAATAATTGGGTAGATTGCCCTGCGCCTGGAAAAAACGACCAAGGACAAAGCCGCTGCTGGGTGTATGGAAAGCAAGGTCTGTTTTCTGGGACCTGCCGTATTGGAAGGTCCTTCACACTCCCCATAGCCTCGATGTAATGCACATCACGAAGAACGTTACCGAGAGTCTACTTGGCACTCCACTGAACATGCCGGAAAGGACCAAGGATGGGCTGAAAGCAAGAAAGGACCTTAAATTGCTTAGCATAAAGAAAGATCTTCAGTACCCTGATAGTGATGATGATGATGATGATGATGACCAAGAAGGGACTCAAGGTCACCGCAAAAGAGTTAAGAAGAATGAGGTGGTGCTTCGCGCTGCCTGCTTCACTCTGAGTCTGGAGGAGCTCGAGCAGTTTTTCAGGTGCCTCTTAGGAGTGAAAGTTCCTCACGGTTACTCGGGGAAGATAAGCAGATATCTGGACGGGGCTAAGAAGAGGTTCATCGGTATGAAGTCTCATGACTGTCACGTGCTGATGACGTAGATACTCCCCATTGCGATCCATGGGATAATGGACGAGCATGTCCGTGAGACGTTGTTTGGCCTCTGTAAATTTTTCGACGTCATATCTAGGAAGTCGATCGGTGTGAAGCAGCTCGACAGGCTACAGGAAGAGATCGTGATGATACTATGCGAGCTTGAGATTTACTTCCCGCCCGCATTCTTCAACATCATGGTGCATCTGCTTGTACATGTCGTGGACGACATCATCCAACTCGGGCCGACATTCCTGCACAACATGATGCCGTTTGAAAGGCTAAACAGTGTCATCAAAGGATTCGTTCGCAACAGGTCTCGTCCAGATGGAAGCATAGCCAAGGGCTTTCTGATCTACGAGTGCATCTCCTTCTGCCAGAATTATCTAACCACCGAGAACGAGGATGTTGGAATACCCACAAAGAAGCACCTCAACAAACTCGGTGGATATGGTCACAGCGAGGTCTGCCACTCACTACATGTCGGCATTGATGGTCGACGCACTGATTTTGAAAGGGCACACCGAGTCGCGCTACAACACATTGAAGTGGTCGGCCCTTGGGTCGAAGAGCACAGAAGCTTAATCGAGCAGGAGTACGTCGACCAGGGCCGGCCGAGGAAGAAGGGAGACGTAACCAGAGAGCACAACTCCAGCTTCACGGGTTGGTTCAAGAAAAGGCAACTGGACAATCTCCCACAGACGCCTTCTACGGAAGATCAAAAACTCATATTCTCCTTGTCGCAGGGCCTAGGGCACAACCTAAGGACCTATCAGTCATATGACATAAACGATTACAGATTCTACACCGAGGAAAAGGACAAGAATAGTGAATATCAAAACTCAGGAGTCACTATGTTATCTTTTGCTGATGACGAGACTACTATGATGGAAAGATTCTACGGAAGGATCGAGGAGATATGGGAGCTCGACTACTGTGGAGAGATCGTACAGATGTTCCGTGTTAGATGGGCCAAGAACATGGAAAAAGAAGGACGCTATTTCACCACAATGGTTATACCAGATGCCAAATCAACAAAGAACGCCTCCGCAAAAAATGAGCCTTGGGTACTCACTAGCCAAGTTGATCAATGCTTTTTTATTACCGACCCGTCAAAGCCCAACCTTGTTGTAGTTAGGAGGGGCAAGAGGAGCATCATTGGAATGGAAGGAGCCGCCAACGAGCAAAACTTCGACAAAAACGGCGACCCGAAGATCGAAGAGGAATTCAACAAGTACTTCGACATGCCTACTACTACTAAAGTAAGAAGGAAGACCACACTGCCTACTAAAGGTTGTCCATTCACAAGAAGAAATCTCAAAGTGCACGGGCTAAAATATTCAACCGTGACGAAAAAGGGCAAGAAGATTGTGAAGAGACACTAGCAATTGTGTGACTTTTTGGTGTATTAATTCGTGTGGTGTATTAGTTTTTGGTGACAAGCAAACACACAAATATATATGTATGAATAAATATGCATATGTGTTCTTGCTTTTTTTGAATAAATATGCATATATGTATATGTTCTTGCTTTTTTGAATAAATATGCATATGTGAATAAATATGCATATATGTATATGTTCTTACTTTTTTAATAAATATGCATATGTATGTAATTAAAATATTTAAAAAAATAAAAAAAATGTGTGAGACAGCCAGGATTCGAACCTGGCTGCCCCAGGTGAGAGCAAGCGAGAAAGACCACTAGGACAAGTATCAGATCTTGTCATACAACGACGCCATGCTTTTTTGTACTATGTCAAGAAGTTCTATGGCACATTCCTTCAGAATGCGCCATAGATGTTCCAACTTCTGTGGCGCATTATGTGGGAATGTGCCACAGAACTTTCACACTTAGCCACAGAATGGTTCGACCTCTCCCCCTAATCCCCCTTTCTCTCTCTCGATCCACACTTAGCCAATCGATCTTTCGCCCACGCGCAAACCCTCGTATCGCCGGAGCCCTAGCCACCGCCGCGCCGGAGGAGGAGCCGCGCTAGCCCTCGCTGCAGGAGCCGCCACCGCCGCGCTGAAGCCCGTGGAGGAGGAAGCCCGCTGCCGCCGCGCTGAAGCCCATTTAGGAGGAGGCCCGGCTGCCATCACCGCGCTAGAGCCCGTGGAGCAGGAGGCCCACCGCCGCCCCGCCCGCAGCAGGAGCACCGCCTCCACCCTCGTTGTCGACGACCACCGTAGTGCACACGTACGGTTCGCCCCCCTCACTCCCCCACCCTTCCTCTGCACTGGTGAATGAACCTGCACTGATGTCTGCTAGGGGTTCTGCTGGTACTTCTATGCTGGTTTAGATTTTAGCACAAGGATATTTGACAATTGGCAGATGTTTTCTCATATATTGGGATGTGTGAGGGTGTTTGGTATTGAAGAGCTTCTCATTGTGCAGCGGGGTTCGAGTGGACATGGCTGCCATGTGGGTATATAGTTTGCTAGATTACTGTGTAAAGCTGGTATTTTTTCAGTCACATCACCTTCTTAATCTCGAGTCTTGACACCAGTAGGAGTACTTGTTAAACTATCTAGGTTTGTTGCCCTAAACACATGCTTTGAGGCAGAAAAAAGGAGTATCTCTTTTAGTGCCCACCTAGTGTTGTTGTCAGGTAGAGCTACCTATGATGTCTCTATTAGCTGGTGCTTACAACCTTCAGAACTAAGTATGAAGCCTCTGCCTGCATTTTGGTGTACATGCACATATATATAGGACCAAGCAAACATAGTGCCATGTCGTGCATGCTTTCCCATGCCATAGGATGAGCTTGAACGACTCTATTTAAATGTGGAAGTGTAGTAGTAATAGATTGTCGGGGAGAGGGTAACACATGCATGCATGTTGTTCTTTGTTTTTTTATAAAAAATGGTTATAAAGGAAATGCATGCAGATTGTGTTGTACAGAGGAATCACAACATGATGGTCTAAAATATCCTTGTCATTGAGTGAAGGGCAATTGCAATTGATTATAAAAATGATGGTTTGAAAGAATCCCTGTTTTTGTGTGATTGTAATTTCAAGCGATCGAACATAGTTGTCAATTCGCTTGTTGTCATTTGTGTCTACAATTGCAAATGGTGCTCTCTTGTGTTGGTTTGGTCTGGCTCCTGTTGTGTTACTGCTGGGCTGGCTGTAGTGGTGGTAGGACTAGTTGTTATAGGTAAGCCACTATGGCTAGTGATTTTGTGCTGTTGGTCTACTATTTCTCATGAACGCCACTGGTTGGGTACTGTGTGGACTTGATCATGCCTTGCTTAGGTAGGCATGGCTCCATTTATTTGACACTGTTCTGGTTCTAGAGTCGAATGACGTCATATTTGAGGCTGGCATCACTTATCTGTTCTGCTGGTACTTCTGCACTTCTGCACTGGTGAATGCATGGGTGATCGCACTCATCGGTTGTCCTAAATCGAGTTCAATGTATAAACTGATCGCACTCATTATGCTTTATTATTTATTTCAACAATATACCACTAGGAACATTGCTCTGAAAATAACCCTCCATTGGTGTTGCAGATAAACTAGTAGTGTATTTATTAGTACTTAATATTTAAACAATTGATTCACGCTACGACTAAAAATAAAGGGGTCTATTTCTGCATATACTCTAGTTTAGTTCTAGGGGAATACTTGATAGTGTCGATGTTGTTAACTTGACAGTACACATTATGTTTCTACTGGTAGTGAGATGTGTAGGCTATTTTCTATGTGTCCATAATCTGCCCAGGTCACAATCTGTTATATCTATTACTATATCTGTTATATATCTGTATCCCCTGGACTGGTACTATATCTGTTATATATATACTGTGCATGTGGATGATGGATGTGGACTTGATATCCCCTGGACTGGTACTATATCTGTTACTATATCTGTTATATATATACTATATCTGGTACTATATAGTGTGCATGTGGATGATGGATATGATGGATGCTGGGGTCAATGCATGGGGCTGTCAATATGGGGATGGGGTGTTTTGTCTTGCAGGGATTTCATTTGAGTTGCCCATTTCTCCCGAAGTGTCGATTCACTTCCGTTTCGGTTGAGAAATGGGAACTCCTAGGTCAAAAAATTAGCAAAGGTCATGCCGAATTTTTCGGCTGAGATTTGTGCTAACTTTTTTGCCTCTTTTAAATAGAGTAGTGCAAACATGTCGGGCAACAAGGAGTCTGGCCCTTCTAAGCACATGATCAGCGTCGAAGAACAAGCTAGACAGGCCAACCAGTCATTCTGGCAGGGGTCCCAACAGGAGGAGGAGGAGGCGATGAGGATGACACCACCACCGGAGGAGGAGGCGACCGTCGCCAGAGCTGCTGGGGCCAATGAGGGCGGAGATCCTGATTACGAGGGGGACGAAGACGACTACGATGGAACTAGTGAAGGCAGCGGCGAAGAGGATGACACCACCGATGGCGGCACCCGCACCGATGGCGGCGAACACACGGATGGCGGTAGCGGCAACCCGACCGTTTCTCAGAAGAAGAAGAAGGAATAGAAGGAGCGGAAGGTGCCAGTGCTCGCCACCATCTGCGATGAGTTCACTGAGGTCACAGAAAGTGGCCAACCCATTGCGCCAGAGGCGATTGCTAAAGGGTATGGCCTGGAACTCGGGTGCATCGTCCGGGAAAGCATGTCGATCAACACGAAGTACATCAGACATGCTGACCATGCAGCTTTGGTCGATAACCTCCTTAAAAAGCTTCACAAGCGATACAGATTCCCAGAGCAGTTTAGAAACATCGAGAGAAATAAGAATCCGGTGAACAAACTAGCCCTCACGAAGATGAGCAACGCCTTGAGCAGCTGGAAAACCCGGGTGAAGAATAGCATTGACAAAGGTGAAAGCTGGGAGGTTATTAGTAAGAAAAATCCGATGCTCGACGAAGAGGAGTTTAGGATTTTCAAGGCGGATATAGCTACCGCTGACGCTATAAAATGGACTCAACGGGGAAGGAGTATGCGGGAACAGAAATAGGTAACCACCGCCTTGGAAGTGGCAGTTACAGGGGGAAACAAGCCATTTGGGACAAGGAGGATGCCGAGCTTGAACGCCTTGGTAAAGACAACCCTTGGCTTAAAATCACGGACTTGCAACTTAGGTAATTTGTTCGGGCCCGCTACTACCTGGACAAGGAAACAGGGGAGTTCATCACCGACGATCCAGAGGTGAAGGCATTCGAGAAGAAGCTGGTAAGGAATTTATCACCGATCTCAAGTCTATTGCGTTCTAATTAAGATAATGAAGTGAAGAATCTAAATGGGTTCACCTTTCCTTGTCTCTGCAGGAGGAGGAACTGAACGCTACTGCCATAGAGTTGTCCCAGGATGCGACGGAGCCGTGGGACACGGTTTTCAACAGGGCGACCAATGCTTACAAGAAGAGGCACAAGGGGTTGCCGCCGTCCTCAGCTGGCCGTGTGTCCGCTTCGGTATGAGCATGAAGTTCAAGGAGTACTACAAAGAGGATGCCAAGAAAAGAAGGGAGAGGAAGAACCAGGATAAAGCCGTTGTTAGAGCTGAAGATGAAGGTGTAGACACTGGAGGAGAAGGCGGTGGACCAGAAAACGGTGGACAAGTTAGTGGAAGAGAAGCTTCGCTCGATGATCCTCCTTGAGTTTTTCGAGGGGCTTACTGCTTGGAATGCGGGAGGTCGACAGGGGCCGATACATCTGCCCAGCTTAAGCGGCAGCAACTCGGGCATCAATGTTACCGTGGCGCCGGACCTGGTGACCCTGCCGGCTGTCAACATCGGGACGCAGCCCCTTGTTTTGGTCACACCGACGCCCCCTCCCGCCAAAGATACCAATAAGGCGAAGCCGACGGCGGTGGTGCTTCGTGAGGCACCCGAGCGGGAGATTGCAGATGATGATAGGCCGGCCGCCGGCATCGGCCGTGTCTCTACATTAGCCGAGATCCACGCCATCACCAAGGTAACTAATTAGTTAGTGCATGTCATCTCCTTTATGCCTTTGATGCATGACTGTTGCCATATCATGACGCCCAACAACATGTTTTTGCCTCAGGACACTTCTTGCGTACTCCTGCTTGAAGATGTCGGCGGTGAGTTGAAGGATGTTGCCAAGGGCACTCTTATACAACCGGCGAGCCGCACGATGCACAACAATCCAATGGATGATGACATGATGAGGGTCAGGTTGGCTCGGGTGTTGCCAGGGTGCGACGACATGGACCCCCCCTTTCAACCTCAGGGAGCCGACGAACACAAGACCCTTGGGGAATGCTACAACTGGCCCTTGACATGGCCGAAGACTCAGATTCATCTTGCGAGGGGGAGCACCGGCGCCACCTCTCGACCGATCATCGCCCGGCCACCACCTCGGAAGCCAGTAGCCACCATTGTCACCACCACCAGCCGTCACCATCAACTCTTGGCAGCGTGTGCACCACCACATGGCAAAGACGTTGTGCCGCAACCGCCGTCGCCCCCGCTACCACCACCACATGATGGCACCCATGAAGATGATGATGAATTGGTCAATGTTGATGACTTCGTCAACACCGGCGCTGCCAAAGGATTGTATATGCCTTCTGTGGATGAAGAACCCTTCGCAGCTCGCGACGACCATCAAGCTGGTCAGCCCAATACATGCACACATCGCCTGGTCTTCCATGGTCTTTCTCAAGAGACGCCTCCAGCCGCATATCCACCACAAGAGAAACCGGGATTGGTTTTCAGCCCCAACACACTCCGAAAGGCGACTGATGAGCAGATGGCAGTGGCTGACACTGTTGTGAAGAAGAAGCACTACAGGAAGAGAGGTAATAATAATAATAAGGGTGCGAGCCAGCCTCTTCCGAAGAGGATCCGGGGTCAGGACGTCGTCATCATACCATCCACACAATTTGGCTTGCCCCGAGTGCATGTAGCTGGTGATCCGATATTGACTCCGGATATGATCCACGTTGCGGTTGGAGCCATGTTAACTTTGCACGAGGGTGTCAAGACACTAGAGGCCCTCCTTCTTAAAGACGAAGATCGAAATTACCCGCTTTTCATGGCCAAGGTGCCATTGGACGTGGGCTTCATTGATGAACCCCCCGCGGATATATTCTTCATAGCGTTCGAGGACATATTCAAGCTGTTTCTCACGAAACGGCTAGACTATAACTTGGTCCGCCTATACGCGCTCAATCTGGCGCTCACGATCAAGAGAGAAAGTACCCCGGAAATCACGATAGTGGATCCCTACTACATGCGGGACAGCCAGTTGGTCGAAGGATCAGAGACATGGACCAAGGCAACGGCGTACCTCGAGAAGTTCATGGTGGACAACAAGAGGAAGGGCACACTTCTTGTGCCTTTCTTTCCCGAGTAAGTACACACACTCGCTCATCGCCACCATAACTTATGCATTTCTTATAGATTTCTTTCCTTTGCTCTTTTTCCAACATTCCATTCCAATTGTGTTGTGCAGACACAAATACTGCACACTCATCGTCCTTGCCCCGAGGTATTCGCTAGCCACGTATTTTGACTCAGGGAGTTTGACGAAGAAGAAAGACTACACCAGAATAAGGGGTGTTCTCAATGAGGCTCTCGAGGGGTACACCAAGAAGGGATGCACCTTCGTAGATAAGGGGGAATGTATCAAGGATGGCAAACATGTGTTCAAGAACGTGCTCGACTTCCCTTGCGTCAAGCAGTCGACTACTTGTGCCAAGGAGGCCTTCTACGTCCTCCATCACCTTAAAGGCTATGTTCGGGATTGCCATAACCTAACGCTGCCATCTAGTCTCCGAGGATGGGCCGAAACTTTGGCGAAAATCGACGATGCTGATCTTAGAGAAGACTTCCATCGCATTCAGATGAAGTTGTCACAAATCATCATTGAAGATGTCAACACAAGGGGCGGTGCCCTACAACAAGCCAGAGGGTTGAGTAAGTGAGAGATCGAAGAACGCCTCCGTAAGCAGGGTGACACAAGGACGTGGATGATGAAAGAGGGCTATCTACCGTTCCCGAAGCCGAGCAAGAAGAGGAAGTCTTCATCATGATCGGTGTGTGCCTCTAGCATGATCCAGTGTGTGTATATTCTTGATGGACGCCTGCTGTATTAGTGTGTGTGTGTGTCATAAACTTTACTATCTTGTGGTCGAAATGGTCATTGTTGTTAGACTTAAACTACCTTGTGGTCGTGTTGTCGTTGAACTAATTGCTTCTATGATGATCTAGCTTTTAGGTTTATGGATCCTTTGTTTTATATTCTATGAACATATATATATATATGGATGTAAACCCTTTATTCATTCTTTTCATTGTATTTTTACTAATATGCCTTGTCGTCTATAGAGATGGCAACGAGGTGGTATGTGGTGTACATGGGTAGGGTTCCAGGAGTCTACGAGGATTGGGAGGATTGCCACAAACAAGTGAACAAGTTCAGTGGCAACATCTACAAAGGATACGCGACTGGAGAGGAGGCGATAGCCAAGTGGAGGAACCACTTGTGGAAGAAGAACCGGATGAAGATATTGGTCGGGCTAATGCTCTTGCTCACCATTATCACAACTGTATTCTATTTGATCCTAGTGTAGGTGGCGGTGGCCACTTCATATTTGTAATGTGAGATGATATGAACTTTGTATTCGGCGCTTGTGTAAAAATTTGGCACTTGACACTATATATGTATCTCGACCGGGCTCTAAGTGTTTGTATTATATATATGTCGGTTTTCATGCATCTACTACTTCTGCAATGTATTTTATACTCATCTGGATAAATCCTGTATAAATACCTGATTATACACCAGGAAAGTATTTTACTTTGAATATGTGTTACGCAATCAGTGGCGCATATAATTATATAGTCAGTGGCGCATGGCATATCTGTGGCGCATACACGTAAATGCGCCACAGAAGTTCTTCCTGTGGCACATAATAAGCAATGCGCCACAGAAGTCTAGAACTTCTGTGGCGCATATCCATATGCGCCACACGAAGAAGATATCAGTGGCGAGATACCAGTGGC
Organism: Avena eriantha; assembly: GCA_910589775.1. Classification (NCBI taxonomy): domain Eukaryota; kingdom Viridiplantae; phylum Streptophyta; class Magnoliopsida; order Poales; family Poaceae; genus Avena; species Avena eriantha. The sequence continues at coordinate 491,500,496 of OU342741.1, read as the reverse complement.
GACTAGGATATGCGCCATAGAAGATGTATTTGCATGCGCCACAGAAGAGCTGTTTCCTAGTAGTGTGAAGAAGGTGAAGGGCAACCCCTAAAGTGGTTTGGCGGCTGCCCGGTGCCAAGAATCCGCCTGAAGGCTTGCCTAGCGACATCGACTTCAATCAAGGAACTCTCCATCGAAGGATACATCACAATCGAGCCCACATTACCCCCATCGTAGGTGGGATGGAGACACGGCTACTGCCTACAGCAAGCCCTCCCCTTCGCCCTGCCTCACCCTCATGGAGGGGCTTGTTGGTTTGCGGCCCGAAAGTTCCTAGGAGAGTGCATCGTGGTACCCAAGTTGCCTGTACTTTCCGCGTTTTTTGCAAATTTGGGCTGCCAACTACCGAGAGGGGTCATTTCGAGGCAAACTCATCTCACCCCTACCAAATTCCAACATTCCGTTAAACTACCCCGTGAAGTAGACGGTCCGGACCCACATGTCGGTCACCTATTCGTGACGCAAGTACCAACGCGACAACCTCTTAGGAAAATCGAGGAACTAAGTGGCTTGGATGTGTTGACCAATTTCACAAATCCATTCCCTCCTTTCCCCTAGCACTGAAAGCGTTGAAATCCACCCTCCAAGCAGAACGATCCCTTCAGACATTTGACTTCCGATGCCAAGTTGCTGCACCCAGTTGCTTCACCCATTTGCTGATCTCGAGCTCCAATGGCGCATGACTTAGCCACCGTTGCGAGGCTCTAGCCCGCCTCCGCCACCGACGAGCTGAGCAGCTTGGAGGATGGCAGATCCTACTACCAAGGAAGAAGAAGTTCTGGCTACATGCGGGTGAGTTACCCTTCTCTTTGCTATTCACACTAACTATAACTACTGGCTGGCTACTGAACCTAAAATTGTTTGTTATCCCAACGCTAACAAACATATTTTGTCCACAGTTTTCTGTCAAGTGGGATCTCCGCGGACCACCCTTACCTGGTTACGGTACCCTCTTCAAGTATGACTCTAAATCAGCAAGGGTGAAGGGCAAGTGGTATGGACACCATTGTATCACAATGGAAGAAGCGCCTACGCAGATCTACACTATCCCTGGTATGGTTGCTGCTCTGCATAATCATGCTGAAATATGGCCGAAGCAGGTTGCAAAGTTCAGCTTCATGGATGAACGAGGCATCATGGTTCCTCTAACGTGTGACAGTTAGCTAATTGGGTTGATGAAAAGGTATGCTTCGGCTTGCATGTTTGAGCTGAATTGTGATGTACTAGATGTGGAAGCTGCTGCAACTGGGAGTCGCCCTTCTATTCTTGGACAGGGTGGTCGCTCGAACCCAATTAGCTCCTGGTAAGCAAAAGTCTCTTGGGGTTCACATGTTTGTGCTGAATTGTAATTTTTGTTTTTTTTACTCTGTAGATATTAGGCAGTTATGCAACAGTCCTGTTTCTTTGATAGGAAGCGCCGCAATGATAGAAACATGACGGCCGGGTCAGTCATTTTGTTGTCGGGAGAAAATAAAAACGAGTGGAGTGATGATGCTGGAAATGATTCTGGTGCTCATTGTCCCGGCGATGCAGGGTACGTGAAGCTAAGAAAATTGGCACCGAGGAAGAGGAAGAAGACAGGAAATGAAGAAGACAGGAAATGAAGAAGCCAGTGGACGTGAAGGCTTGACACCTAGGCAAGGGAAGAAGGCTGCTGGTAATAAAGATGCATAATAATGTGTTAAACTTGAACCTATATATGTAATTCGGTTAAATTCTAGAGCTCTATGCGTGGAACTTGTCGGGCGAAACAATCTACCCATGTTCTCGGAGTAAAATGTACCGTGACTTAGGTTTTGGAAACGCCGGAGTCAGTAGTTGAATCCAAAATTGTGATTGTGCCACTACTATCTGAAAACACGCAGCACTGGTTCCACGATTGCTAAGGGGCAGGAGGTCTCCAAATTCGATGGAATGTAAGTGGCACAGAAATAAATTATTTAATCTGCTACACTCCATGAAACAACATCTTATTTCAGATGCTGCACAACGACATGGCAACATAAACAGCAATGGCAACCGATAATGCCTAGATGATGAGGAAATCGATACCACTTTCTGGCCTAATCTTGAGCCCGTCTATCACACCACCCCCTGCTACTGCATCCCCTGCATCTGGCGAAGCTCCCGGATCTCTAGTAACATGGTGTACGAGCTTTCACTTTATAAATTGTGGCTATGCCATTTTCATGTGGCACAATCCACGTAGATTATGTTTCAACAAACCACCAATGTCAGAATACCACCATCATCATACAAAAGGAATTAATGGAGGGCTAAGACAAATTAACGTGACCAATTTGTTTTCTCCTAGGACTCCGAGACCACTAGTTCAGACCGCTAGGTCAACAAGAAATACTATTACAACTTAAAAAAGTACGGAGCTCAAGCTAAATAGAACTAGTTATCACACATCTCCTTGATCTTCCTAATCTTAGCCTGATGCGCATCTTCCTGTGAGTGCAAGGATCAAATTGTCTTCTCCGTCCTTTTAGCATCTTCCTTGTACAGCTTCAATTGTTTCTCTGCATTTATCCTCTTGCACTTATCAATACTCGTAGTTGTGAAATACAAGATTTTGGTCTGGTGAAGTTCATTCCTTCCTTGAGTCAATTCTTGCTCTACTTTAGCCTTCAGGCCCAACGCCACGTCCCTCTCCTTCTCAACTTTGCTAACTTTGTCTTGCACCCTCCTGAGATCTCGGTTAAGCTTGGTTGTGTCAACATGGTCAAATAACTTCATCTCAGCACTCTCACGAAGTGAGCTGACTATGGATTCCTTCAACTCAACAGTCATATCCCATAGTTTGTCTAGCGTTTTCTGCATCGATTTGGGCCACTCTAGATCTACCCATTTGACAACACCGCAACTGCTGTGTTGCAACATTGCATGATGTCCTTGACACCCTAAAAATCTCCTGCCTGCATTTCATCCTTCAAACGATACAAATTTAGCGGGCACATATCCATGTTTACATAGCAGAGGATTGTCTTCCTCCGCATCGTCTTCCTCCGCTAAACCATGATAATCGGAGTCGTACAGCGTCTGGTTGGCCTAACACATCATACATGCATGAGTAAACAGAGAGATCTAGCTCAAAATAGATAAATGGCCACAGATGTTAGAGATGAGACAACTCACATCGAAATCACCGTCCCTGTCACCACGATGTGTTTCCTCACCGTCCCCCCTTGAACCCATGGCGACAGGGGGTGAGGGACTAGGGTGGCTATAGGAGAGATGGCTAGAGGCACCGTTGGCTTGTGGCTACGACAGGATGGGAGAGAAGTGGGGAAAGTGGCTTAGAGGGGAAGGAAGAGAAGTATGAGGAGGAAGAGAAGTAAAGGGGACGTGGCGCCAGCATATGGCCCACGGAACTCGTGACACTCGCAAAAGGGGAGCGCGCGGTGTTGGCAGTTTGTCTGGAGCAAGTGGATAGTAAGCGTGGCCAATAATGTTGCAGAATAGCCTACTCACGAATCGCTCTTGCGAAGAACCATCCCAATCTTCCAAGCGCCCCTATCGAACAGTATGTAACAATCGTCATGCAGAACAACTGTGTTAGGGCGTGCCTTCTATAAGATCGGTCTAACGGCCACCATTGGGGGCTAAGGTTAGGGCTCTCCTAAGGTTAGGATCCATGTGGTTTATGAAAAGAACACACATGCAAATGGCCTGGGTGGATCCATGTGGTTTATGAAAAGAACACACATGCGAATGACTCTAGTGGATCCATGTGGTTTATGAAAAGAGCACACATGCAATTACTCTAGTTGTGGTTTATGAAAAAACACACATTTAATGACTCTAGTCGTGGTTTATGAAAAGAACACACATTTAATGACTCTAGTTGTTGTTATGAAAAGAACACACATGCAATGACACTGGTGGATCCATGTGGTTTATGAAAAGATTACACAAGCAATAACTGTGGTGGATCCATGTGGTTTATGAAAAGAACAGGCATGTAGTGACTCTAGCTCTGGTTAATGAAAAGAACACACATGCAATCACACTAGGGGATCCATATGTGGTTAATGAAAATAACAGACATGCAATGACACTGGTGGATCCATATGTGGTTTGTGAAAAGAACACACATTCAATGACACTGGTGGATCCATGTGGTTTATGAAAAGAACAAACCTGCAATGACTCTGGTGGATCCATATGTGGTTTGTGAAAAGAACACACATGCAATGACTCTAGTTGTGGTTCATGAAAAGAACACACATGCAATGACACTGGTGGATCCATATGGTTCATGAAAATAACACACATGCAATGAATCTGGTGGATCCATATGTGGTTTATGAAAAGAACACACATGCAATGACTCTAGCTGTGGTTTATGAAAATAACACACATGCAATGACTCTGGTGGATTCATATGTTGTTTGTGAAAAGAATACACATGCAATGACTCTAGTTGTGGTTCATGAAAATAACACACATGCAATGACACTGGTGGATCCATGTGGTTTGTGAAAAGAACACACATGCAATGACTTTGGTAATCCATGTGGTTTATGAAAAGGACAGACATGCAATGACCCTAGCTATGGTCTATGAAGAGAACACACATGAAATGACTCTAGTGGATCCATATGTGGTTTGTGAAAATAACACACATGCAATGACTCTAGTGGATCCATGTGGTTATTAAAAGAACATACATGCAATGACTCTAGCTGTAATTAATGAAAAGAACACACATGCAATGACTCTAGTGGATCCATATGTGGTTAATGAAAATAACACACATGCAATGACACTGGTGGATCCGTATGTGGTTTGTGAAAAGAACACACATTCAACGACACTGGTGGATCCATGTGGTTTATGAAAATAATAGACATGCAATGACTCTAGTGGATCCATATGTGGTTTGCGAAAAGAACACACATGCAATTACTCTAGTTGTGCTCATGACAACAACACACATGCAATGAAACTTGTGGATCCATGTGGTTCATGAAAATATCACACATGCAATGACTCTGGTGGATCCATATGTGGTTTATGAAAATAACACACATACAATGAATCTAGTGCTTGTCTAGGATAAGAACACACATGCAATGACTCTAGTGGATCCATATGTGGTTTGAGAGAAGAACACACATGCAATGACTCTAGTGGATCCATGTTGTTTATGAAAAGAACAAACATGCAATGAACTATAGTGGATCCATATGTGGTTTATGAGAATAACACACATGCACTGACTCTAGTTGTGGTTCATCAAAAGAACACACATGCAATAACACTGGTGGATCCATATGGTTCATGAAAGTAACACACATGCAATGACTCTGGTGGATCCATATGTGCTTTATGAAAAGAACATAACAGGGCATCATTATTACATCGAATTATCCTGAATTTGTAATTATTACATAGTGCTTAGCTCAAATAACAATGTAGCATACAGAAGCATAAACAGATAGTAGGCTCCATCTTCAATTGTGCCATAGGCGAACAACTGTTGAGTGGAGTATCGCGACCTATTCGATCACTTAGAATCGGTATAACCTGCAACATAAAACGTAGCAGCCCCGAAGGGTCAATACTTGGAATGTACTGGCAAGTGAAACTATGAGAGAAGCAGCAAGACTAATATCTACATGCATATCTAGCTTGTGGGGTTCAGGCTTAGTTGCAGCAGCAAAATACTTTATCCTATCTTTTGTAAATCATTTGTAAAACATTTGATCTTCATCACACAACCCAAGTATGTTTCAACCACAAGTTTTAGCAATTACAAGTTAGAATGAATGAGAACATGTCATAGCACCCATAATTCAGCAACTCAATCGTCCATTACCGGGGACACGGCTAAGCACTTAGTTTTACACCCTGCAGGGGTTCCACACTTTACCCATATAACCTGGTCGACCCGCTCGTACCATGACACGCATATTGAGTCATGATAGGGAGAAGTCCAAGAAGAGACAATTCGGGAAATAGTTCGCCAAGCCCATCCACGCATCGTACCAACCTATCACATTCACTACATCTCTGGACACGAAGAGCTCGGGTCACCACGACCTATTAAGTCCATCTAGCCACCCATAACTCACTGGCATATGGTTGCACACGGAAGCTACCAAATCAAGACACTAATCATTTCTCAGAAACCTGGGTGGCCATACACAAGTGAGCTACTCGGGTAAACCATAGACATGGGCCCGGTATTCACGAACCAAGCAATTACCAATCCACCCAGAGAGTTCATTAATTAAGTTGTTTTCAAACTTTCCAAACACGTTCTTTCAAAATAATCTTTTTCATGGTGTATCCTACCCTCGTCTACATAAGCACAACTAAGCATAGCTACTTATGATGGCTCGCCTAACGAGATAGACTACGACATAATAGGATATAGCATAGCAATAGATAAAACTTGTAAAACAAAACAAGCTATAATGCATATAGAAAGTAATTAGGACATTTATGAAGCTCCACTTGCCTTAGTAGTTGTCGGAGTCAAACACACAATCCGGGCAATCACAAGGGTCGCAATCCTCACAATCTACACGAAAGCAATGCAACAAATAAACAACAACACATAGAGATCAAACCAGTGCAACAAATGCATGCATGACACTTTAATAAAAGTTTTAGCAGCTATTTAATGTTCTTTGATCATTAAACTACAGATGACATGCAAGGAATGATTTTTAATGCATTAAATCCATTTATTGCATTAATTAGACCCATTTAATAGGCTTTATGCAATTTAATTCAACCTCTATTGTAAACAGTGTGGTAAATTCTTGGTAAAATATTCCTGGATAGAGGATTCAATTTAGAGCCAGTAGCAGAAGGATTCAGGTCAAAATAGTTTACAAATCATATTGTAGAATTAAAATACTACAAAAAGCCTTTTAATGTGAGAAACATTATTTGTACTTTAAACTTGTAATTTTATTCCATAATTATGTTCTATACACTTTTGTGAATCCATGCGTATATCATTTATATTTTTCTGATTTTTATTTTATTTTCTGTGAATTAATTGCTCCAAAAAGGGTATTAAACCATTTAAATAATCACGGCAAATACTTATAGTAAATGTCTGATACAATTGCATATTAATTTTCTACACAAAATTGTGAAACCAACGGTATATAATTTGCTATTTTTGGATATGGAGATCTTTTCATATGAATTTTCCAAGGTTTACATAATTTCTGCAATTTGAAAACAATTTCCAATTTAAAAGGGAATATTCCTAGAATATTCCACGCTGACTAGCACTGACTCAGTGCCGCGCGCTGACACGGCTGCCACGCTGGCGCCACGTGACGCATGGTTACTGGCCCGTACCGGTTCGGCAACGGTCTAATCCTGGCCGTCTGTTGCGCATCGGATGGCTGGGAGCAAAAGCTTCCTCACCTCGCCGGTTTTGACTGTGGCAGACGGCAGCGACACTCGAGAAGTGGCGGTGGCGGCGGTTCCAGAGGTCTACATCGGTGTAGAGGTGGCGAACGAGGACCAGGAGGGGATGGCGACTCGTATGGTGGCCACTTCGACGTCCTTTGCTTCCAGGGAAACGGTGACGGGCGGACGGAGTGGCTTGGTCGTCGGTGAACTCCAGCGAGCTCGCGCGGTTGCCCTGCTGCGAGAGGAGAAGGGGAAACGACTCAGTGAGATCTGGTGTTGCACGGGGAAGGGAACCAGAGGAAGAACATGGAGAGAGGGCGATGGATTTGGAGGCGGCGTGGACCTCTGAAGCTCGGCAATGGTGCGGCGGCGGTGGCAATCTCTGGTGATGAATTCACGCAGCCTGGCGGCGTGATTTTAGGGTTTGACAGAGGGGAAAAACGGCGGTGGTCGAGAGCTATATAGGAGGGGCAGAGGGAGCACAAGGGGGAAACAGAATCAGGCGGAATCAACGGAAATCGCGACATCTGTTCGTGTCGACGACGAACTCGTCAGGGAAGGGGATGACGCGTGGGTCCCACTATCAGCGGCGTAGGGGAGGTGGGCTGGCGGCTGGCGCTTGCATTGGGCTGGCTAGCATCGCTTGCGACTGCATGCTGCGCGGGGCGGGCAGCGAGCGGCGGGTAGCGTGGGGCTAGGTGGACTGGGCCGCGGGGCTGGGTCGGTCCGGGTCTGCGGGGTAGGTTAGATTTTTTTTCCTATTTCTTTTTCCTGTTTCTAATTTCTTTTATAACTTTTTCATATTAATTTCAAATGGATTGGTTTTTGTCTTCCAACTTTTCTAAAATTCAGAGGATCAACATACTTTTTGTCAATAATTTGACTACTTCAAAATAGTGATTTCACAATCCAAGTGTATTCGTTTTGTAGATGCATTTTAGCAATTCAAAATAAGGGTTTAAACTAGTGTTTTGCAACCCAAATTTTTCATGAATGCAAATGATGCAATGCAATTGCATTTTTTTCTAGTCCCAAATTTCTAAAATCTTGGGATGTGACAGACTAATCCCCTTAAGATGAATCTCGTCCCGAGATTTGGATTGGCTAGCAAGGTTTGGGTGGTGTTCTCGAGAGGCTAACCCCCTAAGTGAATTAAACTTGGTATCTCCGTGGAACCATTGAGCTATATCTGATTCTTCTTCCTTCTGGGTATGGGTTTAATGTCCATCTATCAGACCTTTATTCTTAACCATCCAATCCATGCTAGAATTAAATCTAAGCCATGTGAATCGAATATAAGTATGCTAGGGGGAAATTTGTGTGATACCAATCTCTAGGATTTAATTGTGGCCTCTTATTCTAGTTATTGATCCTTCTCCAAGGAGTTATCTTTAACAGATCCTCTAAGTAACTTCGTATGTAGCTATTCTTATCCATGAATTCCTTTATATGAATGAATACGGTGCACCAGTATTGAAAATTATGAGTGCGATGTATGAATTAGATGGGAACTTACTAGTCATGAAGCATGGCTTGTTGAGTGCTTTTCTAGCATGCACATGGTTGACAATTGCCTTCGAGGTTGAATCTGGCTTGTCTCCAGCTTCAATCTTCTTCCTCGGACAGTTATCATCATAGTGTCCCTTTTGGTTGCACTTGAAACATGTCACTTGACTAATATCCTTCTTCTGATAGTTGTGGTTATGACCATTGTGGCCTCCAGAATTGGGGACATTTCCTCCTCCATGGTGTTGATGTCCATTGCCACCATGGTGGTTGTGTTCATTGCCTCCATCATTGTGGCCATTACCTCCATTATTGTGACCATTACCTCCATGCTTGTGATGTCCACAGCTTCCATCACCATCATGGAAGGTACGCTTATGGTGTGATCCTGAATTGTGATCATGGTACTTCCTCTTGCGTCTTTCCACCTGTTGGTGTTTCCCTTCTAGAATTCTAGCCTTGTCCATCAGCTCTTGAAATGTAGGGCAATAGACCACAGACAATTGGAGTGAGAGCTCATCACTAAGACCATCTAGAAACCTCTCTCTCCTTTTGGCATCAGTGTCAACATCCTCAGGGGCATAGCGGGACAAGTTGTTGAATTCCTCTAGGTAGTCCGCCATAGTGCGGTTGGTTTGGTTAGGTTGCGGAATTCCTTCCTCTTCAGGCTCATGGTCCCGGCAGATACGTGGTTCGTCCTGAACCCTTCCTCAAACATGGCCCAGGAAACTATGTCCAGCGGGTGGGTGATTTGGAAGGCATCCCACCATGAAGCAGCTGATCCTTCCAGCAAGTGAGCAACAAACCTCACCTTTTCAGCATCAGTACAACCAACGGTCACCAAGTCCTTGTTCACAGAATGGAGCCAGTCAGGAGAAACTATGGGCTCAGGTGCAGAGGAGAACTTAGTTGGCCTCAGCCTCAGGAACCTAGTGAGAGCATCTCCCTGTGGCTGATTGTTCCCGTTGTTGTTGTTATTATTGTTCTGATTTGCCATGAACTGTGTCATCACCTGGGTCAACTGTGCTTGTGCTTCAATAAGCTGAGCGATCTCATCGGGCTGGCGGCGGGGAGGCATCTGTTGGGATAGCATAGACGAGTTATAGATAGAAAGACTAGAGAAGTATTACTACCCATAACTATATGAAGCAATCAATAGGCACACAAGCAAACAATGATAAAAAACAACACTCAAGACAAAATAGTTTTGTTTATGTTCCAAAAGTTTTGTTTTAGTGGCATACCATCCACAAAATAGTTCTCCTTTGATTAAAAATTCGTTTGGGGGTGAACCTACAATCTTAAAAGCAATGGACAAAATCTGTCCAAAACTACAGCAGTGTTCACGAATTTTTCTGGGCATCTTAAACTCATCAGGAATTTTAGAAATTTTTTGTGCAAGTGATACAGGTAATTACACTCCAGACCGTAAAATATGAGCACAATCCGAGTTACCAGTAAGGAAGTAAAAATCTTGCGGTACAACTGGTCAAGCAGAAAACTGCAGCAGTAATAAAACCTTCATTAATTCATTATAAAAACTATCAAAAATATTCTGAAACTTTGGGGTATCAAATAGTACAACCTAGACATAATAAACCAGCTAACATTCAAGTTCTTGCAATGATCGATAGCTAGATCTAAACGAAATCATATCAAAACTATATGGTGGTCATCATCTAACTATTCTTGGATCTCGCACTTCTTCGCAGGAGTGCTCATCTATGAGTTTTGAACAAGATGAGATTAGAAAAGAAAGATCAAGAATTACAAGAATCTAATAAGTACAAAGTTTTGAGTTTATCCTACAAAGAGTCTTCCTTCTATGTTTTAAAACAGAGAAGTCTGGGAATTGAAGTAATAAGAAGATACTAGAAAGAAATGTAAGATGAGAATAGATAAAATGAAATAGGGTTTATATTCATATGGTTTTTCTATTCCAATCCTAGGTCACGATCCTACAGTCAACACACTGCTCTGATACCATTCTGTAACACCCTCGCATGATAAGGCTGAGTTCCTGTGTGTAGTGCCAATCCCTGGATCGGTTCACTAGCACACACAGTACAGATGAATACCAAAGAACATAACAGTGCATCATTATTAGATCGAATGATCCAGAATTTGTAATTATTACATAGTGCTTAGCTCAAAGGCTATCTCAAATAACAAAGTAGCATATGGAAGCATAAACAGATAGTAGGCTCCATCTTCAATTGTGCCACAGGCAAATAACTGTTGAGTGGCATATCGCGACCTATTCGATCACTTAGAATCGGTATAACCTGCAACATGAAACGTGTAGCAGCCCCGAAGGGTCAATACTTGGAATGTACTAGCAAGTGAAACTACGAGAGAAGCAGCAAGACTAATATCTACATGCATATCTGGCATGTGGGGTTCAGGCTTAGTTGCAGCAACAAAATACTTTATCCTATCTTTTGTAAATCATTTGTAAAACATTTGACCTTCATCACACAACCCAATTATGTTTCAACCACAAGTTTTAGCAATTACAAGTTAGAATGAATGACAACATGTCATAGCACCCATAATTCAGCAACTCAATCGTCCATTACCGGGGACACGGCTAAGCACTTAGTTTTACACCCTGCAGGGGTTGCACACTTTACCCATATGACCTGGTCGACCGCTCGTACCATGACACGCATATTGAGTCATGATAGGGAGAAGTCCTAGAAGAGACAATTCGGGAAGTAGTTCCCCAAGCCCATCCACGCACCGTACCAACCTATCACATTCACTACACCTCTGGATACGAAGAGGTCGGGTCGCCACGACCTACTAAGTCCATCCAGCCACCCATAACTCACTGGCATATGGTTGCACACCATTTCTCAGAAACCTGGGTGGCCATCCACAAGTGAGCTACTCGGGTAAACCATAGACATGGGCCCGACATTCATGAACCAAGCAATTACCAATCCACCCAGAGAGTTCATTAATTAAGTTGTTTTCAAACTTTCCAAACAATTTCTTTCAAAACAATCTTTGTCATGGTGTATCCCACCCTCGTCTACATAAGAACAACTAAGCACAACTACTTACGACGGCTCGCCTAACGAGATAGACTACAACATAATAGGATATTGCATAGCAATAGATAAAACTTGTAAAACAAAACAAGCTATAATGCATATAGAAAGTAAATAGGACATTTATGAAGCTCCACTTTCCTTAGTAGTTGTCGGAGTCAAACACACAATCCGGGCAATCACAAGGGTCACAATCCTCACAATCTACACGAAAGCAATGCAACAAATAAACAACAACACATAGAGATCAAACCAGTGCAACAAATGCATGCATGACACTTTAATAAAAGTTTCGGTAGCTATTTAATGTTCTCTGATCATTAAACTACAGATGACATGCAAGGAATGGTTTTTAATGCATTAAAACCATTTATTGCATTAATTAGACCCATTTAATAGGCTTTCAACCTCTGTTGTAAACAGTGTGGTAAATTCTTGGTAAAATATTCCTGGATAGAGGTTTCAATTTAGAGCCAGTAGCAAAAGGATTCAGGTCAAAATAGTTTACAGATCATTTTGTAGAATTAAAATACTACAAAAATCCTTTTAATGTGTGAAACATTATCTGTACTGTAAACTTGTAATTTTATTCTAGAATCATGTTTTATACACTTTTGTGAATCCATGGGTATATCATTTATATTTTTCTGATTTGTATTTTATTTTCTATGAATTAATTGCTCCAGAAAGGGTATTAAACCATTTAAATAATCACGACAAATACTTACTGTAAATGTCTGATACAATTGCATATTAATTTTCTACACAAAATTGTGAAACCAACGGTATATAATTTGCTATTTTTGGATATGGAGATCTTTTCATATGAATTTTCTAAGGTTTACATAATTTCTGCAATTTGAAAACAATTTCCAATTTAAAAGGGAATATTCCCAGAATATTCCGCGCTGACTGGCGCTGACTCAGTGCTGCGCGCTGACGCGACTGCCACGCTGGCGCCATGCGGCGCCTGGTTACTAGCCCGTACCGGTTCGGGAGCGGTCTAATCCTGGCCGTCTATTGTGCATCGGATGGCTGGGAGCAAAAGCTTCCTCACCTCGCCGGCGTTGACTATGGCGGACGGCAGCGGCGCTCGAGAAGTGGCGGTGGCGGCGGTTCCGGAGTTCTACGTCGGCGTAGAGGTGGCGAACGAGGACCAAGAGGGGATGGTGACTCATATGGTGGCCACTTCGACGTCCTTCGCTTCCAAGGGCGACGGTGACGGGCGGACGGAGCGGCTCGGTCGTCGGTGAACTCCAGCGAGCTCGCGCGGTTGCCCTACTGTGAGAGGAGAAGGGCAAACGGCTCAGCGAGATGTGGTGTTGCACGGGGAAGGGAACCAGAGGAAGAACACGGAGAGGGGGCGATGGATTCAGCGGCGGCATGGACCTCTGAAGCTCGGCAATGGTGCGGCGGCGGTGGCAATCTCCGGCGATGAATTCACGCAGCCTGGCGGCGTGATTTAGGGTTTGACAGAGGGTAAAAATGGCGGTGGTCGAGGGCTATATAGGAGGGGAAGAGGGAGCACGAGGGGGAAACAGAATCGGGCGAAATCAACGGAAATCGCGGCATCTGTTCGTGTCGACGACGAACTCGTCAGGAAAGGGGATGACGCGTGGGTCCCGCTGTCAGCGGTGTAGGGGAGGTGGGCTGGCGGCTGGCGCTTGCATTGGGCCAGCCAGCGTTGCTTGTGACTGCGCGCTGCACGGGGCGGGCAGCGAGCGGCGAGTAGCGTGGGGCTAGGTGGACTGGGCCGCGGGGCTGGGTCGGTCCGGGTCTGCGGGGTAGGTTAGATTTTTTTCCTATTTCTTTTTCCTGTTTCTAATTTCTTTTATAACTTTTTCATATTAATTTCAAATGGATTGGTTTTTGTCTTCCAATTTTTCTAAAATTCAGAGGATCAACATACTTTTTGTCAATAATTTGACTACTTCAAAATAGTGATTTCACAATCCAAGTGTATTCATTTTGTAGATGCATTTTAGCAATTCAAAATAAGGGTTTAAACTAGTGTTTTGCAACCCAAATTTTTCATGAATGCAAATGATGCAATGCAATTGCATTTTTTTTCTAGTCCCAAATTTCTAAAATCTTGGGATGTGACACAGACATGCAATGAACTATAGTGGATCCATATGGGGTTTATGAGAATAACACACATGCAATGACTCTAGTTGTGGTTCATGAAAAGAACACACATGCAATGACACTGGTGGATCCATGTGGTTCATCAAAATAACACACATGCAATGACTCTGGTGGATCCATATGTGGTTTGTGAAAATAACACATGCAATGGCTCTAGTGGATCCATGTGGTTTAAGAAAACAACATACATGCAATAACTCTAGATGTGGTTAATGAAAAGAACACACATGCAATGACTCTTCTAGTGGATCCATATGTGGTTAATGAAAATAACACACATGCAATGACACTAGTGAATCCATATGTGGTTTTTGAAAAGAACACACATTCAATGACACTGGTGGATCCATGTGGTTGATAAAAATAACACACATGCAATGACTATAGTGGATCCATATGTGGTTTGTGAAAAGAACACACATGCAATGACTCTAGTTGTGGTTCTTGAAAAGAACACACATGCAATGACATTGGTGGATCCATGTGGTTTGTGAAAAGAACACACATGCAATGACCTCGTTGGATCCATGTGGTTTATGGAAAGAATAGACATGCAATGACTCTAGCTGTGGTTTATGAAAAGAACACACATGCAATGACTCTAGTGCTGGTTTAGGATAAGAACACACATGCAATTATTCTAGCGGATCCATATGTGGTTTGTGAAAATAACAGACATGCAATGACTCTAGTGGATCCATGTAGTTTATGAAAAGAAAAGACATGCAATGACTCTAGCTATGGTTAATGAAAAGAACACACATGCAATGAATCTAGTGGATCCATATGTGGTTAATGAAAAGAAGACACATGCAATGACACTAGTGGATCGATATGTGGTTTGTGAAAAGAACACACATTCAATGATACTAGTGGATCCATGTCGTTTATGAAAATAACAGACATGCAATGACTCTAGTGGATCCATATGTCGTTTGTGATAAGAACACAGATGCAATGACTCTAGTGGATCCATGTGGTTTATGAAAACAACATACAAACAATGACTCTAGCCGTGGTTAATGAAAAGAACAGACATGCAATGACTCTAGTTGTGGTTAATGAAAAGAACACACATGCAATGACCCTAGTGGATGCATATGTGGTTTGTGAAAAGAACACACATTCAATGACTCTAGTGGATCCATGTGGTTTATGAAAAGAACAGGCATGCAATGACTCTGGTGGATCCATATGTGGTTTGTGAAAAGGACACACATTAAATGACTATAGGTGTGGTTCATGAAAAGAACTCACATGCAATGACACTGGTGGATCCATGTGGTTCATGAAAAGAACACACATGCAATGACTCTGGTGGATCCATATGTGGTTTATGAAAAGAACACACATGCAATGACTCTGGTGGATCCATATGTGGTTCGTGAAAAGAACACACATGCAATGACACTGGTGGATCCATGTGTTTGTGAAAAGAACATACATGCAATAACTTTGGTGGATCCATGTGGTTTATCAAAATAACAGACATGCAATGACTCTAGATGTGGTTAATGAAAAGAAAACACATGCAATGACTCTAGTGGATCCATATGTGGTTAATGAGAAGAACACACATGCAATGACACTGGTGGATCCATATGTGGTTTGGAAAAAAACACATATTCAATGACACTGGTGGATCCATGTGGTTTATGAAAATAACAAACATGCATTGAAGCTAGTGGATCCATATGTGGTTTGCGAAAAGAACACACATGCAATGACTCTAGTTGTGGTTCATGAAAAGAACACACATTCAATTGCACTGGTGGATACATGTGGTTCATGAAAATAACACACATGCAATGACTCTGGTGGTTCAATATTTGATTATGAGAATAACACATATGCAATGACTCTAGTGCTGGTTTAGGATAAGAACACACACGCAATGACTCTAGTGCTGGTTTAGGATAAGAATACACATGCAATGATTCTAGTGGATCCATATGTGGTTTGTGAAAAGAACACACATGCAATGACTCTAGTGGATCCATGTGGTTTATGTAAAGAACATACATGCAATGAACTCTAGTGGATCCATATGTGGTTTATGAGAATAATAGACATGCAATGACTCTAGTTGTGGTTCATGAAAAGAACACACATGCAATGACACTGGTGGATCCATGTGGTTCATGAAAATAACACACATGCAATGACTCTGGTGGATCCATATGTGGTTTATGAAAATAACACATATGCAATGACTCTTGTGATGGTTTAGGATAAGAACACACATGCAATAACTCTAGTGGATCCATATGTGGTTTGTGAGAAGAACATACATGCAATGACTCTAGTGGATCCATGTGGTTTATGAAAAGAACAGACATTGCAATGAACTATAGTGGATCCATATGTCGTTTATGAGAATAACACACATGCAATGACTCAGTTGTGGTTCATGAAAAGAACACACATCCAATGACACTGGGGGCTCCATGTGGTTCATGAAAATAATACACATGCAATGACTCTGGTGGATCCATATGTCGTTTGTGATAAGAACACACATGCAATGACTCTAGTGGATCCATGTGGTTTATGAAAACAACATACATGCAATGACTCTATCCGTGGTTAATGAAAAGAACAGACATGCAATGACTCTAGTTGTGGTTAATGAAAAGAACACACATGCAATGACCCTAGTGGATGCATATGTGGTTTGTGAAAAGAAAACACATTCAATGACTCTAGTGGATCCATGTGGTTTATGAAAAGAACAGGCATGCAATGACTCTGGTGGATCCATATGTGGTTTGTGAAAAGGACACACATTAAATGAGTATAGGTGTGGTTCATGAAAAGAACTCACATGCAATGACACTGGTGGATCCATGTGGTTCATGAAAAGAACACACATGCAATGACTCTGGTGGATCCATATGTGGTTTATGAAAGGAACACACATGCAATGACTCTGGTGGATCCATATGTGGTTCGTGAAAAGAACACACATGCAATGACTCTGGTGGATCCATATGTGGTTCGTGAAAAGAACACACATGCAATGACACTGGTGGATCCATGTGTTTGTGAAAAGAACGTACATGCAATAACTTTGGTGGATCCATGTGGTTTATCAAAATAACAGACATGCAATGACTCTAGTTGTGGTTTATGAAAAGAACACAGATGCAATAACTCTAGTGCTAGTTTAGGATAAGAACACACATGCAATTACTCTAGTGTATCCATATGTGGTTTGTGAAAAGAACACACATGCAATAACTCTAGCGGATCCATGTGGTTTATGAAAAGAACAGACATGCAATGACTCTAGATGTGGTTAATGAAAAGAAAACACATGCAATGACTCTAGTGGATCCATATGTGGTTAATGAAAAGAACACACATGCAATGACACTGGTGGATCTATATGTGGTTTGTGAAAAAAACACATATTCAATGACACTGGTGGATCCATGTGGTTTATGAAAATAACAAACATGCAATGAAGCTAGTGGATCCATATGTGGTTTGCGAAAAGAACACACATGCAATGACTCTAGTTGTGGTTCATGAAAAGAAGACACATTCAATGGCACTGGTGGATACATGTGGTTCATGAAAATAACACACATGCAATGACTCTGGTGGTTCAATATTTGGTTTATGAAAATAACACATATGCAATGACTCTAGTGCTGGTTTAGGATAAGAAGACACACGCAATGACTCTAGTGCTGGTTTAGGATAAGAATACACATGCAATGATTCCAGTGGATCCATATGTGGTTTGTGAAAAGAACACACATTCAATGACTCTAGTGGATCTATGTGGTTTATGTAAAGAACATACATGCAATGAAGTCTAGTGGATCCATATGTGGTTTATGAGAATAATAGACATGCAATGACTCTAGTTGTGGTTCATGAAAATAACACACATGCAATGACACTAGTGGATCCATGTGGTTCATGAAAATAACACACATGCAATGATTCTAGTGGATCCATATGTGGTTTATGAAAATAACACATATGCAATGACTCTTGTGTTGGTTTAGGATAAGAACACACATGCAATAACTCTAGTGGATCCATATGTGGTTTGTGAGAAGAACATACATGCAATGAATCTAGTGGATCCATGTGGTTTATGAAAAGAACAGACATGCAATGAACTATAGTGGATCCATATGAGGTTTATGAGAATAACACACATGCAATGACTCTAGTTGTGGTTCATAAAAAGAACACACATCCAATGACACTGGGGATCCATGTGGTTCATGAAAATAATACACATGCAATGACTCTGGTGGATCCATATGTGGTTTGTGAAAAGAACAGACATGCAATAACTCTAGTGCTGGTTTAGGATAAGAACACACATGCAATGACTCTAGTGGATCAATATCTGGTTTGTGAAAAGAACACACATGTAATGACTCTAGTGGATCCATGTGGTTTATGAAAAGAACATATATACAATGAACTCTAGTGGATCTTTATGTGGTTTATGAGAATAACACACATGCAATGATTCTAGTTGTGCTTCATGAAAAGAACACACATGCAATGACACTGGTGGATCCATGTGTTTATGAAAGTAACACACATGCAATGACTCTGGTGGATCCATATCTGGTTTATGAAAATAACACACATGCAATGACTTTGGTGGATCCATATGTGGTTCGTGAAAAGAACACACATGCAATGACACTGGTGGATCCATGTGTTTGTGAAAAGAACACACATGCAATGACTTTGGTGGATCCATGTGGTTTATCAAAATAACAGACATGCAATGACTCTAGTTGTGGTTTATGAAAAGAACACACCTGCAATAACTCTAGTGCTGGTTTAGGATAAGAACACACAATTAATTCCTCTAGTGGATCCATATGTGGTTTGTGAAAAGAACACACATGCAATGAGTAGTGGATCCATGTGGTTTATGAAAAGAACAGACATGCAATGACTCGAGATGTGGTTAATGAAAAGAACACACATGCAATGACTCTAGTGGATCCATATGTGGTTAATGAAAAGAACACACATGCAATGACACGGGTGGATCCATATGTGGTTTGTCAAAAAAAACACATTCAATGACACTGGTGGATCCATGTGGTTTATGAAAATAACAAACATGCAATGACTCTAGTGGATCCATATGCGGTTTGCGAAAAGAACACACATGCAATGACTCTAGTTGTTGGGGGGATACCCCCGGGTAGGGTCGCGCCGGGGTATAAAGGCCGAGTTACCCGAGGTTCGGCAAGGCTAATGCGGATGCGGGCCGGGTCACCTCAAGGCAGGCCGAATCACGGGGTAACCCGGACCAGGGGACGTCCACCTGACTTGGTCTCAACCGACTTAAGCCGTAAGTCGGTAAAATATATCTAACTTGTATGCAGGAACAGGTGTGGCCGAATCAACTATGTAGGATCCGGGTTATATCAAGCTTGTAAGAGAAGGAAGGTATCTCGCTGGTCAAAGGTGGCAACTGTACGCAGAGAGTGAACGAGGCGGACAGAGGCCGGACCACCGAGGCGTGGCCGACAAAGGTGACGAAGCCAATGTCGGGTGACGCAGGCGCCACAGAGGCTCACGTAGCCTCTGCATGGGTGACACGGTGGAAAAGTGACCCGTTCTGCTTACTATTTTGGGAGGAGGCATATTCCCTGGAATATGCCTCCACGTATTCCCTAAGTGGAGACCTAGCCACCCCTATATAAGGAGGGATAGGGCCTCTGTAGAAGGGGTTGGTCTGAAACGGGTTGGGTTCTACTGGTTGATACAGGAGAGATTGCTCTGAGGGCTAGCTAGTGGCGAGAGTAAGAGAGTTCCTTCTTCCTCCACTCCCCAATACAGCTCTAGGAGCACTTGTAATTTGTGAAGGTGAATCAAATATAAAACTTCTGTGTGTGGAATCACCACACTATCCCTCCCTGGATTCCGCTAGTGCATTTAGTCCCCACCTTTAGCCTATCCATGGCATCTGCCATGACACCACCACGACAGTTGGCGCCCACCATGGGGAAGCAACACTAGAAGGGGTCAAGATCCGGACGGGAAACCTTGTTGGCACCGGCGAACGCATCGTCTCCAGGCTTGTTCAACGCTTTGGAGCGCTGGATTTCGTCAGCGACAACGCCGGGTGCTTCGGCACGCGCCCTCTTCCGCGCAATGACCTCTTCGTCAAGCTCGGCGCACACAAGGTCTACGTTGCTGTGGATGTGTCATGCGTCCATCCGCGGCACGTCATCGAGGCAGGCGAGCCACCCCTTAGCGTGGTTCACGGGGCGCGTACCACTCGCTCCCCGGACCATCCAGAGGTGATGATGACTGTGCCTGGCGCTGGCACAAGCAAAGATCCGGCACCAGATCCGGAAGCAACGCCCAAGGCACCGAGGAAAGGTAGAGGTCCTCCACTAGAGAGGCCAGAGAATGTGTTGCGGGAAGCGATGGATAGCTTGGAAAACCCTGTAGCAGCAGTAGTAGATCCGGCTCAGGGACAGGCCGAGCTAGAGGAAACTAGGCAAAAAATACTAGAGGGTGCGAAAAAGATAGCCACGGCTCAGCAGTCGTTGAACATGACGCTACGTGAGTACGCAAAGGCAAATAAAGTTGATGCTGTAAAAGTAAAGGGGAGAAACCTCATGAGTGAAATGAACAAAGAGGGAGATACTAGGATTGAGGAGTCAGAGAACTGTTTGTCCGTGGGGCTGCCGAAGTATAGTACCCTGTCAAAGAACCTTAGGGTAGCAGATGCAGCTGCATCCGAGTTAGAGGAACTAACGGGAGAAGCCCGTCAGAGACAGCAAGATAGGGTTAATGAGTTGGTTCGGATCGCGAACAGGCAAAATGAGGAATTGCTCAGGGCAAACCCGGAAAGAGCTGGGGCCTCCAAGATCATACATTCGGCGGTAGGTAACCTAGAGAAATCCGCTGGAGCCACATCGTCTCCTCATGGTGGTCCTAGGAGAGAAGAGGTAGTAACCTTGGCCAGGAGGAACAAAAAGATCGTCCCGTATGACCCCACAAGGGCAGGGAAAGGAAAAGAAGTGCAGAGAAATGACGATCGACGAAGTGTAAGCCGAGGAGAAGCTGGCCGAGATAACCTTGACCAAGGCAACGCCGGTCAAAGAAATACTGTAAATGGCAATGCCGGACAGCGAAACTCGGCAGGAGCAGGACAACCGCGGCAGCAGAATATACCAAGGCAAGAGCGAAGTGCCGGCCGAGGTATGCAACAGGGAGGTGCTCCACGAGAGCAGGACCAGTATAACGATGGAGATTAGGAAATGGTGAACGCAGGATATCCAAGGCAAGACTATCATGTGATAGGGTCAAGATTGGGAAACAGGGATTTGATGCCTGATGATGCCAGATTAAAATTGGATCGACTGTATAGGTCAGAACAGATTGAATGTCAAGGTCCACCGAGTCCTACGTGTTTTGGGCCCCGGATCATGAAGGACACACCAGTACCTAACTTCCAGTTCCCAGAGGCACAAAGACATATGATGGCAGTACTAAGCTGAGGATTGGTTAATAAACTATGCTACAGCTGTGAAAATTGCTACAGGCAACTTGAGATGGGCTGTGAGATACGTACCCCAGATGTTGGAGGGGCCAGCGAGGGTATGGTTAAACAATTTTCCACCCGGAAGTATTAACTTCTGGATCGATTTTGAGGAAATGTTTATCAGCAATTTCTCAAGTACGTATCAGAGGCCAAATAGGCCGCAGACCCTAAGTATGTGTAAGCAGAGACCGAACGAGATGGACCGGGAGTTTTTAACCCGGTGGTGTACCGTGAGAAACTCGTGTGAGGGTGTGATAGATTCATAGGCCATAGCATGGTTTGCACAAGGGTGCAGATATGCAAGCGAGCTATGGCAGAAGTTGCAAAGAAAAATGCCACCTACATTGGTAGAGATGATCCGGATTGCTGATTCGTATGCTTTGGGTGATCCGACTCAACCCAGGCTCGTGTCAAACGAGTCAAATGAGGAGTACTACCAGAGAGATGGAGCCGAATCATCCCGGAGGAATGATTACAGAGGTAAAAGAAGAGATGACAGACCGGATCACTGGTACAGTTCTCAACAAGTTGCTGCTGTGAATCAAGATCAACCCGGAGCAGAGAGCAGTCAACGTCAGAAAACTGGAGGGCAACAATGGACACCGAGAAATGATGGCAAGAAAACTTGGACGCCAGAGCAAAAGAAACAATGGCAAGAAAAGAAGGACCGTCTGAGGTATACTTATGAGTCAATGTTGGATCAGCCGTGTAAATTTCACACGCCAAATCCAAGTAACCCAGCGGGTCATACAATAAGGCAATGTGAGTGGATGTGTAAAATAGAAAAAGGTGGGCCGGGGAATGCTCAGGCACCCCGGAATGATCAACCTCGGCAGGAGTTACCCCGGCAACAATTGCTCTCCGGAGCAAACACGCAACAACTAATGTTGCCTCCCCCTCCGCCGAGGTATGATAACCATGGGAGAAGGGATGCAGTGCATCAAGTAGAAGACCACCATCAGCCGGATCAGAGGTACCCTAGAAATGAGGGGAGAAATGAGTATAGAGAGCATCATCAGAGTTACTGTGTGTTTACCACTTAGGAAACAGACAGAAAGAGCTTGGAGAGCCGACATATGGAGGTGAATGCGGTAATGCCAACAGTGACGAGGTATATGCCTTGGTCAGACCAGGAAATTACCTGGAGCATCAAAGATCATCCCAAGCTTACGCCAAGTCCTGGTTCATATGCGTTAGTGCTGGATCCGACATTCATTGGGCCAAACATCAATGTGAGGTTCTCAAAGGTACGGATTGACAATGGCAGTAGCATTAACATCATGTATGCGAATACAATACACAAGTTGGGTATCTCGGAGAACATACTCCAGGCTACAAGGACAACTTTCCATGGTATTGTGCCAGGCATTTCTTGTGAGCCGATAGGCAAGGTCCAGGTTGACGTATTGTTTGGCACGAGAGATAATTGCCAAACTAAGAATTTGGAGTTTGAAGTGGTGAACTTAGAAAGTGCGTATCACGCATTACTCAGAAGACCAGCACTGAACAAGTTCATGGCAAGTTGTCACATCAGTTACTTGAAGATGAAGTTGCCCGGGCCGAACGGGGTGATTACCATTGCTGGAGATTTCCGGCGTTCCATTGAGTGTGCGTCAGCCGGGTCTAACCTAGCCGAGTCACTTGTGATTGCGCAAGATAAAAGAAAAATCCAGGAGGTAGCGGCATTGGCTCAGTCCGCGCAGCAGTATATGCCGACGCTAAGTAACCCGCATGGAAGTGTCTCATTTCAAGCCACGAAAGATACCAAGAAGGTGCCTGTTGATGATATGTTCCCAGAATGCACCGTAACAATTGGTGCCAGGTTTAATGACAAATAGGAAAGCGAGCTCGTCAACTTCCTCTATGAGAATCGGGACATTTTTGCTTGGTCCACACTGGACTTGCAAGGTGTTCCAAGGGGGTTGGCCGAGCACTCTTTGAATGTGAGACCCGGAGCAAAGCCGGTGAAGCAACCTCTCCGCCGCTTCGCCGAAGATAGGAGGAAAGTCATCGGAGATGAGATAGCTCGGTTGTTGGCTGCAGGATTTATCATGGAAGTTCTTTACCCGGATTGGCTGTCTAATCCGGTGCTGGTGGAAAAGAAGAAAGATGATCTGAATGAGGCAGTGCTTTGGCGTATGTGTATCGATTACACGAACCTGAATAAGGTGTGTCCAAAAGATCCATTTCCACTGCCCAGAATAGATCAGGTCATAGACTCAACTGCTAGATGTGAACTATTGTCATTCATTGATGCATATTTTGGTTTCCACCAGATACCTCTGAATCCGGATGATCAAATAAAGACTGCATTTATCACCCCGTATGGGGCTTATTGCTATCGCACCATGCCATTTGGTTTACGTAATGCAGGGGCAACGTACCAAAGATGTATGCAAAAATGTTTGCATGACCAAATTGGTCAAAATGTACAAGTGTATGTGGATGATGTGGTGATCAAGACCAAGGAAAGCAAAACGCTCCTTGACGATATCAGGCAGACATTCGCGAACCTAAGAAGGTTCCGGATGAAGCTTAACCCAGAAAAATGTACCTTCGGTGTCCCGGCTGGAAAGTTACTCGGATTTCTTGCCTCTAGCCGAGGTATCAAAGTTAATCCAACTAAAATTCAGGCCATTGAGCGAATGGAACTGCCGAAGTGTCTTAACGATGTCCAGAAGTTCACTGTTGCCTGGCATCGTTAAGTCGGTTTGTGTGTTGGGAGAAAAGGCATTGCCTCTCTATCAACTCATGAAAAATTCGGATAAGTTCGTTTGGACGCTGCAGGCCAATGAAGCCTTTGCCCACTTAAAGAAGATGTTAGCCACTGCACCAGTGTTAGCCTCTCCACTATCAAAGGAGCCAATGTTGCTCTACATAGCCGCAACCAACTGAGTTGTAAGTGTAGTGATTGTGGTAGAGCGCGACGAAGAGGGTAAGTCGGTGCAAATGCCAGTGTATTATCTGAGCGAGGTATTATCTGCCTCAAAGCAGAACTACCCACACTATCAGAAAGTGGTGTATGGGGTGTATATGGAAGCTAAGAAGTTGAAGCATTACTTTGAGGAGCATCCCATCAGGGTAATATGTGAGGCTCCCATATCCTAGATAATGAGTAACAAGGATGCGAGTGGTAGGATTGCAAAATGGGCAATTGAACTAGCTCCCTATGCGCCACAATATGACAGAAGAGAAGCAATCAAGTCTTAGTCTGTAGCTAACTTTTTTGTGGACTGGGCCGAGGTGCAATATGAACCGCCGCTACCAGATCCGAACTATTGGAGAATGCACTTTGACGGGTCAAAAACAAATACCGGGCTAGGTGCCGCAGTTGTACTTACCTCGCCAAAGAAGGACCAGCTGAAATATGTGCTGCAGATCCATTTCGCGGCATCAAACAATGTCGCTGAGTATGAAGCACTTGTGCATGGGCTAAAAGTGGCAAAAGAAATTGGGATACGTCGGATCCTATGCTTTGGCGACTCGGATTTGGTAGTACAGCAAGTGTCGGGACTGTGGGATGCCCTCGATCCAAACATGGCGCTGTACAGATTTCATGTGCAGAAGATATCTGGTTACTTTGAGGGTTGTGAATTTCACCATGTACCTCGGATGGAAAACGAGGCCGCCGACATACTGTCGAAGCTCGGATCAACCCGACAGGCAATTCCACCGGGTGTAGCATTGGAACACCTCAGAAAACCATCTATCATGCCATCCCCAGAAACCGACTCAATCTACGTCCCGAAGGATACAGAGTCCGGAGCGGTGCCCATGGACATTGACATGGGAGGTGGTGCACGAGACCCGGGGACTGCCTTAGCGAACCCGGGGACTGCCCAGCGCGATCTGGTTGAGGTTATGCCGGTTGATCAGATGGAAATTGATGAGGATGTGTTCCCTGTGCGAGCAATTCCATCTTGGGCACTACCTATATTTCATTTCCTGAAAGATGGAACTTTACCCATTGAGGAGGTGCTATCCAGGCAAACTCAGAGGAGAGCAAAGGCATACACGATCATCAATTCTGAGCTATATAAAAGGAGTGTGACTGTCCTTCAGCGATGTGTTGACCCGGAAGAGGGGCTTGACATCCTCCGAGATATACATCAAGGGAGTGCGGGCATCATGCCTCGTCCCGAGCCTTGGTGGCAAAAGCTTTCCACCATGGATTCTACTGGCCAAGTGCCTTAGAACAAGCAGAAGATCTGGTGAAAAAGTGCAATGCTTGTCAGAGGTATGCTACCAAGACACATATGCCAATGTCGGAGCTCAAGACCATACCAATCACCTGGCCATTTGCCGTGTGGTGTTTGGACATGGTTGGCCCGTTTAAACCAGCAAGGGGAAATATGACTCACATTTTGGTCATGGTGGACAAATTTACAAAGTGGATCGAGGTGAAGCCAATAAGAAAATGTGATGGAGCTACGGCCGTGACATTTCTCAAAGACATCATCTTGAGATACGGTTATCCTCACAGTATCATAACTGATAATGGCACAAACTTTGCTGAAGGAGCATTTGCGCCTTTTTGCCGAGATAAGAAGATCCGGCTGGACGTTGCCTCGATAGCCCACCCCGCATCGAACGGACAAGTGGAAAGATCCAACAGATTAGTATTATCCGGAATAAAACCCCGGCTCATTGAGCCGCTGCAAAGATCAGCGGGGTGCTGGATAGAAGAACTACCAGTAGTACTGTGGAGTTTAAGAACGACTCCAAATCGATCAACAGGCTATACGCCATTCTTTCTGGTATATGGGGCAGAAGCTGTATTACCAGCCGACATAGAGCATGACTCGCTTAGGGTCACCCAATACACAGAAGCCGAAGTGCAAGAAGCCCAGCAAAATGATGTTGATCTGCTGGAAGAAGCGAGAGAATTGGCATCGTCCAGATCCGCCATATATCAGCAAAATATCCGATGCTATCATAGCCAGAAAGTAAGCCCCCGAGTTTTCCGGGAAGGCGATTTGGTACTTCGGTTGGTACAACGTACTGCTGGAATGCACAAGTTATCCCCCCCATGGGAAGGGCCATTCATTGTGAGCAATGCATTGCACAATGATTCTTATTATCTTATCGATGCAAAGCCACAGGAAAAGAACAAGGCGGACAGGTCCGGCGAGGAATCTAAGCGTCCATGGAATGTAGCTCTACTTTGTCCTTTCTACACTTAGCAAAGAAGTGTATGTATCCGAATCTTCTCATATGTCGGTATGTATGCCAGCAATGAGCTTATCAATGAAGTGCACCTCGAGCAGTAACTCGGGGACTGCCTTAATAATGAGTATTGTATTCTGTATGTATTATTTATACGTCGGCTGGCATAAGTTGTTCTACTTAGGCTGGATTAGTAATGTCTGAGTACCAAGAACCCAACTCTTCGACTTGCTGCTGTCCAACAATAATTGGCTTCATGGCAAGCAAGAGAACAAGTTTGGAATTGTGTAGCACATGAAAAACGACTAAGGAAAAGAACTTAATCAAGCCGACGTTTGTTTTTCGACCTAACCTTATGTGTACTTTGAATTTACTATGCTGAGTTACTTTGAGCTAATCCTAAAGTTTCCAAGTATTGTTAAGACAATTTTTGAAACTCGGACTCGTAAGTCATAAAACCGAACCAAGGTAGATGCGAGCCGAGCCAAAAATTGGAAAAACGAGAAAACGAAACTTGGGGACTACGCCCAAGTCAATCCAGCATAGAAACTTGGTAGCAAAATATTACTTGTGCACTTGATACAACTGCACCCGGCATACCGGGGATCTGATGAAACTTAAAAGTTTTTTCGATCAAGGGGCAGCAGGAGGAAGTTCGGCGTCATATTCGCCCTCCTCAACGTCCGAAGCCTCGTCATCTTCGTCTTCATCCGAGCCATCTTCGACATTTTCAGCATTCTCATCATCGGCAGCATCTAGAAAGCTCGGTCCTTCGTTCCACTGGTGAATGGGGGGATATTGGATGAAGCTGTGACCGCAAGCCTTGCATCGATCCACCCAATCCGGGTCAGTAGACCACTTTGATCCCGTGCGCATGCGTTCAAGGAGATGGAGGTCAATCTTCTCGTACCACGTGGGCACGTAGTGGAGAACAATATCAGCTCCGGCGCGCCCATCAGATTCTCTCCAGAGATCGAGGTGAGTCTCGTAGTCCATAAGCCTGGCAAAGAGAACAGACAGATTCTCCGGAGTATCCTCTTCAGGCCAAAAGGCGTTGAAGATCCGGATTACCACGTCCATAACATCCTTGCCATAGTTCCTCACGGTCTCAACTCTGGAGGACAAGCTGACTATCAGATCTTCGAGATCAAGAGGAATGGAGCTAGGACCAGACGGAGTACCCCTCTGCTGGCCAAACTTGGTAACAGCCTTGGATGCAATAACATCATTCTCAGGGAACTTGTCTGGGAAAAATAACACAGGTGGAATGAATAAAGGAAGCAGACCTGGAGAGATCAATGTCGGTTGAAGGAAAAGAACTTACTAGAGATATGGCTGTGAACCCGGGACAGCTCCTTGATGCAGTTGTCACGCCTCTCCCGGAGTTGCACAAGCTCAGCATTCGCCGACTCAAGCTTGATGTCGGCCTCCTTGAGTAAGTCCTGGTCCTTGGCAATCTGAAGATTGAGGCGCTCGCGCTCTTCAGTATAGTCCTGGCCGGCTTTTTGGAGCTCGGATTGGTGCTGTGATTTCAATTTCTTCATCTCGGCCTTAAGCTTGGCGATCTCATCATCCTTGGTCCGGAGGAGGGCGAGCTCATCATCTTTCTTTTTGAGCTTGGCCTGATGCTGTCCTGCTTGTTCGAGAAAATGTAGCATCATATCAGGCACGGGCACACTATCTTTAAGAGATGCTGAAATAATTTATTGACCCGGCAGATCCGAGGTATGAATGTTTGCCAAGCCAAGGAGGAAAGAAGATGGAAAGCATAGCAAGGTTGAGCAAACATAACTTACCCTTGATCTGATCCAGATTCTTCCTCATAAGAGTGTTCTCAGCCTCCACCCCAGCTGCGAAAACCGAACGATGGATTAGTTCGGCAGAAGAAGATGAAGGAAAATGGAAAAATGCTGAGGAAGAAACTTACCCCTCTTATCATGATCAGCGAGAAGTGCATTATGCTTGGCGCGCATCATCTTATGAGTGTCCAAGAGACGGTGAAACTCAGCGCTCCGGCGGTTGGTGGTCACCTGAAAAGAGTACAGAAATACAACTTAGCCTTGTGTATATTCGAAGTGTACAAAATCCGAGCCAAGTGGAACTTAACCCGGCTCTAGGTGTGTACATATTCGAAGTGTACAAAATCCGGGCCAGGTGGATCTTAACCCGGCTCTAGGTGTGTGCATATTCGAAGTGTACAAAATCCGGGCCAAGTGGAACTTAACCCGGCTCTAGGTGTGTGCATATTCGAAGTGTACAAAATCCGGGCCAAGTGGAACTTAACCTCGCTCTAGGTGTGTGCATATTCGAAGTGTACAAAATCCGGGCCAAGTGGAACTTAACCCGGCTCTAGGTGTGTGCATATTCGAAGTGTACAAAATCTAGGCCAAGTGGAACTTAACCTGACTCTAGGTGTGTGCATATTCGAAGTGTACAAAATCCGGGCCAAGTGGAACTTAACCTAGCTCTAGGTGTGTGCATATTCGAAGTGTACAAAATCCGGGCCAAGTGGAACTCAACCCGGCTCTAGGTGTGTGCATATTCGAAGTTATCAATGAGCTACGTTAGTTTTCTAAGGAGCATACAGCCGAGTAACAAGTTACTCCCCCGGAGGCTCGGGGACTAATGGTTATATCACTAATATCTACAACATGGTAAGGAAAAGGGGAAGTAACGTACCTCCATCATCCGACCCACGAGGTTAATTGCCTTAGCGGCAGTGTTCATTTGGGCAGAAAATTCAGCGGGACTGAACTTCTCTAGAAGATCGTCGTTGTGGACGAACTCCGCCTTGTTCCAATTATTGACAAATTCAATCAGGGTCGGAGGGTATCGCTCACCGCTGAGCATATGGGGCGCCACTAAGCCCTTCGCATGCGCCTCCCTCCTCTCAACCAGGGCAAGGGCCGGGCTGGTGTGCAAAACAAGTTGTTGCGCATCAGCTGGCTCGACAGGGGCGTCCTTCGGTGCTGGAGGCTTCTTGGAAAGCATGGACGCGAGAGTGCGCTGTCCGGCCTCGACGGACGCTGCCCTGGTGGCGTCAGGGGCCTTTTTGCCCTTGGGCTGCTGAGAGGAGGAAGTGGTTGCAGCAGATTTACCCTTGGGAGCTGCCTGGGTACTTTCTCGCCGAGACTGGGAAGTCTCGGACGAGGCGGAGGGGCTTGGCGCTGCTGATGTTGCTGCTGTTGCTCTTGCTGCTGGTGCTGGTGCTGGTGCTGGAGTTGGTGCTGGTGCTGTTTTCTTCTTTGGTGGAGGTGCTGAGGTAGCCTCGGTAGTAGCTGGTTGTGGCGAAGCCGAAGTGGTGGATGCCGCTGCCTCGGCTGGGCCAGTCTCCCCCGCTCCAAGGTTGCCCCCCTCTTGACGAGGTGAAGTGGAACCCGGAGCAGCCGTTGAACCCTCCGGAATAGGGCTCAGCGGGCGTGAATCGTCGCCACGAGGGGGAGAAGGGCTGTGTCGGAGCGGCGAAGCAATGCTATATCCACTCTAAGGGACCTCCACCGTGGCCCTGCCGAATCAAACAGTGTCGGATGAGAAACTATAACAATGCAAGAACAAGTAAGTGGCAGAGGGAAAAGAGGCTTACGCATCCGAGGTCAGGGGCTCCTTGGGCTTCCGAGCCCTTCGTGCTGGGGCCTTGGTTGTAGGCTTGGAGGCAGTTTTGTCCCCGGACTTCTTTCGCCTTTTGGCTAGCAGAGAAGGTCCGGAGGAAGAAGTTGATGCAGCTCCCTGCTTCTTCTTCGGTGCAACCGGAACAGGGTCACCCACGGCAAGGGGAGGGTCCTCATGGATCTGCCCACCGGAGTTAGCTGATGTCAGAAAAGCATAAGAAAGGGGGACAACGTCAAATGCTTCCATCACCTCGACATCCGAGTCATCTTCATCGTCGGGCCAGTCTCTAATGGAAGAGTTTACCGATGGGTCGCTTCGTCGCGTCGGTCATTGGAAGGAACTTCTCCTGATCCGGCTCTTCCGGGTCAGAAGTCTCCCGGTCAGGCACCCATTTGAGGGTAGGGTCGGTGCCATCCTCGATGGTCTGCTGAAGAAACAACTAAGGAAAAGAAAAAGCAACAGGATTAAAACCGACAACAATACCGGAATACGATTTAACTCGGAAAAGGTTTGAAGCACGAGACTTACCAAAGGAGGAAGCCTATCTCGGCAAAAATGTTCTATTCCCCATGTCCACTCAGAGGAGAAATCCTTATGAGTGGTGAAGAGGGCCTTGACCCGGCGGTAAATCTCTGTGTTGCTCAACTCAAAAGACGAGGTCCGGTTGGGGTCGCGGCCCCAGCTCATGTGACACACTTTATGAGTGCGCTTCTGGAGGGGGGAGATCCGGTTGCGGACGAATGTGATCATGGCATCCTCGTTGCGCAACCCGAGCTCCTTCAGCTCTGCGAACCTTTTGTTGACCTGGTTGGCTAAGACTGTGGGCTTCTTGGGGATAACGTCCCACAACTCTAGGTTAGGAGGACCCGGAGTATAGGAGCGCAGCCGGATCAGGTCTTCGGTGCCGTCGTTCCGAACATAAAAGAAAGTCCGGGCCCATCCCTTGCAGGAGTCCAGCCCGGTAACTCGGGGGAAGACGGATAGCCTCCGGGGAGAGATTGACGCAGCCCTGAACTGCGTAAGCTACTTGTCCTCCGGATCAAGCTGGATGTTCGGAATTACGTTCCGACGAAGGCCAAAGAACCGGATCCATAGCTCCTTTGTGGGCCATAATCCGGCATAGCCTTCGATCGTGGAGGCGAAAGCAGAGAGAGATGTGATAGCATTGGCAGGAAGGTGGTGCGGCTGGAGTTCATAGGTGTTCAACTAGTCATGGAAAAAATCGCTAACTGGCAAACCAAATCCCCGCTAGAAATCTGACAGGAACGCCACATACTCACCCGGATTGGGTGAGGGGGCAAGTTCGGCGGAGGCGAGGCGTGCGGTGACACCAGCGGGGATGCGCCTGGTGTGGTAGAGCCAGTCCAGGTCATCTTGGCAGACCCAGGATCCGGCCCATGCACCGCGGTCCGCCGTCGTAGCATCTTCTTCCATCTCTTGCTCGACGATGATGAGTTCTTCTTCTGTCATCTCGAGGTCGCTGCCCTCACTGGCGCTAGCGGCGGAGGGTGGCAGCGGCCTAGACAGACGAGGACCCGTGGCGGAGGAGGTGCGCACCGGCGGCGGCAACGCAGATGCGTGTGGAAGCAGTGCGACAGCGGTGCTGCTACTCAAACGCGGTGGCGGCGGCGCTGTCGTGGGGGAAGACGAGGAAGAAGAAAGGGCAGAGGGGTGCGGAGCTGGGGAAAGGGCCCAAGCGGCGCACCCCTCCCCTATTTAACCGCTCCCTCAGGGAGGTAGTGGGATCGCGTTTGTGGGCAGGCCACATCGTGTGGCCGTGTACAAACCAGATTGACCAATAAGCATCGAGCCAAATGGAAGGCCACATGGCACAGCGGATCCCATGATGTGACGTTATGATGCAGTTAATGAGGAGGCAGGCACGATGTGACGTGCGCTACAGTGATAACTGACAATTACTGCGGCGGTTACTGTGGCTGGCCCTTAAAATGAGGCGATGTGATGATTAGCCTCCACGTGGGGAAGCATACGAGAGAAGGAAGAACAACCTGGATGAGAATGTGGTAACCCGACCAGCAAGTGAAAACCTGGAATGTGCCAAGGGAAAGTAAATCCATAGAATCCGAGATAAGGAGGTAACTCGGAAATAAAGCCCAGAGCTCAGTGAAATTGAACCTGCTGTGGCCTTAGCGGCCAAGGCAGCTAAGACCGCACCAGCTTCGGGGACTAATGTTGGGGGGATACCCCTGGGTAGTGTCGCGCCGGGGTATAAAGGCCGAGTTAGGCGAGGTTCGGCAAGGCCAAAGCGGATGTTGGTCGGGTCACCTCAAGGCAGGCCGAATCACGGGGTAACCCGGACCAGGGGACGTCCACCTAACTTGGTCTCAACCGACTTAAGCCGTAAGTCGGTAAAATATATCTAACTTGTATGCAGGAACAAGTGTGGCCGGATAAACTATGTAGGATCCGGGTTATATCAAGCTTGTAAGAGAAGGAAGGTATCTCGCTGGTCAAAGGTGGCAACTATATGCACAGAGTGAGTGAGGCGGACAGAGGCCGGACCACCGAGGCATGGCCGACAAAGGTGACGAAGCCAATGTCGGGTGACGCAGGCGCCACAGAGGCTCACGTAGCCTCTGCATGGGTGACACAGGGGAAAAGTGACCGGGTCTGCTTACTATTTTGGGAGGAGGCATATTCCCTGGAATACGCTTCCATGTATTCCCTAAGTGGAGACCTAGCCACCCCTATATAAGGAGGGCTAGGGCCTCTGTAGAAGGGGTTGGTCCATGTGTGGTTTGTGAAAATAACACACATGCAATGACTCTAGTGCTGGTTTAGGATAAGAACACACATGCAATGATTCTAGTGGATCCATATGTGGTTTGTGGAAAGAACACACATGCAATGACTCTAGTGGATCCATGTGGTTTATGTAAAGAACATACATGCAATGACTCTAGTGGATCCATATGTGGTTTGTGAAAAGAACACACATGCAATGACTCTAGTGGATCCATGTGGTTTATGAAAACAACATACGTGCAATGACTCTATCCGTCGTTAATGAAAAGAATAAAAATGCAATGACTCTAGCTGGGGTTAATGAAAAGAACACACATGCAATGACTATAGTGGATCCATATGTGGTTTGTGAAAAGAACACACATTTAATGACTCTAGTGGATCCATGTGGTTTATGAAAAGAACATACATGCAATGACTCTGGTGGATCCATATGTGGTTTGTGAAAAGGACACACATTAAATGACTCTAGGTGTGGTTCATGAAAAGAACTCACATGCAATGACACTGGTGGATCCATGTGGTTCATGAAAAGAACACACATGATATGACTCTAGTGGATCCATATGTGGTTTATGAAAAGAACACACATGCAATGACTCTGGTGGATCTACATGTGGTTCGTGAAAAGAACACACATGCAATGACACTGGTGGATCCATGTGTTTATGAAAAGAACATACTTGCAATGACTTTGGTGGATCCATGTGGTTTATCAAAATAACAGACATGCAATGACTCTAGTTGTGGTTTATGAAAAGAACACAGATGCAATAACTCTAGTGTTGGTTTAGGATAAGAACACACATGCAATTACTCTAGTGGATCCATATGTGGTTTGTGAAAAGAATACACATGCAATGACTCTAGTGGATCCATGTGGTTTATGACAAGAACAGACATGCAATGACTCTAGATGTGGTTAATGAAAAGAACACACATGCAATGACTCTAGTGGATCCATATGTGGTTAATGAAAAGAACACACATGCAATGACACTGGTGGATCCATATGTGGTTTGTGAAAAAACACACATTCAATGACACTGGTGGATCCATGTGGTTTATGAAAATAACAAACATGCAATGACGCTAGTGGATCCATATGTGTTTTGCGAAAAGAACACACATGCAATGACTCTAGTTGTGGTTCATGAAAAGAACACACATTCAATGGCACTGGTGGATCCATGTGGTTCATGAAAATAACACACATGCAATGACTCTGGTGGTTCCATATTTGGTTTATGAAAATAACACATATGCAATGATTCTAGTGCTGGTTTAGGATAAGAACACACATGCAATGATTCTAGTGCTGGTTTAGGATAAGAACACACATGCAATGATTCTAGTGGATCCATATGTGGTTTGTGAAAAGAACACAAATGCAATGACTCTAGTGGATCCATGTGGTTTATGTAAAGAACATACATAAAATGAACTCTAGTGGATCCATATGTGGTTTATGAGAATAACACACATGCAATGACTCTAGTTGTGGTTCATGAAAAGAACACACATGCAATGACACTGGTGGATCCATGTGGTTCATGCAAATAAAACACATGCAATGACTCTGGTGGATCCATATGTGGTTTATGAAAATAACACATATGCAATGAATCTTGTGCTGGTTTAGGATAAGAACACACATGCAATGACTCTAGTGGATCCATATGTGGTTTGTGAGAAGAACACACATGCAATGACTCTAGTGGATCCATGTGGTTTATGAAATGAACAGACATGCAATGAACTATAGTGGATCCATATGGGGTTTATGAGAATAACACACATGCAATGAGTCTAGTTCTGGTTAATGAAAAGAACACACATGCAATGACACTGGTGGATCCATGTGGTTCATGAAAATAACACACATGAAATGACTCTTCTAGTGGATCCATATGTGGTTAATGAAAAGAACACACATGCAATGACACTAGTGAATCCATATGTGGTTTTTGAAAAGAACACACATTCAATGACACTGGTGGATCCATCTGGTTGATGAAAATAACACACATGCAATGACTATAGTGGATCCATATGTGGTTTGTGAAAAGAACACGCATGCAATGACTCTAGTTGTGGTTCTTGAAAAGAACACACATGCAATGACATTGGTGGATCCATGTGGTTCGTGAAAAGAACACACATGCAATGACTCTGGTGGATCCATGTAGTTTATGAAAAGAATAGACATCCAATGACTCTAGATGTGGTTTATGAAAAGAACACACATGCAATGACTCTAGTGGATCCATATGTTGTTAATGAAAAGAACACACATGCAATGACACTGGTGGATCGATATGTGGTTTGTGAAAATAACACACATTCAATGACACTAGTGGATCCATGTGGTTTATGAAAATAACAGACATGCAATGACTCTAGTGGATCCATATGTGGTTTGTGAAAAGAACACACATGCAATGACTCTAGTGGATCCATGTGGTTTATGAAAACAACATACATGCAATGACTCTATCCGTGGTTAATGAAAAGAACAAACATGCAATGACTCTAGCTGTGGTTAATGAAAAGAACACACATGCAATGACTTTAGTGGATCCATATATGGTTTCTGAAAAGAACACACAGGCAATGAGTCTAGTGGATCCATGTCGTTTATGAAAAGAACAGACATCCAATGACTTTAGCTATGCTTAATGAAAAGAACACACATGCCATGAATCTAATGGTTCCATGTGGTTTATGAGAAGAACACACATCCAATGAACTCTAGTGGATCCATGTGGTTTATGACAATAACACGCATCCAATGAACTCTAGTGGATCCATGTGGTTTATGAGAATAACACACATGCAATGAACTCTAGTGGATCCATGTGGTTTATAAGAATAACACGCATGTAATGAACTCTAGTGGATCCATGTGGTTTATGAGAATAACACACATGCACTGAACTCTAGTGGATCCGTGTGGTTTATGAGAAGAACACACATCCAATGAACTCTAGTGGATCCATCTTTGCATAATTTGATGTATTCCACGATGTATTTCATTGTACAAGACACTCACTTTCAATTTTTATACTACTACTCAGTTTTTCCCTTGGTTTTTTGACACTACTCAGTTTTGCCCTCTCTCTCTTTTGTAGAAGCCCAAACATGTGCTCACTCTGTCTGCTACACCCTGATTGGTTGTCACAGTTGTCATGCAGATCGTGTGCACCAACCGTTGATCCTGTGTGATCCAACAAGGATCGTTGCACATGTCGTGCCCTTCACAGTACAACGTGAGACAGCACGGACGTCTCCCTCAACGAGACTTCCACAAGAAGGAACACGAAGCTGTCCATGGAAAAAGTCGTTGACTGGTCATGTCATGTTTAATCAAGTCTGAAAAGCCTACTACTGCTACTAATACGCCACAATGCATGCGTCATCGAGTGCACGGTCGTCGACGTGCAGCTGCAACTTATTGCCACTTATTGCCACACGGTAAGAAACTTCCACGCATTAGCCGGAGGCCGAAGAGCTGAGAAATGGTCTCGAGGAGGGGGGCCTGGAGGAGACCTAGCGTCTCCACCTTTATCGAGTCCCTCACACTCATCCACACATCCCTCTACCCGATCTAGCATAACCCCACAAATCTTGCCGTACAGCCACCTACCTTCTCCTCTACATTTCTTCTTTTAATTGTTGACAATTTTATGGCCGTGTCGAACTTCGTACATAGAAATTGTGTCTACACCCTTTGCATGCGGCTGAATATAGAATTGCCATGCATGGCCCGGGAAAAAACATGACGTACCGCGCGCGTGTCACGGTGAACGGTGCAGTAGCCTACGTGGAGCGTTGCACAATGGTGCAACAAAATGTGCCTTGCTTCCATTCACCTTAACTATATAGCTCCTCTCCGCATACCCATTCTCACTCTCCTCATGCAACCCTCTCCATTGTCCCATCAACCTCCGCAAACGCCCGAGAGAACCCCTTCCGCGCTGGTGATGGTGGAGGAGGATGCGGTGGCCTTCGTCGCCTGCAAGGCCCCTAGCGAGGAGGCCCCCATCTCCGTCTTGGTCCCCCTCGATGCATTGAAAGCATCCGTCGTCTCCGTCCAGGCCCCCGTCGAGGCATCGATGGCAGCCGCCATTCCCGTCCAGGCCCCCGTCGCCGCTACCGACGTAACCACCGGCGAGGAGGCCTCTGCCGGCGAGGAGGCCCCCGCCGGTCATGAGCAGATCTAGCTCTTCTGTGTCCCCTACAATCCAGAGGAGTACATCACTCCGGTGAACCCCTACGACACCGGCATCAATGACCCATGGTCGGAGGTAACTAGGGTTTGCTCCCCTTCCCTGGTTCTTCTCCTATTCCCATCGTTGGATGCTAGATATTGGTTTATTAGGGTTTGCGTGTTCGCATTTTGATTGCTCGATCTTCTTACATCATCTAATGCTCCCTTTTTTTTCTTCCAGTAGGTTTACACCACAGATGTCTGCAGTGATGATGAGTCTAGGCACACCAAGATTCGTCAGGTGCCGAGGAGGCTGCAGGCCGGCCAATACGACGCCTTCTTCGCTGGTGGCGTCTACAGTTGCCCCTTCTGTAGGACAAAACTCGCCGGCACCGACTTCAACTGTGTCGTGATGCATGAAGAGGCCTCGAGCTCCGGCACCCCCAAAGTAGGCCAAACCGTGAACGTCAACACCTACATCGCTGAACACTAGGCTCTCGGCATTCACCTCCAAAACTTCCAGTGGGTGGCCATCGAAGAGGGTCACATGCCTCCGATAAAGCCCAAGGCCCCCAAGATCAAGGGATTGGGCAGCAAGAAGTGGAGGAAGCGCTAGAGGGAGGAGGCGGAGGCACAGGCGCATGCAAGGACGGGTTGAACGTGTATGCTGCTGCTGCTAAGCAGCTTCTTTTGATTTTGTATATTTTGCGTGTGATGGCTGCTGAGCAGCTAATGCATCGAACCTCGTTAAGCAACCTACTTTCTATCGCTATATCCTATTTAGCTGCGCATAGCTATATCTACATTTATTTTGTTTTCTGAATGAATTTATTCTGCCTGGTATGATTTGCTACTCTAGATTTGCTACCAGATCGGGCCAAAAATAGGGCCAAAAGGGAACAAATGATTGAAGAGAGAAGCTGCTCTAGATTTGCTACCAATTTGGGAAAAATCAAACATATCTGTTTAGTGAGAGAGGAAAAATGTACTCTTTCAAACTTCCAGTTAACGAGCTACCATCTTGACAAGCTACCAGACACATACAGAAACATAACACAAAGAAGTAAAATTTATTTTACTACTCTCACTTGAGGCGCTAGCGATCTGGACAAGCTAACTTAGTTCTACAAAACAGAAACATAACACAAAGGAGTAAAATTTAATTCACTTCTCATAAGACCACTTGAGGCGCTTGCCATCGTTCCTAGGCGACCTACTACCATCATTCCAGGTGTCTTTTACATTATTGGCCCTCCATAGCACATGAAATGCAAGTTCTTCCCACCTAGAATCTTCCTTGGCTTCCCTATCATCAGCATCCTGCGGCACAATTAGCGGTGAATCATAGGCCTAGTAGGTCACGTAAGCATCTATGGTTGCATACTTCAGGTTTATCTCAGACAATGGCCACTCCTCCTACAAATCGTGCCTATCCATAGGGAAATCTTCCTTCATTCTATCGTACGACTCATCAAGGGTTCTAGTTGAGAGTGTAGCCATTCCATCCTTCCTCGAGCCCCCTATAATCTTGACAAGACTCTGAATATTGATCCACTTGCGCACAGGAATTGTAATTCCCTCTTGACGAAATTTCCAAAAATCAGTTCTATTATCGACAGTGTAGAAAACAATTCCCTTTTCTACAAGGAACTGGCATAGAGCCGGACAATTCTTGTCAGTCCTAAAAGTATGTAGTTTGCCATCACCAAAATTTGTTACTACAAATGTTTTGTCAATGCAAGATCATCATCTGAATATAATTTTAAAAAGTTTAGTAAATGCAAGATCAAGACTCTCAACATTGGCTTGTCATAATTTATTTGGTCCTAATAAAATTCAGTAGTTGCAAGATGAGCAAATGGATAATAATAAGAGGAGAAAACCCTAAAAGCGGTTAACTACAGAGAGCAGATCTACAAACCGGGAGTAGTGGTAGACGAGGACGTGTTACCTCATGGCCAGTTCAATGACGACGACTTCATTCTCGACATATGGTTCCTTCGGGGTGTACTCGAGGTCCAATCCCACAAACTTATCCTCGTCTTTATCAAGCCAACCCTCATACATCCTTAGGACTCGCACCACTATCTCCTCCTTGTTGGTGTAGACGATGTCTATCTTCTTATTGTTATGGGCAATGAAGGTTGTCTCCAGAGTGCGACGACCTTCCATGGCGGCTAGGAGAAGATGGAAAGAAGATAGATGATAGGAAGAAGAAGAGTGGTTTCTGCGAGATAGGGGAACGGTGGAACCGTCAATGCGTTTCTAAGGTAGTGGTTAATGACGGGGACAAAATTCCAATGGACAGATGCGTGGCGGTGGCCACTCTAGCTTCTGAGTAAACAAAAAATAATAATAACAAGGATATATGCGCCCTGTTTTTTCATGTCAATACACTGGGCCGGTCGTGTTGTCCTATCCACTACACCAGCACTGCAAGCCTACATGACATCCACCACGCCTAAGCGACAACAACGACATAACGGCAAAAAGTGACAAGGGGGCCCAACTTGACAGGCGTTAGCCTGATATTTTGTATTGAAACATAAAGTTGAATTCGTGCCGAAAAAGACCCTCTGAGTATTTGGCATGCCAACTGTGGTCAACGCGGCTGATTACAAGCAACTTCGGTACCACTTTGCCCGGGCACCTCAACTTTCGGGCCGCAAAATGATATTCTCCTCATGGAGGGACGGGCCTCGTCAAGCCGGAATGACACACCTTGCGGACCACCTACTTGTTCGGACTCGTGCAAGCACCAGACGAAGACCTCCGAAGCTACATTCAGCGCTTTGTCATCGCTCTTAGCTCTGACCTTCACACCATTCCCGAGCTGGCCATCGATGCCTTTCGCCAGGGCATGCATAACACGCCCCTAAGGAGGAGAATATCATTTTGTAGCCTGAAAGTTGGGGTGTACAGGCAACGCGGTACCCAAGTTCCCTGAAATCAGCCAGGATGACTACAGTTGGTGTGCCAAATACTCAGAGGGTCTTTTTCGGCACGAATTAAACTTCACGTTTCAATACAAAAAATCAGGCTAACGGGCGTCAAGTTGGCCCCCTTGTTAGTTTTCACCGTTAGTCGCTCCCGTCGCTTAGGCGGGGTGGCTGTCATGTAGGCTTGCAGCATTGGCACAGTGGATAGGACAACACCCCCTACCTAGTGTATTGACGTGACAAAACATGGCACATGTATCGGCGTTATAATTATTTTTTGTTTACTCAGAAGCTGGAACGGCCACCGCCACACATCTGTCCTTGGACTTCCGTCCCAATCGTTAACCCTACCATAAAAGCGCATTGATGGTTCCACCGTTCCCCTGCCTCGCAGAAACCACTCTTCTTCTTCCTATCATCTACTATCTTCTTCCTGTCTTCTCCTTGCCGCCATGGAAGATCTACGCACTCTAGAGACAAGCTTCACTACCCATGACAACAAGAAGATAGACGTTGTCTACACCAATGAGGAGGATACAGTGGTGCGTGTCCTGAGGATGTACGAGGGTTGGCTTGGGATAGACGAGGACAAGTTTGTAGGATTGGACCTCGAGTACACCCCGAAGCACCCATATGAAGGGAGTGAAGTCGCCGTCGTTCAACTGGCCATGCGGAAACACGTCCTCGTCTACCACCTCTCCCGGTTTGTAGATCTTCTCTCTGGAGCTAACCGCTTTTAGGGTTTTCTCCTCTTGTTCTTTATCCACTTGCTCATCTTGCAACTACTGGATTTTATTTAGGACCAAATAAATTAGGGTTTGCCTATGTCTCAATCGACTGAGATTTTCTTTAGTCTCAATCACCGAAGAGAAGTGCAACCGTAGTTAAAAGAAATGTGCAACTCGTTCAGTCGACTGAGAAATAGCAAAACCGAATAAATTATGACAATACAATGTTGAGAGTCTTGATCTTGCATTTACTAAAATTTTCAAAATTATATTGAGATGATTATCTGGCATTGACAAAATATTTGTAGTTACAAATTTTGGTGATGAAAAACTACATACTTTCAGGACTGACAGAAAATGTTCGGCGCTGTGCCAGTTTCTTGTAGAAAAGGGAATTGTTTTCTGCACTGTCGATAAAAGAACTGATTTTTCGAAATTGTATCAAGAGGAAATTATAATTCCCGCGCACAAGTGGATCAATATTCAGAGTCTTGTCATGATCCTAGGGGGCTCGAGGAAGGATGGAATGGCATCACTCTCAACTACAATCCTCGATGAGTCGTACGACAAAATGAAGGAAGATTTCCCTACGAATAGGCACGATTTCTGGGACGAGTGGCCATTGTCTGATATAAACCTAAAGTATGCAGCCATAGCTACTTACGTGACCTACCAGCTGTACAAGAAGATCCATTTTTTCTACGTTACCTCGTGTTTTGCCGTATTTGCAAGAGGGAAGACGAGCTTAGGGGAGCCCTTTGTAGAAAATGCGGAATTGCTGAGTTTGAAGCTGCATATGCAAAGAAATTGGCTGCATCTGAAGCAGCTGACAGAGAGGCTGCAGAAGCAGCTGAAAGAGAGCTTGCAGCTGAAGAAGCAGCTGATAGAGAGGCTGCAGCTGAAGCGGCAAACAGAGAGGCAGCATCTCCTAGTGGCAACAATCAGGCATGTGATGCACCGCTAATTGTGCCATAGGACGCTGAAGATTGGGAAGCCAAGTCAGATGCCAGGTGGGACAAAGCAGTTCGTGAGACGTGGAGTTCCTGGAATGGTCGCAATTCGTCACCTAGG
This sequence comes from Avena eriantha, assembly GCA_910589775.1. Classification (NCBI taxonomy): domain Eukaryota; kingdom Viridiplantae; phylum Streptophyta; class Magnoliopsida; order Poales; family Poaceae; genus Avena; species Avena eriantha. Next base: position 491,458,317 of record OU342741.1, on the reverse strand, counting down.
AACGATGGCAAGCGCCTCAAGTGGTCTGATGAGGAGTGAATTAAATTTTACTTGTCAGTGTTATGTTTCTGTTTTGTGGAACTCAGTTAGCTTGCCAAGATGTCTAGCGCCTCAAGTGATACTAGTAAAATAAATTTAACCCTAGTTGTGTTATGTTTATGTATATGTCTTGTAGCTTGTCAAGATGGTAGCTTCTTAACTGGTAGTTTGAAAGAGTGCCCTTTTCCTCTCTCGCTAAACAGGATGTTTCATTTTGCCCAAATTGGTAGCAAATCTAGAGAAGATTCTCACTTCGATATTTTGTTCCCTTTTGGACCTCTTTTTGTTTTTGATCAGGTAGCAAATCTAGAGCAACAAATCACACCAGGCAGAATACATTCATTCAGAAAACAAAACAAATGTAGATATAGCTGTGCGCATCTAAATAGGATGTAGCGATAGAAAGTAGGTTGCTTAACGAGGTTCGATGCATTCAGCCAGAAATAGGATATAGCCAGGAGACAGGGGCCTCCTCGCCGGCGGCCATGGAGGCGACGATGGCCACCTTATCCTCCTCGGCCATCGCCAGCACGGACGGGGTATTCTCAGGAGTTTGCGGATGCTGGTGGGACAGTGGAGAGGGTTGCGTGGGGTCAGTGACCTCAATAGTTAAGGTGGATAGAAGCAAGGCACGTTTCGTTGCACCGTCGTGCAACACGCCGCGCAGTCTACTGCACCGTGCACCGCGACACGCGCACGATACGTCACGTTTTTTCCCGGGCCATGCATGGCAGTTCTGTATTGAGCCGCATGCAAAGGGCGCACACACAATTTCTATGTACGAAGTTTGACACGGCCCTAAAATTTGCGATAGTTAAAAGTAGAAATGTAGAGGGGGAGGTAGGTGGCTATACGGCGAGATTTGTGGGGTTGTGCTAGATTCGCTAGAGGGATGTGTTGATGACTGCGAGTGACTCGATGAATAGGAGACATTAGGTCTCGTCGAGCTCAGCTGCTCGGCCTCCGACTAGCGCGTGCAAGCTTCTTACGGTGGGCCCCAGTTGGAAGTGAGATTGAAAGCCGCTGCGTAAAAAATGGGATGTGTCTTATTAAAATCAAGTGGCAATAAATTGCAGCTGTCCATCGACGACCGTGCACTCAATGGCGCATGTGTTGTGGCGTAGTAGTAGAAGTAGTAGGCTTTTCAGACTTGATTAAACGTGACATGACAGCTCGACGACTTTTTCCATAGACGGCATCGTGCTCCTTCTTGTAGAGGGAGACGTCAAGATGGTAGCTCGTTAACTGGAGGTTTGAAAGAGTACCCTTTTCCTCTCTCGCTAAAGAGATATGTTCATATTTTCCCAAATTGGTAGCAAATCTAGAGAAGGTTCTCTCTTCGATAATTCGTTCCCTTTTGGACCTCTTTTTTCCTCCGATCAGGTAGCAAATCTAAAGCAGCAAATCACACCAGGCAGAATACATTCATTCAGAAAACAAAACAAATGTAGATATAGCTGTGCGCAGCTAAATAGGATATAGCAATATAAAGTAGGTTGCTTAACGAGGTTCGATGCATTTAGCCCGAACTAGGATATAGCTAGAAAGAAGCTGCTTAGTAGCAGCAGCAGCCGCCACAGCTGCAGGCACATCCTGCACGCGCCCGCGCCTCCGCCTCCTCCTCCTCCATCCGACGCTTCCTCCACTTCTTGCTGCCCAGTCCCTTGATCTTGGGGACGTTGGGCCTGATTGGAGCGATGCGACCCTCTTTGATGGCCAACCGCTGGAGGTTTCGGAGGTGAATGCCGAGAGCCCGGTGTTCAGCAATGTAGGCGTTGATGTTCACAGTCTCGCGCTCGCCGCCTTTGTGAATGCCGGAGCCCGCGGCCTCTGCATGCTTCATTAAGGAGAGGAAGTCGGAGCGGGCGGGGCCACTCGCACAAGTGTAGGCGATCCCCTTGCGGAAAAGGCAGCGCCAGGGGCCGCCCCTGAAGAAGGCAGTGTACTTGCCGACCTGCAGCCTCCTCAGCACCTGACGATTATTGGTGTGTATGGACTTGTCATCACAACAGACATTGCTGCCAGAAACCTATTGGAAGAAAAGGAAAATGGGGGATAGACGATGTAAGAAGATCGAGCAGTCGAAATGCGAACAAGCGAATCCTAATAAACCAACATCTAGCATCCAACGATGGGAACGGTAGAAGAACCAGGGGAGGGGAGCAAACCCTAGTTACCTCCGACCATGGGTCGTCGATGCCGGTGTTAGGGGTTCAGCGGAGCAATGTACTTATCTGGATCGTAGGTGCCCCACAAGTGCTTGATCCGCGTGTGACCGGCGGGGGCCTCCTTGCCGGCGGGAGGCTCTGCTTCGGTGGCTCCGTTGGTAGCGGGGACGGGGGCCTGGACGGGAACGGCAGCTGCCATCGATGCCTCGACTAGGGCCTAGACAGGGATGGCGGCTGCTTTCAATGCGTCTAGGGGGGCCGGCAAGGAGACGGGGGCCTCTTCGGTGGCGGCCTCGGAGGCAACGATGGACACCTTATCCTCCTCGGTCATCGCCGGCGCGGACGGGATATTCTTGGGAGTTATGCTGGTGGGATAGTGGAGAGGGTTGCGTGGGGAGAGTGGGCAAGAGTGGGAGTGGGTGTGCGGAGAGGGGTTCTATGGTTAAGGTGGATGGAAGCAAGGCACGTTTCATTGTACCACCGTGCACCACGACACGTGCACGGTACGTAACTTTTTTTCCCAGGCCCTGCATGGCAGTTCTGTATTGAGCCACATGCAAAGGGCGCATACACAATTTCTATGTACGAAGTTTGACACGGCCCTAAAATTAGCGATAGTTAAAAGTGTAAATGTAGAGGGGAAGGTAGGTGGCTGTATGGCGAGATTTGTGGGGTAGTGCTAGATCGGGTAGAGGGATGTGTTGATGAAGGCGGAGACGTTAGGTCTCGTCGAGCTCAGCTCTTTGGTCTCCGGCTAGCGCGTGCAAGCTTCTTACGGTCGGGCCCAGTTGGAAGTGAGATTGAGAGCCGCTGCGTAAAAAATGGGATATGTCTTATTAAAATCAAGTGGCAATAAATTGCAGCTATCCATTGACGACCGTGCACTCGATGACGCATGCGTTGTGGCGTAGTAGTAGCAGTAGTAGGCTTTTCAGACTTGATTAAACATGACATGACCGCTCGACAACTTTTTCCATGGACGACATCGTGTTCCTCCTTGTAGAAGTCTCGCTAAGGGAGACGTCCGTGTTGTCTCACGTTGGGGCCACATTGTAATATGAAGGGCACGACGTGTGCAACGATCATCGTTGGATCGCACAGAATCAACGGTTGGTGTGCACGATCCGCGTGACAACTGTGATAACCAATCAGGGAGTAGCAGACAGGGTGAGCACATGTTTGTGCTTCTACGAAAGATAGAGGGGGGGGGGGGAAACTGAGTAGTACCACATAAAACTAAGGGCGATACTGAGTAGTATAAAAATGGAAAGTGAGTGTCTTGTAAAATGAAATACATCGTGGCATACATCAAATTATGCCAAGATAGATCTTCCCATTAACCACACATGGATCCACCGGTGTCATTGCATGTGTGTTGTTTTCACAGACCACATATGGATCCACCAGTGTCATTGCATGTGTGTTATTCTCACAAACCATGTAAGGATCCACCGGTGTCATTGCATGTGTGTTCCTCTCATAGACCACACATGGATCCACCGGTGGCATCGCATGTCTGCTCTTTTCATGAACCACAGTTAGAGTCATCGCATGTCTGCTCTTTTCATGAACCACAACTAGAGTCATTGCATGTGTGTTCTAATCACAAACCATATCATGAACCACACCAAGTGTCATTGCATGTGTGTTCTTCTCATTAACCACACATGGATCCACCGGTGTCCTTGCATGTATGCTCTTCTCATTAACCACGGTTAGAGTCATTGCATGCCTGTTCTTCTCACAAACCACATATAACCAGTGTCATTGCATGTGTGTTCTTCCCACAGACCACACATGGATCCACCAGTGTCATTGCATGTGTGTTCTTCCCATGAACCACACATGGCTCCACTAGTGTTATTGCATGTCTGCTCTTTTCATGAACCACAGCTAGAGTCATTGCATGTGTGTTCTTCCCATGAACCACACATGGATCCACCTAGTCTCATCGCATGTGTGTTCTTCCCATGAACCACACATGGATCCACAAGTGTCATTGCATGTGTTATTCTCACAAACCACGTAAGGATCCATTGGTGTCATTGCATGCGTGTTCCTCTCATAGACCACACATGGATCCACTGGTGGCATCGCATGTCTGCTCTTTTCATAAACCACACTTAGAGTCATCGCATGTTTTCTGTTTTCATGAACCACAGCTAGAGTCATTGCATGTGTGTTCTTCCCACAAACCATATCATGAACCACACCTAGTGTCATTGGATGTGTGTTCTTCTCATTAAACACACATGGATCCATCGGTGTCATTGCATGTCTGCTCTTTTCATTAACTATAGTTAGAGTCATTGCATGTGTGTTCTTCTCACAAACCACATATCACCAGTGTCATTGCATGTGTTTTCTTCCCACAGACCACACATGGATCCACCAGTGTCATTGCATGTGTGTTCTTCCCATGAACCACACATGGATACACCAGTGTCATTGTATGTCTGCTCTTCTCATGAACCACAGCTATAGTCATTGCATGCGTGTTCTTCTCAGAAACCATATAAGGAACCACACCCAGTGTCATTGCATGTATGTTCTTCTCATTAACCACACATGGATCCACCGGTGTCATTGCATGTCTGCTCTTTTCATTAACCACAGTTAGAGTCATTGCATGTGTGTTCTTCTCACAAACCACATATCACTAGTGTCATTGCATGTGTGTTCTTCCCACATACCACACATGGATCCACCAGTGTCATTGGATGTGTGTTCTTCCCATGAACCACACACGGATCCACCAGTGTCATTGCATGTCTGCTCTTTTCATGAACCACAGCTAGAGTCACTACATGTGTGTTCTTCTCACAAACAACATATCACCAGTGTCATTGCATGTGTGTTCTTCCCATGAACCACACATGGATTCACCAGTGTCATTGCATGTGTGTTATTCTCACAAACCACGTAAGGATCCACCGGTGTCATTGCATGTGTGTTCCTCTCATAGACCACACATGGATCCACCGGTGGCATCGCATGTCAGCTCTTTTCATGAACCACAGTTAGAGTCATCGCATGTGTGCTCTTTTCATGAACCACAGCTAGAGTCATTGCATATCTGTTCTTCTCACAAACCATATCATGAACCACACCTAGTGTCATTGCATGTGTGTTCTTTCCATGAACCACACATGGATCCACCCAGTGTCATTGCATGTGTGTTCTTCCCATGAACCACACATGGATCCACCAGTGTCATTGCATGTGTGTTATTCTCACAAACCACGTAAGGATCCACCGGTGTCATTGCATGTGTGTTCCTCTCATAGACCACACATGGATCCACCGGTGGCATCGCATGTCTCCTCTTTTCATGAACCATAGTTAGAGTCATCGCATGTCTTCTCTTTTCATTAACCACAACTAGAGTCATTTCATGCGTGTTCTTCCCACAAACCATATCATGAACCACACCTAGTGTCATTGCATGTGTGTTCTTCTCATTAACCACACATGGATCCACCGGTGTCATTGCATGTCTGCCCTTTTCATTAACGACAGTTAGAGTCATTGCATGTGTGTCTTCTCACAAACCACACATGCATCCACCAGTGTCATTGCATGTGTGTTCTTCCCATGAACCACACATGGATACACCAGTGTCATTGTATGTCTGCTCTTCACATGAAACACAGCTAGAGTCATTGCATGCGTGTTGTTCTCACAAACCATATCATGAACCACACCCAGTGTCATTGCATGTGTGTTCTTCTCATTAACCACACATGGATCCACCGGTGTCATTGCATGTCTGCTCTTTTCATTAACGACAGTTAGAGTCATTGCATGTGTGTTCTTCTCAAAAACCACATATCACTAGTGTCATTGCATGTGTGTTCTTCCCACATACCACACATGGATGCACCAGTGTCATTACATGTGTGTTCTTCCCATGAACCACACATGGATCCACCAGTGTCATTGCATATCTGCTCTTTTCATGAACCACAACTAGAGTCATTGCATGTGTGTTCTTCTCACAAACAACATATCACAAACGGCATTGCATGTGTGTGTGCTTCCCATGAACCACACATGGATCCACCAGTGTCATTTCATGTTTCTTATTCTCATAAACCACGTAAGGATCTACCGGTGTCATTGCATGTGTGTTCCTCTCATAGACCACACATGGATCCACCGATGGCATCGCATGTCTGCTCTTTTCATGAACTACAGTTAGAGTCATCGCATGTCTGCTCTTTTCATGAACTACAGTTAGAGTCATCGCATGTCTGCTCTTTTTTGATGAACCACTGCTAGAGTCATTGCATGTGTGTTCTTCCAACAAACCATATCATGAACCACACCAAGTGTCATTGCTTGTGTGTTCTTCTCATTAACCACACATGGATCCACCGGTGTCATTGCATGTCTGCTCTTTTCATTAACCACAGCTGGAGTCATTGCATGTGTGTTCTTCTCACAAACCACATATCACCAGTGTCATTGCATGTGTGTTCTTCCCACATACCACACATGGATGCACCAGTGTCATTACATGTGTGTTCTTCCCATGAACCACACATGGATCCACCAGTGTCATTGCATATCTGCTCTTTTCATGAACGACAACTAGAGTCATTGCATGCGTCTTCTCACAAACCATATCATGAACCATACCCAGTGTCATTGCATGTGTGTTCTTCTCATTAACCACACATGGATCCACCGGTGTCATTGCATGTCTGCTCTTTTCATTAACCACAATTAGAGTCATTGCATGTGTGTTCTTCTCACAAACCACATATCACCAGTGTCATTGCATGTGTGTTCTTCCCACAGACCACACATGGGTCCACCAGTGTCATTGCATGTGTGTTCTTCCCATGAACCACACATGGATCCACTAGTGTCATTGCATGTCTGCTCTTTTCATGAACCACAGCTAGAGTCATTGCATATGTGTTGTTCTCACAAACCATATCATGAACCACACCCAGTGTCATTGCATGTGTGTTCTTCTCATTTACCACACATGGATCCACTGGTGTCATTGCATGTCTACTCTTCTCATTAACCACAGTTAGAGTCATTGCATGTGTATTCTTCTCACAAACCACATATCACCAGTGTCATTACATGTGTGTTCTTCCCACATACCACACATGGATCCACAAGTGTCATTGCATGTGTGTTCTTCCCATGAACCACACATGGATCCACCAGTGTCATTGCATGTCTGCTCTTTTCATGAACCACATCTAGAGTCATTGCATGTGTGTTCTTCTCACAAACAACATATCACCAGTGTCATTGCATATGTGTTCTTCCCATGAACCACACATGGATCCACAAGTGTCATTGCATGTGTGTCATTCTCACAAACGACGTAAGGATCCACCGGTGTCATTGCATGTGTGTTCCTCTCATAGACCACACATGGATCCGCCGGTGGCATCGCATGTCTACTTTTTTCATGAACCACAGTTAGAGTCATCGCATGTCTGCTCTTTTCATGAACCACAACTAGGGTCATTGCATGCGTGTTCTTCCCACAAACCATATCATGAACCCCACCTAGTGTCATTGCATGTGTGTTCTTCGCATTAACCACACATGGATCCATCGGTGTCATTGCATGTCTACTCTTTTCATTAACCAGAGTTAGAGTCATTGCATGTGCATGTGTTCTTCTCACAAACTACATATCACCAGTGTCATTGCATGTGTGTTCTTCCCACAGACAACACATGGATCCACCCGTGTCATTGCATGTGTGTTCTTCCCATGAACAAAACATGGATACACCAGTGACATTGTATGTCTGCTCTTCTCATGAACCACATCTAGAGTTATTGCATGCGTGTTCTTCTCACAAACCATATCATGAACCACACTAATGTCATTCCATGTGTGTTCTTCTCATTAACCACACATGGATCCACCGGTGTCAGTGCATGTCTGATCTTTTCATGAACCACAGTTAGAGTCATTGCATGTGTGTTCTTCTCACAAACCACATATCACCAGTGTCATTGCATGTGTATTCTTCCCACAGACCACACATGGATCCACCAGTGTCATTGCATGTGTGTTCTTCCCATGAACCATACATGGATTCACCAGTATCATTGCATGTCTGCTCTTTTCATGAACCACAACTAGAGTCATTGCATGTGTGTTCTTCTCACAAACCACATATCACCAGTGTCATTGCATGTGTATTCTTCCCACAGACCACACATGGATCCACCAGTGTCATTGCATGTGTGTTCTTCCCATGAACCATACATGGATTCACCAGTATCATTGCATGTCTGCTCTTTTCATGAACCATAACTAGAGTCATTGCATGTGTGTTCTTCTCACAAACAAGATATCACCAGTGTCATTGCATGTGTGTTCTTGCCATGAACTACACATGGATCCACCAGTGTCATTTCATGTGTGTTATTCTCATAAACCACGTAAGGATCTACCGGTGTCATTGCATGTGTGCTCCTCTCATAGACCACACATGGATCCACCGGTGGCATCGCATGTCTGCTCTTTTCATGAACCACCGTTAGAGTCATCGCATGTCTGCCTTTTCATGAACCACAGCTAGAGTCATTGCATGTGTGTTTTTCCCACAAACCATATCATGAACCACACCCAGTGTCATTGCATGTGTTTTCTTCTCATTAACCACACATGGATCCACCGGTGTCATTGCATGTCTACACTTTTCATTAACCACAGCTAGAGTCATTGCATGCGTGTTCTTCTCACAAACCACATATCACCAGTGTCATTGCATGTGTGTTCTTCCCACAGGCCACACATGGATCCAGCTGTGTCATTGCATGTGTGTTCTTCCCATGAACCACACATGGATCCACAAGTGTCATTGCATGTCTGCTCTTTTCATGAACCACATCTAGAGTCATTCCATGTGAGTTCTTCTCACAAACCATATCATCAACCACACCAGTGTCATTGTATGTGTGTTCTTCTCATTAACCACACATGGATCCACCGGTGTCATTGCATGTTTGCTCTTTTCATTAACCACAGTTAGAGTCATTGCATGTGTGTTCTTCTCACAAACCACATATCACCAGTGTCATTGCATGTGTGTTCTTCCCACAGACCACACATGGATCCACCAGTGTCATTGCATGTGTGTTCTTCCCATGAACCGCAGATGGATACACCAGTGTCATTGTATGTCTGCCCTTCTCATGAACCACAACTAGAGTCATTGCATGCGTGTTCTTCTCACAAACCATATCATGAACCACACCCAGTGTCATTGCATGTGTGTTCTTCACATTAACCACACATGGATCCACCGGTGTCATTGCATGTCTGCTCTTTTCATTAACCATAGTTAGAGTCATTGCATGTGTGTTCTTCTCACAAACCACATATCACCAGTGTCATTGCATGTGTATTCTTCCCATAGACCACACATGGATCCACTAGTGTCATTGCATGTGTGTTCTTCCCATGAACCACACATGGATCCACAAGTGTCATTGCATGTCTGCTATTTTCATGAACCACAGTTAGAGTCATTGCATGCGTGTTCTTCTGACAAACCATATCATGAACCACACCCAGTGTCATTGCATGTGTGTTTTTCCCACAAACCATATCATGAACCACACCCAGTGTCATTGCATGTGTGTTCTTCTCATTAACCACACATGGATCCACCGGTGTCATTGCATGTCTACTCTTTTCATTAACCACAGCTAGAGTCATTGCATGCGTGTTCTTCTCACAAACCACATATCACCAGTGTCATTGCATGTGTGTTCTTCCCACAGGCCACACATGGATCCAGCTGTGTCATTGCATGTGTGTTCTTCCCATGAACCACACATGGATCCACAAGTGTCATTGCATGTCTGCTCTTTTCATGAACCACATCTAGAGTCATTCCATGTGTGTTCTTCTCACAAACCATATCATCAACCACACTAGTGTCATTGTATGTGTGTTCTTCTCATTAACCACACATGGATCCACCGGTGTCATTGCATGTCTGCTCTTTTCATTAACCACAGTTAGAGTCATTGCATGTGTGTTCTTCTCACAAACCACATATCACCAGTGTCATTGCATGTGTGTTCTTCCCACAGACCACACATGGATCAACCAGTGTCATTGCATGTGTGTTCTTCCCATGAACCACACATGGATACACCAGTGTCATTGTATGTCTGCCCTTCTCATGAACCACAACTAGAGTCATTGCATGCGTGTTCTTCTCACAAACCATATCATGAACCACACCCAGTGTCATTGCATGTGTGTTCTTCACATTAACCACACATGGATCCACCGGTGTCATTGCATGTCTGCTCTTTTCATTAACCATAGTTAGAGTCATTGCATGTGTGTTCTTCTCACAAACCACATATCACCAGTGTCATTGCATGTGTATTCTTCCCACAGACCACACATGGATCCACTAGTGTCATTGCATGTGTGTTCTTCCCATGAACCACACATGGATCCACAAGTGTCATTGCATGTCTGCTATTTTCATGAACCACAGTTAGAGTCATTGCATGTGTGTTCTTCTCACAAACCACATATCACTAGTGTCATTGCATGTGTGTTCTTCCCACAGACCACACATGGATCCACCAGTGTCATTGCATGTGTGTTCTTCCCATGAACTACCGATGGTTACACCAGTGTCATTGTATGTCTGCTCTTCTCATGAACCACAACTAGAGTCATTGCATGCGTGTTCTTCTCACAAACCATATCATGAACCACACCCAGTGTCATTGCATGTGTGTTCTTCTCATTAACCACACATGGATCCACCGGTGTCATTGCATGTCTTCTCTTCTCATTAACCATAGTTAGAGCCATTGCATGGGTGTTCTTCTCACAAACCACATATCACTAGTGTCATTGCATGTGTGTTCTTCCCACATACCACACATGGATCCACCAGTGTCATTGCATGTGTGTTCTTCCCATGAACCACACATGGATCCACCAGTGTCATTGCACGTCTACTCTTTTCATGAACCACAGCTAGAGTCATTGCATGTGTGTTCTTCCCACAAGCCATATCATGAACCACACCCAGTGTCATTGCATGTGTGTTCTTCTCATTAACCACACATGGATCCACCGGTGTCATTGCATGTCTGCTCTTCTCATTAACCACAGTTAGAGTCATTGCATGTGTGTTCTTCTCACAAACCACATATCACTAGTGTCGTTGCATGTGTGTTCTTCCCACAGACCACACATGGATCCACCAGTGTCATTGCATGTGTGTTCTTCCCATGAACGACACATGGATCCACCAGTGTCATTGCATGTCTGCTCTTTTCATGAACCGCAGCTAGAGTCATTGCATGTGTGTTCTTCTCACAAACCACATATCACTAGTGTCATTGCATGTGTGTTCTTCCCACAGACCACACATGGATCCACCAGTGTCATTGCATATGTGCTCTTCCCATGAACCACACATGGATCCACTAGTGTCATTGCATGTCTGCTCTTTTCATGAACCACACCTAGAGTCATTGCATGTGTGTTCTTCCCTTCAACCACACATAGATCCACCCAGTGTCATTGCATGTGTGTTCTTCCCATGAACCACACATGGATCCACCAGTGTCATTGCATGTGTGTTATTCTCACAAACCACGTCAGGATTCACTGGTGTCATTGCATGTGTGTTCCTCTCATAGACCACACATGGATCCACCAGTGGCATCACATGTCTGCTCTTTTCATGAACCATAGTTAGAGTCATCGTATGTCTGCTCTCCTCATGAACCACAGCTAGAGTCATTGCATGCGTGTTCTTCTCACAAACCATATCATGAACCACACCCAGTGTCATTGCATGTGTGTTCTTCTCATTAACCTCACATGGATCCACCAGTGTCATTGCATGTCTGCTCTTCTCATTAACCACAGCTAGAGTCATTGCATGTCTGTTCTTTTCACAAACCACATATCAACAGAGTCATTGCATGTGTGTTCTTCCCACAGACCACACATGGGTCCACCAGTGTCATTGCATGTGTGTTCTTCCCATGAACCACACATGGATCCACCAGTCTCATCGCATGTCTGCTCTTCTCATGAACCACAGCTAGAGTCATTGCATGTTTGTTCTTGTCACAGACCACATATCACTAGTGTCATTGCATGTGTGTTCTTCCCACAGACCACACATGGATCCACCAGTGTCATTGCATGTGTGTTCTTCCCATGAACCACACATGGATCCACTAGTGTCATTGCATGTCTGCTCTTTTCATGAACCACAGCTAGAGTCATTGCATGTGTGTTCTTCCCATGAACCACACATGGATCCACCTAGTGTCATTGCATGTGTGTTCTTCCCATGAACCACACATGGATCCACCAGTGTCATTGCATGTGTGTTATTCTCTCAAACCACGTAAGGATCCACCGGTGTCATTGCATGTGTGTTCCTCTCATAGACCACACATGGATCCACCGGTGGCATCACATGTCTGCTCTTTTCATGAACCACAGTTAGAGTCATCGCATGTATGCTCTTTTCATGAACCACAGCTAGAGTCATTGCATGTGTGTTCTTCTCACAAACCATATCATGAACCACACCTAGTGTCATTGCATGTGTGTTCTTCTCATTAACCACACATGGATCCACCAGTGTCATTGCATGTCTGCTCTTCTCATTAACTACAGCTAGAGTCATTGCATGTCTATTCTTTTCACAAACCACATATCACCAGAGTCATTGCATGTGTGTTCTTCCCACAGACCATATCATGAACCACACCCAGTGTCATTGCATGTGTGTTCTTCTAATGAACCACACATGGATCCACCAGTGTCATCGCATGTCTGCTCTTTTCATGAACGACAGCTAGAGTCATTGCATGTGTGTTCTTCTCACATAACAGATATCACCAGTGTCATTGCATGTGTGTTCTTCCCACAGACCACACATTGATACCACATCTTGAGTCATTGCATGTGTGTTCTTCCCATGAACCACACATGGATCCACCCAGTGTCATTGCATGTGTGTTCTTCCCATGAACCACACATGGATCCACCAGTGTTATTGCATGTGTGTTATTCTCACAAACCACGTAAGGATCCACCGGTGTCATTGCATGTTTGTTCCTCTCACAGACCACACCTGGATCCACCGGTGGCATCACATGTCTGCTCTTTTCATGAACCATCGTTAGAGTCATCGCATGTCTGCTCTTTTCATGAACCATAGCTAGAGTCATTGCATGTGTGTTCTTCTCACAAACCATATCAGGAACCACACCCAATGTCATTGCATGTGTGTTCTTCTCATTAACCACACATGGATCCACCAGTGTCATTGCATGTCTGCTCTTCTCATTAACCATAGCTAGATCCACCAGTGTCATTGGATGCATGTTCTTTTCATAAACTGCACATGGATACTAATTAACCTTAGGAGAGCCCTAACCTTAGCGTTAGACCGAGTCTTCTAGAAGGCACGCCCTAACACAATTGTTCTGCTAGACGATTGTTACATACCGTTAGATCGGGGGACTTGGATGATTGGGATTGTTTTCGTGAGATCGATCCGCGAGTAGTTTGTTCTGCGGCATGATTGGCCACACTTGCTCTGGACATACTGGCAACACCGGGGGCTCCCCTGTTGCGAGTGTCACGACTCACGAGTTGAGCGGGCCATATCCCAGTGTCACGTCCCCATTACTTATCTTCCTCCCCGTACTTCTCTTCCTTCCCCTCAAAGCCACATTCCCCACTTCACTCCCATCCTGCCATAGCCGCAAGCCGACGGCGCCTCCATCCCAATCCCCTCTCCGGCAGCCACCCCCTCCCCTCTCGCCATGGGTTCAAGGGGAGACGGCGAGGAAACGCATCATGACGACAGGGACGGTGATTTCGATGTGAGTTGTCTCATCTCTATCTCTATCATCTGTGGCCAGTTATCTATTTTTTGAGCCAAATCTACTCCGTTTAATCATGCACGTATGATGTGTTAGGCCAACCAGACGATGTATGACGCCGACTATCACGGTTTAGCGGATGAAGATAGTCGTCTGCTATGTAAACATGGATATGTGCCCGCTAAATTTGTAGCGTTCGAAGGACGAAACGCAGGCAGGAGGTTTCTACGGTGTCATGGACATCATGCAATGATGCGAGGTGGAAGTTGCGGTGTTGTCAAGTGGGTAGATCTAGAGTGGCCCAAATCGATGCAGAAAACGCTGGACAAACTATGGGAAATGACTGTTGAGTTAAAAGAATCCGCATTCAGCTCACTTCTTGACAGTGTTGAGATGAAGCTATGGGAACCAGTTGACACGACCAATCATAAGCGAGATCTCATGGGGGTGGAAGACAAGGTTAGAAAAGTCGAGAAGGAGAGGGACGCGGCGTTGGCCCTGAAGGCTAAAGCAGAGTAAGAACTAACTCAAGCAAGGAAGGATCTTCACCAGGACAAAGTCCTACAGTTCACAACTATGATTATTGACAAGTGCATGAGGAAAGATGTAGAGAAACAATTGAAACTATGCAAGGAAGATGCTAAAAGGAAGGAGCAGACGATTCGATCCTTGCTCTCGTAGGAAGATGCGCATAGGGCTAAGATTAGGAAGATCAAGGAGATGTGTGATAACTAGTTCTATTTAGCTTAAGCTCCGTGCCTTTTTTAAGTTGTAATACTTGTACTTGTTGACCTAGCGGTCTGAACTATTGGCCCCGGAGTCCTGGGAGTAAAACAATTGGTCGCCCGTTAATCTATCTTAACCCTGCATTACTTCCTTTTGTATGACCAATGCCCCTTGGATATTCCGCCCGTCACTTCGTCGTCCTCGTGTACAAATAGGAGGCGCCATAGCTCATCGCTTCGTCGCCCATCCCCTCGCCATCTCCAATCTCCACCGCGCCATCCACCCCCTCGCTCCCTCTCCAATCTCCACCGTGCCGCCATGGAGTTGCCCTCGCTGAACTTCTACGAGGCGGTGATGTTTGCGCACTTCGACATCCTTGCACTGCCGGCCGCGACGGGGCCCCACGGATGGTGCATCAGCTATGCGGGGGTGCCGGTGGCTCCGCTCCTCGTCCCTAGCGGAGCCGTGATGGAGAGAAAAATCGCGGCGCGCTGCCGCCAGATGCCTGCGTGGAAGAGGGCGCTGCCCCGGTACGCGGCGGCCAACCCGTACTGGCTGACGCTGTTCAAGAAGGAGCAGAAGGCAAACATTGGCAACCGCATCGTTTACGTGCGCGTGGTGCACTAGGATCTCCGTAACCGAGAAGGGCGGGAGAGGTTCTAGTCCGTCCCTGGACGGACCAAGTTCACCATCATCGCTGGCGCTCGCCGCGAAGAGGTGCTTCGTCTCGCGTACAATGCGGAAATCGTGGAGGTTCCGGCCGATGAAGACGAGGAAGCCGGCGGCTCGGAGGACAGTGGCAGCGGAAGTGAAATTGTTGACTAGTGGTTGAATTAATGTAGGATGTGAAATCGCACCTTTGTTTAGAAGAATTTGTGGTTGAATTAATGAAATGCCTCGATTTAGATCTCTGTCTCGATTAATTTATGATTTAGATCAATTTCTGCCTCGATTTAGATCTCTGCCCCGGATTGGGAACGTGACCGTGGACCAAAGACCCCCTTTCTACTAGTGTATTCTGACATTGGTGGTTTGTTTAAACGTAATCTACGTGGATTTGGCCGCATGCAAATGGCACAACCACAATTTATAAAGTGGAAGCACGTACACCCAGTTACTGGAGATCTGGGAGCTTCGCCAGATGTAGGGGATGCAGGAGCAGAGAGACAGTGAGATAGACGTGCTCAAGATTAGGCCAGAAAGTGGTACCCATTTTCTCCTCATCTGGGCATTATCGGTGAGAACATTGTTGTTTATGTTGCCACGTCGTTGTGCAGCATATGAAATAAGTTGCTGCTTCATGGAGTGTGGCAGCTTAAATAATTTATTTATGTGCCACTTACATTCCGTCATATTTGGAGACCTCCTGCCCCTCAGCAATCGTGGAGCAAGCGTGGATCCTTGTTTTCAGAAAGCAGTGGCACAATCACAATTTCGGATTCAACTACTGACTCGGGCATTTCCAAACCCTAAGTCGCGCTACATTTTACTCAGAGAACGTGGGTAGATTGTTTCGCCCAGCAACATGCCACACACAGAGCTCCAGAATTTAATAGAATTACATATATAGGTTCAAGTTCAACACACTACTATGCATCTTCATTGCCAGCAGCCTTCTTCCGCAGCCTGGGTGCCAAGCCTTCACGTCCACTGGCTTCTTCATTTCCTACCTTCTTCCTCTTCCTCGGTGCCAATTTTCTTAGCTTCACGTACTCTGCATCGCCGGTACAATGGGCACCAGAATTGTGTCCAGCATCATCTTTCCACTCATTTTTAATTTCTTTAGGCAGCAAAATGACTGACCCGGCAGTCATGTTTCTAACCTTGCGGCGCTTCCTGTCAAAGAAACAAGACTGTTGCATAACTGCTCAATATCTACAGAGTAAATAAAACAAAAATTACAATTCAGCACAAACATGCGAACCCCAAGCGACCTTTGCTTACCAGGAGCTAATTGGGTTCGAGCAACCACCCTGTCCAAGAATAGAAGGGCGACTCCTAGTTGCAGCAGCTTCCACATCCAGTACATCACAATTCAGCTCAAACATGCAATCCGAAGCATACCTTTGCATCAACCCAATTTGCTGACTGTCACACGTTATAGGAACCATGATGCCACGTTCATCCATGAAGCTGAACTTTGCAGTCTGCTTCGACCATACTTCAACATGATTACGCAGAGCAGAAATCATACCAGATATAGTGCAGATCTACGCAGGCGCTTCTTCCATCGTGAAACAATGGCTTCCATACCACTTGCCCTTGGAGTCGTACCTGTAGAGGACTACCGTAACCAGGTAAGGGGGTCCGCGCAGATCCCACTTGATAGAAAACTATGGACAAAATATGTTTGTCAACGTTGGGCTAACGAACAATTTGAGGTTCAGTAGCCAGCTAGCAGTTGTAATTAGTGCGAATAGCAAAGAGAAGGGTAGCTCACCCGCTTGTAGGCAGAACTTCTTCTTCCTTGATAGTAGGATCTGCCATCCTCCGAACTTCTCGGCTTGTCGGTGGCGGAGGCGGGCTAGAGCCTCGCAATGGCAGCTACGGCATGCACCATTGGAGCTCGGTATCAGCGACTGGGCGCAGTAACTTGGCCCCGGAAGTCAAATGTCCGAAGGGATCGTCCTGCCTGGAGGGTGGATTCCGACGCCGTCGGTGCTAGGGGAAAGCTAGGAATGGATTTGTGAAATTGGTCAACGCATCCAATCCACTTAGCTGCTCGATTTGCCTACGAGGTCGCCGCGTTGGTGCACGCGTCACGGACAGATAACCGACATGTGGGTCCCGACCGTCTACTTCATGGGGTGGTTTAACGGAATGTTTGTATTTGGCAGGGGTGAGATGAGTTTGCCTCGAAATGGCCCCTCTGAGTAGTTGGTGGCTCAACTTTTTGAAACGCGGTAATTTCAGGCAACTTAGGTACCGCCATGCGCTGGCCTACCAACTTTGGTACCGCAGACGAACAAGCCCCTAAGGAGGAGGATCAACGACCGAGACTTCGTGTCCTTGGCAGAATTGCTTACCAAAGTAGACTATTTCGTGAAACGAGAGGTGGGGGCTCGACGTAGCCTTAGGAGAAGGCAGCCGCGCCCCCGCCTCGACCCTGATCCCTAGGCACGGAACAAGGCAACACGATAGTGCCCGCACCTCACAGGCTGTGGGACGCATCCCACCTCGTGCACCTGCAAGAAGTCAAGAACGATCGCTCCACTCGGGCGACCCTCTAAAGCGTCTTCGAGTGAGCCACCAAGAAGCAAGACTCCTGCACCGCCCGTAGACCGTGTATCAGTGACCATCTCTAATACCGCGGGGTGAGGGATCGCTCCCTCAGGTGATTCGGCTGCCGACCCCTGAGCGCATTTTTCTCGGGTGTCCCTAGGAAAAAACAACTCCCGCCCTCGACAAAAGAGTGCCTTCAACCGTTCGATGTGGGAGGTGGGATAGGCAGCGCCAAAAGGCTTTGAACGTTTCCCCCTTCCCGTGCGACAAAGCGGTAAGGGTGTAGGGAAGTAAGCCATACACAGTAGGCAGGCTCCCCAGCGAAAAGTACGCCCTCCTTGCAGGTGGTGCGAGGCACCCGGGGAGCATGACACGCTCACTGAGAAGACCCGGTAAGCTGCACCCAGAGAAATCAATGTGCGCTGCCACTTTCCCGCTTGGGGGATACAAAAAACTAGGGCAACATGACCTAGGATGACCCGGGGCACACATGCATGGGAGGGGCAACCCTCCCAACACTTGCTACATTTGGTGACTCACGGGTTAACACTCGGGATGCCTCTCTGGGCTTCCCCGCTGTTGGTCTCACGAGGTGGAAGAATCCATCAGTGAGCAGATCCCGAGGGGGTGTCTAAAGGAGATATGCCCTAGAGGTCAATAATAAAGATGTTTTTATTGTCATATCTCATCAGTTTGTAATAGTTTTATACCATGCTATAACTATATCAAACTGAAAAATTGGTCCATGTGTTATATGTAAACAAACCAAGTCACTAGTATCCTCTAGTAGACTAGGTCGTTGGTCATGATACAATTATGTAAATTGACAACGAGGTCACTTCATTAGATGAATGATGTGATAGACACACACCCAATCGTAGTATTGCAATGTGATCCAGTCACAACGTTCAACATTGTGATTACTAGTATGGCATAGTAACTTATTCCTTTGACCGTGAGATAATGTTTAATCACTACCACCCGTGGCTGCTTTGATTGCATCAACCGTCACACCGTAAAATTTTGATAATAAAGGTGTATATTGGGTATTCCATAGGGGTATGTTGAGGCGTATGTATCAAGATCCGGATTTTCCCATCAAAGTGACAGATAGATACCCTGGGCCCACTCGATGAGATTACATCTACAAGTTTGCAAACATGTGGCTAGGTCACATGGATGTAATATCATGAGAATGAGTAAATGTGTTTGTCGGTAACAATGTTGAACTAGGTATATCAATACCAAAGATCAGATCTTGGAAAAACTAGGTATCGTAGAGCAAAGGGAATGATACTCGATGTTCAAGGTTCAAGCGATCAAGTTATTCGTGGAATGCATGGGGCCATCATGACTGTTGGTCATTGATCCGAGAGGTGTCTCGATCATGCCTGTGTATTCCAGAACTGTAGGGTGTCACGCTTAAAGGTAGATGACGCTTAGGGATTGATTCGAGATCTAGGAGGAAAGAAAGAACACATGAACTGTTACGGGATGATCCTGAAAGTGTTTTGAGATATCCGATGATAATCAGAGGGATCCGAAAGGTGTTTCGGAGTATGAGGTCATAAATAATATGGATACAATATTAATTAGTTGAATTAATATTCAAAATATATTTTAATTGATTTTAGGGGTAGCCTACCTAATTGGGCCTTTCCTAGAGGGAAATGCCCATCTAAGGAGGCGCCCCAAGGACGAGCCAAGGGAGCCAGCTGCCATGGTCTTACCCGCACATGGGGACCACCTAGGCCGGTAGTGGGATTAGTCCCACCCCACCTGGCTCATGGTGGTACACCCCTCCTCCTCCTATATAAAGAGGGGATCCCCCACCCCTCAAGTCCATCCCAAAATTGGGGTTTCCTATTCTCTCTCCCTCTCCCTCACGTGTGGTTCACAAGTAGGAATAAGCATGCATGGATAGGGATTTCTCCACCATAGGCACGCTGTCATGCTACTGGACTCTCGGTCTGGATCAATCTTCTTCCACTACTTAACTAGACCTGATCCTGAGGACGTCTCTAACCTGGATGTGTGTAAAGCCACGAGGCACCGCCACTTGTGGTGCTAGTCGCTTGGAACTTGGACGTCTACATGACCTTGAGGTCGGCTATGTCGTACGACTACATCATCCACGTTTCTCATCAAATGTTAACCACTTTCGATCTTTACGGTATGAACACCGAATCCCTCTCGTTACTTTACATATACCTAGATAGATCTTAGCCATGGTGTTCATGTCGTTATGGAACCCTTTAGTGTCCCCCTCGAAAACATTCTTGCGCATGCGACACAAGTTTCGTAGCGCAAGTACTGCCTCTAGAGGCAAATCTTGTGGATGGAGATGGATGAGTGGTTTGTCGCGCACTCATCTTGATTATCATCCATCCGGGATACCTTGCTAATGGATAATCACGTTGAATTGCTCATATCTTTCTCCTCAGAATCACTCTCCTATGTTGTCCATTGGCACACGAAAGGAAGAAGATCCAGCTGACTTCTTCATCCCATTCCAGATCTCATGGTTAACGCATATTATACGGTGCAAGAATTACTAGCGACATTGGTTGTTTAAGTCCTATATAATATGTTCCTTTACCACCAGAACTTCCATAGTAGGTTATTACAACTTGGTAAATAACCCATAATCATATCATTATGAAAATAGAATTTTTTGACCTTTTTGAAATGCAGGTTATGAGAATATTGGATTTGCAAATACTTGATAGAAAATAACCAAAGGACATGAGCAAGTGTGAACTTGCGTTTTGTGATTGCAAGATTATGCAGTCACGGTCTTCGAGACAATAGAAGATCCAATCTCTGGAAAATAGCATCATTGGTCCGGTAAGGACTAATGTCTAAAGAAGCAAGATGCAATTATGCATAAGTAATGTAATGCAACTTTTGTAAACTTGAACCCCCGGAATAAACATCGATGATCTAGGGTTTGGGAGCGTGTGATGACCTCTTTGGAATGTCTTGCCCTTTTATATTAGTTTCACAATTGTGCTTCTTATTAGGCTTGTGAGTGTGTGTGAAATTACTTACAAGTGCTAGAAGGTAACATGCAATAACATAACACTCAGGTGTTGATACATAGTTAAAACATTTTATATAAAGATTGTGATTATATTATAGCCTTTAAGGAAATAGCTACATCTTACTTTTAATGTATCTTAAAATAATAACTTTTGAAGAAAAGCTTATATTACAAAATAAAAACATTAACACTTGAAGTTCACTAGTATTAGGGTTTCTTTTAACCCTACTTATTATTAAATAAAACAATTGCTTCAATGGGTTAACATATTACTTATAGTTGAAACTTATATGTTATTTATATGCGATGATACTATAATCTTCTTACTTCATAATACTCCATAGATTTAAATAAGAGTAGCATTACTCTTATTTGAGTGGTGGTTTGTTGTTATTGTAAGTGAATGAGGTAATTTATCCACTTAGGATTTAGTGATTATACTTTATAAACATTTATGTTGAATTATTTGGACTATTTATGAGTTACCCTTAGACGTTAAATTAATAATAGTAAAGACACGAGCAAAAAAATTATATACCTTTAATGCATTAAAATAAAGGAAAATGGTTTAAATAATATTTGTTAAACCTTTACATCTTATTTTACTTAAAATGTGAAAGGTCGTATTTTTAATGTGTAGATTTTATTTTTGTGATGATTTGGGTATATTATATGCATTTTTATGATTTTAATTATTAAGATATAATATTTATAAGCTTTATTACTTTATAAATACTTAATAAATAATAAATATTTAGTTGAGTGACATAACAATGTATGATCATAGTTTAAAATTGTATATATTGTTTTTCTAAGAATTTCGATATGTTATACTTATTTTTCTGAATTTAAATGATAAAATATGCTTTTTTCAATATTTATACTTAATAGAATATTTGCTAAATAATAGCATATTTTATTTAGGTTGTATAAAAAATATGATAATAGATTTAAATTGTAGATTTTATTTTTCTAAAGCTTTTGATATATAATACATACTTTTATGAATTGTAAAAAAGTTATTGAATTAACAAGATTTATTCAATTTCTGAAATGAAATAATTCAATGTGTTTATGATGTCATG
Organism: Avena eriantha; assembly: GCA_910589775.1. Lineage (NCBI taxonomy): Eukaryota > Viridiplantae > Streptophyta > Magnoliopsida > Poales > Poaceae > Avena > Avena eriantha. Next base: position 491,436,146 of record OU342741.1, on the reverse strand, counting down.
CTGATTTCAGCATGCGTGAGATGGTTTTTCACCGTGACTATTTCTAGCCTTAGTCAATGACTGGTGGGGTCTAGTCCATGTCAGTCGCCACGTGGGCAAGGACTGGATCAACACGCTGACGTGGCCAGGGATGACACAGTCATGACGTCATCGTGACACCAACCCGGCCTCCACTGCCAGCAAATGGTCACCGGCGGCGAGCTTGGCCACACCGACAAGCGTGGATGGTGGTGCTGGATACACAAAGAAACGAGGAACCTACTGCTACTAGTTACACTTGGTTTTGGTCACCAGAACCTCATCGGTGACGAGCTTCCGCGACGATGTAGTCGGGACTCCCGCGGACAGGTGGCTACGACGAGCGCGTGACGAATCGGGGCAGAGAAGAGAATCAAGAAGCTTACAAGGAACAAGACGAGATTGATGGGGAGGAAGGGGCTTGCTGGAATCGCCGATAGACGATGCGAAGCTCGTCGAAGATGAGGTGCCGATTGTGTTGCTACGGGCCTCCCCGGGTTGTGTTGCTTGGGGAAATCGAGCGAGAAGAAACATAGGAACACCGTGTTGGCCTCAGTTGGCCAAAGTACGATCAGGAATAGCAGCTTCCGGAAGCTCCGGTGAGCTAGGGTTCATAAGCTTGCGCAGAGAGAGAGAGAGGAAGAGAGCGCGCGAGAGGGAAATGGATGAGGATGAAGGAGAGTACGTGTGTGGGGATTCTTATCCTCTCGAATGACATCAGCACATGCACGAATCGCGACGCGATAACGGCGGACGATATAGCACCAGCCAGCAAGCTACTTCTTGTCAATGGGGAAGATGATGATGATATTTTGCTGAGAACCCCTGGCATATTTTTAGTCTCAACCATCGGTCCTTATCTTCTGGTCCCACCTATCCTTTAGTACGTGGGTTTACCCAGTTGGGTCAGTTTATTAGGCTTTGACAAAGTGAGCGAGATATGTAGCTTCTGCACGCGGTAGATAGAAAGGAAGGAACATGGGCTGTGGGCCAAATCCGGACTATGCTGATCTTTTCTTTTTCTTTCCTATTTTCTATTTTATTTTCCCGATTTGTATTTTTAAAACTATTTTGAATTAATAATTTAGGATTTGAATTTTACTAGTAATATTTTTTGATTATGTACTGAATATTTTCATATATTTGTATACTCGAACTTCTCTAGAATGAATTCTAAATTATAATTTAAATTATTTATGTATTTTCAAATCTAGATTTAATATTATAGACTTCTATTATTCTTATGATGCATAAACCATTTGTAAAATCAACTTGGGACAACTTGGTTTTACACTTTACTTTTTATTTACTAAAAATACAGTATTATTGTTTTCTTATTTGATGAATATGATCATTAATATTTTGTAAAAAACTATGTTTTGAATTTTCTTCACATAATATACAATAAAATAAGTAAAGAAAATCTTACTATTTATACATGAAAACTTGGTTCTCCTTGTAACTTATAGTTTTTAGGAAACTTTCTAATAGTGGCCATACATTATGTTTTGTCACATAAGCCCTAAAGAATTGTTGTGGTGAGTAATAGTTATAAGTCTTGGTTATGTCATTATATATGGATAAGAATAACTGATATAGAAATTAGGGTTTCAAATTACAAGTAGTTACTATGAGTTTTAGAGGATTTAATATACTTATGTTCTTTTATGGATATTGATGAAGACTAAAGGCTAATGAACATTGCCTTCATGTTTGTGATCATGAATGATATAACAATCTAAAATAAGATAGTAGGATTGTTTTCTAAGGTGACTTATGAGAAAGAGATGATAATAATGGTTTTTAAGCACACATGATTTTAACGTTTTGAAGTAATAAAGATGTGTTTAAGTTATTGGCTATTGAATAATGTTCTTACAAACAATTGTCAACGTAAATGGTTGATCAAGCATATGTAATGGATATCAATCTTGCTATAGAACTAAAGTTGAATGTTTATCAAGAATTCCTATCATCCATGCTTCATAAACATTTACGTCTAATAAAGGAATTCTTTTCCTAGATATACTACTTATCCATATCCATCATCATGTATCAACATGATGAGCTTTACTGCACAATTATACTCTTACCAATACTTTCTCCTCCTAAAATCATTTTTGAATCCAATGATCTTGACATTAAATCTCTATACGTTCTTCTAATAAATATAACTCTCACTTCTAGAATACTTCTAATGAGTTCACTTCCACTTGAATGATTACTCTCTTTCTTAATAAATGACTTTGTAATCTCACTTATGAATCTCAAAAGCCTGTCACTAAAGCCTTTCATATACTTATCATTTAATAACTTCCAATCCATCAACTATGTACGTTTAACTCCATTGATACTTTTCTTACTTACTTATAATCAATATTCCTCTAATAAATCACTTCCACTTCAACTTATACCACTGTAACTTATCATGGCTAATATTAAGATAATATATCTATACTAGAGTTGGATCATGTTCTTTGCACCAATGTCACTTATGCATCATACGATCAATCCCTCTTAGTGAATTAAGCATGATCATTATAATCTTTTGATCATCTATGGCTTAGGTTTCCACTTGGTTAATCAAGGCTTTCATCCATACAACACCAAACTTATATTCTAATTATGTTCTTAGAAGTTCCATTTGATTAAGAGGTATTATTTAATGATTATGCCTACTTGATCCAATAACATTACTTCTTGGTAACTATATCTTCAATATTCATCCTTATGATCCTCTTTGTTACCAACATATATCTTTATTTAAGATAACTCTTTTCTCCCATTCAGGAGTGAGTTAACTCGATCAATCACCACTTTGTTTAATTCTCTTCTAACACTTTCATCCTAAATATGATATCTAAAACTAGCCTAACTATTTACCTCTTCTTACTTCTTTTTTTAAAGGCATTGAAATGAATGTTCTGATAATACAAGAGTTGATAGATCAAGGATTGATCACCCACAATTGATGATCAACACATATTAGGATAAGGTTCAAAAGAAATGATAAGGATTGGTATGGAAAGAAATATATGTGGTGAAGGGTCTTAACTCGGTTGCATTCCTACTCAATATAATTAAAGATTTAGGTTTAATTATTACCATGGTGCTCATGGTAGGAATAGATAAGAATAAGGTAGATCAAGATTTAGCTATTGAATTCCCTTTACTTGAATTATATACTTAACTTGGGATCCATGAGTTCTTTTAAAGACTTTCGTGATATGATCTCTAAATGATCTGGTATTTATCATTAATTAATGTGTTATAGGTTTAGTTTTATTCCATTTGATCTACCCACAGATCAAATTATCTTTACCCCAAATAAGGTTTTAGCAAAGGTCATATTGAAACTTATCACAATCAACCTGATGATCTACTTTGGTTCCATCGAGTTAAGAGAAGCTTCAATCTCCTTGACAAGTTTTAATCAAAAGCATGAAAGTTACCCAGATTTTCTATGCATGAATGCAATACACACACCTGATCTCAGCTTATTTCTAAACTCTAATGCTAGGATGTTACAATATCCTTGGCCTTTCTCAAGTACTTAAAGATATTTTTAGCCACTGCCTAGTGGATTTCGCCAGGGTCAGCCTGGTATCTTCTCATAAAACTTAGAGCATAGGAAACATCTGGCCTTGTACAAATCACAACATACATGATGGATCCGACTGCTAAAGCATACGTAATCGCACTCATTCTACTTCACTGATCAGTCATCATAGGACAATAAGTCTTGCTAAGTTTTACACAATGAGACATCGGTAAGAACCCCTTCTTAGATGATTCCATGTTGAACTTCTTCAACAATTTGTCTAAATATGTACTTTGACTCAATCCAATGAGCCGTCTTGATCTATCTCTATAGATCTGGATTCCTATAATGTAAGTTGCCTCACCAAAGTCTTTCATCGAAACAGTCTTTTCCAATGATTCCTTGGTTTCTTGCAACATCTGGACATCATTTCGAATCAGTAATATATCATCCACATATAAGATCAAAAAGTTTGCTTTGCTCACACTAAACTTCTTGTATAAACAAGAATCATAATCACTCTTGCTGAAGCCAAACGATTTGACTACCTCATCAAAGTGAATATTCCAACTCCTAGATGCTTCCTTCAACCCATAAATGGATTTCTGAAGTTTACATACCTTGTCATATTTAGCCAAATTGACAAAACCCTCAATCTATATCATATACATGTCCTCAGTTAAATTTCTATTAAGGAAAGCCATCTTGACATCCATCTGCCATATCTCATAGTCGAAATAAGCTTCTATAGCTAACATGATCCGAACTGACTTAAGCATCACTACAGGTGAGAAAGTCTCATCATAGTTAATTCCTTGAACCTGTCGGAATCCCTTCGCGACAAGCCGTGCTTTATAGACAGAAATATATCCACCCATATCAGCTTTCTTTTTAAAGACCCATTTGCACTCAACGGGTCTTACACCGTCTTGTAGATCAACCAAGTTCCAGACTTGATTTTCATCCATGGACTTTAACTCGGATCTCATGGATCTAAGCCCCGACTCGGAATCGGATCCCACCATCACTTCCGAATAAGTTGCCGGCTCATCACTATCCAACAGTAACACATCACAAATGTAGCACCCCAGTAAAACCACTACTAGAAAATCGATGTGCTTTGTCTTTATGCATCACCATGATCGCATGCTCATGTCATCATGCCACATTGCATTTGAGCATAATCATTATTATGCATTTGTTTGCCTAAAACTATTTTCCAAAAGCCTATCTTTGTCTTCTAAATACCCCCCTCTATTTCAAATATAAAACCCTCGGTCCGCCCGGGTCTTTTATTTGTCTAAAGCTATTTTGCAAAATCCTATTTTTTGTTTTCCACATATCCCCCTCTTTTAATTTCAAATCAAACCCTGGCCTTGTTCGGATATTTTGTTTTGTCTAAAAACTATTTATGAAAGGCTTTTAAAATAAAATAGTAACCTAATATAATAAAATATTTTGTTTGGGGAGGCTTTTAAAATAAAATAGTAACCTAATAACCCCATCCCTCCACTCGCCGCCACACACACAACCACACACGTACATGCTAGGCAGCGACAACACCACCTCGACCCAACATCGCCGACACGCTGCAGACCACCCTGCTCGCACGCGATCCTGCACCCGGCCCCACCTCGCGCGCAAGCCACCAAGCAAACGAGCGAGCTCGACGCCCACACCGTGCCACGCGCCTGGCCCCACCACTCACCAACGCCTTCCTCATTTTCCCCAACCTACGCACGAGAATTCCGCCCTGTCTCCCCCGCGCCTTCCCCTTCCACCGGCACTCCCCGCCCCGCAGCTCCGTCCGCCGGGCTGAGCGCATCCAGCGGCGTGACCCCGAGCCCTCCCCTTCCTCGCGCTACACCCGGTCTCCCTCAGCCCCCCGCCAAGAGCTTCCCCCGCCTCCTTCCTCCGGCCGCCACCGCTGGCCTGCGCCTCTGGCCGAGCTCCGGTCGTCGCCTTGCGCCCTTCCCCTCGCCCGCAAGCTCCGCTGGCGCTCCTCCGCTGCTCGCCGCCTCGTCAATCCCCGCCCTGTCCGCGAGCCGGCAGCGCCTTTCCACGAGCGCCCCTCTGCCGGCGTCGTCCTGTAGCCTGGCCTGCATGCCCCTCGCACCATCGGAGCCCCTGCACACCGCTCGCGGCATCCTTTGCGACCTCCAGGAACCCGCGCCATGCTCTTCGTTGACAACAAGCAGGGGGCCAAGTTGCTCTGTTGTGGGATCTCTTTCGGTCGTGGCCCTGCCTTAACGCCCGTGTCCGGCCGCGTCGTCCTCTACGTGCGAGCCGCCGTCGCTCACCTTCGCCGTCCCTAGGTCCCTGTGTCGGCCCCGCCTCAACCTGCTCAGTTGGCGAGGCCTCCTTGTTCCGTAGTGTGCAGCCCCGCTCGGGCACCCTCCTGGTGAAGCCTAGCACAGCCCTGTGCCGAACAGATCAATAATGTCTGTTCCCGGTGGATCCTCTTGTTGTTGTGGCCTTGTGTTGATGCCACTGTCGGGTGTTGTTGGTGTGACCCTTGCAAGATGGAGTCAGTGTGTCGTGGGCTACAGGGATTGGATGCGGTCATGTTGACACGATGCGATAACTGCAACCCAACAGGCAAGGTCGACACCGGCACCGAACAAGCTCACCCTCGACCACCGTTTTCTAACCAAGTCTCCACACACGCTCGAGGACCGAGACCCCGGACGCCAAGATCGGCCACATAGTACCACGCGAAGACCGTAACGAACCCGGTGGCACTCGATAATCCATCGACAAGACCTTCGCCGTGAACATCGAGCTCTTCTTCCTGAAATCGGAGATCCCCGGATCCGAAGCCCGTGAGTTCTCTGGTCTAGGGGTTTTCGCCAAGATCTTCCGAAGAGCCCGTCCCTGAACCTCGTCGAACCCCTGAACCAAGACCTTCCGAACCCAGATGTGTGACCCTAAGCCTCTATTTTTATACTATGACCTTATCAACTGTCGCATATTAAATTGTTCATGCATGCATACCTGTCTGTGGTTTGGGGGCATTATGCCGATTCACCTCATAATTAAATATGGAGTGTTTATGCAGGATATCTTTGTCTTATTCCGGACTCCATTTAAATTTGTGTAGCGAACCGATGCCATGTTTTGCCTTGTTTATGCAACATTTAAATTGCGGGGTATCTAAATAACTTCAACCATGTAATTAATTGCCGGGACCCTAGCTCCGCTTAATATTGTCTAGTTGCACCGCATCTTTGCCATGCCATGCATCATATCATAATCATGCCCGATCTTTTGCCGTAGTATTAAATAGTGCATCCGGTGTTTCTTCTAGTGTTTGCTTCTTCACGGATTAGGCTGTTGAGTGGATGCGAGTATCGACAAGTTCTTCGGATAACGAACCTTCGACAGTGTTTCCCAGGCAAGCATTCACCCCCTTTCTACCTATTTTGCATTTATAGTCTTTATTTCCTCCTGTTGATCTATTGCTATCGCTGTCGCGATGCTTTAGTGTTCTGTACCAGATATATTCCGTGCAGCCTTTATATTGCCTTGGACACCTCCTATTACCCGTTGTTTGGTAGATAGATGGTCTTGCGAGTCGTAGTTGCTTGCTCAGGTGTGATCCCATGTCGTGAAGTACCACACAGTTGTTGGAATGTTGTCATACGCTCTACGGTGGAGAGGATCATGACTTTAAATACAACTATTAAATTGTTGGGATAACTAATGAAAGAGGCACCGGTGGGCAATATATGCTATTTGGTTTTTCATGTCCACTTGTGTCCCGTAGGCCCCGAGTACTTGATACCTGTTCTTTGATTATTCGCACTATCCACATATGGGAGACCCTATGGATCCCCCTTAGCCAGAGCTTGATTCATTTCTTATTTCTTTGGGCCACAAAGTAGTTTGGGGCTTTATTACTATCCTGTAATTATGCGATGCTTTACTGCTTTATTTACGATTGTGCGTGGAGCACCTGTACTGTTTTGGAACGTGGAATATTTTCGCGGTATCGACAAGCCCAGTCATACTTTCGGGTTCCTAGTCGTTTACAGCCATTGTCACAAACCCTGGGTCCGTCTCGGAGCCGGCCAACTTCGTTGCGGGTAGCTTAGTGGGGTGGCCCCCTGTAATATTTTATGAATCCTGTGATTTCTTTGTCATGAAAGCCTCGTTGGGTTTTGATTTGGTTTTTCCGAGGTTGATCGTGTGTGTGTTGCTATTTGTACACCCCTGCTGGGTAAATCTTTCTGAAAGCCGTGTCCGCGGTTATGGACGACTTGGAGCACAGTATCTTGATCATAGACAAGCATAACTAAAGTAGTGCTATAAATTTGACTTAATTTGTGACTAGTAATCAGCTTCACTACAATGGAATGGATAATAAAAGTGCCAACAACTGGAGGAATTGGGGTGTGTCGCAACTCCAATGGAATGAAATAAAAGTGCCAACAACTCCTGGGTTTTGGGATGTCCCATGCTAATTGTATCTGACTAAGTACTGCAACTACAACTGAATAGTTAACTAAAACTGCCCACTACTTATGCTATCAGGATGACTCATGCTACCTATATCTGACTAGTAAGTGCTTCAACTATAATGGAATGAATAAAACTGCCAACTGTGTGAGTTCCTCGGTTTGACTTCCTCGTTTGGTCTTGAGGGGGAAATGCCAGGATGGGTATTATTGGTGTTAGTACCAGGTTGGTCCCAAATAGGTCTCTCATATCCCTCTCTAATAGCCGAGAGTTGCATCGAGACTCTATAGGTTGTTTATGCATGTTGCGCGGGCCGCTTCAGTCCACCATACCTATGTAGGAGGGAGCCGCCGAATTCTAGCCTCACCGTGTATTGGCCTCAGTACCGACGCTCCTCTTTTTCCTTTGCCCTTTGTCGGCACCCCTTTTGTTTTAGCAGGTTTGAGATCAACGTTGTTAGCAGGGTTACCCTTCTGGCTTGGCCTAGGCAGGGTTATGGACGCCATTGGTTATTCTTCAGGGCTCTTAGCCCCATTTGCATCTTGTCCGTAGTCAGACGCTGTATCGTTTTCAAGGTGATTTGGATCTTTGTATAGTATATCTGTATTCTTGACTCATTTTGTATATATATATATATGTTCTGTGGGTTCCATCGTTAACTTGTGTGTAATGGTATTACTTCGTTTTCCACCCGCACACAAGTGCCTGGTGGGCATATTTGAATCGTTTCTATGCGGGTTTGGCGCGAATCGCTGAAACTTGCATAGGGCCGATTTGAGGGTGTTACAACAAACACTTACAATATGGCTGATCTTCGCAGTGTCGGTGTAGCTACCGGCTCAGCTACCATGACCAGCTCAACCTCCAAGGCTTTTGCCGTATCTCTACTGGCCGATTCCTATCGAATTTCTTCGAGCTGCACCGTTCTCCCACTAACTCCCCAACTAAGAAACTCCTTCTCAAGGAAGACACCGTTCCGAGCGACAAACACTTCTCCCTCTTCTCGGTAGTAGAAGTAGTGACCTAAGGTTTCCCTTAGATACCCCATGAAAATTCACTTATCCGACTTGGCCATGAGCTTGTCGGACTAAAGTCGCTTGCAAAAGCGTCACAACCCCAAATCTTAAGACAAGACAAACTTGGCTTCTTGCCAGTCCACATCTCATGCGGTGTCTTCTCTACCGACTTTGATGGTACTCTGTTTAGTATGAACACTGTAATTCATAAATAATAACCCCAAAATGATAAAGGTAGATCTATCGAACTCATCATTGATTGTACCATGTCTAACAAGGTCTGATTCCGCCTTTCCGACACACCATTTCTTTGCGGCGTTCCTAGTGGAGTGATCTGGGATCTATCCCCCAACTCTTTAGATGGTCATCAAACGCATGGCTCATGTACTCACCTCCTTGGTCCGACCGAAGAAACTTTATTTTCTTGCCAAGTTGATTCTATATCTCATTCTATAATTCCTTGATATTTTGAAAGGCTTCTAACTTATGTTTCATCAAGTAGATGTATCCATGCCTACTCAAATCATCACTGAAGGTAATGAAGTACTCATAACCACCTCTGGATATCGTGCTCATCGTGCCTCATACATCACTATGTACTAGTCCCAATAAGTCAGACGCCCTTTCACTACTCATTGGGTGTCTTGGTCATTTTGCCGAGTAGGCAAGATTCACATGTCTCGAATGACTCCAAGTCGAACGAAGTTAGGATTCTGTCATCATGGAGCTTCTTCATGCGTTTCTGACTTATATGACCAAGCCGACAGTGCCAAAAGTAAGTCATATTCAGATCATTTGGTTTCAACCTTTTCACATTTATGTTATAGACCGACTCACCATAAATATTCAAAATAAATAACATGTCCTCGACGGGTGCAAACCCGTGAAACATATCATTCAAATACAAAGAACAACTATTATTCTTAATATTCGACTCAAAGCCTTGTCTCATCAAACATGAGGCAGAAATAAAGTTTTGACTAAGCACTGGAAAAAATAACAATTATTCAGCTCCATTAAGAATTTGGAAGGTAAATGAAGTTGCATCGTGCCGACTTCCAACGCTATGACTCTCACCTTTTTGCCGACTTGAATGTCAACCGCGCCTCTCGCCATGCTCCTAGTTCTTACCAGTCCCTGCAACGAATTGCCGATGTGAATAACTAATCATGTATCATATACCCAAGAACTACTAGGAGCATCAGCAAGATAAATGTCTATAACATTGCAAACAAGCGTACCTGAGCCAGAAGTCACACCTCCACCCTTGGCTTTGTCAGCCAAATACTTGCTGCGATTCCTCTTCTAGTGGCCATCCCCCTTGCAATAAAAGCAAGTGGATCTGGCGGAAAGAGATGGCTTAGTCCCCGAGGAAGCACTTTGGACCGGGTCCTAAGCCTTATCTCCCGACTTTGCCTCCTTCTTAGTCCAATAACTCTTCTTGAACTTAGCCTTATTCTACACCACAACACTTGACTGGCACCTTTCTTGAGATCTGCCTTTGCCTACTTGAGCATCCCATGTAATTTAGTGACCTTCTTATCCATACCATGCATGTGGTAGTTCGATATGAACTAACCATATGCACTGGGAAGAGAGTTAAGAATTATGTCTGTAGCGAACTCTTCACTAATGGGGTAGCCCAGCCTTTTCAAAGACTACATGTAACCAACCATCTTGATTACATGCAGACTCATCAGATCACCGTTTTTCAGCTTGCAGCCCAACAAAGCCTGAGAGACTTGATACCTCTCAGTCTTTGCCTGATCCTAGAACATACTTTTGGGGATTTTGATCATATCGTAGGCCTCAAGATTCTCGAACTACTGCTGCAAATCCGGTTCCATGTGAGAAAGCATAAGACAATTAATTTCCATGGACTTATTCCGAGTCCAACGGTAAGCATTGGTGGCAGCGATAGTCGTATTCTCATTTGGCTCATCTGGAAGTGGGTTGTCTAGGAGATGGCCCCTCTTTTCTTGTTTGAGAACAATTCTTAGATTACAATACCAGTTGCTGAAATTGGTTCCATTAAGCTTATCTTTCTCTAGGATTGACCTCGACGCAAAACTAGACAATTGAGGGAGACTGCTAGGTGCCATGGATCTATAACAGAAAAATACGCAAAACACTTATGACATGTATCCATAAAAGAGAAAGCATATTAAATACTTTAATACTTATGCTCCCACTAGAACTAACACCCCTATGATGGTTATCTAGTGATTCAGGATACTAAATAAGCTAGTCGTCAAGTGATCTAGGTAGATAACTCCTTCTCAATCGCACCTCATACGACTCCTGTTGGTTGGGTGGCATCACATGCCTCGGCTCCCGTCTGACTTTTCCCCGAGTCCCACAACTGTTGTGATAGACCTGTCTAGACTACTGAGTGCTTCCTCTATAAGGGTCCGACTCGAACCCACCTAGTCGAAAAGAGTTAATAGCACCTAAATCTTATGAGCCCACTACCTAAAATGTCTGACTTGTGATGGTGCAGCACTAGCGGGGAAACCGATTAGACATTCTTTGAGGGATTACTTTCTACCGACTATTTAATACAGGTAAAACAGAGACATAACAATAGCACAAATAAAGCAATTATAATGTGAAATGGTATGGATCTCTTCATGGCGATCTCCACCTCCACAAATCTTGTAATTCGACTCGTGCCAACTCTTGTCACGTGCCACCTTACTCCATGTAGCTGACTTGTACATCGACATGCATGTCATATGGGTTCTCCAAACAGCTACACTAGCTAGTAAAGTAAATTACATAGAGAATCTGACACACATGTCGTAATACAATAAAATGACAGCACCTAGGCTCTAGCCGGTTGACAAAAACCATGATTCGTAGATCATGTATGGATTACACACATCACATGCACATAAGCCATATCATTCACAACTTCCTACAAAAACAAGTTATGCATAGATACGATATCTACCGGTGTTGTGAAAATCTCAACGACATTTAAGGCACTATGGCATCACCCGACGATTTTTTCAGAAAACGCGTATCTCATCTACATTCTGAACATGGATTTCTTCATCGATTAATTTTTTTTACCCAAATCCGATCTGTACTCCGATTCGATCAAACTCTTTGATCTTCAATCATTGTATCTAGATTTACGTGTCACAGTCTACCCCGATGGCGGAAGCCGACTTATAGGGGTATATCGTTCCATGACCTCGATAGTATAATTATGGAAACCAGATCATCCATTTCCCGAGTACAGTTGATCCAATCAACCTCATAAAAAACCAATCTATCTCATAGATCGACCACCAAACAACAATTAGATCCAATCTAACACTAACTACATATCACATATGTGCGATCTCGAGCCTAAAACCAGAAGCCATTGCCTGGATACCACAGTTGGGCCACGTAGAGGTAAAACACAATTTTACTACAATGGGATCCCAAGATCTACCTGAGGTAGAAGGCCCCAAGGGTTACCACTAGATGCGTGGTTACGGATTACTAATGAAGCGCATCAATTGATTGCAGTGCAGTCACGATCATAACCAATCCCACGATCATCGATGTGCTGATTGTGCAGCACCTCTGCTGGTATCCACACATACGAGGAGGAGCGCCGATGATGTTCTACTAGTTTTAGTACGAAGCTGAATTGAACTAGGCTAGGGTTTCCAATAAATGGAATTACCTAACCATAGCCTTTTGGGCATCTGCACCCTAGTATATCTAGGGAGTGAAAGTGGGCTCCACTCACTTGCGGCCCATTCACTAAAGCCTATATTAGCCATTATGAGTCCGACTCACTGACTCAGTATGTATCCGGTTTGGGTCCAACCTAAACGACTTGCTCCTGCTCTTATGTGTGTGACCTCGCATGGTCATGGAAACTTCGACACGATTGGAGTCCGACTCGTAATCAATCAATCGATAGTCAAACTATAGGCAAATAATCGTCATCCCTTAAATAGTCTGACTCTCTTCTCGATCTGAGACAAGTGATTCATCTGACTAACTCTTTCTCGATCACCTAGGTTAACACTTAATTGAGTCATGCATGGCCATGATTTCTGAATCATATCACATGAGAGGGCCAATAGAATATCTCTCTAGTTAGAGGGGCAAAATCCCATCTTGGTCATCCACATCATGCAACTTGATTCTCAGCCAATCCAAACTCTGCCTTTATAACTACCCTTTGACAGAATAATGTTTGGTAGAACCTAAGTTGGTGATCCACAACTCGGATTGTGGAATAACCTCGGGTCTAAGGATTACGTTGATTGAGACATACAAATGACGACTTGTTTGTTGTATCTCAATATGGGTCAGTCTAACTTGCTAAATTCTTTAGCCGAATTCGTGTAAGTCGGAAAAGCATCACCATGCCCATGACAAGTGGAACCGAGCCATGAGCCGACTTTCTCATTAGTCTAAGTTGTTTGTCTAGCACAACCTCAACGACTAAGGACATTTTCTATGAAAAACATGAATATATAGTTCCACAAATGAATCTCATATTCAATGATACATATCAGTAGTTTATACAAGGACAATGCAGTAACCTTATGAATACATCGGGAATAACATCATACATGATTGCCTCTAGGGCATATTCTCAACAGTACATGCTTCCATTCTACAAAGAAATTGAAAGCAGTTATAAAGATGAATTAGTATAATTATCTAATGCAAGTGGGAGACTGAAGGAGATATGCCCTAGAGGCAAATAATAAATGTATTTTATTATCGTATCTCAATTAGTTCATAATAGTTTCATACTGTGTTATAACTATATCAAGTGGACACATTGGTACCGATGTGGTATGAGACAAACTAACTCCCTAGTAGATTCTATTTATACTAGTTCATTCGGCAACCAATGATCAAGGTTTCCTGCTCATGGAGCATTTTTTCAGTTGGTAATGAAGTCATATCATTAGTGAATGATGTGATGGACATTACCCAAGATAAGTATTGTAGGACGATCAAGTCATAGGGTTCATCATTGCAATAGTTAGAAACAGAGTATCCTTCTCCTTTGACTGTGATATCATCTTAATCGCTATCACTCGGGGCTGCTTTAATGGCATCAAACGTAATGACTGTAACTGGGTGACTTTAATGGCATATGTTGGGTATTCTAGAGGTATAGTTGAGGCCTATGTATCAAGATCGGGAGTTTTTCACCCGTGTGCCAGGAAGATACACAAGGCCGACTCGGTGAGATTACATCTATAATGTTGCAAAATGTGACTAGGTCACGAGGGTGGAATATCACAGGAACAACTAAAACATCACTTGTGGGTAATGAGATTGAACTAGGTATAGTGATACCAATGATCATATCTCGAATAAGTCAGTATTAAGTAAAGAAGGGAAATTGGACTCAACTTTTTATGGTTCAAACGACATTAAACATCGTGGAATGCATAGAGGGGTCATTATGCGCATCCCAGTCCCGCTAATGATCATTGATATGATACGTATCTCGATCTTGTCTGTGATGTTCCCGAGCCGTTGGGGTAACATGCTTAAAGGTACAATGACGCTTGGAGATCATTATGGAATTATCGGAATCACAAGATGAGAGAGAAGAGAAAATCAGAAGTGTTCCACGAGAGAACCAGAATCGTTCTAGGAGGATTCAAAGATGTTCGGAGTGAACCGAAAGGTGTTTCAGGTCAAATTAGATTCAATAATATGTATTTCATATTAATTAATGGAAATAATATTAAATATATATTTAAAATTGAATTTGGAGGGCAACTTCCACTAATGGGCCAAATTCCCGAGGGAAAAGGGCCCATAAGGGAAGCGACCCAAAGGAGGGAGGCCAAGCCACCGCCCAAGGGAGGCCCAGTCGACCAACCTAGGGCTATGCACGGTGTGGGGCCCACCTAGCACGGGCGGCTGGCCCACCTCCAATGCGTTTTCTCCTCCCACCTCCTCCTTGTTTAGTCCCACCCGGGACTTTAGGGGAGGATGTGCCCAACTTTTTCATATATAAAGGGGGCATAGGGGTGGGACTAAACACATCAATAATTCTCTGAGACATTTTCCTCAAGGAATAAATCTCTCTACACGCAAGAGACGACACACGTGTAGCATGCCGTTGCGTTGTAGGGATTCCAGCCAGAAGATCTACTTCTGCACTCTCGGCAGATATCAGAGAACCAGAGGTTGTCATCGTACACCATATGTGTGCGAAATCATGAGGGTGATGCCATTAGTGGCACCTTAGATGTCGTGAGCCAGACTGCTGCATGATGGAGCAAGGGGTGACCTATGAGGATCTTCGCGACCTTGAGGTCGGATACGAGTACAACTACGTCACCCACATTCCCCTCGGAACGTTAAGCGCTTTTGTACTAGAATGGTATGTATTTGAAACCTCTCTATTACAACCTTACTCCTAGATAGATCCTGACAGTTAGGCGTGTTTGTGTAGGAAAATTTTGTGTTTTCTGCCTCGAACCCCTTTAGTTTCTAGGAGCTCAAAATCGGAAAACTCATGAGAGAGATCCTACTCAGATTGATCTTCCACAACCATGTCCATCCTAAAGTGGTCTGTAGGGGTATTTTTGTCATGGCGACGCTTGGACTTGCCAATGAATATGTGGATACCACCGAAGGGAACGATGGTGTAGCGGAGACGTTATCCTTATCAAGAGTCCAAATCTCATCATTAATGATGATGGGGATGTTGCAAGCATAGAGGATGCATTCGATGGTTACGGTGTCGTTGATGCCTACGAAGGTGGATCTCTCCCGGATCCGCGCTCTAAGCCCCTTGTCCCATGGTGGGCGCCAACTTTCATGGTGTTGCCGATGTACACCACGATGGGGTCCTCATAGAGAGTTTATAGAGGTGGGGGTGAAAGGCACTGGGCTTCTAGGACGGTTGTGCGCAAGTTAGCAAGGTTCAGATCTCATGACGGTGACGAGATCCTACTCTTTTTAAAAATTCACTATAATGGCAATAATCTAAGATTGTAGAGATAGTTGCGCGTGTTTATGTCCTAAAGGCTCCTGCAGGCTGGTTATATATAGGCGATCGCACCTAGGGTTACAAGGAAAGTCCTAACCGGACAGGTTACTGAGTCGTACACTAATACAGTTTTCTTCATGTCTTCCACTCCATGGCTCCGACTTCTATTATGCCTAGCTATATGATCTGGGATTTCATCTCACTCAATGGAAATATTTTGTCTAGTTACAAATAGAAGACTTGGGGAGGAGGAAAGAACTAGATAGGGTAGGAAGACAATTCCAATTTCTTCAAAGCGATCAATTTTCTATGGTTTTCTATTTATCCTCACCAGACGCAACTAGCATCCTCTACTACCAACCAGATGTCGGTACCACATTCTCATACTCTATCTTCCTCTTCTGAAGACGCCTTCTCACCTAGTGACATTCCTTGGTCCTCACCTGGCGTGACACTGCTGCCCCCTCGAGAGGCAGCTTGCCCCAAGCTGCTGCATGAGGAAAGCGAAGACGAAGCACCTGGTAATCTTCCTAGGTGGCCATTGTCTCCGGCATGGTAGACCACTTGATCAACACCTGTAGATACACCACATTGGTTCATTTCACCAGGTGTCTATCCAAGATGTCATCGGGTTCCAATTCTGTGATGTACAATTAAAGCGGGGTTGGCAGCTTCGTGTATACCGGAGTGTGATCCGCGACATATGTTTTCAACTGGGATATGTGGAACACAGGGTGCACCAAACTGCCAGTTTGTAAGCAACGGAACCATACAACTAAAGCAAGAGGTCTGTAGCATCATCTGAAGTGGAACCCAAGGTAACCGGGAACAAGCCATGAGATGGGTCAATACCATACAACTCCTTGAATTGAGAGCACCCCAATGTGGTATGAAATGTATTGTACCAGTACTCAGCCAATGCCAACCAAACACTCCATTTAGTAGGAGATGCAGCAACTGAACATCTGAGATACAGTTCCCGACATTGATTCACCCTATCAGTCTATCCATCTGACTGTGGGTGATAAGCAGTACTCATACTGAGTTTGGTGTGCAGATTCTTGAACAAGGATTGCTAGAAATGACTAGTAAATACTTTGTCCATGTCAGAAAAAATAGCCACTAAAAGGCTATGCAATTTTACCACATTGTCTAGATACAACTGAGCCACATGTTGAGTAGTGAAAGTGTGTGTGTGCTTAAGGGGCAAGAAGTGTGCATACTTAGTCTACCTGTCAACTATCACCAATATTATAGAGTATCCATTGGATTTGGGCAGTCCCTCAATGAAGTCCATGGCTATTTCTTGCCAAGGACCAGCTAGGGAGGTAGAGGTTCTAACATACCTGGTGTTTTGGAGTTCTCATGTTTTGCTTGCTGGCAAGTAGAACATTGTTTGACAAATTCTTCCACAACTACTTTCATGCCAGGCCAGCTGAAGAGATTTTTCAACCTTTGATATGTTGCCTAAGTGCCAGAATGCCCACCCAATGCAGAAGCATGAAATGCAGTAATGATCTTAGTCTACAGTCCAATGTTGGCTCCAATCCATAATTTATTGTTCTTGTAGAGTAAACCATTCTTCAATGAGAACCCTTGATCATTAGCACATGGGACAGCCAGCTCTTGCAGTAATAGTTGAGGCTGGGAATCAACAGCATATGAATTTACTACCTCTTGTATCCATAGAGGTTGTACTACTGAGATGGCCTGAAGGGACATTTTCTGCCCAATTATTTATAGTGCATCAGCTGGCTTGTTGTCTACCCCTTTGTTGTATTGGAACTTGTATTGCAAACCAATGAGTTATTCATGGGTTTCCTCTGAAGTTTAGTATGTAGCACTTGATCATTCAAACAACAGAGGATCTTGTGGTCTGTTTTAATAACAAATGACCTTCTCTATCATAATGGCCACGAATTCCTTCTCCTATATTAGAAATTTCCTGTTATTGACTCCCAGGGCTCTGCTCAAATATTCACATGATGCCCTTGTTGTAATAGTACATCCCCAAGGCCATCCTCACATGCATCAGTTTCTATGACAAATGGCAATGTAAAACCAGACAGAATTAGAACAGGAGTTTGTGCCATTGCCTATTTTAAAGTAGAGAAAGCCTCTTGAGAAGGTTGTGTCCATACAAATGACTTGTGTTGTTGTTGCAACAAATCTGTTAATGGTTTAGCCAAGATACCATAATTTTTCACAAACTCCCTATAGTATCCTGTAAGGCCAAGGAATCCCCTGAGTTATGTCAGATTTGTAGGAGTAGGCCAAGCCAACAGAGCTACTAGTTTTTGCTTTGTCTGTGGCTAGCCCTTGATCAGGAATAATATGACCCAAGTACTCTAGTTGAGTGGTAGCAAATTGACACTTACTCATTTTTGCAAAGAACTTGTGCTGCAAAAGGATTTCAAACACCAGTTTAAAATGATGTACATGCTCTTCAAATGATGAACTATACACCAAAATATCATCCATGAAAACTAGGAAAAATTTCCTGATGTACCTAGAGAATATGGAGTTCATAATGCACTGAAAAGTAGCAGGAGCATTGATAAGCCCAAAAGGCATGACTCTAAACTAGAAGTGACAATGGTGAGTTTTAAAGGATGTTTTCTCCTCATCTTGTTCCTTCATACGAATCTGGTGATATCCACTTATGAGATCTACTTTAGAAAAGTATTTGGTGCTAGCCAACTCATCCAACAGTTCATCAACCACATGCATAGTAAACTTGTTTTTAATTGTAGCTGCATTGAGCCTTCTATAATCAATGCAAAATATCAATTGTCCATCTTTCTTTTTTCACCAACAGGATAGGAGAAGCAAATAGGCTGACACTGACTATGATGACACAAGATTGCATCATTTCAGTAACCTATCTCTGATGACCCACAAGTATAGGGGGTATATCGCAGTATTTTTGATAAGTAAGAGTGTCGAACCCAACGAGGAGCAGAAGGTGTTGACAAGTGGTTTGGAGCAGGAATTCTCTGTAAATACTTAGCTAACGGATTTTAGGGGTTTTTGATAATGCAGATAAATAAAGTGCGAGTAAATAAAAGACAATAATAATAGATGTAGCAAGTGGCCCAATCCTTTCTTTAGCAAAGTACAAGCCAGTTATATTACTTAAGATGACCAAATGTTCTCGAGGACACATGGGAATATCGTCAAGTGCTTTAGCTTCATATAGTTGATTAATCTTCTTTAGTTTGACAAGTGTTGTGTGGGTGAACCAGTGCTAATGTACTGACCTTCCTAGGACTAATACATACTTGTGATTAAACCCCTTGCAAGCATCCGCAAGTACAAGAAAGTAATTAACATAAAAACCTAACCACAACTTTAAACTCTGAGATCCTACATCCCTTGTGCAAAGGTTTCCTAATGGGGGTTCAGGTTTTTGTCACTCCGGCAACCCCTACGATTAGTATCCAAATACACAATGCATTCCCCTAGGCCCATAAAGGTGAAGTGTCATGTAGTCGACGTTCACATGACACCACTAGAAGAATAACACCACAACTTAAATACCAAACTATTGAATCTTTCTCAACACAATTCTACTACTAACAACATGACTTCTCCCATGACCTCAAGAACTAAACGAACTACTCACAAGGCATTATATGGATCAAGATCAGAGATGAAATAATGATAAGTAACAATCTGAACATGAACGATAATTCAATGGTTCCACTCAATAGCATCAATTACAACAAGTAATCAACACCGGGAAAGTTTCCCCTAACATCTATGCAAGATTCAACCCAATTGTTACAGCAGTATGAAGTGGTGATGATGGTGCTGGTGGAGATGATGATGATAATGATCCCGATGAAGTCGAGCTTGATGGTGGTGTTGATGGCGACGATCTCCCCTCTCTGGGAAGGAATTTCCCCGGCACATTTCTGCCTAGCTCTTTCTCTCTCTGCAGTTTTCCGCCCCGCAGAGGTGGCAGAATCTTTCTATGGTCGCTCCCCCAGGATTAGGGTTTCATGGGGATAATATACGCCAAAGGGGAGAGTCAGGAGTGGGCTAGGGTGGCCACACCACCTGGTGGCGCGACCTAGGGTAGCCCGTGCCAGGGGGTGGTGTGGGCCCCCTGTGGCCCAACTCTGCTCCCCCTTATGGCATCCTTCGTCTTCTGGAAAAATAGGATTTTCCATGTATTTTCTAGAATTTCCTGATCTTCGCGAATTTCGCCTCCAAACAGCGCCTTTTCGATCAGAATCCTGACTTCAGCGGTCCATCCTCCAAAAGTCATCAACCATGCAAAAACAGATGAAATAACATAAGTATCATCTCTTAATATGAAATATCTCAATGAATAACAGTAAATTATGATATAGAATAGTGATGCAAAATGGACGTATCAACTCCCCCAAGCTTAGACTTTGCTTGTCGCCAAGCGAAAACTGAGCTCAATAAACATGACCTCAGGTTTATGGAGTGAAGAGTCGATAAAAGAATACGGACAAGAAGCATCACATTCATCAATACACAAATCATAATAGAAGACAAATCACTATTATATAACTTAACTTGCAATAAGTAAAGGGAACATAATAAAGATACACAAAGTAAATCATAATTGGTAATGGAAAAATTTGCTCTTGGTCAAAAAATAGTTAACAATTTTGCAGGAGTTCAATCATAAAGGGGTTTTCAATGATAGCTTTCAAAGTAGTATTCACTAAGATAAGAGCAATGTGCAAAACAAGGAACATAAGAAACATGATTGAATAAATCATCATATGAATGAATGAAACACAACAACTCAAAATACTTGCTGAGATAGAAAGGAATAGGTTTACTGACTCAACCAAAAAGTAAAAGATAGGCCCTTCGCAGAGGGAAGCAGGGATTTCAAGTTTCATAAAGAGCTTCCAAAAATTATGGTACTTATTAGATTTCAGCTCTCATTGCCCCTATCATAAGCATATTTAGGTGGTTAAGGTTAAAGTGAGCAAACTATGGAGTATCTGCTTGACGAAGTATAAGTTGGCAATCTCATGTCCCTTGAATACGAGGGCCACTCCTCATGCTACTCAAGTTTAGTTACCGGTAAGTTCTTGTCATAGTAAGTACATGTGTATCATAGAGAACCGCCAACGGGGTAACCCTTGCCCGATGATACGGAAGAATCCCCATATGAAAATGACAAGGCAAGCAGACAATAAGAATCTCAACATCTTCTTATTTACCATGGGAAAATGGTGCTTTTTTCTCTCTTTCCTCTTTTCTCATTTTTTCTTTTTTCTCAATCTATATCTCTCCTGTTTTATATAAGAAGAATGCTTCATAGATTGCTCATTATGGTTACGCTGCAGGTTTCCACCATGATTAGGCATGGATTAGACCAGCCGCCCAGGCATTTCTCTAACACACATACATAACTCCATGGACTTACAAGCTCCCCTTTCATTTCACACTGACGACATCCATAAACAAAAGAGCATGCTATCAAGTGGGTACAATGTACAAGTGCAATATTGAAAGCGTTCCCCATGACAACATGGTTCTGCTAATTCCCAACGTATAAGTGCAAGCATATACAACTTAGATGACACAATGGTTCAAGTTTATTAGGTGCAAGAAAAGTAAAGTGTGCCATCAAGTTCGTGAGAGCTTTAATCACTAATTTTCACATAACAAGTTTAATTCGGAAGGTAGATAAAAACATGAATTTACTTGGAACAGCAATAGTGCTAATAGGTAGGTATGGTGGACACAAATGGCATAGGTTTGGTTTTAAGGATTGAATGCACGAGAAGCATTCCCTCTCAGTATAGGTTTTAGGCTAGAAAGGCTGGGTAGCAAGCATAAGAGTTGAAGGAAACAAACAAGCATACAAGTGATAAAAACAAACATGCAATCTTCCTTGGAAGAACAAAAGATCTTAACTAGAGAATACTAAGCTTATGAGCAAATCAAGGAAGAAAGATGATGAAATTATATTTTTTAATAGTACTTTTATCTTTTTCATTCAATTCTCATAATAGTGTTGCTATTGACCGAGCCAGGTTTGATAAAACCAACTAAATTAACTCAATGATCCCAAAGTGATACCAATACTAACAACAAGATCAATCATATAATAGTAACTAAAAACTAAATAAGATATGCAAAAGAGTAAATGATAGAACTTCTCATTAATATTCCATAATGGTAACTCACACCAAGGGACACATAGATATCTAACGAGAGGGGGGACACTTTCATAATGCAAACCATCCTACATGATAACTTCTCTATTCATGATATGACTCTACTTAAAAAGTAAAAAGATAAAATATAGTGATATGATACCGCGGCACTCCCCCAAGCTTGGAACAAACCAAGGGGATGCCAAAACCTGATGACGAATTACTCCTTAAGTGGTGGTGGTATTCTCTCGATCAGAGTGAGATAATCTTCCAGGATCTTGCGAAGCATGTTATTCTCTTCTTGCAGTATATCCACCTTTCTCCTTAGGACTCGGTACTTATCGCAAAACTCATAAGTGGCCCGTAGAGCTTCCACCGATGTAGGGAAGGAACTGAGGTTTAGAATTGGGGGTATCAGCCCTTGTCCTTTCATGACTGCCGACATGCCCTTCACTTCCTCCTTGATGCTCTGATCCATATCTTCATGCCTAGCTGTGATCCTTTCCTCTTCCACCCATCCTACAAAGGTTCTCTGTTCCAGGTCGCGATGGAGCTCCCGTCGGTGTTGCATCTCATAGTCCTCTGAAAACGAACCCTGAAACGACATCTAAACAGAAAAGATCGAAACTAAAAGACAACGAGAACACGATATACGAACCTCGGGGGATCTGGGGGATTATATATTACGAATTTTTACAACAAAAGGAAAGTACTGGGAGAAAACGGGTCGGAGACGGACTCTAGGGTGGCCTCACCACCTGGTGGCGCAGCTAGGGGGTCCATGCCACGGGGTGGTGTGATCCACCCTAGCTCTGTTTCTGTCCCTCTTTCGCTTCGTTGCTTTCCTTGTTGGATAAAAACTGCAAAAATATAACTAGACGGATTTTTCGTAGAACTTTTCTTACCAGAACTGTTACCTATTCCAAAACGGACTCAGCAGGTCTCAGAACTTGGCATTTAATAGATTCTTCTGGAGCCACTGATGCGCTCGACTTTCGACGTAGAGCTCGTTGGGAACCCCAAGAGGAAGGTACGATGAGCACAGCAGTAAGTTTTCCCTCAGTTATGAAACCAAGGTTTAATCGAACCAGTAGGAGCAAGGAAACACCCCAAAGGTGTTACTAGCTGAGCTTTGGCAGGGCGCACTACCGGTGCTAGTAGCAATGTGGAGACCTGCACAACACAACCACAGAACTTTGTCCCCAACTTGCGATGAGGTTGTCAATCTCACCGTGTTTTGCGGAAAACGAAGGATTAAACGTATCGAATGGAAAGAAGTAAAAGTTTGTAGAAAGTAAACACAAAGTAGTAAAAGATTGTAGATTGAATATAAAAGACAAGGACCGGGATCCAAAGTTCACTAGAGGTGGCTCTCCTTAGATAAATAACATGCTGGGTGAACAAATTACAGCGGGGCAATTGACAAACACCGAGAAAGCAATACATGCATATACTAATCATCTTGACTCCTTTGAGACTTGATTGGGCATTACAACATAATACATAGACCACCATCCAACTGCATCTATGACTAATAATCCACCTTCAGGTTATCATCCGAACCCCCTCCAGTATTAAGTTGGAAGCAACAGATTATTGCTTTATGAACTGCGTGTAAAGTAAACAATATGATTGCTCTATGAACAAAAGATTGTTGTTTTCTCCCTAGTAGCAACAACAAATCTAGTACCTTAGAGATTTCTGTCACTTCCCCAGATTACCAGAGGCATGAACCCACTATCGAGCATAAATACTAACTCTTGGAGTTGCTAGCATCTACTTGGCCAAGATAGCTACTAACAACGGAAAGCATGCAAGATCTCAAATAACAAGGACATGATAGAATCAATAATCAATCTGAAATAGCATCTCAATATCCATCGGATCCCCGCAAAAAAAACATGTATGAATTACAAATATATGATCTAGATCATGAACGGAGCTCACAAGATCTAAACATGAAAGCACAAAGGAGGAGAAACCAGCCATCTAGCTACTACCATGATCCGTAGTCCAAGGATGAAATACTCACGCATCACACGGGAGGCTTGCATGGTGATGAAGAAGGCCTCCAGGGTGAATTCCCCTCTCCGGCAGGATGCCGGGAAGAGCTTCAGATCCCTCCTGATCTAGGGATGGAGATGACGGCGGCTATAGACTCTTTCGTGGATTTTTGATCGGGTACTTAGGGTTTTCGTCCCGAGGGCAACTTATAGGCAGAAGGAGAGGCCGAGGGGGTGCCGAGAGCGGCCACACCACCCCCTGGCGTGGGCCAGGCCTAGCCGCACGTCCAGGTGATGTGGTGTCTCCCTGGCCCTTTTCCCTCTCGTATTCTGGCACTTGATCCCTTCCGGAAAAATAGGCACTTTGGCTTTTGTCCCGTCCAATTCCGAGAATATTCATTTTCTGACTTTCCTAGAACCAAAAATAGCAGAAAACATGCAGCTGGCACTTTAGCTCTTGTTAATAGGTTAGTCCAAGAAATCATATGAAAAGTACTCCAAAGTTGGAACAAAACACAAGAAAGTGGATAAAACCAAGCATGGAACATCAAAAATTAAAGATACATTTGCAATGTATTAGTCACCACTTGAATAACATCAATATCTTCATATTTATACACATGTTGATTGAGTCATGTAACCTTTCACTATCTTATTACACCATTTTCCCCAATAAACTAGAAATTTCATTCACACAAAACTTCACACAATTCTCATTAGCAACATTAGTGTAAGCAAGGTAATAAACCTTTTAAGTTCAGTTTCAACTAAAATCCATCAAAACATAAGCTACTGTAGCGACTCCTTCCGAAAACCCAAAAAGAATTCAAAAAGGAAATCGATTTGAGAGGCAAATGCAAGAGTGGCAAAAATCTGTCAAAACAGACCAGCAGGTAAATATCGTTTTTTTCGAAAATCTTCTGTTGATCAAATCAAAAAGTGCAAAACTAACGAAAGTTAAATTATAACCTGAGGCATGCACACAAAAAATTACAGATCAGTATGATGTTCTGAGATTTTTAACGATTTTTTATAGTGAAGCACAAAAATCTGTTTCCGGACAGCAATTTCCCCAAATATGACTTCTCTCTCATTAGAGGTTGATCTTGACACAAAAACCAAAAAAAAAGATAAGGAGAGGTTATTGCAGAAGCAATAACTTCCAAGACTCAAAGAAACAAAAACAAACTAAAAGCAAAAATATATTGGGTTGTCTCCCAAAAAGCTCTTTCTTTATAGCCATTAAGATGGGCATGATAATTTCAATGATGCTCACATAAGAATATGAATTGAAGTAAAAGAGAGCATCAAGAAGCAAAAATACACATGTTTAAGTCTAACCCACTTCCTATGCAAGGGATGTTTCTAAGAAAATAAATTGTTGAAACCAGAAGCTGGAAGCATAGGAAGGCAAAACAAGTGCAACATAAAGACTTTCAGCATAAAGCGAGGAAACTTAATATTATTGAGATGCATTAGAACAGTCTTCCCTCTCTCATAATAACTTTCAGTATCATGCATAAATTTAACGATATAACTATCACAAGAACCATTATAGCAATTATCACTTATCCTAACAGAAAACATAGGGACACAAGCTCTCATAACACTACTTTGTGAAACAATATTAGAAGTATCCTTACAGAGGATAGTGTGTCCATCTTCTACATATTTAGTGCCAAAGTCTTTCACCTTTGCTACTAGAGGTTCAACATCTACTTGTTCATCAGATTCAACAGCTTTATTTGTACTTTCATTGTCCATACTAGCTATCATAGAATGTTCCTTTATCTTAACTGGGAAAGGCATTTTCTCAATGTAAGGTTCAAGTAAAACATGATTAGCAGTATAAACTTTAGTATTTCTTGCAGGAACACAATTAGCAATATGTTTATATGGCTCATGATACTTATTCCATTTCTTTTTAGGAATTTCAATATAGGAAGCAAAAGCCTTAAAATAAGTTGCAATAGCTTGAGAGTCTAGAACATAAGCGTTACTAATATAACGAAAGTCATTAGTTCCCATTAAAGATTTAATGCATTCATAATAATAATTTATACCTGACTTTCTTCCTTTGTCATTCTCCCATGCTTCAGCATTGTCTTGAATATGGTCTAGAAGATCCCATTTAGCTTCTTCTTTCATGTTTGTAAATGATCCAGCACAAGAAGCATCCAATAGATCCTTATCATGAAGAGAAAGCCTTGCATAAAAGTTATTGATAATAATATTGTTGGGGAGCTCATGAATAGGAGATTTGAGCATTATAACTTCAATATCCCCCAAGCTTGAGCTTTACTGTCTCCATCAAGAGGCCAAAAGTTGTATATTTGATTCTGATCTTTATGAATCTCACTAGGAGGATAAAATTTTGAATCAAAGAGAGGTACTACTGTTGGGGGGATACCCCCGGGTAGGGTCACGCCAGGGTATAAAGGCCGAGTTAGCCGAGGTTCGGCAAGGCCAAAGCAGATGCTGGCCGGGTCACCTCAAGGCAGGCCGAATCACGGGGTAATCCAGACCTGGGGGCGTTCGCCTAACTAGCCCTCATCCGACTTAAGCGGTAAGTCGGAAGTGTGTGTTTTACCTGTATGCAAGAAAGGGTGTGGCCGGATGAACCATCATCCAGGTCGCAGCAAGCTTCTAGGAGAAGGAAGGAATCTCGCTGGTCAAAAGGAGCCTCGGTACGCACTGCCTGAGCGAAGCGAGCAAGGACAGGACCACCGGGGCGTGGCCGACAAGCGTGACGACGCCCGTGTCAGCTGACGAGGGTGCCGCAGTGGCTCACGTAGCTAAAGCATGTGCGACGCGGGGGAAAAAGCACCCCGGTCGGCTTACCACTTTGGGAGGAGGCATATTCTTAGGAATATGCCTCGACCTATGCCCTAGGCAGAAACCGAGCCTCCCCTATAAAAGGGTGGGCTAGGGCTTCTGTAGAAGGGGTTGATCGGTTGGTCTTTCTATTATTCTGTTTGGTCTAGGGTTTCAGGTGAGATCTGTGGGTTAGAGTAAGAGAGCTCCTTCTTCCTCCTCTCTCCAATACAGCTCTGGGAGCACTTGTAACCTTTAAAGCAAATCAATACAAGCACTTGTGTGGAGAATCACTTCACTATCCCTCCCTGGGTTCCCCTAGCGTGTATTAGTCCCCACCTTCAGCCTATACATGGCATCTGCCGTGACACCACCACGACAGTTGGCGCCCACCGTGGGGCTAGCGGCGCTAGCAGGGGTCAAAATCCGGACGGGAAACTTCATCGCTACCGGCGAGCGCATCGTCTCCGGGCTCGTCCAGCGCTTTGGAGCGCGGGACTACGTCAGCGACAATGCAGGCTGCTTCGGCACGCACCCTCTCCCGCGCAATGGCGTCTTTGTCAAGCTCGGCACGCACAAGGTCTATGTTGCGGTGGATGTATCCAGCGTTTATCCGCGCCACGTCGTCGAAGCAGGTGAACCGCCCCTCACTATGGCTCGTGGGGAGCGTATCGCTCGTTCCCCGGACCATGCAGAGGTAATGATGACAGCGCCAGGTGCGGGTGCGAGCAAAGATCCGGCGCCAGATCCGGAGGTGACGCCCAAGGCACCGAGGAAAGGTAGAGGTCCTCCGCTAGAGAGGCCGAAAAACATGCTGAGAGAGGCAATGGATAGCTTGGCAAACCCTGTAGTAGCAGCGGTAGATCCGGGTCGTGCACAGGCCGAGCTGGAAGAAACTAGGTAGAAAATACTTGAGGGCGCAAAGAAAATAGTCGCGGCCCAGCAGTCGTTGAACATGACGCTGCGTGAGTACGCTAAGGCGAACAAGGTTGATAATGTAAAAGTCAAAGGGAGAAATCTCATGAGCGAGATGAACAGAGAAGGTGATGCTGGAATCGAGGAATCAGAAAATTGTTTTTCCGTGGGGCTGCCGAGGTATAGTACCCCGGCCAAGAACCTCAGAGCGGCGGATGCAGCTGCATCGAGTTAGAGGGACTGACGGGTGAAGCCCGGCAAAGGCAGCAAGATCGGGTTAACGAGCTGGTTCGGATTGCAAATAGGCAAAACGAGGAATTGCTCAGGGCAAACCCGGAGAGAGCTGGGGCCTCCAGGATCGTCCATTTGGCGATGGGTAACCCGGAGAAATCCGCTGGAGCTGCATCGTCCCCTCATGGTGGTCCAAGGAGAGAGGAGGTGGTAACCTCGGCCAGACAGAACAAACAGATCGTCCCATATGACCCAACACGGGCAGGGAAAGAAAAAGAAGTGCAGAAAAATGATGATCGACGGAGTGTGAGCCGAGGCGAAGCTGGCCGAGGTAACCGTGACCAAGGCAATGCCGGTCAAAGGAACGTTGTCAACGGCAATGCCAGGCAGCAAAACTCAGCAGGGGCAAGACAACCGCAGCAGCGGAACATGCCGAGGCAAGAGCACAGTGCCGGCCGAGGTATGCAACAGAAAGGTGCACCGCAAGAGCAAAACCGGTATAACGACGGTGATTCGGAGGTGGCAAATGCGGGATACCCGAGACCAAACTATCATGTGATAGGGTCGAGACTGGGAAGTAGGGATTTGATGCCGGACGATGCGAGGTTGAAGCTGGATCGACTATATAGGTCGGAACAGATTGAATGTCAAGGTCCATCGGGTCCAGCATGTTTTGGACCCCGGATCATGAAAGAACCACCAGTACCGAACTTTTGGCTGCCCAGGGGCACCAAGACCTATGACGGTAGTACCAAGCCAGAGGATTGGCTGATAAACTATGCTACGGCTGTAAAAATTGCCACAGGCAACCTGAGATGGGCCGTACGGTATGTACCCCAGATGTTGGAAGGCCCGACAAGGGTGTGGTTGAACAATTTTCCACCAGGAAGCATCAACTGCTGGATAGATTTCGAGGAGATGTTCATCAGCAATTTTTCGAGTACGTATCAAAGGCCAAATAGGCCACAGACCCTAGCTATGTGCAAGCAAAGACCCAATGAGATAGACCGGGAGTTCTTGACCCGGTGGTGTACCGTGAGAAATTCATGTGAGGGCGTGATAGAATCGCAGGCCATAGCATGGTTTGCACAGGGGTGCAGATATGGAAGCGAACTGTGGATGAAGTTGCAACGGAAAATGCCGGCTACATTGGCAGAAATGATCCGGATTGCAGATTCGTATGCGTTGGGTGACCCGACCCAACCGAGGCTCGCCTCAAACGAGTCAAGCGATGAGTACTATCAGAGGGATGGATCCGAATCATCCTAGAGGAATGATTACAGAGGACAAAGGAGAGATGATAGACCGGACCACCGGTACGGTTCGCACCAAGTTGCAGCTGTGAATCAAGATCAACCTGGAGCAGGGGGTAGCCAGCGCCAGAAAACTGGAGGTCAATGGACTCCAAGGAACGATGGGAAGAAAACATGGACACCGGAGCAAAAGAAGCAGTGGCAAGAAAGGAAAGACCGTCCGAGGTATACTTACGAGTCGATGTTGGACCAGCCGTGTAAGTTTCACATGCCAAATCCGAACAACCCAGCGGGTCATACGACGAGGCAATGCGAGTGGATGCGCAAGATCGAGCAAGGTGGTTCGGGGAATTCTCAGGCACCTCGGAATGATCAGCCTCGGCAGGAGTTCCCCCGGCAGCAATTGCTCTCCGGAGCGAACACGCAACAGCTAATGTTGCCTCCCCCTCCGCCGAGGTACGATAACAATGAAAGAAGGGATGCAGTGCATCAGGTAGAAAATCAGCATCAGCAGGATCAGAGGCACCCCGGAAATGAGGGGAGAAACGAGTATAGGGAGCATCACCAGAGCTACTGTGTATTCACCACAGAGGAAACTGATAGGAAAAGCTTGCAGCGTAGGCATATGGAGGTGAATGCGGTAATGCTGGCAATGACGAGGTACATGCCTTGGTCCGATCAGGAAATCACCTAGAGCATTAGGGATCATCCCAAGCTCATGCCGAGCCCTGGTTCGTATGCGTTGGTGCTGGATCCTACGTTCATTGTGCCTAACATTAACGTAAGGTTCTCAAAGGTACTGATCGACAATGGCAGTAGCATAAATATCATGTATGCGGACACAATGCGCAAGTTGGGTATCTCGGAGAACATGCTCCAGGCCACAAGGACAACTTTCCATGGCATTGTGCCCGGCATTTCTTGCGAGCCCATAGGCAAGGTCCGGGTCGACGTCTTGTTCGGCACGAGGGACAATTGCCGAACTGAAAATCTAGAGTTCGAAGTGGTGAACTTAGAAAGCGCGTATCATGCGTTACTCGGAAGGTCAGCGCTGAACAAGTTCATGGCAAGTTGTCATATCAGCTACTTGAAGATGAAATTTCCCAGACCAAACGGTGTGATTACCATTGCTGGGGACTTCCGATGTTTGATGGAGTGTGCGTCGGCCGGATCAAACTTAGCCGAGTCACTTGTGATCGCGCAGGAAAAAAGAAAAATTCAAGAGGTGGCGGCATTGGCTCAGTCCGCGCAGCAGTATATGCCGGCGCTGAGTAACCCGCATGGAACTGTCTCCTTCCAGGCCACGAAAGATACCAAGAAGGTTCCCGTTGATGACATGTTCCCAGAGCGCACCGTAACAATTGGTGCCGGGCTAAGCGATAAATAGGAAAGCGAGCTCGTCAGCTTCCTCCGTGAGAATTGGGACATTTTTGCTTGGTCCACACAGGACTTGCAAGGTGTTCTGAGGGAGTTGGCCGAGCACTCTTTGAATGTGAGACCCGGAGCAAAGCCGGTGAAGCAACCTCTCTGCCGCTTTGCCGAAGATAGGAGGAAAGTCATTGGAGATGAGATAGCTCGGTTGCTAGCTGCAGGATTTATCATGGAAGTCCTTTACCCGGATTGGCTGTCTAATCCGGTGCTGGTGGAAAAGAAGAAGGATGACCCGAACGTGGTAGTGGTTTGGCGTATGTGTATCGATTACACGAACCTGAACAAGGCGTGTCCAAAAGACCCATTTCTACTGCCAAGAATAGATCATAGACTCAACTGCTGGATGCGAACTGTTGTCATTCATTGATGCCTATTCTGGTTTCCACCAGATACCTCTGAATCCGGATGATCAAATAAAGACTGCGTTTATTACCCCGTATGGGGCTTATTGCTATCGCACCATGCCGTTTGGTTTACGTAATGCAGGGGCAATGTACCAGAGGTGTATGCAAAAATGTTTGCACGACCGAATAGGTCAAAATGTACAGGTGTACGTGGATGATGTGGTTATCAAGACCAAGGAAAGCAAAACGCTCCTTGACGATATCAGGCAAACGTTCGCAAAGCTAAGAAGGTTCCGGATGCAACTTAACCCGGAAAAATGCACCTTCGGTGTCCCGGCTGGAAAACTGCTCGGTTTCCTCGTCTCCAGTCGAGGTATCGAGGTTAATCCAACCAAAATCCGAGCCATCGAGCGAATGGAACTGCCGAAGTGTCTTAACGATGTCCAAAAGTTCACAGGTTGCCTGGCCTCGTTAAGTCGGTTTGTATGTCGGTTAGGAGAAAAGGCTTTGCCTCTTTACCAACTCATGAAAAAGTCAGATAAGTTCATTTGGACACCGCAGGCTGATGAAGCCTTTGCCCACCTAAAGAAAATGTTAGCCACGGCACCAGTGCTAGCCTCACCACTATCAAAGGAGCCAATGTTACTCTATATAGCCGCAACCAACCGAGTTGTAAGTGCAGTGGTAGTGGTGGAGCGTGATGAGGAAGGTAAGTTGGTGCAAAGGCCGGTGTATTATTTGAGCGAAGTGTTGTCAACCTCAAAGCAGAACTACCCACATTATCAAAAGGTGGCGTATGGCGTGTACATGGCCGCCAAGAAACTGAAGCACTACTTTGAGGAGCATCCCATCCGGGTCATATGTGAGGCCCCCATATCCGAGATAATGAGTAACAAGGATGCAAGCGGCAGAATTGAAAAATGGGCAATTGAGCTAGCTCCTTATGCTCCGCAATATGACCGGAGAGAAGCCATCAAGTCTCAGGCTGTGGCGGACTTTTTCGTGGACTGGGCCGAGGTGCAGTACGAACCACCACTTCCTGATCCGAACTATTGGCGAATGCACTTTGACGGATCAAAAACCAAAACCGGGCTAGGTGCCGGAGTTGTACACACATCGCCGAAGAAGGACCAGTTGAAATATGTGCTGCAGATCCACTTCACCGCATCAAACAATGTCGCTGAGTATGAAGCACTTGTGCATGGGCTCAAGGTAGCAAAAGAAATTGGTATACGTCGGATTATATGCTTTGGCGACTCGGATTTGGTGGTGCAGCAAGTGTCCGGAGTGTGGGATGCACTTGATCCAAACATGGCACTATACAGATTTCATGTGTAGAAGATTTCTGGTTACTTTGAGGTATGCGAATTTCATCATGTACCCCGGGTGGAAAATGAGGCTGCCGACATGCTGTCGAAGCTCGGGTCAACCAGACAAGCAATTCCACCGGGTGTAGCATTAGAGCACCTCAAGAAACCATCCATCAGGCCATCCCCAGAATCCGAGTCAATATACGTCCCGGAGGACACAGAATCCGGAGCTGTGCCCATGAACATTGACACGGGAAGTGGTGCGCAAAACCCGGGGACTGCCTCGCCAAACCCGGGGACTGCTTCGCAAGACCCGGGGACTGCTCAGCATGGTCCGGTTGAAGTTATGCCGGTGGATCAGATGGAGATAGACGAGGACGTGTTCCCCGTGCGGCCAATACCGGCTTGGGCACTGCCTATATTTCAATTCCTAAAGGATGGAACGTTACCCACTGAGGAGGTGTTGTCCAGGCAAACACAGAGGAGGGCAAAGGCCTACACGATCATCAATTCCGAGTTATACAAAAGAAGTGTGACCAATGTCCTCCAGCGGTGTGTTGACCCGGAAGAAGGGCTTGAAATCATTCGAGATATACATCAGGGGGAATGCGGGCATCACGCCTCATCCCGAGCCTTGGTAGCAAAAGCTTTCCGACACGGATTCTACTGGCCAAATGCCTTAGAGCAAGTAGAAGATCTGGTGAGAAAATGTAATGGTTGTCAGAGGTACGCTACCAAGACACATATGCCAATGTCGGAACTCAAGACCATCCCAATCACTTGGCCATTTGCCGTATGGTGCTTGGATATGGTGGGCCCGTTCAAACCAGCAAGGGGAAATATGACTCACATTCTGGTAATGGTGGACAAGTTTACGAAGTGGATTGAGGTAAAGCCTATAAGAAAATGTGATGGAGCTACGGCCGTAACGTTTCTCAAAGATATCATCTTGAGGTACGGTTATCCACACAGTATCATAACTGATAATGGCACAAATTTTGCGGAAGGAGCATTTGCTCGTTTCTGCCGGGATAAGAGGATCTGGCTTGACGTAGCTTCGGTAGCCCACACCGCATCGAACGGGCAAGTGGAGAGATCCAACGGATTAGTATTATCTGGGATAAAACCCCGGCTCATGTGAGCCGCTGCAAAGATCAGCGGGGTGCTGGATAGAAGAACTACCAGCGGTACTGTGGAGTTTAAGAACAACTCCGAATCGATCAACAGGCTATACGCCGTTCTTTCTGGTTTATGGGGCAGAAGCTGTATTACCAGCCGACATAGAGCATGATTCGCCTAGGGTCACCCAATACACAGAAGCCGAAGTGCAAGAAGCCCGGCAAAATGATGTTGATCTGCTGGAAGAAGCGAGAGAACTGGCATTGTCCAGATCCGCCATATATCAGCAAAATCTCCGACGCTATCATAGCCAGAAAGTGAGCCCCCGGGTCTTCCAGGAAGGCGATCTGGTGCTCCGGTTGGTACAACGTTCTACTGGAATGCATAAATTATCCCCCCATGGGAAGGGCCGTTCATCGTGAGCAAAGCATTGCACAATGATTCGTACTATCTTATAAATGCAAATCCACAAGAAAAGAACAAGGCGGACAGGTCCAGAGAGGAATCCAAGTGACCATGGAATGTAGCTCTACTTCATCCCTTCTACACTTAGATAAGAAGTGTATGTATCCGAGTCATCTCATATGTCGGTATGTATGTCAGCAATGAGCTTATCAATGAAATGTTGGTACCTCGAGCAGTAACTCGGGGACTGCCTTAATAATGTTCGTTATTTTTTGCACGTCAGTTGGAGTAAGTTATTCTACTTAACTCGGATTAGTAGTGTGTGAGCACCAAAAACCCAACTCTTCGACTTGTTGCTGTCCAACAAGAATTGGCTTCATGGCAAGCAAGAGAACAAGTTTGGAATTGCGTAGCACATGAAAAACGACTAAGGAAAAGAATTTATTCGAGCTGACGTTTTTGTTTCGGACTAGCCTCATGTTTATTTTCAAGTTATTATGCAGTTTTATTTTGGTGCTAAGTCTAAAAGTTTCCCAGTACTGTTAAGAGAATTTTTCAAGCTCGGATTCGTAAGTTGTAAAACCGAATCAAGGTAGACACGATCCGAGCCAAAAGATTGAACGAACAAGAAAAATAAACTCTGGGACTACGCCCAAGTTAAATCCAGCATAAGTACTCAGTAGCAAAATATCACATGTGTTTGGAATACAATTCCACCCGGCATATGAGGGATCTCATGAATTTTCAAGTGTTTTTACTTAGGGAGCAGCAGGAAGAAGTTCGGCATCATCGTCGCCCTCTTCGATATCCGAGGCAGTGTCCTCCTCGTCTTCACCCGAGTCATCTTCAATGTTCTCAACTTCCTCTTCACCTGCGGCTTCCAGGAAGCTCGGACCCTCAGTCCATTCATGAATGGGGGGCATATTTGATGAGGCTGTGGGCGCAAGCCTGGCGCCGAGCTACCCACTCCGGGTCATCAGTCCATTTGGATCCGGTGCGCAGGCGTGTGAGGAGGCTGAGATCTATCTTTTCATACCACGTCAAAATGTGGTGAAGGATGGTATCGGCTGCAGCATGTCCAGCGGATTCTCGCCAGAGGTCGAGCTGGGTCTCGATCTCCGAAAGCCTTTCAGCGAGCTGTGTGACTCTTTCCGGAGCATCATCGGCGGGCCAGAAGGCGTTGAAGACCAAGAATGAAACGTCGAGGAGGTCCCTGCCGTAGTTCTTAATAATTTCCACGTGAGATGACAGGCTGACCAATAGGTCCTCCATGTCAAAGGGAATGCTCTCACCCTCAGCAGCGACCGGGGTACCCCTTTCTCGGCGGAAATTGGTGACAGCAGCACTTGCAATGGCATTATCCTCTGGAAAGTGGCCTGGGAAACAAGGCAAAGGACAAAGTTGAGAAAACAAGGCATATGAAGCAACCCGGAGAAATAATCCGGAGCAATGCTGAAATAGTGCGTTGGCCCGGCAGCGCCGAGGAATGAATGTTCGCCGAGCCAAGGAGGAAAGCCGATGGAAACCACGGTAAAGACAGACAAGAAGGACGTACCCTTGATCTGCTCCAAGTTCTTCCACATTATTTTGTTTTCAGCTTCCACCCCAGCTGCGGAAACTGAACAATCAGATCAGTTCGGCAAATGAAGTGGAAGGGAAATGAAGGAGCGTTAAAGAAAGAAATTTACCCCTTTTCTCATACTCCGCGATGAGTGCAGCCTGTTTCGTGTGAAGATTTTTGTGCGTATCCAACAAGCGCTGGAATTCAGCACTTCGGCGGTTGGTGGTCACCTAAAAGAGATACAGAAACTTAAGTCAGCCTAGTGCATGTTCGAAGTGTACTAAAATCCGGGCCAAGTGGAAATTAACCTGGCTCTAGGTGTGTGCATGTTCGAAGTGTACTAAAATCCGGGCCAAGTGGAACTTAACCCGGCTCTAGGTGTGTGCATGTTCGAAGTGTACTAAAATCCGGGCCAAGTGGAACTTAACCCGGCTCTAGGTGTGTGCATGTTCGAAGTGTACTAAAATCCGGGCCAAGTGGAACTTAACCCGACTCTAGGTGTGTGCATGTCCGAAGTGTACTAAAATCTGGGCCAAGTGGAACTTAACCCGGCTCTAGGTGTGTGCATGTTCGAAGTGTACTAAAATCCGGGCCAAGTGGAACTTAACCCGGCTCTAGGTGTGTGCATATTCGAAGTGCACTAAAATCCGGGCCAAGCGGAACTTAACCCGGCTTTCGGTGTGTGCATATTCGAAGTGTACTAAAATCCGGGCCAAGTGGAACTTAACCCGGCTCTGGGTGTGTGCATATTCGAAGTGTACTAAAATCCGGGCCAAGTGGAACTTAACCCGGCTTTCGATGTGTGCATATTCGAAGTTATCATGGAGCTACGTTAGTTCTATAAAAGAGCATCTGGCCGAGTAACAAGTTACTCCCCCGGAGGCTCGGGGACTAATGGTTATTATCTACAATTTGCAAAGGAGAAACGACGTACCTCCATCATTCGTCCAGCGAGGTTAATGGCCTTGGCGGCGGTATTCACCTGATCAGATTCATGGACTACCTCGGCCTTGTTCTAGTTCATGACAAACTCCATCAGGCTCGGGGGGTACCGTTCACCTGTGGGCATATGAGGCGTCACCAAACCCTTAGCATGTGCTTCCTTCCTCTCCACCAAGGCAAGAGCGGGGCTGGTGTGCAGAACCAATTTCTGGGCTTCGGTTGGCTCGGTAGGCGCGTCCTTTGCCGCTGATGTCTTCTTGGGGAGCATGGACTCAAGGGTGTGTTGCCCAGGCTCGGCAGCACTGGGCTTGGCAGTGTCTTGAATCTTATTGCCCTTGGCTTGCTGGGAAGAAGAAGCCATGGCAGCGGTTTTTCCCTGCCGAGGTTGAGAGGACTCGGAAGATGCAGAGGAACTGGGCGCTAGTACTCTCGTTGCTGGACTTGGTGCCGACGCTGATGTTTTCGCAGCCGGAGTGGGTGTTGATGCCGGAGTTGGAGATGGTGCTGGTTTGGCTGCTGGTACTGGAACGGATGCTGAAGTCGAGGTAGCCTTAGTGGCAGCTGGTTGTGGCGTTGCCGAGGTGGTGGGTGCCGTTGCTCCGGCTGAGCCGGTTCCCCCCGCTCCAGGATGACCCGGAGCGGCAGCAGAGCTCTCTGGAATAGGGCTCAGCGGACATGACTCGTCGTCACGACGGGGCGAAGGGCTAGCCCGGAGAGGTGATGAGATACTGGATCCACTTTGAGGGACCTCTACCGGAGCCCTATGAAGTCAAGTAACGTCAGAAGAAAAATTACGACGAAGTAAGGAAGAACGAGTTACAGAAGAAAGAAGGACATACGCATCCGAGGTTTCGGCTGCTCTGGGTTTCCGAGCCCTTCGTGCTGGGGCCTTCTTTCGCCTTTTAACGGGCTGGGAAGGTCCGGAGGAAGAGCTTGAGGAAGCCCCACGCTTTTTCTTCGACGCCACCGGAACTGGCTCGTCCGTAGCGAGGGGAGGATCCTTGTGGATATGACCACCGGGGTGAGCTGATGGCGGAAAAGCAAAAGAAAGGGGGACAGCCTCAAAGGGTTCAATTATCTCGATATCCGAGTAATCTTCATCATCGGGCCAATCTCTAGTAAAAGAGAAGTTACCCGTGGGTTGTTTCGTGGCATCGGTCATGGGGAGAAACATCTCTTGGTCCGGCTCCTCCTCGTCCGAAGTCGCCCGGTCCGGTGCCCACTTAAGGGTCGGATCGGTGCCGTCCTCGAGCGTCTGCTGAATAAATAGCTGGGGAAAAGAGTAAACAAGCGAGTCAAAAATGTAACAATAACAGACACGTGATTAGTCCGGGGTAAGTTTGCAACATGAAACTTACCGCGGGAGGAAGCCGGTCACGGCAGAAATGCTCAATCCCCCAAGTCCAGTCAGAGGAGAAGTCCTTATGAGTGGTGAAGAGAGCCTTAACCCGGCGAAAAATCTCTGTGTTGTTCAGTTCGAAAGATGAAGTCCGGTTGGGATCGCGGCCGTAGCTCATATGGCACACCTTGTGGGTGCGCTTCTGGAGAGGGGAGATTCGGTTGTGCACGAAAGTGATCATTGCATCCTCGTTGCGTAACCCGAGCTCCTTCAGCTCCACGAACCTTTTGTTCACTTGGTTGGCCAGGGCCGTAGGTTTCCTGGGAACAGCGTCCCATAGATCCGGGTTCGGCGGACCCGGTGTATAGGGGAGCAACCGGATCAAATCTTCAGTGCCCGTGTTCCGGACGTAAAAGAACGTCCGGGCCCACCCTTTGCAGGATTCTAGCCCTATGACCCGGGGGAAAACAGAGAACCTCCGGGGTGAGATGGAGGCCGCTCCAAACTGAGTGAGCCGCTTGTCCTCCGGGTCAGTGTGAATGTCGAGAATAACGTTGCGACGAAGGGCGAAAAAAACGAATCCACAGCTCCTTCGTGGGCCATAATCCGGCATAGCCTTCGATTGTGGAAGCAAAGGCGGAGAGAGAAGTAATGGCATTGGCTGGAAGATGGTGCAGCTGGAGATGGTAGGTACTGAGCCAATCGTGGAAGAAATCGCTCACCGGGAGTCCGAAGCCCCGTTGAAAGTGAGACAGGAACACAACAAACTCCCCGGGATTGGGTGAAGGAGCTAGCTCGGCGGAGGCGAGGCGAGCGGCGACGCCGGTGGGGATGCGTCTGGTCCGGTAGAGCCAGTTCATGCGCCGCCCATCGTCCTGGCAGACCCAGGAGCCAGCCCATGCGCCGCGGTCCGTAGCAGCGGTGTCCTCCTCCATCTCTTGCTCAGCAATGGCGAGTTCTTCTTCCGCCATCTGCTCCTCGAAGCCCTCGCTGGTGCTAGAGGCGGCGGGGGACAGTGGCTTGGATTGACGAGGACCCGTAGCGGGAGATTTGCGTTGCAGTGACGGTGACGCAGAGGCGCAACGGAGAAGTGCGGCGGCGACGCTGTTTTTTGGCAGTGCTGGCGGCAGCACGGTCGCGAGGAACACGAAGAGGAATAGCAGCGGGCAGAGGGGTGCGGGGGGGGGGGGGGAATCCTAAGGGACGCACCCCTCCGCTATTTAACCACTCCCCTCAGGGGTGAGTGGGATCGCACCCTGTGGACCGGCCACACGCTGTGGCCGTGTATTACCCGTTCGGACCAATCAGTAAGGAGCCACACGGAAGGCCATGGGGCGGAGAGAGTCCTGTGACGTGACGCACTGATGCGATAAACGAGGAGGCAGGCGTGACGTGACCTGCGCACAGTGATAACTGACAATTACTGCGGCGGTTACTGTACCGTCCCTTCAAATAAGACGACATAATGATTACCCTTCACATGGGCTAGCGTACAAGAGAAGGAAGTAAGACCCGGATAGAGCTGTGGTAACCCGGTCGGCAAGTGAAAACTTGCAATGTGCGAAGGGAACGTAAATCCAAGCTGTCCGAGGTACAGAGGTAACTCGGCAACAACGACAGGGGCACAAAATGGAACCTGGTGTGGCCTTAGCGGCCAAAGCGGCTAAGACCGCACTAGCTTCGGGGACTAATGTTGGGGGGATACCCCCGGGTAGGGTCACGCCGGGGTATAAAGGCCGAGTTAGCCGAGGTTCGGCAAGGCCAATGCAGATGCTGGCCGGGTCACCTCAAGGCAGGCCGAATCACGGGGTAATCCGGACCTAGGGGCGTTCGCCTAACTAGCCCTCATCCGACTTAATCGGTAAGTTGGAAGTGTGTGTTTTACCTGTATGCAGGAAAGGGTGTGGCTGGATGAACCATCATTCGGGTCGCAGCAAGCTTCTAGGAGAAGGAAGGAATCTCGCTGGTCAAAAGGAGCCCCGGTACGCACTGCCTGAGCGAAGTGAGCAAGGACAGGACCACCAGGGCGTGGCCGACAAGCGTGACGACGCCTGTGTCAGCTGACGAGGGCGCCGCAGTGGCTCACATAGCTAAAGCATGTGCGACGCGGGGGAAAAAGCACCCTGGTCGGCTTACCACTTTGGGAGGAGGCATATTCTTAGGAATATGCCTCCACGTATGCCCTAGGCAGAAACCGAGCCTCCCCTATAAAAGGGTGGGCTAGGGCTTCTGTAGAAGGGGTTGATCGGTTGGTCTTTCTGTTATTCTATTTGGTCTAGGGTTTCAGGTGAGATCTTTGGGTGAGAGTAAGAGAGATCCTTCTTCCTCCTCTCGCCAATACAGCTCTAGGAGCACTTGTAACCTTTGAAGCAAATCAATACAAGCACTTGTGTGGAGAATCACTTCACTATCCCTCCCTGGGTTCCCCTAGCGTGTATTAGTCCCCACCTTTAGCCTATACATGGCATCTGCCGTGACACCACCACGACAACTACTTCCTCCCATTCAATAGCTTGACCATTCTTCAGCAGCTTATACCATTCCTCAGCTCTTCCTTACAGTGATAATGAGAATAACTTCTTCTTGACTTGATCTGTTGTAATACCTTCACACTTAAACAGCCCGCATAATTCGTGTATAAAGAGCAAATGGTCACTGGGATGGACAGTTCCATCTCCAAAATAGTAGTTATCCATAACACGATTAATAATTCTTGTGGGTATCTTAAAAGTATCATTCTCAGCAGGTCTAGGTTCATCTACTACCTTAGCAGTGGTAGTAGCATTATGAAATAAGAAACTAAGTGAATTATCCATATTGAAATAAAGTAACTAATAGAAGTAAACAATACTCACAGTAGAAGTTTCCTTAACTAGTTCCACTCTCCAATACTGCTTCACTCCCCGGCAATGGCGCCAGAAAATAGTCTTGATGACCCATAAGTATAAGGGGGGTGTATTGCAGTATTTTCGATAAGTAAGAGTGTCGAACCCAACGAGGAGTAGAAGGTGTTGACGAGTGGTTTGGAGCAGGAATTCTCTGTAAATACTTAGCAAAGGGATTTTTAGGGGGTTTTGATAATGGAGATAAATAAAGTGTGAGTAAATAAAAGACAATAATAATAGATGCAGGAAGTGGCCCAATCCTTTATTTAGCAAAGGACAAGCCGGTTGTATTAATTAAGATGACCAATCGTTCTCGAGGACACATGGGAATATCGTCAAGTGCTTTCGCTTCATATAGTTGATTAATCTTCTTTAGTTTGATAAGTGTTGTTTGGGTGAACCTGTGCTAATGTACTGACCTTCCTAGGACTAATACATACTTGTGATTAAACCCCTTACAAGCATCTGCAAGTACAAGAAAGTAATTAAGATAAAAACCTAACCACAGCTTTAAACTCTGAGATCCTACATCCCTTGTGCAAAGGTTTCCTAACGGGGGTTCAGGGTTCTGTCACTCCGGCAACCCCTACGATTAGCATCCAAATACACAATGCATTCCCCTAGGCCCATAAAGGTGAAGTGTCATGTAGTCGACGTTCACATGACACCATTAGAAGAATAACACCACAACTTAAATACCAAACTATTGAATCTTTCTCAACACAATTCTACTACTAACAACATGACTTGTCCCATGTCCCCAAGAACTAAACAAACTACTCACAAGACATCATATGGATCAAGATCAGAGATGAAATAATGATAAGTAACAATCTGAACATGAACGATAATTCAATGGTTCCACTAAATAGCATCGACTACAACAAGTAATCAACCGCGGGAAAGTTTCCCCTAAGAACTATGCAAGATTCAACCCAATTGTTACAGCGGTATGAAGTGGTGATGATGGTGCTGGTGGAGATGATGATGATGATCCCGATGAAGTCGAGCTTGATGGTGGTGTTGATGGCGACGATCTCCCCTCTTTGGGAAGGAATTTCCCTGGCACATTTCTGCCTGCCGGAGAGCTCTTTCTCTCTCTGTAGTTTTCCGCCCCGTAGAGGCGGTGGAATCTTTTTGTGGTCACTCCCCTAGGCTTAGGGTTTCGTGGGGATAATATACGCCAAAGGGGAGAGTCAGGAGTGGGCCAGGGTGGCCACACCACCTAGTGGCGCGTCCTAGGGTAGCCCACGCCAGGGGGTGGTGTGGGCCCCCTATGGCCCAACTCCGCTCCCCCTTCTGGCATCCTTCGTCTTCTGGAAAAATAGGATTTTCCATGTATTTTGTAGAATTTCCTGATCTTCGCCAATTTCTCCTCCAAACAACGCCTTTTCCATTAGAATCCTGACTTTAGCGGTCCATCCTCCAAAAGTCATCAACCATGCAAAAACAGATGAAATAACATAAGTATCATCTCTTAATATGAAATATATCAATGAATAACAGTAAATTATGATATAGAATAGTGATGCAAATTGGACGTATCAATCTCTCAATCTCATCTTTCTGGAGTGGGGAATATCTGTAAGGCCTTGAGTTTGGTGGTGTAGTACCAGGTAACAAGGTGATAATATTGTCGAATGTCCTAGCAGGAGGCAAGTCACAAGGTTCCTTGAAAATAGAGTTGTATTGCTAAAGCAATTCTTGTACCTCTGCGGGGAATAAGCAACACAGAGATTTCATAGTCCACTTCCAGCACTCTACTATGGCCCACAGCTCATTTTGGTTATGTAACTTGATGACTTGCTCCAGGGAAATCTTTGTGAGGTGATCTTATGCAATAGGCAACACCCCTTGGAGTTTCACCACTTTTTCATTATAACTGA
This sequence comes from Avena eriantha, assembly GCA_910589775.1. Lineage (NCBI taxonomy): Eukaryota > Viridiplantae > Streptophyta > Magnoliopsida > Poales > Poaceae > Avena > Avena eriantha. The sequence continues at coordinate 491,393,538 of OU342741.1, read as the reverse complement.
ACTCCTACCATTTTTTAACCCACTCACACTTCATGGGTCTAAATTTCCTGAGCCAATCCATGCCCAAAACTGCATCATATCCTCCCATATCCAATACCATCATATCATGAGAAAATTGAATCCCCTGTGTACACCAAGTAAAATGAGGCATGAACTTGTGCAGAGTAACTTCTCTCCATTTGCTACTTTCACGTACACAGGTGATCTTGGTTGAGGAACCAATCCCAATTTACTAATCATATTGGAATCCACAAAACTACGGGTGCTCGTAGAATCCACCAATAAGAGCATAGTCAAATTGTTGACAGCTGCAGGAAGTCGAATGGTGCTATAATTATCGGTCCCTTTGAGAGCATTCTGGGAGAGCTGTTCTATGTCCTCGAAGGACAAGGACTCGAAAGAAGTGACCACTTACACTATTTCATCTGATAGCATTTCAGGCTGGTTATCCATTTGCATGGCTTTGATTTGCGCAACAATAGGTGGCATACACTTGTCCTGGGATGTACTTCTCCCCACATTTGAAGCACAAGCCATGTTATCTCGATATTCCTTGAGTTGCTGAGCTTTCCACACTTCTCTAGTGGCGAATTTTTGTTTACCCTCTTTCCCCAAATTGTGCTGAAATTTCTTGTAAGGTTTCCCTGCTGCCTTAGCTGTATCAGCCAATCCTTCATGTACTTGTGCTAATAGTGTGGCCCACTGGACTGCATCTGGAACATGAGCTTCGACTGCTACTCGCAAATCGTCCTTCTGACCCAGCACAAATTGTGTGACTAACATAATTCCCCCAATAGATGGATCATACAGCTTGATGTGATATACTAGGCGATCAAAATGCTTCCTATAGTCAACCACTGTGCCAGTTTATCGCAATGGCAAGAGCTCCTTAATTTTGACTCTGTGAGTATCAATATCAAACTCCAAAAGAACAGCCTGACGGAACTGTTCTCATGCAATCGTTGTTGATTCTGTTTGAACGCATGGTACCAGTGGGCAGCCGAATCAGTCAAATACATAGTTCCAGCAGAGACCTGAAATCCTGGGGATATTTCATACAAGGTGAAAAAAGTGCGGTGACCCAGCATACCACTACATGTGTAGTACACTATAGTCGTTGATATGACATTCACAGAACACCGTTCCGTAAATATCACACCCCTCAGAGTGGTACAACAGAAACATTACAGGTCCAAATTACAAACATACACACTTCATTATTACAAACCAAGAGTTCTCAAACTTCAAGTATTATGAAACTACAAACCAAACTTAAGTAGTTTCAGCGGAAGGTATAAAATCCAAACTCATACTTCGAATTGAGATCAACAACTTATTCTATATAGTTCCAGCTGCTCGTCTCAATTGGTTTACTAATAACTAAGGCAACTACTCGGACTCGTTGCCCTCCACTCCATAGCGTATCTCGTAGTCCACCCCCTCAATTCCTTGGGACAGGTCGGGTTCTTCATAGCAGACGTCCTCTTGTCCATCAACTACGTACATCGAAGTATCTTCTGGATTCTCAGAGTCTAAGCAGGGGTTCGAAGGAAAGATTGAGTAACAGTGTTACCTAGCAAGTTCATTATATGCAATGTGGGAAGTTTGATGCTCTATCTACCACCTCGGACGATACATCCTTGGTACTATGCAATTTTTGTAAACATTTCTTCAAAGATTGATTTTATTATCAAAAACTATGGCCATTAGCCTTCACAGGTTGACCAGAACTTCATGGAGTTCCTTTCCTGCCGCGTTCGTAGCTCCTTCCCAGAACAGGGAGTAACGTGTCACAATTCTTACACTCTGCAGAGGTGCGTTGCTTTACCCATGAGAGACCAACTCCTTGTTGCACAACTGGGCGTACCTTCCCGTGCACAATTCCATGATGTGGGGCCCAGTAGGTGATCCAAGCTAATCACTGCCCTCTCCGCGACCCCTTATGTGTGCACGATCCTCCGGGGCTGACTACAGCTCCGTTAAGCCTCCAACTAGGGCAAGCTATAACCCTGGTGAGTTCCCGAAGACTCTATGAAGTGGTGATGCCCCTGGTAAGCTCACTAAAAGGTCCGACTATACCTTTGGTAGCCACTCATAAATAATCTAGACACCGAAATCGTGGGGCCTAAGGTGCCCACCCATATGTTGGATCCATACCAGGAATCCCAACGTCACGATAAGGTCATCTTTCCTCCATATGAAAGGAAGAAGATACATCTGACTTCTCTGTCCCATTCCAAATCTCATGGTTAACGCGTATTATACGGTGCTAGAATAACTAATGTCATAGGTTGTTAAACCTATGTGACTTATGCAATTGGAACCCTAAGTTTCATTGATGATCTCTATCATCACTTAGGATGACACTACATCTTATTTATTAGAGAAGATAGCATTTTCGTTCACAAGATCATAGATGATAACACACAATTTGCAATATCTTGGATAAAGACTCTTCAAAGGACATGAGAAAGTTATGAACTTGCCTTGTGACTACAAGGTAGTGAAGTCGGATGCTTCCACCTGACCTTGAGCTCCGGTTTCTACAAAGAACCATTATTTCCTGATAAGGTTAATATTTAAAGAAGCAATATGCAATGCATAGTAATGTCATGCAATGATTTATTATTTGCTTCTTTGCATGTTTTACCCTTTTAGTAAAAGTTTACTATTTTATTTAATTAATAAAAGACAAATATCATTCTATGAATTTATTTCATTTAAATATTTTCTGAGATTCCTTTAAGGAAATAAAATTTATTTCTATCACACCAAACTCACTTTTCAAAAATACAAATTAGTATTTTTCTATAATAATATATTCATTTTGGATCTCAAAAGTGAATTTTATTCAATTTTAAGTGTTCCTATATTTTTGTAAAATTCAAAAGTAATTATCATCCTATTACTAATAACCTTAAACTTTAATTGCCAAAAATTCTATTGATTATTTTTTACTCAATAGAAAATATTTTTGTGAGTTCATAGAAATATTATTTGTATTTTTAAGATTTTTATTTATTTATCTAGAGTTGTTTTTATTTCAAGGCATATTTGTAATTATTTCTTTTATTAATAGCCCTATTAAAATATGAGCCTGGCCCACTAGGCTGGCCCGGCCCAACCTAACCCGGCCCACTTGGCCTAGTTACGCCCACCAAGGTAGTACTAGGCTGCCCACCGGCCCAGTACCCCCCACGCACTCACACTCCTCTCTCTTCTCTCTCTCTCTCTCTTACGCGCTCACCTCCTCCGTCTGCTGCCACCGCCGCGCACGGTTTTGGCCGAATCCGGCCGCCATTGCCGCCGCCACGATGCAAGGTGGCTAAGTCCATAATGCCGCTCCATCATGTCCGAGCAGATTCATCGCTGGGGCTCTCTCCTGGCCGCGCTGACCCTTGCCAGAAACTAGGGTTAGGATTGGCCGCCCTGGAGCATCGGCGATGGTGCGCTGGGTTTCTCACGGCGTACGCCCCTCTCCTCCGGTGGATCTGACATGTGGTAGGTGTGGGTTGCAGTGCCCCTTCGGGGTGCTCCTCGTGCCGTCGCTTCTGCTTCACCACCGGCCATCCTTTGCTTCCTCTTCGGTTATTTTTGCGAGGACTTTGAGTAAGTCTGACTACTCCCCTTCTGTGCTCCTATCTGGTGCTCTAATTACTTCTTGGCATGATGAACACGAGTAATCCCCCTGTCTAGGGTTCATACCCTACAAAACATGTTGTTTAGCTGCTCTGGTTACCCCTACCGGTGATACCCTTCTAGTATTTTGTTTGGGCTAGTGATGTCTATTGCATGCTATTGGTTCTAGACAATTGATCTACCTTCTGTCAGTTGGTACTTTGCTGAATACTTGTTACCATCTTGTTCTCTATCAAAGAACCCCTTGTGGATGTATACTGAACCCTATGTGATCACCCTTGTTGCCTCTGTGATGGTTTCATTTTATTGAAACCCACTGTGATGTCTGGGTTGGAATACTCTTTGTTAATAATCCTTCTGTGAAATATGATTTCCAATTGAAGTATTGGAAAAATGATTATCTATTAGTTGGCCTAGATTATGTAATCAGTTGGTAAGCTTTGCTTGGTTAGAACAGATCCTAGTGACACCTCTCAAGAATGGTACACAGGATTTGTTTTGGTACTAGCTTTGGGTTTACAAATGCTCCAGAAGTGTCTAGATGCTTAATTACTCTAAAATGATTGCTATATCTGTTGGTTTAAGATATCCAACAAATGGTTCATGCCTATGATGTTGTTCTAAGGCATAGGGCTAGTTTCCCTAACTTGTTGTCTCTAATAGATAATTTCTAGTATGGATACCAGCTACTTATCTTGGATTCACTATATCTATAGATTTTGGGGTGCTACTCCTTTAGGAGATGTGCCCAGGATCCATACCTTGGGCTAATTTACTCTGGAATATATATTTTATCCAAGATCAGTGATGCTGGTCTGAGATCTTGGTAAAGGCTGGAAAAGTTTTATCATTTGTCTTTTTACCTTTCTTCTAGGATGGATGTACACCCCACTTGGGTGTTTTCTGAGAATATCAAATAAACAACATATGCTCATTTGACTCTATGATGATCTGATCATGCGGTGGTGTTATTTGTACTCACCATATTACTTATTGGTTGATGAGGTTGTGGTGTTGCTTGTTGGCTTGCTCTAGCTCTGCACCACCTGGTGTTGCTCCTATGACTTTGTGCTTGACCTTGCTTTCCACCTACTCCAACCCCTCCTTATGTTACCATCATGTGGAGATCTGATGGTTGATTTGGGTAATTTGGTGGAGTATTTGGCTATGGTTTCAGCAAGCTCTATAGCTGTGAGTGTGTGCTTGAGAAGGAGAAATGAGCTCCTGTTTTCTCCTTCGACTGGTGCTCTGTGTGGTTGCTTGTACTGCTGTTGTTGGCTTGACAACACACTCCATGCAGTTAGTTGACTATGTTGTGTGTGTGTGTTGTGCATGTGGATCAGCTCAAGTAACTTGGCTTTTACTATTACCTATTTACTGATTGACAGCCTGGTGAAACTTACTTTTATCCACTTGGCTTTTACTGTAATCTTGAATATTTGCTGAAAAGAACAGATACTTCACCTTTGGTGAAACTTACCCCTTTACTTACTCAATGATGTACCATGAATAGTGCACTTCACTGTTCACCACTGAGAGTAAAATTATCTAACTAACCCCTAATTTCCTTTCTAGTTGTTTATCTTATTTGCAGGAACAATATCTGGACTCACAAGATTAGAATAGGAGTAGATAGGTAGTATAGGTTTTAAATGTAACCTTCTTTGTAATCTTTTTGTAAAAGATCTTGTAAAGATATTATTACAAGTTAATAAATTTAAATTTTTGTTCTTTGTAACCTTCTACCTTTGATGTATTTATCATCAGTTGTGACCTTATTATAAAATAAAGAAATAAGAATTATTTCTTATTTAATTTTCCTTGCCTTTAATTCTTATTGTTGATTACTATTTCTTAATTGTAATCAAACAATGTTAATAAGGTTTTCTTTTTGGGAAAACCCTGCAATATTAATGACTTCTAATATTCAAATATTTTCAATTTGATTTGAAGTTCAAATTTGAATTCAAAGTAATTTCCCCAAAATCTTAATACTGCCTAAAGGTCATGTCAAAATTCATAGCAATCACTAACAAGAGCTATTCCTACCTCTAGTTAGTGAAAGAAACTCTGATCCCTTTAGTGTTTTGTTTGGCGAAAAATTTACCCTGATTTTATAGATGCATGCATGCACAAACTTATATTCCTATTTCTACCCTTCGTTAGATGCTAATGCTTGGATGTTACAGACTTACCCCCTTAGATTAAACTTCGTCCCAAAGTTTGTGGATGAGTACCTAAATAATTCTGGATATGCTTCCCTTAAGTCATCCTCTTTCCCCCATGTAGCTTCTCATTTTGGGTGATGTTCCCACTGCACCTTGCAATATTTGATTGCCCGGTTTCTCAACCTTTTCCAGTTTCCTCTAGAATCTTATAGGGTTTCTCAACATAAATCAAATACGCTTGTAACTCAATCTCTTGATGTGTGATAGCATCATCGGGAACTTTAAGACATTTCTGAAGTTCTTAAACATGGAACACATTGTGAACCTGAGCTAACCTCTTTGGTAACTCTAGAGCATAAGCTATTGTTCTGTTCTGACTTAATATCTTGAATGGTCCAATGTACCTTGGACTTAATTTTCCTTTCACTCCGAACCTCTTTACTCCCTTCATCGGACTTACTTTGAGATATACCATATCTCCTACTTCTGGATGCCATGATCTACGAATTTGATCAACATAACTCTTTTGTCAACTCTGAGCTATCTTCAACCGATCTCTAATGATATCGATGATATCTTGTCTTTCCTTGATATAATCTGGTGCAAATTCTTTGCTGCTACCAGGTTCATACCAGCATATAGGTGATCTACACCTTCTTCCATATAGTACTTGATAAGGTGCTGCCTTCAGACTACTCTGATAGCTATTCATGTAGGAAAATTCTTCCATTGGTAGATGATCTTCCCATGAACCTCCAAAATCTAATGCACAAGCTCTAAGCATGTCTTCTAAGATTTGATTGGTCCTCTCTGTCTGGCCTCCAGTTTCTGGATGATAAGTTGTGCTAAAATCCAACTTTGAACCTAGTGTTGCATGTAATTGTTTCCATAATGCTGATGTAAACACAAATCCTCTATTAGACACAATTTTCTTGGGTACCCTGTGCTTACTCACAATCTCTTTCACATAAATTTCCACTAATTTCTCAGCATTATCTTTTTGGTTCACTAGAATAAAATGTGCACTTTTTGTGAGTCTATCCACAATTACCCATATCATATCTTTTCGCTTTGGTATCATGGGTAGTCCTGTGATAAAATCCATACCAATTTCTTCCCACTTCCATTCTGGAATTTCCAAAGGCTGTAATGGTCCTGTTGGATTTGATGTTCTGCTTTAACCCTTTGGCAAGTGATGACCCACAAGTATAGGGGGTGTATCGCAGTATTTTCGATAATTAAGAGTGTCGAACCCAACGAGGAGCAGAAGGTGCTGGCTAGTGGCTTGGAGCAGGAGTTCTATGTAAATACTTAGCAAACGGATTTTTAGGGGTTTTTGATAATGCAGGTAAATAAAGTACGAGTAAATAAAAGACGATAAGAATAAATGCAACAAGTGGCCCAATCCTTTATTCAGCAAAGGAAAAGCTGGTTGTATTACTTAAGATGACCAAACGTTCTCGAGGACAACTGGGAATTCCGTCAAGTGCTTTCGTTTCATATACTTGATTAATCTTCTTTAGTTTGCTAAGTGTTGTGTGGGTGAACCTGTGCTAATGTACCGACCTTCCTAGGACTAATACATACTTGTGATTATACCCCTTGTAAGCATCCACATGTACAAGAAAGTAATTAAGGTAGAAACCTGATACGTCCAAAACGTATCTACTTTCCCGAACACTTTTGCTATTGTTTCTCCTCTGAACTTGTGTGATTTGGATGCAACTAATCCGGACTGACGTTGTTTTTAGTAGAATTGCCCTGGTGTCTACTTTCTTTGCAAAAAATCAACTATCAGGAAAAATCCTAGAAACTATGCCAAAAATCCTATTTCACCAGAAGACTCCCGGAGCCAGAATACAAGAGGGAGGGGGATTGGGCCCAGGCCACACCACCTGGCCACGCGGGCTAGCCCAGGCCATGCCAGGGGGTGGTCTGGCTGCCCCAGACTCCCCCTCGGTCTCCCTCTTCGCCTATAAGTTGCCTTCTGACCTAAAAACTCAGGGGGGTCGACATTTTTTCTAAAGGAGTTCTGCTCCGCCGCCACCACCAGATTCCACGAAACAGCACCAGAAACTCCGTTCTGCCACCCTGCCGGGACGGGGACTTGGAGGAGATCATCGCCATCGTCATCACCATCGCTTCTCCATTGACCATCCATGTTTCCCCCATCTATGAGTGAGTAATCCCCCACTATAGGCTATGGGGATGGTAGGGATTGGATGAGATCGTTCATGTAATGGCATCGGATTATTAGGGCATGGTGCCTAGTATCTTTTATTAGTGCTTTATGACTTTGTTGCGACTTGTTATGCATAATGCTTTTCACTAGGGCCAGAGTGCCATGATTTCAAATCTGAACATGTTATTGATTCATTATGATAGTATTGATTATGGTCTTATCTGCAAGTTGCATACACACATTGTTGTCCGGAACCAATGCCCTTGAAGTGATAGAAATCGGGATAACCAGAGGGAATGGCTTTGATGTGAGGATCACATGTGTTCACGGAGTGTTAATGCTTTGCTCTGGTGCTCTATTAAAAGGAGCACCTTAATTGCCAGTAGTTCCCTTGAGGCCCTGCTGCAAACGGGCTGGCAGGACAAAAGATGTTGTGCAAGTTCTCATTGCAAGCACGTATGACTATATATGGAACACATGCCTATGATTATCTAGTACTTGGATGTTTTATCTTATTTATCTGCAGTTGCCCTATGTTCTGATTGCCATGTGAATTGTCTTGTCCATGCAATGCCCGTCCATCCATCCCTATGCCTATTGCACTCGAATCCTACTGTTTACTGCTATTGTTACTGATGTCTTTACTTTACCACTGCTGTTACTTTACTATTGGTACTACAAAACTGTTGCTACTGATAAACTGCTGTGAGCAAGATTGTTTCTAGGTGCAGCTGAATTGACAACTTAGTTGTTAAGGCTTATAAATATTCTTTGGCTCCCCTTGTGTCGAATCAATAAATTGGGTTTCACTTCCCTCGAAAATACTGCGATACACTCCCTATACTTGTGGGTCATCAAGACTATTTTCTGGCGCTGTTGCTGGGGAGCATAGCTTTATTTATCAAGTTCACTTGGATTCATTATTGTTCGCTGCTATCCATCCATCATGGGTAAGTCTCATGATGGCAAGGTTCCTATTTTACCATCCACTACAAGGAGAGGTACAGTTCTGAACACCTCTGTTGCTCTTGATTCACCATCTGTTATGAGTAAGCTCGTTACACCACCACATACACATGTTACACACACTGCTACTACTACTGAATCTAAAACTTCTGATACTTATGATGCTGCTTCTACTATGCTTGATAAGTGTGGTTCATTAGGTCCTTTACTAGATGCTACGATTGCTAGAACTATAGATGGAAATACTGAAACTCCTAATGAAGACACTACTACACCTGTTAGTTCACCTGAGACTAGTGAGAGTTATGATATTGAAGACGGTTATGTTGAGATGACCGATGAATTTATTAGAGTGTAAAAACACCCATGATAGGAGTGCTACTAAGAATCTCCTTGAGAGGCGTACTATTAGACCCAAATTGTCTCATATTGCTAAGTTTGCTGCTTCTCCCATAAACATTAAAGATAAAGATTATGATTTCTCTCTTGATCTACTTACATAGCTATTGTTGAGAAAGAACCTTTTTGTGGGACTAAGAATGAAAGTGCGGTAGCACATATGAATGAGCTTTCTACAATGAGTGGCCTGTTTTCTGATGATATTAAGATGCGTACTTACTTTGTTGCTAAGATTTCCCCTTTTCATTGAAGGGAGAAGCTAAAACTTGGTTTAGTAATTTACCTCCTGGATCTATTCATAGCCCTGATTGCTTGATTAGTACTTTCTGGCAGAAATATTTTCCTCCTAGTGCTAGACATGCTATTTTGCAGGAACTTTTTGATTTTAAACAGGGAGAAAAAGATATATTGCCTGAATCATGGGGAAGATTTTGTGCTTTGATTCATGCACAAGCTGGAAGTCCATTACCTAAGAATGAGCTTCTTGATATATTTTATAATGGACTAACTAAAGAATCTAGGACATACCTAGATAGTTGTGCTGATTGTGTTTTCAGGAATAGGACTCCCAAGGAAGCCGAGGAATTAATGGCTAAAATAAGCAAGAACTATGAAGATTGGACTCCTCATGAACCAGCTATACCTGTACCTATTATACCTAAACCAGCTATACCAGTACCTATTCCAACATCAAACAAGATGGGAGTTATTGAATTAAATGATGAAGGGATGAAGGAAGCTAAGAAATGTCTTAAGGAGAAGAGAATTAAAGCTGCAGATGTCAAGAATTTACCTCCTATAGAAGAATTATGTAAGCCTATTCCCTACGCATCCACTATCAAGGTACACTCTCTCCAACACTTTGATGAAGGTGATATCCCTTACTCTAAACCTCCTAATCAATGCTTAGAAGAATTCGATATCTTTATTGTTAAGCAAGATAATTTTAACAAAAGGGTGCAAAATCATCTAATGGAAAACACTAGAGCTATTGTTGAGTTGAAAGATATTGTGGGGAGAACCGCTAATGATGTTAAAATGATTGTTAAACACTTTCAAATGGTTCAAACTCAAATAGATCAACTCGTTAAAGTGCAAAAAGACTTGCTAGTTAATGCTGCTAAAGAAAAACATGCTTATGAAATTAGAACTAGAAGTGGAGCTGCTACCCAGGATCCTCTATATCCTAAGGGGCATCCCAAAAGAATTCAGCAGGATTCTCAACAAGCTGAAAATAGTGGCTCTACTCGTAAGAAAAGTAAAAAGAAACATAAAACTGTTGTAGAACCCTCTGAACCTGCTATAGATCCTAATAGTATATCTATTTCTGATGCTGAAACTGAAAGTGGTAATGAAGAAAATGAAGCTCCAAATGAAGAAAAAGTTGAAGAAGTACCTGAAGAGCACACTAAGAACACTAAATACACTAAAGAAGATGTTGTTGCTAAGAAGCACTTTAGTGAAAGAGAGCCTTGGGTCCAAAAACTTATGCCTTTCCCTGATAAGAAACACAAGTCAAAGGAAGATGAACACTATAATAAGTTTTGTGAGTGGATGAAACCTTTATTCCTGCAAATTCCTTTGACTGATGATATTAAATTGCCTCCTTACTCAAAGTATATGAAGGATATTGTCTCGAATAAAAGGAAGATCCCTAATGAAGAAATTTCTACTTTGCTTGCTTATTATTCCTTTAATGGTAAGGTTCCTAAGAAACTTGGAGACTCAGGGATTCCAACTATTCCATGTTCTATTAAAAATAGTTATTCTAGAACTGCTTTCTGTGATTTGGGAGCTGGAGTTAGTGTTATGCCTTTATCTCTCTATAAGAGGCTTCAACTAGAAAAATTAATACCAATTGATATATCTGTGCAAATGGCTGATAAATCTACCACTATTCCTGTTGGTATATGTGAGGATGTACCTATTCAAGTGGCTCATAATTGCTTGATATTAATTGATTTTGTTTGTGCTTGAAATGCCTGAAGATGATAATATGTCCATTATTCTTGGGAGACCTTTTCTTAATACTACAGGAGCTGTTATTAATTGTAATCAAGGAAAGGTGACTTTCAATGTTAATGACAAGGAACATACTGTCTATTTCCCCAAGAAGATTGATTGGACTTATGGTTTGAATTCAGTTGAACATGTTGAGGGCATTCAAGTTGGAGAGATATATTGTCCCATACCAAGAGAAAATTTTGAAACTATTATGATTGGGACCATTGCTATCAAAGTTGAGGTAACATAATCATTAGTGGAATACAAAGTTTTTTTCATATAATTTTTTTTTGGTAACAAGACCTGATCAACCTTGTTAGCAAAAGGATTTCATTGAACAAAACAATGTTTTCACCATGATTATCTCTGTTTACTTCTATTCTTTCCATTTAGTTTTTGTTTTCGTTTAGTTTTCTTTTCTGTTGTTAGTTGCTTGCATATTAGAGTGTCTTAGAACTTCTGTTGTTCTAGCTTTGTTTTGTCATTGCATCATTCCATAAAATCTTTTTCTGTCAGAAAATCATTCATCTATACCTAAAAATTTCTCAAAAATAAAGTGTCTCGAAAAATTCCAGAAAATTCATATTAAATTTTTACATGAAAAAAGGGGCAGAGGAGTACCTAGAGTGACCCAGGGGGCTCACCAGGCAGGCTCACCACCTAGTGGAGCGGCCTGCCTAGGGTGGCGCCATGCCATGGTGTGGGCCACCCCTGGCCCTCCACTAACTCTCTCATCTGCCACTTTCTTCTCTCTCCCGAGTAAGCTCCAATTCATTGCTCAAAATCGCATTCTTGCTACGCTTGCTCTCGATTTTTTCGATCTCCTTGCTTAGCCCATCTTTGTTGCTGAAATTTGGAGCACTTGTTCTTTGGTATGTGACTCCTCCCCTTGTCCAAGTAGATTTGTGTTTAGTGGATTATATCTTGAGTATTTTGCTGTTGTAGGTGACAGGTTATGAGAACTTGTAAGCTTGTTTGATGCTTAGAGATATAGTTTTGATGAATGTTTAGGCCTCTTACAAGTCCCTATGAGTAGTACCCTTCATTATATTCACTTTGCAATCACTTGTTTAATAGGTGTTTAAATTTCAGAATACCAAGCATGGACAACCATACCTTTGGAGAGATATTTGAGAGGGATGCACCTAGGAGGTCGAGGCCCTTAAGATCAACCTCTCAGTTTAGGCCATCATACACCGAAGATCTCATTGCAACTCGTATTGGTAATGAAAGGGATGATGGGGATGCTCACCCATCTACTTTTCCTTGTTTTACTTTCTTACAAGCTGCAGGGATTCTTGATGATTTCTTGCTACTGATTGAGAGGGTTTGATTCACCTCATATATGCAAGATGAGAGTGAGCAATACGCTATGCTCACCAAAACCTTTGTTGAGAGCTTCACGTTTCCTAACATGCCCTATCAGTCAACTGTCTCTTTCAAATTTATAATCTGCCCTTTACCAGTATTGTAGGTGTAAGCGTGACAAGGACCATGAAGAAAATTCAAGGGCGACCCGCTGATTTGCTGGAGCTTTACCGAGGGGTGACCAATGATGATGATCGTGTGGCTCAACGCGGAAAGATAAGAAAGATCCAACTCCCTGCTCTCAGATACTTTGCATATTATCTCGCTACTAGCATACTTGGTAGGGAGAACACAAGTAATATCTCCAACTATCATTTAGCCTCCCTTGCTGTTGCGCTTAACAATGATACTCGGTACAACATTGATTCGCTTATTGCTCGCCGCCTAGCTGCTAGGGGGCCTATCTATGGGGGCATCATTGCCTCGCGTATGGTCAATGCATTAGGTCTTTTAGTGGACCCCAATGATACTGTATTGGCACCACAAAGGCTTGACCTTGTTGCTATGAAAACTCATCACTTTGTCACTACTGCTTCTGATTTGGACAGTCTCGTATATAGGATGCAGTTTACTAACGAGGATGAGAGGGAGATCCCTTTGTCGTAGTCTTCTTTGTTTAGTGTTCACAGGAGACCGTGGTCGTGCTCCAAGGAGGAGGTGGACGAGCTGCTTCGCTTGTTGGGTTTCCACGAGGAGCACCAGGAGGATGTACCCTCCTACGATTACTCTGCACACTACGGAGGGACATACTCGAGCTCGCACCAGGATGAGGGTACCTCCTCGTCATACTATGGTGACACGTCATCCTGGCTAGCTTGGGATTGATACCCACTTAGGCCAAAAGCCTAAGCTTGGGGGAGGTACGCCGACATCGCACTCATCTCCTTATCATGTTGCGTCGGTACTTTGTGTATTCATGTTTCGTTTTCTTTTTAGTTTTCGTTCTTTATTTGCTTTTGCTTTCTAAAACACAAAAAGACCAAAAATATTTTTGTTGTTTCTCTTTGGTTTATTTCTTCTTTTTGCCTTGGTTTGTTTTTCCCTTTTTGCTTTGTTTGAACTATTCGAAATACCCAAAAAGATTTTGATTTGCTTGCCTTTCCTTTTTGGTTCTTATTTTAAAATCAAAAACAACAAAAATATTTGTCGTTCTTCTTTTGTTTTGTGAGTTTGTTGCAGGGTTCAGAAGTCCTCAGTGGATATTGGTTTCATATTATTATTCAAGCCCCACAAGTGAAGAGCAATAATGAGTATTAATGACAACTTGAGGTGTGGTAAGAGGCTGGTAACAAACTCTATTTGTTTTCATTTCTGTACATATACTCATCATTGTGGGCGAGCTTGGTCTGTTCATGTAGGGTGTACGATATCTTTGGATGCTTAGTAGTTCTTGCTTTCTTATGATTAGTTCCAGCTTGCTCATAGTTTGTAGCATGTCATATGAATGTTTGCTTGCATTACTCTATTCATAACTTGGTATGACATTGTGGTATCCTCCTCTGAATGTTTCATTTGAATTAACTTGGCACATGCTCACGCATGCATATGACTGAAATAATCAGTTAAACCTCGATGAATTATTTTTCCTTGAGGGTCTTGAATCACTTTCATGCCATGGTTAGTTCTGTTTTGTTGCAAGCATGATTATGACAACTATTGCTCTCTCGTTGTCGCTCCCTTACTATTGCTAGCCTTCGCTTTCACTGAGTATTTTACTCGTGTTTCCAACTCCCTAAAACCAAATATTTCCAAAGTGTCCACCATACCTACCTATTAGCATCATTTGCTATTTCCGTGCATATTCAATATGTCTTGTTTTCTTCCGAATCAAATGTTTGCTTGTTATGAGAAAGTTAGTTAGTAAAGCTCTCACGAACTTGATGTCACACTTTATTTTCTTGCACTTAATAAACCTGAACCATTGCGTCCTTCTTTGTTGCGTATATGCTTGCGCTTTATAAGTTGAAGTTAGCAGAACCATGTATCATGGGGAACGCTTTCAGCATTGGACTAGTACTTGGTACCTCGTTGATATCATGTTCTTTTGCTCATGGATCCCGGTGGTGTAAAATAAAAGTGGAACTTAGTAGATCATGGAGTTTGTATATGTGTTAGGGAAACGCTTGGGCCGCAATCCTAAGCCATGCCTAATCATGGTGGAAACTTGCAGCATAACCATAATGAGCATTCTATGAAGCATCCTTAATAAAAATCTATGCACATAGTAAATAAAAAGATCACTGAGATGCTCATTGTCTGCTTGCCTTGTCATTTTGATTATGGGATAGCTCCTATATCATGTGCAAGGGGTACCCCTTTGGCGGTTCTCTATGATACGTATATACTTATAATGACAAGAGCTTACTCGTGACTGAAGTTGAGTAGCATGAGGATCGGTCTTCATAAGTAAGGGGCATGAGACTTCAATTTATAACTTGTCAAGCATATCCTCTTAGTTGTGTCACTTTAACCTTAACCATTTAAAGATGCTTATGATAGGGTCAATGAGAGCTCAAAGCTAACAAGTAGCATACTTTCAGCATTTGGAAGCCTTTCAAACTTTTCAAACCTTTTTTTTCATTTCCTTGTTGAGTCTCCACACATTCTTTGAGCACCCTCTTGAGAGCATAGTTGTCATTCTTAGTATAATGTGCTTGTCTCAAAACTTGAACTAATTGTGTTATGACTTTGATTCTTGTATCTTTGACATCTTTACTTCTAGTCTTCACTTGAACTTTAGAGGTGCCTTGGCATTCACAATCAAAGGCAAGCGAGATACCACTCTATCATGCCTTTTTATGAGCATTGTAATGTTGCTTACGTTTATACTTCATGCTACTTATTATTTCTGAGTTGGAATCTCTTCATAGCTTGCATTGCCTATTAAGTAAACTTAGTTGCATACTCCTTATTATGAATTGTCTAAGTAGTTGATCACATGCTGGGAATATATACATCATATGAAGCAAATGTGTTCGTGAAAGTTCTTTTATCGCACTCAGTTTTCAACTGAATTGCTTGAGGACAAGCAATAAGCTAAGCTTGGGGGAGTTGATACGTCCAAAACGTATCTACTTTTCCGAACACTTTTGCTATTGTTTCTCCTCTAAACTTGTGTGATTTGGATGTAACTAATGCGGTCTCACGCTGTTTTCAGCAGAATTGCCCTGGTGTCTACTTTTTGTGCAAAAAATCAACTATCAGGAAAAATCCCGGAAAATATGCCAAAAATCCTATTTCACCAGAAGACTCCCGGAGCCAGAATACGAGACGGAGGGGGGCTGGGCATAGGCCACACCACATGGCCGCGCGGGCTAGCCCAGGCCGCGCCAGGGGGTGGTCTGGCCGCCCCAGACTCCCCCTCGGTCTCCCTCTTCGCCTATAAGTTGCCTTCTGACCTAAAAACTCAGGGGGGTTCGACATTTTTTCCAAAAGGAGTTTCGCTCCACCGCTACCACCAGATTCCATGAAACAGCACCAGAAACTCCAATCTGGCACCCTGCCGGGATGGGGAATTGGAGGAGATCATCGCCATCATCATCACCATTGCTTCTCCATTGACCATCCATGTTTCCCCCATCTATGAGTGAGTAATCCCCCGCCGTAGGCTATGGGGATGGTAGGGATTGGATGAGATCGTTCATGTAATGGCATCGGATTGTTAGGGCATGGTGCCTAGTATCTTTTATTAGTGCATTATGACTTTGTTGTGACTTATTATGCTTAATGCTTGTCACTAGGACCCAAGTGCCATGATTTCAGATCTGAAAATGTTATTGATTCATTATGATAGTATTGTTAATGGTATTATCTGCAAGTTGTATACACACGTTGTTGTCCAGAACCAATGGCCCCGAAGTGACATTAATCGGGATAACCGGAGACAATAGCTTTGATGTGAGGATCACATGTGTTCACGGAGTGTTAATGCTTTGCTCTGGTGCTCTATTAAAAGGAGCACCTTAATTGCCAGTAGTTCCCTTGAGGCCCCCCTACAAACGGGCTGGCAGGACAAAAGATGTTGTGCAAGATCTCATTGCGAGCACGTATGACTATATATGGAACACATGCCTATGATTATCTAGTACTTGGATGATTTATCTTATTTATCTGCAATTGCCCTATGTTCTGATTGCCATGTGAATTGTCTTGTCCATGCAACGCCCGTACATCCATCCCTATGCCTACTACACTCGAATCCTACTGTTTACTCCTATTGTTACTGCTGTCTTTACTTTACCACTACTGTTACTTTACTATTGCTACTACAAAACCGTTGCTACTGATAAACTGCTGTGAGCAAGATTGTTTCTCGGTGCAACTGAATTGACAACTCAGTTGTTAAGGCTTATAAATATTCTTTGGCTCCCCTTGTGTCAAATCAATAAATTGGGTTTCACATCCCTCAAAAATACTGCGATACACCCCCTATACTTGTGGGTCATCAAAACCTAACCACAGCTTTAAACTCCAAGACCCTGACATCCCTTGTGCAAAGGTTTCCTAACGGGGGTTCAGGTTTCTGTCACTCCGGCAACCCCTACGATTAGTAGCCAAATACACAATGCATTCCCCTAGGCCCATATAGGTGAAGTGTCATGTAGTCGACGTTCACATGACACCAGTAGAAGAAGTACACCACAACTTAAATATCAAACTATTGAATCTTTCTCAACACAATTCCACTTCTCCCATGTCCTCAAGAACAAACCGAACTACTCACAAGACATCATATGGATCATGATCAGAGATGGAATAATGATGTATAACAATCTGATCATAAACAATAATTCAACGGTTCACTCAATAACATCAACTACAAAGAGTAATCAACACCGGGAAAGTTTCCCCTAAGAACTATGCAAGATTCAACCCAATTGTTACAGCGATTTGGAGATGGTGATGATGGTGCTGGTGATGATGATGGTGGTGATGATGATGATGATCCCGATGACGTCTAGCTTGATGGTGGTGTTGATGGCAACGATCTCCCCTCTCCGGGAAGGAATTCCCTCGGCAGAATTCTGTCTGTCGGAGAGATCTTTCTCTCTCGGTGTTTTCTGCCCCGCAGAGGCGGCGGAATCTTTCTGTGGTTGCTCCCCGAGTCTTAGGGTTTTGGGAGGATAATATACGCCAGAGGAGAGAAGCTGGAGTGGACCAGGGCGGCCACACCACCTGGTGGTGCAGCCTGGGGTGGCCCGCGCAAGGGGGTGGTGTGGGCCCCCTGTGGCCCATCTCCACTTCCCCTTCTGGCTTTCTTCGTCTTCTGGAAAAATAGGATTTTCCATGTATTTTCCCGGATTTTCTGATCTTCGCGAATTTTTCCTCCAAACAACACCTTTTCCATCAGAATCCTGACTGCAGCGGTCCATCCTCCAAAATTCATCAACCATGCAAAAACAGATGAAATAACATAAGTATCATCTCTTAATATGAAATCTATCAATGAATAACAGTAAATTATGATATAGAATACTGATACAAAATGGACGTATCAACTCCCCCAAGCTTAGCCTTTGCTTGTCCCCAAGCGAAAACTGAGGTCAATGAACATGACCTCAGGTTTATGGAGTGAAGGGTCAATAAAATAATACGGACAAGAAGCATCACATTCATCAATACATAAGTCATAATAGAAGACAACTCACTATTATATAACTTAACTTGCAATAAGTAAAAGAAACACAATAAAGATACATAAAGTAAATCATAATTGGTAATGGCAAACTTAGCTCTTGGTCAAAGAATAGTTGACAATTTGCAGGAGTTCACCAATAACTGATTTTCAATGATAGCTTTCAAAGTAGTAGACACTAAGATAAGAGCAATGTGCAAAACAAGGAACATAAGTAACATGATTGAATAAATCATCATATGGATGAATGAAGCACAATAACTCAAAATACTTGCTGAGGTAGAAGGGAATAGGTTTACTGACTCAACTAAAAAGTAAAAGAAAGGCCCTTCGCAGAGGGAAGCAGGGATATCAAGTTCCATAAAGAGCTCCCAAAAATTATGGTACTTATTAGTTTTTAGCTCTCATTGCCCCTAGCATAGGCATCTTTAGGTGATTAAGGTTAAAGTGACACAACTAAGAGGATATGCTTGACAAGTTATAAATTAAAGTCTCATGCCCCTTACTTACGAAGACTGAACCTCATGCTACTCAACTTCAGTCACAAGTAAGCTCTTGTCATTGTAAATACTTGTGTATCATAGAGAACCGCCAACGGGGTACCCCTTGAACATGATATAGGAGCTATCCCATAATCAAAATGACAAGGAAAGTAGACAATGAGCATCTCCGCGATCTTTTTATTTGCTATTTGCATAGGTTTTTTTTGTGGATGCTTCATAGAATGCTTATTATAGTTATGCTGCAAGTTTCCACCATGATTAGGCATGGCTTAGGCTAGCAGCCCAGGCGTTTCTCTAACACATTTATGAACTCCATGATCTTACAAGTTCCCCTTTTATTTCACACCACCAGGATCCATAAGCAAAAGAATCATGATATCAACGGAATATAAGTGCAATGTTGAAAGCGTTCCCCATGATACATGGTTCTGCTAACTTCAACTTATAAAGCGCAACATATACGTAACAAAGATGGACACAATGGGTCAAGTTTATTAAGTGCAAGAAAGTAAGGTGTGCCATCAAGTTCATGAGAGCTTTAATCACTAATTTTCACATAACAAGTTTAATTTGGAAGGTAGATAAAAACATGAATTTACTTAGAATAGCAATAGTGCTAATAGGTAGGTATGCTAGACACAAATGGCATAGGTTTTGGTTTTAGGATTGGATGCACGAGAAGAATTCCCTCTCAGTACAGGTTTTTGGCTAGCAAGGCTGGGTAGCAAGTATAAGAGTTGAAGGAAACAAACAAATATACAAGTGATAAAAACAAACATGCAATCTTCCTTGGAAGCACAAAACATCTTAACAAGAGAATACTAAACTTATGAGAAAATCAAGAAAGAAATATGATAAAATTATATTTCTTTAAGAGTACTTCTATCTTTTTCATTCAATTCTCAAAAAAAGTGTTGCTACTGACCGAGCCAGGTTTGCCAAAACCAACTAAATTAACTCAATGATCCCAAAGTGATACCAATACTAACAACAAGATCAATCATATAACCACGAATTTAAAACTAATATAAGATATGCAAAAGAGTAAATGATAGAACTTCTAATTAGCATTCCATAAGGGCAACTCACACCAAGGGATACATATCTAACGAGAGAGGGGACACTTCCATAATGCAAACCATCCTACATGATAACTTCTCTATTCATGATATGACTCTACTAAAAAGGTAAAAAGATAGAAGATAGTGATGTGATACCGTGGCACTCCCCCAAGCTTGGAACAAACCAAGGGGATGCCAAACCTGATGACGAATTACTCCTTCGGTGGTGGTGGTATCCTCTCAATGATATTTTTGATCAATTTCCCCAAGTCCTCAACCTCGAAGGTGAGAGTATGAATCAACTCCGAGTTCTGCTCGATGCGGTGCATGATCATGTCAGATTGTGGATCCTAGCTCTTGCGATTCTTTTCCCACTCTTCCTCCTTGAAGTCTTCTTTTCCTGCATGACTAGAACGAGGCAAATCCCAATTGGAGGGTAATTTCTCCTTGGGCATATTCTGGTGTTGATGCTTATGGATAAGGGTGTGGAAAGGATTCTTGGCGCGTGGAAGGAGTGATCGTGGAGCCAAACAGTGACGCGGAGTTTTCCCTCCAGTTGACATCCGTGTAGTCCTCCTAACCCTAACAGATCTTGCCAACACTCTAATGCTTGCAATGGTAGTGTCGGTGGGAGGATGTTGGCCTTGCTTTGTCTCCTATTCACCTTCAGTCTTGATCTCCTTCTCCTGCTCGGGGTCTTGGAAATCTTCCTCCATAGGCTCCTTTCCCTTATCCTTGGCGGACACCATTGTGCTTCTAAGCTTTCAAAAATAATTCCTAGCAAAAACAGATCGAAACGAAAACAAGACGAGAACACGATATACGAACCTCGGGGGATCCGGGGGATTATATATTACGAAGTTTCACAACAAAAGGAAGGTACTGGGATAAAACGGGTCGGAGACAGAGTCTGAGGTGGCCACACCACCTGGTGGCGTGGCCTGGGGTGGGCCTGCGCCACAGGGTGGTCTGAGCCACCCTGGCTCCGTTTTCGTCCCTCTTTCGCTTCGTAGCTTTCCTTGTTGGCTAAAAACTACAAAAATATAACTGGATAGATCTTTGGCAGAACTTTTCTTACCAGAACTGTTACCTATTCGAAAACAGACTCTGCAGGTCTCTGGATTTGGTTTTTGATAAATTTTTCTGGAGTTCTAACTTTAAAAGCATCAACATCTTCATTATAAGAATCTCCAGCAATGTAGTGCTTAAGTCGCTGCCCATTCACTACTTGTGTAGTGTTATATTTTAAAGAAGAAATTTGTATTGCTCCTGAACGGTACACTTCTTCAATAACGAAAGGTCCTTCCCATTTTGATAGTACTTTTCCTGCAAAAAATCTGAGACGAGACCTATACAATAGAACTTTCTCACCAACATGGAATTCTCTCTTAAGTATTCGCTTGTCATGCCATCTTTTAACTTTTTCCTTAAAGAGTCTAGCATTCTCATAAGCTTCACTCCTCCATTCATCCAAAGAACTTAAGTCAAATAATCTTTTTTCACCAGCAAGCTTACAATCTCTATTAAGTTCTTTAACTGCCCAATAAGCTTTGTGTTCTAATTCTAAAGGTAGGTGACAAGCTTTCCCATAAACCATTTTATAAGGAGACATCCCCATAGGGTTTTTATAGGCAGTCCTATAAGCCCATAAAGCATCATTCAACTTTTTAGCCCAGTTTTTTCTAGATCTATTAACAATCTTTTGCAAGATGGATTTAATTTCTCTATTTGATAACTCTACTTGCCCACTAGTTTGGGGGTGATAAGCTGAAGCGATTCTATGGTTAACATTATATTTAGCAAGGGTCTTTCTAAAACCACCATGAATGAAATGAGAACCTCCATCAGTCATGAGATACCTAGGCACTCCAAACCTAGGAAAGATAACATCCTTAAGCATTTTTAGAGAGGTCTCCCCGTCAGCACTCTACGTAGGTATGGCTTCTACCCACTTAGTAAGATAATCAACGGCAACAAGGATATGAGTATAACCTTTCGAGGGAGGAAAAGGACCCATAAAGTCAAATCCCCAACAATCAAAGGGTTTAATAACTAGAGAGTAGTTCATAGGCATTTCATTGCGTCTAGAAATATTACCAACACGCTGACACTCATCACAAGATAAAACAAATTTTCTTGCATCTTTAAAAAGGGTAGGCCAGTAGAAACCTGATTGTAGCACCTTTTGCGCAGTTCTATCTCCCGCATGATGTCCTCCATAGGCACTACCATGAAATTTCCGCAATATCTCCTTTTGTTCGTAATCTGGAACACATCTTCGCATAATACCATCCACTCCTTCTTTATATAAATGTGGGTCATCCCAAAAATAATGCCTCAAATCGTAAAAGAACTTCCTTCTTTGCTGAGTTGTGAAAGTTGGAGGCAAATACTTGGAGACAATAAAGTTAGCATAATCAGCATACGAAGGGCTCCCTCGTGAGCTTATCCCAATTGCGGCCAACTGTTCATTCGGGAAACTATCATTAACAGGCATAGGATCAAAAGAGATATTTTCCAACCGAGATAAATTATCAACAATAGGATTTTCAGCACCTTTCCTATCTACAATATGTAGATCAAACTCTTGTAAAAGCAGCACCCATCTAATAAGCCTAGGCTTAGCATCCTTTTTCGTCATAAGGTACTTAATAGCAGCATGATCAGTATGAATGGTGACTTTTGAGTCTACAATATAAGGTCAAAACTTATCACAAGAAAAAACGACAGCTAGGAATTCTTTTTCAGTAGTAGCATAATTCCTTTGAGCAGCGTCAAGAGTCTTACTAGCATAATGAATAACGTTTAACTTTTTATAAATTCGTTGCCCAAGCACAGCACCTACAACAAAATCACTAGCATCACACATTATTTCAAAGGGTAAACTCCAATCAGGTGGTTGAATGATAGGAGCTGTAGTTAAAGCCTTCTTAAGAGTTTCAAAGGCTTCCTTACAATCATCATCAAAAACAAAGGGTACATATTTTTGAAGAAGATTAGTGAGGGGTTTTGATATCTTAAAGAAATCTTTAATAAACCTTCTATAGAAACCAACATGACCAAGGATACTACGAATACCTTTGATGTCTCTTGGGCAGGGAATTTTCTCAATTGCCTCAACTTTAGCTCTATCCACTTCTATGCCTCTTTCAGAAACCTTATGCCCAAGGACAATCCCTTCATTAACCATGAAGTGGCATTTCTCCCAATTAAGAACAAGATTAGTTTCTTCACACCTCTGCAAAACTTTATCTAGGTTGTGTAGACAATTATCAAAAGAAGTTCCATAGACAGAGAAGTCATCCATGAATACTTCCACAATTTCCTCACAAAAACCATGAAAGATAGCAGACATGCATCTTCAAAAAGTACCAGGAGCATTATATAAACCAAAAGGCATACGTCTATAAGCATAGGTTCCGTACAGGAATGTAAAAGTTGTTTTTTCTTGATCTTGTTGTTTAACAGCAATTTGAGAGAAACCGGAATATCCATCGAGAAAACAAAAATGGGTATTTTTAGACATCCTTTCTAACATTTGATCGATAAAAGGAAGTGGGTAATGATTGATACGTCCATTTTGCATCACTATTCTATGTCTTAATTCACTATTATTCACTGATATATTTCGTATTGAGAGGTGACACTTATGTTATTTCATCTGTTTTGCATGGTTGATGACTATTGGAGCATGGACCGCTGCAGTCAGGATTCTGATGGAAAAGGTGATGTTTGGAGGCAAAATTCGTGAAGATCAGAAAATTCGGGAAAATATACTGAAAATCCTTTTTTTCCAGAAGACTAAGGATGCCAGAAGATGGAGTGGAGATGGGCCACAGGGGGCCCATACCACCCCCTGGCGGGGGCAGCCCTAGGCCATGCCAGCAGGTGGTGTGGCCACCCTGGCCCACTCCAGCCTCTCACCTCTGGCGTATATCATCCTCCCGATACCCTAAGACTCAGGGAGCAACCACAGAAAGATTCCGCCGCCGCTGCGGGGCAGAAAACACCGAGAGAGAAAGATCTCTCTGGCAAACAGATTTCTGCCGAGGGAATTCCTTCCCGGAGAGGGGAGATCGTCGCCATCAACACCACTATCAAGCTGGACTTCATCGGGATCATCATCATCATCACCACCATCATCACCATCAGCACCCTCATCGCCATATCCATATTGCTATAACAAGTGGTTGAATCTTGCTATAGTTCATAGGGGAAACTTTCCCGGTGTTGATTACTCTTTGTAGTTGATGCTATTGAGTGAACCGTTGAATTATTGTTTATGTTCAGATTGTTATACATCATTATTCCATCTCTGATCATGATCCATATGATGTCTTGTGAGTAGTTTGTTTTGTTCTTGAGGACATGGGAGAAGTCATGTTGTTAGTAGTGGAGTTGTGTTGAGAAAGATTCAATAGTTTGTTATTTAAGTTGTGGTGTACTTCTTCTAGTGGTGTCATGTGAACGTCGACTACATGACACTTCACCTATATGGGCCTAGGGGAATGCATTATGTATTTGGCTACTAATCGTAGGGGTTGCCGGAGTGACAGAAACCTGAACCCCCGTTAGGAAACCATTGCACAAGGGACGTAAGGGTCTTAGAGTTTAAAGCTGTGGTTAGGTTTCCACCTTAATTACTTTCTTGTACTTATGGATGTTTGCAAGGGGTATAATCACAAGTATGTATTAGTCCTAGGAAGGTCGGTACATTAGCACGGGTTCACCCACACAACACTTAGCAGGCTAGAGAAGATTAATCAACTATATGAAGCGAAAGCACTTGACAGTCTTCCCATGTGTCCTCGAGAACGTTTGGTCATCTTAAGTAATACAACTGGCTTGTCCTTTGCTGCATAAAGGATTGGCCACTTGCTGCATTTATTCCTACTGTCTTTTATTTACTCGTACTTTGTTTACTTGCTTTATAAAAAACCCCTAAAAATCCGTTTGATAAGTATTTGCAGAGAATTCCTGATCCATACCACTAGCCAGCACCTTCTGCTCCTCGTTGGGTTCGACACTCTTAACTTTCAAAAATAATGCGATACACCCCCTACACTTGTGGGTCATCAAGACTATTTTCTGGCATCGTTGTCGGGGAGTGAAGCGCTATTGGAGAGTGGAACTGGTAAAGGAAACTTCTACTGTGAGTATTGTTTACTTCTGCTAGTTGCTTTATTTTTGTTATGGATAATTCGCTGAGTTTCTTATTTGGTAATGCTACTGCCACTGCTAAGGTAGTAGATAAGCCACCACCTGCTGAGAGTGATGTTTTCAAAATACCTACAAGAATTATTGATCGTGTTATGGATAACTACTATGTTGGAGATGGAACTGTCCATCCCGGTGATCATTTGCTCTTTATACACGAATTATGTGGGTTGTTCAAGTGTGCAGGTATTACTATAGATCAAGTTAAGAAGAAGTTATTCTCATTGTCACTAAAAGGAAGAGCTAGGGAATGGTATAAGCTGCTGAAGAATGGTCAAGCTCTAGAATGGGAGGAAATAGTGCCTCTCTTTTATTCAAAGTTTTATCCTCCTAGTGAGATTCATAAAGATCGGAATCAAATATACAACTTTTGGCCTCTTGATGGAGAGAGTACAGCTCAAGCTTGGGGGAGATTGAAGTTACTAATTCTCAAATGTCCCATTCATGAGCTCCCTAACAATATTATTATCAATAACTTTTATGCAAGGCTCCCTCTACATGACAAGGATTTATTGGGCGCTTCTTGTGCTGGATCATTCACTCGCAGGGAAGAATAAGCTAAATGGGATCTTCTGGAGTGTATTCAAGACAATGCTGAAGCTTGGGAGAATGACAAAGGTAGAAAGTCAGGTATAAATTATTATTATGAATGCATTGAATCTTTTATGGGAACTGATGACTTTCAAAATATTAAAAATGTTATGGTTTAGACTCTCAAGCTACTGCTTCTTATTTTAAGGCTTTTGCTTCCTACATGAAGTGCCTAAAAAGAAGTGGAATAAGTATCATGAACCTTATAAATAAGTTGCTAGGACTGTTCCTGCAAGAAATACTGAAGTTTATACTGCTAATCATGTCTTACCTGAACCTTATATTGAGAAAATGCCTTTCCCAGTTAAGATTAAGGAATATTCTATGATAGCTAGTATGGTTGATGAAAGTATGAATGAAGCTGTTGAACCTGATAAATTAATGGTTGATGAACCTATTATAGCAAATGTGAAAGACTTTGTTACTAAATATGAAGAAGAGGGACACACTATGCTTTGTAAGGATACCTCTAATATTGTTTCACAAAGTAGTGTTATGAGAGCTAGTATTCCTGTGTTTTCTGTTAGAATAAGCGACCGGTGCTATGATGGTCCTAGTGATAGCTATATTGTTAAGTTTATGCATGATACTGAAAGTTATTATGACAGAGGAAAAAGTGTTCTTACGCATCTCAATAATATCAAGTTTCCTCGTTTTATGTTGAAAGTCTTTATGTTGCACTTCTTTTGCCTTCTTATGCAAGTAGCCTCTAGTTTCAAAAACTTGTTTGTTTACAAAATTCCCTTGCATAGGAAGTGGGTTAGACTTAAACATGTGTGTTTTTGCTTCTTAATGCTCTCTTTCGCTTCAATTCATATCCCTATGTGAGCATCTTCAAAATTATAATGCCCATCTTAATGGCTATAAAGAAAGAGCTTTTTGGGAGACAACCCAGTTTATTTTTGCTTTTAGTTTGTTTTTGCTTCTTTGAGTCTTGGAAGTTATTACTTCGGTAATAACCGCTCCTTATCCGTTTTGTTTGGTTTTTGTGTCAAGATCAACCTCTAATGAGAGAGAAGTAAGATTTGGGGAAGTTTCTGTCCCGAAACGGATTTTTGTGCTTCACCGTAAAAATTCGTGAGAGATCTATGTATGTCGGATTGAGCTGTAATTTTTTGTGCTTTTGCCCCAGGTTGTTTTTAACTTTCGTTAGTTTTGCACTTTTTGATTTGAGCAACAGAAGATTTTCGAAAAAATTGATCTCTACCTGCTGGTCTGTTTTGACAGATTTTGCCACTCTTGCATTTGCTTCTTTATTCGATTTCCTTTTTGAATTATTTTTGGGTTTTCGGAAGGAGTTGCTACAGTAGCTTATGTTTGATGGTTTTCAGTTGAAGTTGGACTCAAAAGGTTCTATCACTTCACTTATACTAATGTTGCTAATGAGAACTGTGTGAAGTTTTGTGTGAAAGAAATTTCCAGGAAGTGGAGATAATGGTGTAATAAGGAAGAGAAGGGTTTTATGACTCAAGTAATAAGTGTACGAAGATGAAGATACTGATGATTATTCAAGTGGAGACTCCGGAAGAATCCACTAAATACCAAATTCAAAGACCTACAGAGTCCGTGTTCAAATAGGTAACGGTTCTGGTAAGAAAAGTTCCGCGAAAATACAATCGAACTATGTTTTTGCAGTTTTCAATCAATATGGAAAGTTATGAAGCGAAAAAGGGACGGAAACGGAGCCAGGGTGGCCCACACCACCCTATGGCGCGGGCCCTCCCCTGGCCGCGCCACCAGGTGGTGAGTCCACCTCAGACTCCGCCTCCGACCCGTTTTCACCCAGTACCTTCCTCTTGTTATGAAACTTCGTAATATATAACCCACTGGATCTTCCGAGGTTCGTATATCGTGTTTTCGTCGTGTTTTTGTTTCGATCTGTTTCTGCCAGGACATACTCTTTGCAGGTTTAGAAGCACAATGGTGTCTGCCAAGGATAAAGGGAAGGAGCCTATGGAGGAAGACCTCCAAGACCCCGGGAAGGAGAAGGAGATCAAGAGTGAAGGTGAAGAGGAGCAAGGCCAACACCCGCACACCGGCACTACCATTGCAAGCATTGGAGTGGTGACAAAACCTCCCAGGGTTAGAAGGACGGCATGGATGCAGACTGGGGGAAAGCTCCTCGTCACAGTTTGGCTCCACGGTCACTTCCTCCACACACCAAGAATCCCTTCCATACCTTTATCCATAACCATGCAGGAAAAGAAGACTCCAAGAGGGAAGAACAGAAAAAGAATCACAAGAGCTGGGATCCACAAACTGAGATGATTATGAGCCGTATTGAGCACAACTCGGAGTTGATTCGTACTCTCACCGTCGAGATTGAGGACTTTGGGAAATTGATCAGAGAGCTCATCGAGAGGATACCACCACCACCGAAGGAGTAATTCGTCATCAGGTTTGGCATCCCCTTGGTTTATTCCAAGCTTGGGGGAGTGTCGCGGTATCACATCACTATCTTCTATCTTTTTACCTTTTTAGTAGAGTCATATCATGAATAGAGGAGTTATTATGTAGTATGGTTTGCATTATGGAAGTGTCCCCTCTCTCATTAGATATGTATCCCTCGGTGTGACTTGCCGTTATGGATTATTAATGAGAAGTTCTATCATTCCCTCTTTTGCATAGCTTATATTAGTTTTCAATTCGTGGTTATATGATTGATCTTGTTGTTAGTATTGGTATCACTTTGGGATCATTGATTAATTTAGTTGGTTTTGGCAAACCTGGCTTGGTCAGTAGCACACTATTTTTGAGAGTTGAAAGAAAAGATAAAAGTACCTTTAAAGAAAAATAATTTCATCATCTTTCATTATTGATTTGCTCATAAGTTTAGTATTCTCTAGTTAATATCTTTTGTGCTTCCGAGGAATATTGCATGTTTGTCTTTATCGCTTGTATGTTTGTTTGTTTCCTTCAACTCTTATACTTGCTACCCAGCCTTGCTAGCCAAAAACCTGTACTGAGAGGGAATTCTTCTCGTGCATCCACCTCCTTTAAACCAAAACCTTTGCCATTTGTGTCCACCATACCTACCTAGTAGCATTATTGCTATTCCAAGTAAATTCTTGTTTTATCTACCTCCCAAATTAAACTTGTTATGTGAAAATTAGTGATTAAAGCTCTCACGAACTTGATGGCACACCTTACCTTCTTGCATTTAATAAACTTGAACCATTGGGTCCTTCTTTGTTGTGTATATGCTTGCGCTTTAGCAGAACCATGTATCATGGGGACCGCTTTCAACACTTCATAGGTACTTGTACCTAGTTGATATCATGTTCCTTTGCTTATGGATCCCAGCGGTCTGAAATAGAAGTGGAACTTGTAAGATCATGGAGTTTATATGTGTGTTAGAGAAATGCCTGGGCCGCTAGCCTAAGCCATGCCTAATCATGGTGGAAACTTGCAGCATAACTATAGTGAGCATTCTATGAAGCATCCTCAATAAAAACCTATGCAAATAGCAAATAAAAATATCGTTGAGATGCTCACTGTCTACTTTCCTTGTCATTTTGATTATGGGCTAGCTCCTGTGTCATGTGCAAGGGGTACCCCGTTGGCGGTTCTCAATGATACGCATGTATTTACAATGACAAGAGCTTGATCTTGACTGAAGTTGAGTAGCATGAGGTTCGGTACTCATAAGTAAGGGGCATGGGACTTCAATTTATAACTTGTCAAGCATATCCTCTTAGTTGTGTCACTTTAACCTTAATCACTAAAAGATGCCTATGATAGGGGCAATGAGAGCTGAAAGCTAGTAAGTATCATAATTTTTTGGGAGCTCTTTATGAGACTTGCAATCCCTGCTTCCCTCTGTGAAGGGCCCTTCTTTTACTTTGTAGTTGAGTCAGTAAACCTACTTCCCTTCCATCTCAGCAAGTATTTTGAGTTATTGTGTTTCATTCATTCATATGATGATTTATTCAATCATGTTGCTTATGTTCCTTGTTTTACACATTGCTCTTATCTTGATGTTTACTACTTTGAAAGCTATCATTGAATACCAGCTATTTGTGAACTCAGCAAATTATCAACTATTCTTCGACCAAGAGATAAGTTTGCCATTACCAATTATGATTCACTTTATGTATCTTTATTGTGTTTCCTTTACTCATTGCAAGTTGAGTTATATAATAGTGAGTTGTCTTCTATTATGATCTGTGTATTTGATGATTGTGATGCTTCTTGTCCGTATTCTTTTATCGACTCTACACTCCATAAACCTGAGGCCATGTCTATTGAGCTCAGTTTCGCTTGGGGACAAGCGAAGTCTAAGCTTGGGGGGAGTTGATACGTCCATTTTGAATCACTATTCTATGTCTTAATTCACTATTATTCATTGATATATTTCGTATTGAGAGGTGATACTTATGTTATTTCATCTGTTTTTGCATGGTTGATGACTTTTGGAGCATGGACGGCTGCAGTCAGGATTCTGATGGAAAAGGTGTTGTTTGGAGGCAAAATTCGCGAAGATCAGAAAATTCGGGAAAATATATGGAAAATCCTATTTTTCTAGAAGACTAAGGATGCCAGAAGACGGAGTGGATTTGGGCCACACGGGGCCCACACCACCCCCTGGCGCGGGCAGCCCTATGCCGCGCCAGCAGGTGGTGTGGCCACCCTGGGCCACTCCAGTCTCTTCGCTCTCGTGTATATCATCCTCCCGAAACCCTAAGACTCGGGGAGCGACCACAGAAAGATTCCGCCACCGCTGCGGGGCGGAAAACACCAAGAGACAGATTTCTGCCGGGGGATTTCCTTCCCAGGGAGAGGAGATCGTCACCATCAACACCACCATCAAGCTGGACTTCATCGGGATCATCATCATCATCACCACCACCACCATCATCACCATCAGCACCCTCATCGCCATCTCCATATTGCTGTAACAATTGGTTGAATCTTGCTATAGTTCATAGGAGAAACTTTCCCGGTGTTGATTACTCTTTGTAGTTGATGCTATTGAGTGAACCGTTGAATTATTGTTTATGTTCAGATTGTTATACATCATTATTCCATCTCTGTTCATGATCCATATGATGTCTTGTGAGTAGTTTGTTTTGTTCTTGAGGACATGGGAGAAGTCATGTTGTTAGTAGTGGAGTTGTGTTGAGAAAGATTCAATAGTTTATTATTTAAGTTGTGGTGTACTTCTTCTAGTGGTGTCATGTGAACGTCGACTACATGACACTTCACCTATATGGGCCTAGGGGAATGCATTGTGTATTTGGCTACTAATCGTAGGGGTTGCCGGAGTGACAGAAACCTGAACCCCCGTTAGGAAACCATTGCACAAGGGACGTAAGGGTCTTAGAGTTTAAAGTTGTGGTTAGGTTTCTACCTTAATTACTTTCTTGTACTTACGGATGTTTGCAAGGGGTATAATCACAAGTATGTATTAGTCCTAGGAAGGTCAGTACATTAGCACAGGTTCACCCACACAACACTTAGCAGGCTAGAGAAGATTAATCAACTATATGAAGCGAAAACACTTGACAGTCTTCCCGTGTGTCCTCGAGAACGTTTGGTCAACTTAAGTAATACAACCGGCTTGTCCTTTGCTGCATAAAGGATTGGTCACTTGCTGCATTTATTCCTACTGTCTTTTATTTACTCGTACTTTGTTTACTTGCTTTATCAAAAACCCCTAAAAATCCGTTTGCTAAGTATTTGCAGAGAATTCCTGATCCATACCACTAGCCAGCACCTTCTGCTCGCGTTGGGTTCGACACTCTTACTTATCGAAAATACTGCGATACACCCCCTATACTTGTGGGTCATCAATGATCTTTCTTAGTAACGTTGTTAACTTTCCTGAAATCAATGCACATTCTATAGCCTACTACTATTCTTTGGGGAATAAGCTCATCATTATCATTAGGGACGACGGTAATTCCCCCCTTTTTAGGGACACAATGAACAGGACTAACCCATTCACTATTAGCAATAGGGTAAATAATACCAGCATCAAGGAGTTTCAATACCTCATTTCTTACCACTTCCTTCATCTTAGGATTTAACTTTCGTTGGTGCTCGACCACTGGCTTTGCATCTGGTTCTATATTGATAGCATGCTGACATATAGTAGGAGAAATCACTTTTAAATCATCCAGAGTATAGCCCATAGCCCCTCGGTGTTTCTTTAGTACCTCCAATAACCTTTCTTCTTCCTTCCCTGAAAGTTTAGAGCTAATCATAACAGGATATATCTTATTATCATCAATGTAAGCATATTTAAGATCATCAGGGATAGGTTTTAGATCGAAAACCGGATCCTTTTTAGGTGGCAACGTGGTACCCAAGTCTTCTACATGCAAGTTGTGCTTAAGCATCTTAGGTTGACGACGGAGAATCTCGTCAATCTCATTTCTTTCTTCCATGAAGATTTCACTTTCATGATCTAAATTGCTGCAAAGCATTGTTAGGAGCAAGGGAGATAGAAGCAAGTTGTTCAACTCTAAAATCCTCATTATGTGTTTCATTTTCACAAGGTTCTTTAGTAAATTTCGAAAAACTAAACTCATAAGATTCCCCATCAAACTTAGTCAAGATTTTCTCCCATTTGCAATCTATAATAGCTCCACAAGTACTCAAGAAAGGTCTACCAAAAATGATGGGATAAGTTTTACTAGCAGCTGAACCAAGTACTAGAAAATCAGTAGGATATTTAATCTTACCACAAAGAACTTCTACATCCCGCACAATACCAATTGGAGAGATGGTCTCTCTATTAGCAAGGCGAATAACCACATCAATCTCTTCCAATTCACAGGGACTGATTTCATGCATAATTTCTTTATAAAGCTCATAAGGAATAGCACTTGAACTTGCACCAATATCACATAAACCATAATAGCAATGATCACCAATTCTAACAGAAAGCATAGGGACACTAGCCTTTTTAGTTCTATTAGGATGTGAGACAATATTAGAAGCATCCTCACAAAAGACTATGTGTCCATCTTCTACACTATTAGTGATAAGATCTTTCACAATTTCTACAACAGGTTCAATGTTTATTTGTTCATCAGGTATTATAGTTCTCTTTGCACTTTTATTGATTACACTAGTTATCATAGGATGATCCTTTACCTTATCCGGGAAAGGTATTTTCTCGATATAAGGTTCAGGTAAGATGTGATCAGTAGTGCAAAACTCAGTACTCCCAACAGGAACACAATCAACAATATCTATATATGGTGCATGGTACTTGCTCCATCCCTTTTTCGGAATTTCAATATAAGAAGCAAAATCCTTAAAGCAATTTGTAATAACTTGTAAATCAAGACCATAAGCATTACTAATATTTTGAAAGTCATGAGTTCCCATAAAAGATTCAATGCATTCATAATCATAATTTATACATGACTTTCTTCCTTTGTCATTCTCCCATGCTTCAGCATTATCTTGAATACGATCTAGAAGATCCCATTTAGATTCTTCTTCCATGCGAGTGAATGATCCAGCACAAGAAGCATCCAATAAATCCTTATCATGAAGAGAAAGCCTTGCATAAAAGTTATTGATAATAATATTGTTGGGGAGCTCATGAATGGGACATTTGAGCATTAGTAACTTTAATCTCCCCCAAGCTTGAGCTGTACTCTCTCCATCAAGAGGTCAAAAGTTGTATATTTGATTCCGATCTTTATGAATCTCACTAGGAGGATAAAACTTTGAATAAAAGAGAGGTACTATTTCCTCCCATTCAAGAGCTTGAATATTCTTCAGCAGCTTATACCAGTCCTCGGCTCTTCTTTTCAGTGATAATGAGAATAACTTCTTCTTGACTTGATCTGTAGTAATACCTACACACTTGAACAACCCACATAATTCATGTATAAAGAGCAAATGATCACCAGGATGGACAGTTCCATCCCCAACATAGTAGTTATCCATAACACGATCAATAATTCTTGTAGGTATTTTAAAAGTATCATTCACAGCAGGTGGTGGTTCATCTACTACCTTAGCAGTGGTAGTAGCATTACGAAATAAGAAACTCAGCGAATTATCCATATTGAAAATAAAGAAACTAACAGAAATAAACAATACTCACAGTAGAAGTTTCCTTTATCAGTTCCACTCTCTAATAGCGCTTCACTCCCCGGCAGCGGTGTTAGAAAATAGTCTTGGTGACCCACAAGTATAGGGGGTGTATCGCGGTATTTTCGATAAGTAAGAGTGTTGAACCCAACGAGGAGCAGAAGGTGCTGGCTAGTGGCTTGGAGCAGGAATTCTCTGTAAATACTTAGCAAACGGATTTTTAGGGATTTTTGCTAATGCAGGTAAATAAAGTACGAGTAAATAAAATACGATAAGAATAAATGTAGCAAGTGGCCCAATCCTTTATTCAGCAAAGGACAAGCCGGTTGTATTACTTGAGATGACCAAACGTTCTCAAGGACACATGGTAATTCCGTCAAGTGCTTTCGCTTCATATAGTTGATTAATCTTCTTTAGTTTGCTAAGTGTTGTGTGGGTGAACCTGTGCTAATGTACCGACCTTCCTAGGACTAATACATACTTGTAATTATACCCCTTGCAAGCATCCACAAGTACAAGAAAGTAATTAAGGTAGAAACCTAACCACAGCTTTAAACTCCAAGACCCTGACATCCCTTGTGCAAAGGTTTCCTAACAGGGGTTTAGGTTTCTGTCACTCCGGCAACCCCTACGATTAGTAGCCAAATACACAATGCATTCCCCTAGGCCCATATAGGTGAAGTGTCAAGTAGTCGATGTTCACATGACACCACTAGAAGAAGTACACCACAACTTAAATATCAAACTATTGAATCTTTCTCAACACAATTCCACTACTAACAACATGACTTCTCTCATGTCCTCAAGAACAAAACGAACTACTCACAAGACATCATATGGATCATGATCAGAGATGGAATAATGATGTATAACAATATGAACATAAACAATAATTCAATGGTTCACTCAATAGCATCAACTACAAAAAGTAATCAACACCGGGAAAGTTTCCCCTAAGAACTATGCAAGATTCAACCCAATTGTTACAGCAATATGGAGATGGTGATGATGGTGCTGGTGATGATGATGGTGGTTATTATGATGATGATGATCCCGATGAAGTCTAGCTTGATGGTGGTGTTGATGTCGACAATCTCCCCTCTCCGGGAAGGAATTCCCTCGGCAGAATTCTGTCTGCCGGAGAGATATTTTTCTCTCGGTTTTTTCCGCCCGTTAAAGGCAGCGGAATCTTTCTGTGGTCGCTCCCCGAGTCTTAGGGTTTCGGGAGGATAATATACGCAAGAGGGGAGAGGCTGGAGTGGACCAGGGCAGCCACACCACCTGGTGGCGCGGCTTGGGGTGGCTCACGATAGGGGGTGGTGTGGGCCCCCTGTGGCCCATCTCCACTTCCCCTTCTAGCTTTCTTCGTCTTCTGGAAAAATAGGATTTTCCATGTATTTTCCCGGATTTTCTGATCTTCATGAATTTTGCCTCCAAACAACACCTTTTCCATCAGAATCCTGACTGCAGCGGTCCATGCTCCAAAAGTCATCAACCATGCAAAAACAGCTGAAATAACATAAGTATCATCTCTTAATATGAACTATATCAATGAATAACAGTAAATTATGATATAGAATAGTGATGCAAAATGGACGTATTAGTAATTATGTCATTCTGATACATATTTTTCAATATCTCTTTTCATATTATTCCACCAGAACAAGTCCTTTAAATCCATGTACATCTTTGTACTACCCGGATTTATGGAATATGGTGTTTCATGAGCTTCCCGAAGTATCACTTCTCGAATCTCTGTCACATCTGGTACACAAACACGGTTTTGAAACCATAAAGATCCATAATCTACTAGGTGAAAAACTGAGGTTTGACCTTGAGAGATTCTTCGAACTTCTTTAGTAATGAAAGGATCTTCACCTTGATGTCTATAAATTTCATGTTGAAGATCACTACTCTGTTCTTTGATTGCTCCCATAGTGGCTAATCCTCCAAGAACTGTTGTACTTATAAATTGTATTTCCATGCTTTTCAAATCCATCTGTAGTTCTTTCGGCAGTTCTCTATTCAAAGGTTGTATATCTGTGTTTTTTCGACTTAAAGCATCTGCCACAACATTTGCTTTTCCAGGGGTATAATTGATTGCTATATCATAATCTTTAATCAACTCCAGCCAACGCTTCTGCCTCATATTCAATTCCTTTTGAGTGGAGGAATATTTGAGACTTTTGTGGTCAGTATATAACTCACATCTTGCCCCATAGAGAAAATGTCTCCATCATTTTAAAGCAAACACTACTTCTACTAATTCTAAATCATGGGTTGGATAGTTCACTTCATGTGGTTTCAATTGCCTAGATCCATAAGCAATTACCTTACGATCTTGCATAAGCACACAACCTAATCCTTCCTTGGATCCATCACAATATACTATGTAATCTTTTCCTGGTTTTGGAATTGCTAGGATTGGTGTGGTAGTTAATTTGGTCTTCAACTCCTGAAATATTGCCTCGCACTTCTCATTCCATATGAACGGTGTGTTCTTTCTTAACAATTTGGTCATTGGTCCAGCTATCTTGAAAAAACCTTCAATGAACCTCCGATAATATCTGGCCATACCTAGAAAACCTCGGATTTGCTTCACATTGGTTGGTGTCTTCCAATCTAGTACTGATTGAACTTTGGACGGATTTACAGCAATTCCATCCTTACTAATCACATGACCAAGAAACTCTACTTCGTCCAACCAAAATTCACACTTAGTAAACTTAGCATAAAGCTTATGTTCTCTTAAGATTTGTTATGCTACTCTCAAATATTCTTCATGCTCTTCTGTATCTATGGAGTATATCAGAATATCATTAATGAATACTATGACAAACTTGTCCAAGTAAGGCATGAAGATTTTGTTCATCAAATCCATGAATATTGCTGGTGCATTAGTCAGACCGAAAGGTACGACTAAATACTCATGATGTCCATACCTTGATACAAATGTTGTTTTAGGAACATCTTCAGGTTTAATTTTTATTTGATGGTATCCTGATCTTAGATCAATATTGGAGAATACTCCTGCTCCCTTGACTTGGTCAAATAGATCTTGAATTCTTGGTAATTGATACTTGTTCTTGATAGTAACATTGTTGAGATTTCTATAATCCCCACACATTCGCCGTCCACCATCTCATTTATCCACGAAAATCAATGAAGTTCCCTACGGAGATACACTTTCCTGTATGAATCCTTTCTGGGCTAATTCATCAATTTGCTCCTTAAGCTCTTTTAATTCCTTTGGCCCCATCTTATATGGTGCTTGAGCTATTGCTGTTGTACCAGGTATCTGGTCAATAGTGAACTCTATTTCCCGATCAGGTGGCATTCCTGGTAACTCTGCTGGAAAAACATCTTGAAACTCCTTCACCACTAGAATATCTTCTAACTTGACCTCCTTCATTGAGTTCAACTGCAGATCTACCATGATATGACTATGTTTATCCGCCTGATAGACTATCCTTCCTCCATTTGGAGACTTGATTGAAACAATTTTCTCTTCACAGTTGATCTGGGCTCCATAGTCTGTCATCCAATCCATTCCTAGCACTACTGCTATTCCTTTTAATGGGATCACATAAAGATCCGCATAATACGTTTGACCATAGATTGAGATGACTTGGTTTAGTTTAATATGTTTAACTACCACGATCCCTCTGGCGGTAACTATGGTCATAGGTTTTTCTAATGGTGCCCTTCTAATCCCGAATTTATCACAAAACTCTTCAGATATGAAAGAAGTAGTTGCGCCAGTATCAAATAAAGCTTTTCCGGGATTTGTGAGTATATTGAGCGTACCTATCACTACCTGATTTGAGTTATCAACCTCCTCCAAGGTTGCACAATTCAGCTTTCCCGTAGGTCTACCTCTCTTGCCATTATTATTTTTGGCATAGCTTCCACCTCTGTTAGACTGTCCACCTCCGCCTCCACTGGCTTGTCCTCCACCTTTTGTGGGCCAACCACCGGGTGGTTTGTTTGGGCAATCAGGATTAATATGACCCTTTAGTCCACATCCATAACAAATTATCACTGGTTTCTGATAATCCTTGCTGATATGTCCCGGAAGTTTGCAATTATGACATATGACATTCCTTCTAGGGTTGAATTGTCCTCCAGTGTTGTTGCTACTCCTGTTGTTGTTGTTGTTGTAGGGTCTGTTTCTGGGTTGAAACTCTAGATTGGTTTTGGGTTTACTTGCCTGAATTCTCTTCATCTCCTTCTTTTCTCTCTTCCTACGGTCCTCTTGGACATTTTTGTAATCATCTTCAAAGGTGATAGCTGCATCAAGCAACTGTTGAAAAGTTTGAGTGTTGGCAAGCCTCAACTCCATCTTCACAAATGGATTTAGTCCACGCATGAACCTCTTCTTCCTACTCGCCTCCGTGCTAACTTCTTCAGCAGCATAACGAGATAAATCACTAAACTCCCGAATATACTTCATGACACTGGAGTATCCTTGTTGCAGTTCTTCAAACTCCCTACGCTTCAACTCTATGATACTCTCCGGAACATGATATTCACAGAATTATTGTTTGAACTCCTCCCAATTGTACTCTCTTCCTGGAGGTTGCATTGCTAGATGACTCTCCCACCATGACGCTGCAGGTCCGGTCAATAAATGTGTTGCATACCTCAACTTCTCTTCCTCATTGCATCCTATAGTTCTCAACTTTCTTTCGGTATCTATTAACCAGTCCTCTACATCCATTGGTTCAGGAGCGGATGCGAAAGGTAAAGGCCTGGTATCTTGGAAATCCGAAAGACTAACACCACGTCCTTGAGGTGCCTTCGGCTATCCCACACAGTCTACTAACCCCTCCATGAATTTATTCTAGGACTCTTGCATCATTTGCATGTACTGCATAAAGTTTTGCTCCATCAATGGCCTCATTGGTGGTTGTGGTGGTAAATTCACTTGCATTATGACGTCTTCATCTGCCTTTTATTTGGCTTCGCGCTCTATGCATTGCTGCTCAGTCTCGTTTTCTACACCCATTTCCATACCCCCTAGTCTTGTAAAATAAGTGAATACTCATAATTACATCATGCATATGTGTTCTGAGCTCAACTTCATGCACAGAACTAGTCACACAATGGAAAACAAGATCCAAATAAGAACCAAATATGCATTACACACATATTCTACATTACAAGCAATATAATTTATACAGCGTGATTACAAGCCCTTACTCATTAAACATTACAAGCTCATGTGGTACTATCTCACTTATTTATTTACATCAAGTCCTCCAACTCCAACTCTCTTCTCCTACGAAGATGCTCCTAATCGAAGTCACACTCCCCAGAAGTTGCGCCATTCATTGTACATACCCAGAGTACAACCATGCTGACGTGAAGTACGACGCACCGACTGTGAAACGACTTGCCTCTTTGACGGACGATATTCAGTATCAGAAGTCTCCGGACTTGACACATCATTCAGCTGAAGTGTATCCATACCTTCCAACTCATCTGAAGTATCTATCGAATCATCCTCATCACTTTCTTCTTCATCCATCTCCTGCATCCCGATTCTAGAGGAATCTACAGAATATTCCCCTTCCGCCCCCCCCCCCCCAAGTACTCTGCTGGGTACTATAGTCCTCAGCTATGATTGGATAGTGCACATTATCTGGAGTAGGATAATTTTCTATTGACTCAAACACCCTTTCTTCAGGATCTTCCTCTCTTCAGGATCTTCCTCCTCGGACTCTACATCTTCCACATGGACATCTCTTCCATCAACGGAATAAGATCTTACGCCCATGCGACTAGTATGCCCGATATCTCCAACTGAATCTTCCACAGGAATAGGATTCCCGGCAGATCCATCCATTGATTCGTACCTCCATCCTT
Organism: Avena eriantha; assembly: GCA_910589775.1. Classification (NCBI taxonomy): domain Eukaryota; kingdom Viridiplantae; phylum Streptophyta; class Magnoliopsida; order Poales; family Poaceae; genus Avena; species Avena eriantha. The sequence continues at coordinate 491,353,882 of OU342741.1, read as the reverse complement.
CAGAATTCCCAATAGGTAATTCCGAGTCCTCAGTTCCCCAAGAACTTTGTGGTACTGGATGACTAGTGCCCTCATCAGGATATCTAATAGGTTCTGGTATCGGTGAGTAAGGATATGGTGAAAAAGATGCTGGATCTATAGGTATATCCTTGAAAATTGGGTTAACCCTATCCACTGCTTCATTTTCTAGTTTAGATGCTAACTTATCCTTCTTTTAGGATTCGTTAAATCCTCTAGCATATCAACCTGATCTTCTACAATAACCTGATGTGTCTTATACAAAGACCCAACCATCAGTCGATATAGATCCATAAGCTTAGAAGCTAGTTTTGGATGCTTCCTTACTAAAGTAAGATGATCCGGTTCGGGTTCCTCGTCTATAGAGTCATGAGGAATCACAGAATATGTGCTTCCAGCTAACTCTTCTTCTTTATGTTCCCTAACATTGGCTATCGCCTCCACAATAGCAAAATGATATGCTGCTAGGTGACTTCTACCTTCCCCCATAGGTAAGTTGTGATAAAAACCAAGCTTCTTTGGTAGTTGGATGCTAACACAATTTTTGGCTAACATTCGCCCAACATGGTAGGTAATGGTATTAACTGGGATATTAGTTGTGCAACCAAAAACCCTCAGAAGTTCTCGAAGCTGTTCAGTTAAAGCCCCCTGATAATCGACGAGAGTCTCTTCTTTCCTTGCCAAAGTCTGTTTTGGAAACTTTTGTGCCATTTCAACTGTATAGATATAAATGTAATTAGTATCCATTAATTATAATGATGCATCATAATAAATAATTATCGCACTAAAAAATATAACATAATATTCCCAATTGAATATTCATCATATAATCTAGAGAACTCTTTACCGTTGCTCCTAGACTCCTACATTTATTCCTCTTTACTAGGTTTCCAACCTAAGGTCAAAGCAATTGCTCTAATACCATCTGCGGCGACCCAGCATACCACTGCATGTCTAGTACACTATAGTCATTGATATGACATTCACAGAATACCGTTCCGTAAATATCACACCTCTCAGAGTGGTACAACAGAAACATTGCGAGTCCAAATTACAAACATACACACTTCATTATTACAAACCAAGAGTTCTCAAACTTCAAGTATTCTGAAATTACAAACCAAACTTAAGTAGTTTCAACGGAAGATATAAAATCCAAACTCATACTTCAAATTGAGCTCAACAACTTATTCTATATAGTTCCAGCTGCTCGGCTCAATTAGTTTACTAATAACTAAGGCAACTACTCGGACTCATTGCCCTCCACTCCATACAGTATCTCGTAGTTCACCACTTCAACTCCTCGGGACAGGTCCGGTTCTTCGTAGCAGACGTCCTCTTGTCAATCACCTACGTACATCAAAGTGTCTTCTGGATTCTCAGAGTCTAAGTAGGGGTTCAAAGGAAAGAGTGAGTAACAGCGTTACCCAGCAAGTTCATTATATGCAATGTGCGAAGTTTGATGCTCTATCTACCACCTCGGACGATACGTCCTTGGTACTATGCAATTTTTGTAAACATTTCTTGAAAGATTGATTTTATTATCAAAAACTATGTCCATCCGCCTTCACAGGTTGACTAGAACTTCATGAAGTTCCTTTCCTCCCGCGTTCTAGCTCCTTCCCGGAACAGGGAGTAACATGTCACAATTCTTACACTCTGCAGAGGTGCGTTGCTTTACCCATGAGAGACCAACTCCTTGCTGCACAACCGGGCGTACCTTCCCGTCCACAATTCCATGACGTGGGGCCTAGTAGGTGATCCAAGCCAATCACTGCCCTCTCCGTGACCCCATATGTCTGCACGATCCTCCGGGGCTAACTACACCTCCGTTAAGCCTCCAACTAGGACAAGCTATAACCCTGGTGAGTTCCCGAAGACTCTATGAAGTGGTGATGCCCCTGGTAAGCTCCCTAAAAGGCCCGACTATACCTCCGGAAACCACTCATAAATAATCTAGACACCAAAATCGTGAGGCCTAAGGTGCCCACCCATATGTTGGATCCATACCAGGAATCCCAACGTCACGATAAGTTCATCTTGCCTCCATATGAAAGGAAGAGATACAGCTGACTTCTCTGTCCCATTCCAAATCTCATGGTTAACCCGTATTATACGACGCTAGAATCACTGATGTCATGGGTTGTTAAGCCTATGTGACTTATGCAATTGGAACACTAAGTTCCATTGCTGATCTTTATCATCACTTAGGATGATACTACATCTTATTTATTAGAGAAGATATCATTTTCTTTCACCAGATCATAGATGATAACACACAATTTGCAATATCTTTGATAAAGACTCTTCAAAGGACATGAGCAAGTTAAGAACTTGCCTTGTGACTGCAAGGTAGTCAAGTCGGATGCTTCCACCTGACCTTGAGCTCCGGTTTCTACAAATAACCATTATTGCCCGATAAGGACAATATTTAAAGAAGCAATATGCAATGCATAGTAATGTCATGCAATGATTTATTATTTGCTTCTTTGCATGTTTTACCCTTTTAGTAAAAGTTTACTATTTTATTTAATTAATAAAAGACAAATATCATTCTATGAATTTATTTCATTTAAATATTTTCTGAGATTCCTTTAAGGAAATCAGATTTTTTTCTATCACACCAAACTCACTTTTCAAAAATACAAATTAGTATTTTTTCTATAATAATATATTCATTTTGGATCTTAAAAGTGAATTTTATTCAATTTTAAGTGTTTCCTATATTTTTGTAAAATTCAAAAGTAATTAGCATCCTATTACTAATAACCTTAAATTTTAATTGCCAAAAATTCTATTGATTATTTGTTACTCAACCGAAAATATTTGTGTGAGTTCATAGAAATATTATTTGTATTTTTTAAAATTTTATTTACTTATCTAGAGTTGTTTTTATTTCAAGGTATATTTGTAATTATTTATTTTATTAATAGCCCTATTAAAATACAGGCCTGGCCCACTGGGCTGGCCCGGCCCAACCTAACCCGAGGACATGCTTCTGGCCAGATTCCCGCGATTCTTCGTGATAGAACGAACCGGTAATGCTAGCTATCCCTGTGCCTGCAAGTATTTACAGGAAAATGCCACTGCTCGGCCAGCTGCCACCGTGTGCTGCCCTAACTCCCACGGACGTACCGTGTCACACACGAGGCCACGTACGTGCATGCTGCTTCTTCTTCCGTTCACACGCACACATCACGTCATGGTGGCTTCGAGATCGATGGACAAGTAGGCGCACTGAATCAAACGTCTCTCCCACTATATAGCTACGTGCTTATTATTCACTACAGTTACTTTAATAGCTAAATATGTCCAATTTGTGCGGCTTAATTTTATCTAAATTTTTATTTATCTAGTCAAATATTTAGAGTAGATGTATCCGTATTTAGACAAAATTGAGGCTTTTAATATGGACCGGAGGGAGTAGTAATTTCTACATAGTGTATTATTCACTTATTTAGATAACATATGGATTCTAGGGGTAATACATACATTTCATAACTCAACACATCAAACAAGTCAAATGCCTAGAAGCCAAAAAGAATAGAAGTAACCAGATTTCGTGAGCTTTTCTCTACCACAGCTTATTCCCACAATCTGCCAAAAGCTAGCTTGTGTAGAATCACAACCTAAAAAGAAGTCGCCCTAAACGCCTCGTGTTGCGGCACGGAGCTTAGCCGATAAAACAATTACGGGAGATTTATTTTGGCTGGCTTAAACGTGTCTCTAGGCGCCCACGATTGTACACATGCCCTTACACGAAGCATATGCTTCAAACTGATCAGTCCACTCACATCCAGCTATCCGGGAGTCCGATGTTCTGAAACCTGAAGGACGAGCCTTTGGGTCCCCCCCTGCCGGCCTCGATCCCGGGGCCGTCGCTATCGCCGTCATGCTCCTCGACGTCGCTTTCGGCGGCGGACGGCGGTGACATCATGAGCACCGGCGACCGCGGCGGCTGCGGCGGCGATGGGAGGACGCCGTCGTCCCAGGCCAGGAAGTGGAGCGTTATGGGCCGCAGCGCGTGGCGGTGCAGCGACAGCTTCTGGCTGAGCGAGACGGTGTCGTAGCACCTGACGTCCCCGGCGGTGGAGACCAGCCAGGGCAGCACCTTCTCCCCGCCGACGCGCGACACCACCAGCAGCTTCCCAGCTCGGCGCGCCGCCCGGTGTAGCTCGAGCAGGCCCGACCGCGTGGACGCGACGCCGGGCGTGCTCTCGTCCGCCACCGACGACACGTAGATGAACCCTTCCTCGGTTCGACTGATGGCGAAGCCCAACCTGGTGTCCCCCTGCCGCAGCGCGATCTCCAACGCGGTCTCGCCGCCGGCGCCCAACGGCTTGTACCACAGCCGCACAGCGCGCACCAGGCCGATGTCCACGCCGTGGTAGTCCTCGAACCCGTAGAGGCTGACGTTCGACATGTTGGCCAGGTCGGACAGGGTGTTCACCGTGGAGACGGCCGTCTCGCCGGATATCTTGGTGAGCAGCGCCTCCGTCTGGACGCTGGCGAGCTGGACGGGGACGCCGGAGCAGCGGGAGGAGGCGAGCCAGGCGTCGGCGCGGGCCAGCGTGTCGTCCAGGGAGTTGTAGCGGGTGTGGGTGCCGTCTGTGGCCTTGGGGAGCAGCAGCAGCGACAGGAACCGGCTCGACTCCGGCACCGGCAGCAGCTCCCTCATCTTCCTCTCCCACGGGAACGGCTCGTACGCCGACGCGATCTTGGCGTCACGCAGCGCCGCCACCGCCACCATCTTCTCGCTCTTCGGACCTTCAGTTGACGTCATCAAATGAATCTTACAAAAGTCAATTTCCGTCTACTTTCTCTATGAATGTTTCGTCTCACAGAATAAGTAATATATATTTAAGAACACTGATCAACAGAAGAATGCGTGCAATATCATATAGAGCTAGCCAGCTAACAGTGGATCGTCGGACGAGGATTCAACGAGTAATTTATCTGTCAAGGAGCGAGCACTAGTTTAGTGGAGTAAGATGCAATGTTGGTATTTGGTTCTTAATAGTGTAGTAAATGTTCTTCACAATGATCTGTCGAACAGCCATGCATGCTTGCAAGCTGGCCGTTAGTTGAAGGAAAGCGTCGCCAGGATCGACATCACTCACGCCAAGGTCGTGTTGGATCTTGGATGTTCTCGAAAAAGGCAACCATGCCGTGGAATCTGTGAGGATTCTTACAAAAAAACATGTTGGGCAAATATAAGATCGTATTGGGAAAGGACTCTTCTGGAACTTTCTTTAGTCACTCTGAGTAATAAGCAACCATCTTTCTCCCCTTCATGAACTGTAATACCTCTATTCCGTAAAATTAGGCGTATAGATTTATTCAAATGTCAAATATTGCAAAGTTTGATCAAATATATAGAAATAACTATAAACAACTATGATACCATATAGTTATTGTAATACGTTTTACGATGTTTCTTATATGATTGATTTGAAATTTTGAGGTTTATAGGTTTTTCAAAATAAGTGGTCAAACTTTACACGGTTGAACTCTTGACTAAATATATACGTCTTGCTTTATGAAACGGGTTAGTAAAGAATTTCAGCTTCTTGAGAAAAAAATGAATTTGGGATACACACGGTCTTATTGGTTTTTCACGAGATGAAGTGCAACAAGAAGCAGCGATGTGTTCCCTTGTTTTGTTAAACATGGAAAATTATTTTTCATTAATTAATTAGTTACTATTTCATTGCTCATGATGTCATGTAAGCCATATAATATTACTACAATATCCCAATAAATTCTTGTAATCTCATTGGGGTATTTTGAGTCCATGACATTTCTAAATATGGTTGTGCCAGCCACCATGATTTTGTTTTTCAACAACTAAACAATGGGATTAGGTAAGCAAAAAAGAACTCAGGAGAGCTTTGCAACTACCAACCTTCCAATAATAGGACAAGCAGATCGGAATTTCTAAGGTGAAAATAAATCATAAATTTCTGTCCAATCTATGTTGGGCATCTCTTAGAAGAAATCATTAACTTCCAACGAAATCGTCCATGCTAGGGATTAAGACACACAAATATCCTACTTCCCCAATTCCTTTAGTAAGTACGTACTCCTTCCGTCTAGAAATAAGTGACCTGGCTTTACCTAGCTAGATTCGCACGTATATATATACATTAAAACGGATCTAGATACATGCGAATTTAGACAAAATCAAGTCACTTATTTTTTGACGGAGTTAGTATTAAAATTCACATTACAATTTGCACCAACATTTTGAAATACCGGTAGGCTACGTCTTCATTTCGAAAAAACCCCACTTTTGATCAATGAAGTCAGAGTGTTCACGAGCTACTTAAATGGTCACTGTGCGATTTTCACGAGTTGCGTACATTTTTACCCTGAGATGTTGTGTAACTAGTAGTATCACGTACTGCTGAGGATTTGAAAGACTACAATTTCATCTACAAACAAGAAGGGACGAAGCAAGCAAACCAAATGCTGAAATGCGAGCAAGGGAGACGGGTCTCTAACCGTCGAGCTCGATGCTCTCGCGGCTGGAGCGTTCGCCGAAGTCGTCGCCCCGCGACCCCCGGCTGACGCGCCTCCCCGACGACGCCCGGCTGCTCGACGTCGACCCCCCGGACTCGGTCGCGCTGAGCTCCGGCTCCTGATGATCCCCTGCGGATGGGGAGTCGCCGCGCTTGAAGGCCGACTTGAGCATCTTGTGCATCATGCGGCCGCCGCTGTTCTTGGAAACCGAAGCCGGCGGCGGGAAGGAGGCGTCGCTCGGCATGAAGCTAGCGAGCTCTCGCTTCTTTTCCTTTCTGCCGGTGGCTGGGCGATAGAAATGAAGGGGTGGTCGTAGAGTTTCGTACATAGGCGCACGACTTAACATTCTCCGATTCGGCATTACCATTGGCCGCTGCGGCAACTAGGCAATTTTGTATGCCAGGCACCGGTCCAAAAAACCAAGGCCAGAACCTGGACACCGAACGTACAGTGGAAAGTGTAGCGGAGATCTAAACAATGTTCCAGGCCACTGCCATAACAACATGAATCCCATCAACCATATTAGGCCCCTATGCAGGAACACCGAGGTAGCGCTTGAACCAGGCCCCTGGACAAGGCTACAGCCGGTGTGCAGCCCCAACGGTAAAGAAAACTCCAATGACCCGTCAAACCGATCAGCACCGTCTGAATCTGTTCGACCGGAGAGGGGGAAGTCCCAACAGAAATAGACCATGCCCTGCAGACTAGTCCGTTTTCCCGCATTCCAAGCCCAAACTTGGGATTGCGTTATATTCGTGGAAAGGTCACGTATCCGAGCACACGTCCTTTTGTCTGTCTCAGGAACACGAGCCAACCACAACAACCCTACCGATCCACCCCAATGCATCTCGTCCCTTATGGCACCGCCTAGCCTACCGTGGTCGATCAACTACCATTGCGGGGTGTTTGGTGGCAATACACCGCCGGGCCTCTCGTTGTTGCCCTGTACGCCATCGCCTCGTCTCGGTCGTGGCTGCTACGTCCCAAAACCTATTCAGCCGTTTGCCATGCACATAGAACATGGATAGCTCCGATGAGTTCTTGTTCAACCATGTCATCAACATATCGTCAGACGATTCCGATGATGACACCGAGCTCTAGGTGTCCGTGGCTCTTCTCTTCCGTGAACACGAGGAGAACCAAAGGCCGCGGTTTAGGGGCTCGGTGCTAGGAGGAAACCCAATATTGAAATGCAATCGTGAGGCTATCCATGATCAACTATGGCGGGACTACTTCCACCACACCAATCCATTGTACAAGGCCCCTCTTTTTCGTCTATGCTTTTGTATGTCAAGGAAGGTTTTCATGCTCATGGAGTGACGACATATGATGACTACTTATGGCTAAAGAAGGATGACGTAGGTAAGCTTGGTAACTTCACTTCTTACCATAAACGCACTACAGCTATGAGGATGCTTGCGTACAGAGTTGCCAGTGATCTAGTTGATGAATACATGCGTATGAGAGAGTACACCTGTCTTGAATCAATATAAGTTCTGCAAAGTAGTGGTTCAGGTGTTTGCAGGAGAATACTTGAGAGAATCAAATGCTGCTGACATTGCTTGAATGTTGGCAATCAACAAGGAAACGTGATTTCTTGATATGCTTGGAAGCATAGGTTGCATGCGTGAGAATGGAAAACTATCCATTTTCTTGACAAGGACAATACAAATACCATGCAGTGCACAGTCATACTTGAGACAGTTGCATCACAAGATCTCTGTATTTAGTACTCTTTCTTTGGCATGGCAGGATCTCACAGTGACATCAACCTTCTTCAACGTTCTCCTATGTTTGATCGGCTTGCAATGCTCCAAAGTTCAGCTATGACATCAATGCCCATGCTTATCGTAAAGGGTATACTATCTCGCCAATGGCATCTATCCTCCCTGGACCACATTTGTGAAGAAAATCCACAAACCAACAAACGGGGCCGAGATTAGGTTCAAAGAGCAAGAGACTTCTAGGAAGGATATGGAGCGGCTATTTGGTGTCCTCCAATAATCTCGTTGGCCCATAGTTCGGCATCCTACTAGGACATGGAACATGGAGAAGATGTGGGAGTCTGTGACTACTTGTGTGATCGTTGAGGAGGAGCGCGATATCAGGGTGAATTGGTCGCGCCCGAGTCCAATCCATCAAATGATTTTGCAGATTTTCTTGTAGTCCATCATGAAATGCGAGACTAGATTTGGTTAAACATACGTAGAATCATGTTGAAAGCCACTAATCGTTTCTTTATTTCTATTCGAATTCAAATGATCATAATAAAATATGCTTTTAACTATGCACGAATGACTACTTAGATTGCCTTTTATTGCACTATGATGCCTAAATTTGATTATCCATTTATATATGTTCAAACATGGGCAAAAAAGTTCAAAACATTTGCCCGATCGTGAACAAATGGGGGTGCCGTTGGGTGCAGTGACCTGTCTTCGATGGACATGGATGAGAGATCCAGGCACATGGCTTAATAGGATTGATAGGATACCCATATCAACAAGTTGCAACTTCTTTTCCGGAAGCTCATTCGAAAAGAACTCTAAGATTAAGCGTGCTTGGCCTAGAACAATTCTAGGATGGGTGACCGACCGGGAAGTGGGTAACCGGGTGCGCATGAGTGAGGACAAAGTGCGCAGAAAAGACTAGTGTTGGTCTGTGGGGCCAGTCTAGATATCTTATTAAGCTGCCAGGAGTGACACCCCCCGGACCCAGGAGTGGACGGGGTGTTACAAGTGGTATCAGAGCCGACCCTTGCGATTACACGGGTGTGTGCGGGTCAGTGGCGGGACATGTGGAGCATGGCGCGTGTGGCCCGGAGTGAACACGGCATGGCACATGTGCCGGCACTGCACACACAAACGCATGCCAAGAGGGAACATTCCTGGGGTGTGCTTGATCGATAAGGGCATCGATCTTCTAAAAGCTGGGTGTATGTGAGATCCAGGCACATGGCTTAATAGGATTGATAGGATACCCATATCAACAAGTTATAACTTCTTTTTCGGAAGCTCATTCGAAAAGAACTCTAAGGTTAAGCGTGCTTGGCCTAGAGCAATTCTAGGATGGGTGACCGATCGGGAAGTGGGTAACCGGGTGCGCACGAGTGAGGACAAAGTGCGCAGACTAGTGTTGGTCTGTGGGACCAGTCTAGATATCATATTAAACTGTCAGGAGTGACACCCCCGGGCCGGACCGGTTCAGAAACTTTCTATGTCCAAAATTGGGGGCGCGGTTGGAGTTGCTCTAAGAACATTGATTACAGGTCACCCTGTGCTGAGTTTCATTAGTTATTTTTCTTGTTTATGAGTTGCCAGTTTCAACGATTCTTTAACCTAAATGTCATAATTTTTATAGTATTGTGTTATTTAATTTTGTGAATCAAGGGGGCTCCTGACATGTGAAGTAAGTAGTGTAGGTAGATTTCATTGGGCAGCCTCACCTCAATTTATTTTGCGAAAAGTCGCACCTCTATAAAAATAGAGAAATTTTTGTTTTTTTTTATTCACTAGTAAAATCCTTTGTTAACTCTAATATTTTTTTAGACTAGTCATAGTGGAAGTAACATCACTAATAATATAGAACTACATGCAATGCCTACTAGATTTTTTATGACACGACATGCAATTAAATGAGACTACATCATGGTTAGTATGCACTATATCATGGTTATTTTTTACCATAACATTATTTTTCTAAATAACATTATTTTTTACCATAACATTATTTTTCTAAATAAAATAAGTCGATAAACTAATTAATATAGTCAGCTATGACACTACATCATGGTTAGTATGCACTATAAAGATGATAACTTAGACTAGTGCATGTGCATGACACTAATCCAAGTCACTCACCTATGTTCGAATCTACAAATAATATATCCGTGACATGTCGCGCTTGGCAGAATGTCAAACCGGAATAATTATTGCACATTGACCAGGAGGGACCGGAAACTTGGGTTACCTGATATTCAAAAATCTCAAAAGAAAAGGCTATTTAAAAGTTTCAGAAAATTTTAGGACCTTGCTACCGATTTTAAAGTCTGGCGGGTGTTTGGACAGCTCGTGGCGGTATCTACTCAAGCGAGCATTGACGAGATTACCCTCACTTAATTCCATGGTCCAAATCATGTCAAAAAAAAAATTCCATGGTCCAAATTCCTAATGCATGCCTAAATGAGAGATATTAAGTCATAAACTAGAGAAATTACCACATAAGCACTAAAAGACAGAATTGTTGATGTTGTCTATATTAAATGCGAAAATCTAAAATTTTAAATGTTTTGTAGGTCAAATCATTCATCCGATTTAGAGTCTGTTTTCACCGTTAACCTAGTCATGACGAGATCTTCGAAATTAGATCCATGTTGGTATGTTATGATAATTTTTCTAGACCAAAACGTATCCATCCATAACACGTAACACGTGAGTTATCTAGGACATAGCATATAACTTATCCATCTTATAAAGTATGTGTTGCGGAGACTCTTTTACATGTATGCAAGAAAAGTATCTGGCGACCGTTCTGAGAAAACTACATAACTTGGCAAGCGTTCCGACAGCCTACACGAGTGATGCCCCGCGTGCATGCACTGATTAAATAACACACTTTTTGCGCCAAGTTATCCACCATTAACATGCGAGTTATCCAGGCTTTAGTATGTAAATTACCCACCTAATAACATGTAAGTTATCCATCACTATAAAAAATTACCGATACATAGAATATAAAAGTTATTCTACGAGCTCGGCTTCGTCGCATGTCGCCGCTCTCGCGGCGTACGGGCTACTCAACCTCAAAAACCTACTACATCAAACATCAAGCATAATTTTTTTAAAGAAACTAAATCTAATTTTTTTTTGCATACGATATAATAAATGAGATCTTATATCCCACCTACCCACCATCCTAAATCGTTGTGAATAAACGTAACGCGCAACCAATAGTCTAGTGACTCGGCTTCATCGTCCGTCGCCGCTACCACGGCATACGCGTGATGAAGCCCCGAATCGTGCTAGGGTACCGAGCCTTTATCACTCATCGATGTGTAGCATCGACAATGATGAAGTCTTGATACCCTAACACCTTCAAACTAGCCTATAGCTCACATTTAATTAACTAAACTAAAATACATGGGGCAACCGAGATTTTATGAGAAAAAAAACGGTGTGTCGCATGACCCCGGGGGCGCCGGCCCCGCCACCGTTTCTCCTCACGCCGCCGCTGCCACCGGCTTCGCCGTGGTGGCGGCGGGCCCAGCTGCTAAATGGTGGTCTGGGTGGGTGGACACCGGAGTTGGCCTCCATGGATGCTGGGGCAGAGATGGCCTGGTTTGACAACGACTAGCGACCAGGGCAGCGACCCTGGTTGGGATGGAGGAGGAGTTCCCTCCCGGTGGCGCCATGACCGGCGGTGGAAGTCTTGGGCCAAGCCGGCTAGTGTTGGAAACCCTAGATCTTGCGATCTAGGGCTCCGATGCTTTCTTCCCGGACCTCTCCGCTGCTGGTAGGGCCGGATCCGGTAGGGGTCGACCCTGCTCTGCTGTCATCTCTCTCGTTACTAGCCTAGCCGCAGGGCTACTAGTAGGGGTTGGTACGACGGAACTTGCAGGTTGCCAGTGGGTGGCGAGGGGGCTGCCGACTCGGTTTGAATAAAGGGGGTGGTCCTCGGATCCCTCTTGCACGAAGAAGATCTACTTGATGCGCGTCTCCATTGATCTGGCGAGAGTGTCTGGTTCCGGAAGGCTCCGCTAGCGAACTCTCATGGACGCATATGCCTGGAGCTTGCTAGATCGGAAGGAATTCGGTCATGCGCACCTGTGTTTTTTGCTGGCCGTTTGGTTTTAATGGGAGCGTGGTGAAGCACTGCTACATGTTACCATCATGCGACATGTCTTTAACAATACACATGGTGAAGTCAGATGCGGAGAATGTCATCAAGGCATAGACATGTGGGTGAGCTATGGTGGATTGAATATTTATGGCAATGAAGATTTGGCTTGGTTATCTGTGACTCGCAGCAGCGTCTGTTAGAGGGGCGACATCACAGGAAGAGTTCACGATCTTACCTTGCAGGGTGAAAACCCGAGGTCTGACTTTCATTGGTTGTGTCTGTCAATGGCCTTGTAGAAGGCATTGCTTTGCGAGCGAGGACTTTGTCTAGGGTGAAAACCTAAGATCTTTGATCAGGCGATGAGAGAGCTTGTGCATTGTTTCCTTCATGGAGGCGTTGCTATTGGAGGGGTTGGGATTCTGATGTTGTTTTGGTGGTGGTAGTGTCGCCGCTGCTATGGATCCGATTACTGTAGCAGGACTTTTCTTTTTTTATTCTTCTTTTTATTTTAGTTGTGTGCATCTGTATTTCCATTAGGGTATACGTTGTTGCAAAGGATGGGTGTAATTGTTATTCCGTGTGATATTAATATATGCTCATTTCCAAAAAAAAAGACGAAAAAATATATAAAAGTTACGCACATGAGAAATGCGAGAACGTGTCTACACCCAACCCATTTATATGATGGGTAACTTATATGTATCAGGATAGATAAATTAACTACTATGACATGGATAAGTCATGTGTTAGGGTGGGTCCACGACTTTGTTTACCCCAAAAATTACCCACCAGTAATACGAGAGTTATCCAGGATTCAGTATGTAAGTTACCCATCAAATAACATGTAAGTTATCCACCACTATAAAAAATTACTCACAAATAGAATATAAAAATTATTCTAACGGTTCGGTTTCATCGTCCGTCGCCGCTCTTGCGGCTACGCGCTACTCAATTTCGAAAGGCTACCATGTCAAACATTAACCATAACTTTTAAAAGAATCTAAACTTCTTTTTTGCATACGATATAATAAATGGGGTCTTATGCCCTATCACCCACCACCCTAAGTCGTACTGAACAAACATAACAAGCAACCAATAGTATAGCGGCTCGGCTTTATCGTCCATCGCCGCTACCGCGACATACAGATGATGAAGCCTCTAAGGGTGTTAGAGTATCAAGTCTTCATCGCTCGTCTATGCTAATGCATCGATGACGATAAAGTCTCGGTACCCTAATACCTAGACAACCGCGTTCTAAACTTGCTCAACACGTATGCTAGAACGCTTCTACCAAACATGTTTATATGGTGAGTAATTTATATGTTATAGGATGAATAACTTATATATTATGGCATGGATAAGTCACGTGTTAGGTGTGAGTAACTGTTTGATCCGACAATTTTTTTATCAAAACATATCAATATGGAATTTAGTTTTAAATATCTTGCCATGACTAGTCTAACGGTGAAAACGGATCTTAAATCAAACAAACGGTTTGATCTACGAAATACTTTCAAATTTTCGATTTGATCCTAAACTGGCTAATAGCGCCACAGTTCTTGCTAGATTTGGACAACTAACAACCGATCTCAGAATAGATTTCCTCAAAATTTTAAGATAAATCATGCACATACATATTACCGTGATACCTACTCATGAAAACTTTCAAGAAAAAATATGATTGTATGTGTCCTATACAATAAAAGAAAATGAAACTTGTACTATTTCTTTGAATAGTAGAATCCGGTCCTTATATTGTTGCTTGAAATTTTTGTCTTTTTCGCACAGGTTCATACTTCTGAATTTTAGTTTCAAACTTGACGTGCACATACCTGCATATATACATTCTCTATATGCATAATTTATGCCATAATTTTTTTATTCTATTAAGTATTTTGTTCCGTCCATAAAGGGTTCACACGAGTGTCTTCACAAGGTCACATTCAGTATAAAATTCTGTACTGTTCTGGCTGATTTGTTATTGGAGAAAATAAAACCAATGAGAAATCTCAGTTGCAGGAGGGACCAGCCCGCTGCCCACACACGTTCCTGTGTGTTCAAGTTAGAAAAACGACCATTTCGGGTGCTAGAATTGTCGACAGCTAAGGAATCCCCTGCCTTGGGATCTTCAAAACCAAAAGGCTTAATTTTGTATTTCAAGAACAAGAACAGTTGTATAACTTCCCTGATTGTTCCCAAAACATTTCTTTGGTTTGCGTGTATCACCTCATCAACAACTTTGCATCTCAAAAAGTGAAAAAGAAAAATAGTCCTTCAACTAGACGGTTTGACAAGCTGAATCATCGCTGGTGTCAATCAATTTGCACCGCTAATGTTTCTTTTTCATAGAGAAAATCAGATGGGAAACTACAGCAAAGTATAAGCATGTGGACACCATGAATTACCTTTAGTGGGACTTGTTGGCGACCCGTTCTTCAGCTTAGGCACGCTCTTCGATCGCTTCATCTTCCAATCCATGACGATGGAGTCAACTTCTTGGAGAAGAATCTGAGCTCAGGATTCCTATGTTCCCCCTTATGAACAAAAAGCTATTGCTGTGATCCTAACTGATCACAGGTTTTTTGGGATTGTAGCCTCCCTCAACTGGCGAAATATCTCTTCAGTTACTGAATTTGCTGAAGTGATGGTGTATAACATTTGACCAAGAATGGAAGCCAGTTTTTCCTTCGGTCATAGAAGCTGCCAAGAGGAAATTGCCGTTAGTTCCAATGCAATCGGGTTGTCCAAAGCTGAGAGCTTCCACGGTGTTCCAATTTCCGACAAAAAGTCTTTATATGATGGTAATCTAATTCAAGAATAAACACAAAAGATGTTGTTTCACAACCATACGAGAACGCTGATGGCGACAGCGGGATGGATCATAAAAATTCTGTATAAAAAGGTTCAATGCAATACATGGTTAGTGGTACAATTTAATAAAGTAGCTTGTTAGATAACTATAAGAGTTTGACAGCTTTATTTCTTTTATTTTGTTTGTCTGTGTGTTTTTGTTTGTTTGTTGCATCATCCGAGCTGACTGCTCCTTGAAAATTTTATGTCCTTTTCCCCCTTCTATAAAGCAAAAAATATGCATGCCTATGCGTATTCTGGACCAAAAGGCGACACTATAAGAGGAACACACCAAATTCTGCAACCAAACGGGTAAAATATTTTAAAACTTCGTGTGTTTTGTTTGATTTGAATTTCAAAATCTGCTAATTGAATAAGTATCAGATCAAGGCTGCCTCAAGTAAGAGTGCCCAACCGGCTTCTGTACCAAACTGTGGACAACCGGCACAACAAAGCAACTTGGAACCCACTTTTGAAGTTTTTGAAACAATACAGTTACAGTCAAACCATCCAAATGGTGCATGAATACCCCAATTTCAAGTACTTGTCTAAACAGTGACAAAAATGGTGCATGGACACACCGTAATTTCAGGTACTGGTCTAACCAGTGACACTTTATTAAAATACCATCACAGATTGTACTCTTGATAAACGTAATTCAGCTGGCAGCTCCAATTATTTTAGTGGAAGATTGTATATTACCATGCCTCTACACTTATACTATATTGCCATTGGTCTTAGGGTATTGGAAGTGCTGAATGCTTCTGCACTCTTCAAGAAAACACACCTAAAAAATGAGCAACCAGTATCCAGTTCTGCATAGAGTATGCTTTGTTTGACTGTAAAGTTACTAGAATGGATTAGTACGAAGCTACCCACGATTTGTCTTGGAAGGAAGTGCAGCTGGATGCAAGATCCCCATGGTAATGATGGAATCACTGAATCCTCCTTTTTTTTGAACTACAGCTCACTAGTTAATATGTAACTTTGGATCCAGAAAAGCCTGAAGAAATTTGGGAATAAATAAGTATGGGTTTATTTTTGTTTATTTATTTATCTTACTCATTATTTTATGATTTTGTTCAAATAATATTGAGTTTATAAAGATGGCACATAGACACAAGAAAATAAAGAAAAATAGTGAAGGATTGTCAGTCCTGAGAATTCTGATAATTCGACCGTGACATGTGGAAAATAAAAACACTTCAATGCAAAAATATCGCATGCTCCATTGAACACATCATTTTCATCCTTTAGTATAAAAGATAATACTTCAGGGTTTTGATCCAGTTCTTCTTCTATGTTAATAATTCTCTAATATACTAGTAGTAGTACTTTCTACTATTTTCTTATCTAAATTACTATTCTTTCTGAAAGTACTCTTACTTCAGAGTTGCATCCAAATATGCCATTATTTACTATGAACTCTATAAAGAAGCCATTATGCTCTCATTTTTAGGCCCAGTCTTCTCTTCTAACTTAGAACTGAAGTCATGTGGCAATAATGAATTCAAAGGTAGACAATGGATATTCTGGCTTCCGCCTAGGGATGTAGACGGACGTCCGCATAGACATCCGAACCTGTCCGTATCACCTATTTTATCGCTAACCAATATTCACTCGTTAATCAATTTGTGCCATGCATTTGATTACACGGCTGTTCGTCACGTCCGGCGGACGAGCGGACTGCATCCCTACATCCGCCTGTAAGGATCCTACCTTGAAAGATGCCTACCCTGAAAGATCCACTTGTGGAACTCTGGAATGAACCCCACTGGATTTTGAGGACCACGAAGATTAATCGGAAACAGGAAAGAAACAAGGGCAGGCCGTTCTTGGACGATCCCCCATGCCAGCTTTGCACTAGATAAATAGAAGCTTCTCTTGATTTTGCTTCCCTGCATACGAGGAATGCTATCATCGGGTATGATGAGATGATACTATTCCTATGACCGATATAGTAACATGAATATATCTGATCCTGGAGAAATTTCACTTCAATCAAAAGTAACGAAATAAACTCGCATTTTGCCTAGCAGTATGTATAAGTTTAAAAAATGGCATCTTATCGTTATCTATACAAGGGACAGGATAGAGTCGCACTGTAAATATGAACGTATTTTTGCTTAATTATTAGGCCCTCTGCACTTCATGCAGCAAGAGTCTCGCCTGTGGATCGCTGTGAAAGTAAGGATCTGCATTCTGTTCATCTGTTGTTCTGTTTACGAATACAGTACGCCCAACTGCCCGAGACTGTAGTGTTCCTCAACGTCGACCAGCTTACCTGAAGGCTGTCTTCAAGTGCAAACTGAATTCAGAAAGGATACTATGGAGCTTTTGTTGGTACAAAGTACAAACTGTATGATACGCAGAGTAATCATGTTGGATTGCTTGAGAAATGAGAACACGAGTTGGGAATTTGGGAGTACGCTTGCACGCCGCGCCGCAGCCGGATTCCGTTATCGAGAGATATTCGATGAGGTAGTGAGCCTGACTCGTGACAGTTTTTGAATTCCACGTCTTTTCTTTTCTGGTGTAAGGAGAAAACGCCGAGATGGCGAGATGACACAAAACTCAAGTGCAACGTTCAGAAACACAAAAGAAGCGGGAAAAAAGAAAACCACGCACGAACTGAAGAGGTGAAAACCGGCCGAGACTGTACATCTATAGCCTGAAAAATACTACTGTTGCCGGTCAGGAGGCCGAACCTGCAGCGCCGGTGAGTTCAACGTCGTGTACTTTCTGACAGGTAATCCCGTTCTTGTAGAATTGTATTGAATAATAACCATAGCAATATTGTACCGGTTACAAGAGATTATATAGACCTAACACAAACCGACTTAACCTATTACAAACTGACTCAAACACGTGATCCTGTTGTACAAGAAATATTCTAACATTCCCCACAGTTTCAACGGTTGGCTCGACAACATTAAGACTGAAATGAATATCTTGAAACAGTCCTTTGGTAAAGATATCAGCAAATTGAGCTGTAGTTGCAACATGGAGAACTCAGACTTGCCCCAAGGCTACCTTCTCGCGAACAAAATAAATATCTATCTCAATATGCTTGGTGCGGCAGTGTTGAACATGATTCCCGGACAAGTAGACAACAAAAATATTATCACAATAAATGATGGTGGCTTGCTCGATGGGACGGTGAAGCTCCAACAGTAACTAGCGCAACCAAACCGTATCAGCAACAACATGAGCCACCATAACACGATGCTCAGCTTCAGCAGACGAGCGAGAGACTGTAACCTGCTTTGAAACTAAATTGTTACCAAGAAAGAACACAAAATCCGGATGTGGACCTACGAGTATCTGGACAACCAGCCCGCTCTACATCAGAGTATGCTGTCAAAGAAGAGGGAGACGACTTGTTGATATGAAGACCTAATTCTATGGTGTCTTTAAGATATCTAAGAATACCTCTGACATGATTGAAGTGTGGAATACGAGGATCATGCATGTATAAACAAGCTTGTTGAACAGTAAAAGAAATTTCAGGACGAGTGAGAGTAAGATACTGAAGAGCACTGGTAGACTACGATAAAGAGAAGGATCAGAGAAAGGATCACCGTCAGCAGAAAGTTTGGAACCTGTATCGATAGGGGTACGTGAAGATTGAAAATCAAGCATACAAGCATGAGAAAAAAGATCGAGAGTGTACTTACATTGAGACAAGAAGATACCAGAGGAGTCACAAATAACAACAATACCTAAGAAGTGATGTAGAAGACCTAAATTTGTCATAGAAAATTCTTTGCGAAGAAGGGAAATAATGTGATCTAAAAAGTGTTGGGAAGATGTTGTGAGAATAGTATCATCTACATATAGAAGGGGATATGCAGTGTTAGTGTTATGATGAAAGGTGAAGAGAGAGATGTCAGAACGTGAGAGAGTAAAGCCGATGGTTTGAGCATAGGTGGAAAAGCGTTGAAACCAAGCCCGTGGTGCCTGTTTGAGACCATAAAGAGATTTCTAAAGAAGACAAACATGATCAGGATAGGAGAAATTTTCAAAGATGATAGGTTATTGACAATAGAATATTTCTTGAAGAGAGCCATGAAGAAAAACATTTTTGACATCTAATTGATGAATAGGTCAGGAAGAAGACATGGTAATACTTAGGACAGTGCAAATAGTGCTAGGCTTGACAACAGGAGAGAAAGTCTCGTCATAATCGATGACGTGTTGCTGAGAGTAACCACGACATACCCATCTAGCTTTATAACATGCAAGAATCCCATCAGAATGAAACTCATGTCGAAAAACCCATTTACCCAAGACAATATTTGTGTTGGAAGGACGCGAACTAATTGCCATGTGTTGTTTTGAAGAAGAGCATCATATTCATCTTTCATGGCTGCTGCCCAATTAGGATCAAGAAGAGCTATTTTGTAAGATTTAGGAAGAGAGGAAGGAGAGAGATGTATGAAGGTTGAGACGATATTTTGCAGGGAGGCGAAAACCTAACTTTGCGCGTGTGCGCATAGTATAATCATTGGAAGGGGCAGGAACTAGAATAGCATGAGATGGATGCGGAGAGTTTGACGGAGAGGTGGACGCGCCCGACGCAGCGGATGAAGAGGACGCGAGAGTCAGTGACGGCAGGAAGTCTGCCGCGGCAGAGTTTTGAGCAGTTTCCGCTGCCGCAGCAGAAGTGGCGGCAGAGTTGGTCGTGGTAGGATCCGCTGCCGCGACAGAGATTTCAGCTGCTTTGGCTGCCGCGACAGGATCCATGAAAGAAGTTGGCTGTTGAAAGAAGGGTAAGTTGGGGCGACTTGAAGGACTAGGAGATCGCGTGGGTGTTGGGGTGTTGTTAGTTTGACGCTCGAAAAAAGGAAAAATATTTTTAGCAAACATGACGTGATGAGACACATGAACACGACCAATAACAAGATCTAAACAACGATAGCCTTTGTGCTCGTCAAAAAAACCAAGATGGACACATGGGATAGAACGGGGTGAAGGTTTATTTGGAGAAGTAGAATAAGAGTTTGGGAAACAGAGACAACCGAAGATGCGAATGTCGGAGCAGGTGGGATGAGGAAGAAAATAAGAGAAGTAAGGCGTAGTTTTTGGATTTGAAGAACACAAGAGGGGTGAAGGTGGCTAACCTGTTTGGGCAGCCGCCTCTGTATATTCTGTCTCTTAGGGTTTCTCCAGGAGAGAATCCTTCTATATATACACACAACTACATGGGCCACATGGGCCAAAGGGGATACACACTAGAAAAGCCTAGTACCGGTTCAACACTCCCTCTCAAGATGGATGATAGATATCTATTATTCCCATCTTGTCACAAGCCAAATTGCACTCCTTAGTTCCTAGACCCTTGGTTAGATAGTCTGCCACTTGATGTCCTGAACTCACATAAGATATTTTGATAATTCCTACATCTAATTTTTCCTTGATGAAGAATCGGTCTATCTCCACATGCTTGGTTCAATCATGCTGTACATGATTATTGACAATGCTGATGGCTGACTGGTTGTCACACCACACATTTAGATGGCCCTATCTCGGCACCTTCAGTTCACCAACGAGATTTATCACCCACAACATTTCACTTAGCCCTTGAGACATTGCTCTGTATTCAGCTTCAGTAGTTGATTTGGACACTACAGGTTGCTTCTTTCTCCTCCATGACACCAAGTTCCCTCTAACAAAGACACAATAGCCAGAAGTTGATCTTCTATCATCCAGACAACTTACCCAATCAGCATCACTGTACCCATCAACTCCTAAGTGTCCATTGCTCCTAAACCATAGCCCTTTACCTGGACTACCCTTTAAATACCTCAAGGTTCGGTAAACAATATCCAGATGCCCACTCCTTGGCTCATGCATATATCTACTCACAATACTCACTGCATAAGAAATGCCAGGCCTTGTATGACACAAATATAAAAGTCGCCCAACCAGCTTTTGATATCTCTCCTTATCAACTGGTTCACTAGATATAGTAGTCACTTTATGGTTTTGATCGATGGGAGTTGAAGCTGCCCAACATCCAAGCATACCCATATCACTGAGAAGATCCAAGGTATATTTTCTTTGGGAGAGAGTGATTCCCTTTGGAGACCTAGCAACTTCTATGCCTAAGAAATATTTTAGCTTTCCAAGATCTTTGACTTCAAATGCTTTACTCAAGCACCCTTTCAGCTTCACTGTTTCTGCTTCATCATCACCAGTAATTATGATGTCATCAACATACACTACAAGTATAGTGATTTTCTGGTTTTGATGTCTATAAAAGACAGTGTGATCTCCATTACATTGCATGTAGCCCATATCACAAACTGCATGCCTGAATCTATCAAACCATGCCCTTGGAGATTGTTTTAAGCCATAAAGAGACTTTTTCAATCTGCATACCTTGCCAGCAGTTTCTAATGTAGCAAAACCTGGAGGGAGTTCCATGTACACTTCTTCTTTTAGATCACCATGCAGGAAGGCATTTTTTAACATCTAGTTGGTGTAAAGGCCACCCAAAATTAGCAGCACAGGAAACCAAAATCCTCACGGTGTTCATCTTCGCCACTGGAGAAAATGTTTCATCATAATCTATGACATAGGTCTGACTATATCCCCTCACCACTAGTCTTTCCTTGTATCGGTTGATCTTGCCTTCTGAATTTTGTTTAATTGTATAAATCCACTTGCAAGACACTGCCTTCTTTCCTTCTGGAAGATGTGCAAGTTCCCATGTTTTGTTCTTCCTCAAAGCATCCAGCTCCTCCATCATAGCCTGCCTCCAATTTGGATCCTGTTTTGCTGCTTTCCAATCAGTTGGAATTGAGATAGATTGCAGAGAAGCAACAAATGCTCTATACGAGGGAGAGAAGCACTCTTAAGATACATAGTTGCTAATGTCATGGTTAACTCCACGTTTACCCTTCCTCAAAGGAATTGGCAAATTCAGTGATTCATCTATGGCTACAGGCTCATTTTCAGACTGACTGCTGCCACTAGACGTACTCTCATCAACATCATCCTCTTGTTGATCCCCCTGCATTTGGTGTTCCCTATGCACCTATTGCTCCTCCTGCACCTGTTGCTCCTGTTGTACTCCTCCTCGAGGTCGTCGCGAATACACCAACATGTTGTCCCTCCACCTTTGTATGTTTTCAGGTTGTACAACAGGTGGTTCAGCATGGACATGTGGTTCAACAAGGACATTAGATGGTGTAGCAGCTACAGAAATAGGGACTAAAGCCACAATTGGTTGTGGGGCATGTTGTTCTGGACTTGCAATAATACTCTTCTCCCCCTCTTGGCCAACCTCATTATTCTTCTGTTGGTCAAGCTCCTCAAACAACATACTTATATCAGTCTTTTCACCATAGAAGGGCTCAAATTCTCAAAAAGTGACATCCATACTTACAAAGGTACGTTGTTCTGATGGACTCCAACACTTGTAGCCATGCTTCCCAGATGTATATCCAATAAAAATGGATTTTACTGCTTTTGGGTCAAGTTTACTAAGAGATGGTCTATGATCTCTAACAAAACAAGTACAACCAAATAATTTTGGTGGGACTAGAAATGTATTCGCACCCATTAACATCTCACTGGGTGACTTCATGCCCATAACTCTGAGAAGGCATTCTATTTATCAAGTAGGTGGCAGTCATCATAGCTTCACTCCATAGGAACTTAGGCACATTCATAATAAACATAAGAGATCTTGCAACTTCTAAAATATGTCGATTCTTCCTTTCTGCTACTCCATTCTATGGAGGTGTGTCTGGACAAGAGGTCTGATGTAGGATGCCATGCTCTGATGAGAATGTGCTGAATCCTTTATTGACATACTCTGTTCCATTATCAGTCCTGATCATCTGCACCTGCACATTGAACTGGGTTTTCACATAAGAATAGAAGTTCTGGAAACATTTGAATACTGCATCCTTGTGTTGCATCAGATAAACCCAAGTCATACGAGTATGGCAATCAATAAAGGTCACAAACTACTTGATTCCACTCACAGATACAATAGGGTATATCCAACACATCTGAATGAATAAGAATAAATGGGAATATACTTCGAATTCCCTTACTCACATAAGTGGTTCGTGTGTTCTTGACATACTCACAAGCATCACATATTAATTTGTTCTTATCAACTCCATGCATTACATCAGGGAAGACTCTGGTCATCTTATCAAAAGACATATGACCCATTCTACAGTGATGAATCATGGCAATATTCTCCCTTTCATCAGCAACAATAGCAAACACCGAACCTCCACGATCCATGTACCATAGTCCTCTGTGCCTGGTTCTAGTCCCAATCCTCCTACCCGTCAGCCTCTCCTGAATCACACACATTTTCTTATCAAGATATATTATGCAATCCAATTGATCAATTAAAGCACTTAGAGATATCAAATTGATAGGGAACGCTCGAACATGAACACTAGAGATAGTTTTATGAAGGGAGTGCACTGAATAGTCCCTACACCTTTGATGGGTTGTGCTATGCCATCAGCAGTTTGTATGGTTTCAATCTGAGAGATAGGATATTTATCATAGGATTCAAATTCGCTAGTGTTGCTGGTCACATGTTTAGATGCCACCGAGTCAAGAATCCACTCTGGATCAATATTATGGGTAGCTTTAGATGCTTTTCCAATATTACCTTCATTTGTGCAGGCAAAATGTGCAAAGCTTCCAAAGGTGGCATCTTCCTATCCTCCCTTCTTGTTCTCTTCATGGGTGGCTGCACTTACCTGACCGTCTTTAGAAACATCAACATGCGCTCTCGGTGGCCCTGAGTTGTTGTGGCCACCTTGACCTATACCTCCACGGTAAAAACCCCTGTTGTAACCTCTTCCTCTACCCCGCCTTGGAGTTGTGCAATCGTAGCTCAGGTGGCCTGGTTTTCCACAATTATAACAGTCCCTTGTCTCCTGCTCTCTGTCACAAAGAAGGCAGGATTAGAGGCATGTTCACCTCCTTTTCCAAGTTTTAGCCTCATCTCCTCTTGTTGCATAGCTGCAATAACCTCTCCAATAGACGGGAGTTTAGTTTGGTGAAAGAGATTTGCCCTCCTTCCTTCAAAACAGGGGTTCATTCCCTTCAGGAGCTTGATTACACGCCTGTGCTCTATCCACTGTTTTGTAGAGACAATGCACTTAGCATGTGCAAGCTCAAGTGGATCACAATCATCCAGATCAGACCACAAACCCTACAGTTCAGCCACATACTCCATGAATGGTTTTTCACCTTCCTTTAAATGATGCACCTTATCCTCAATTTGTGCCATCAGCATGACATTTCCCTTCCCTAAGTACAAATTTGACAGTGTACTCCATACCTCTTCTACAGTAGAGAGAGCTTCCACTAATGCAGTAATCATAGGAACTAACGAGTTTAGAAGCCAAGCCATCACCACAGAATTGGTTGTACTCCATTTCTTCCACTCTGAACTTGTCTTGTCCCCTAGCTCACCGACCTGACCAAAGACATACCCCTCCAAATTCTCGGTCTTTAGGATTAGAAGACCTCTTCTTGACTAGCTTAGGTAGTTTCCCGCACCTTCTAGTTTGATCTCATTTGGCATGAGATCGATCTTCTAAATTAGCTCTACCTGTTGAGGGACTGCACCGGAGTAGCTAGCACCATCCTCCTTCTTGGCGATGAGGAACTCTGTCAGTTTCTCCAAGGCCTGAGCCAACTGTTGGTTGTTGCTGTTCTCCCCCATCACCTCCTTCCAGCACTACCACCAGCACCTCCAAATCCACTGCCTCCTGCAGTAGATCTAAACTTCACCAGCTCCTCCAAATCCACTGCCTCATGTAGTAGATCTAAACTTCACCAGCTCCTCCAAATCCGCTGCCCTCTACAACAGATCTAAACTTCACCAGCTCATCCAAATCAACTACCCCTTGCAGCAGATCTGGACTTTCCTTTCCCTTCTTCACTCCACCAGAGAGGCACACCTCCCAGCAGCAGCAGTCCTGGCCACCATCACCATTGAACCTTGTTTTGATACCATGTAGAACACAAGAGGGGTGAAGGTGGCTAACCTGTTTGGGCAGCCGCCTCTGTATATTCTGTCTCTTAGGGTTTCTCCAGGAGAGAACCCTTCTATATATACACACAGCTACATGGGCCACATGGGCCAAAGGGGATACACACTAGAAAATCCCAGTACCGGTTCAACATGATTAACTCTAGATGGTCGAATATTAAGTAAATATGTGGCCACGTGGAGGGCTTCAGCCCAAAACTCCGGAGGCATAGAAGACTGAATAAGGAGGGTGCAAGTGATGTCATTAAGAGTACAAAGTGATTGCTCGGCCTTGCCGTTTTGATGAGAGGTATAAGGACATGAGAAACATAAGAGAATGCCATATTGAAGAAAGAAATTGTGATTCTTAAGATTGTCAAATTCGTGACCATTATCACATTAGATGAATCTTATAGGGAGGAAAAAGTGTACAGAGACATAGCACTGAAAGTTAAGAAAAATATTGTAAACGTCAGGTTTGTTGCATAAAGGAAAGGTCCAAACATAATGTGTATAATCATCAAGAATCACAAGATGATATTTGAAACCAGAGACACTTTCTATTGGTGATGTCCAGAGATCACAATGGAGTAACTCAAAAGGAAAAGAACTAGAAGATTGAGAGGAACTAAAGGGGAGACGAACATGTTTGCCTAGTTGACACGACTCACACATAGAAGAATTATGAGAATCTATATTACAAGGTATTGAAATTTCACTAAGAAGTGTTAATAACACATTATTATTGGGATGGCCGAGACGTTGGTACCACAGATCAATAGAGGCGACCATGGACGTGGGGGTGCAGCGGCAGGGACACCATAGAGGGAATATAGATCACTAGAGATATTGAAGCGTACGATCTTGGCCTTGGTCCGGTAATCCTTCACGGATAAACCGAGGGGGTCAAACTCGACAGAAACATGATGGTTAGTGGTGAATTGGCAAAGAGAAGTCAGATTTTTAATAAGAGCAGGGGCGATAATAACATCACGAAGAAGAAAAGGTTTTGTTTGAGATTGGATTTTAGCCTGGCCGACATAATAAATAGGAATAGAAGATCCATCACCAAGAGTAATAGAGGGAAAAGATGAAGGTGTGCAAGAAGAAAGCAAATTACTTGATGCAGACATATGACTAGAAGCACTAGAGTTGAAAATCCAATCCGTACCCGAGTTCCCTTGAGAAGAAAAATTGTTCATGGCTTGTAGAAAAGCAGTTTGGTCCCACCCCGGAGTCGAAGTAGAGGTCGGTGTAGACATGAGAGCTGGCGATTGTGATGGCTTCGATAGGAGAGCCGACATCGACATGAAGTGAGAGATACCATCATTGTAGTTCGGCATGTAAGGGGACGATGGAGAGCCATGGGATGCATAGGGCATTGCATTGTAGATTAGTGGAGCATATGCGGGAGCGATGTGATACGTGGCCATCGGCTATCGAGGCGCGAGGACGGGAGCGCCGGGTTGTCAGGCATCGGTGTAGGCAGGCGGGGCGCCATATGGTGTAGGTGCAGACCATGGCATAGGCCACGCCTGGACAAGCCCGATCCAAGGGTCGGGCGATGGATGCCAACCGGGCGTCGGAGGTGGAGCGCTTGGTGGAGCCAGGGCTGAGGGCGGAGCAGGAGGAATGGGCATCGTGCGATACTGTGGCGGCCTAGGGTTTCTGCCCTGATAGTTGGGACTTGGACGCCAACTTGATGGTTGAGGTGGTGTTGTCGGTGGAGGGGGCAGCGGTGGTGCAGGAGGCCGAGGAGCGGGCATGTTCGTCTGTGGTACCAAAGTTCGCAGGCCAGTGCATGGCGGTACCTAAGTTGCCTGAAATTGCCGCGTTTTGAAAAGTTGGGCCACCAACTACTGAGAGGGGCCATTTCGAGGCAAACTCATCTCACCCCTGCCAAATTCATACATTCTGTTAAACTGCCCGTGAAGTAGATGGTCGGGACCCTCATGTCGGTCATCTGTCCGTGACGCGAGCGCCAACACGGCAACCTCTTAGGCAAATCGAGTAGCTAAGTGGATTGGATGCGTTAACCAATTTCACAAATCCATTCTCACCTTTCCCCTAGCACCGGCGGCGTCGTAATCGACCCACCAGGCAGGACGATCCCTTCAGGCATTTGACTTCTGGCGCCAAGTTGCTGCGCCCAGTCGCTGATCCCGAAATCCAATGGCGCATGTCGTAGCCGCCGTTGCAAGGCTCTAGCCTGCCTCTGCCACCGACGTGCCGAGCAGCTCAGAGGATGGCAGATCCTACTATCAAGGAAGAAGAATTTATGTCCACAAGCCGGTGAGCTACCCTTCTCTTTGCTATTCTCACTAATTATAACTGCTAGCTGGCTACTGAACCTCAAATTGTTTGTTAGTCCAACGCTGACAAACATATTTTGTCCATAGTTTTCTGTCAAGTGGGATCTCCGTGAACCACCCTTACCTGGTTACGGTAGTCCTCTACATGTACGAATCCAAGGGCAAGTGGTATGCATACCATTATATCACGATGGAAGAAGCGCCTACACAGATCTGCACTATATCTGGTATGGTTGCTGCTCTGCGTAATCATGATGAATTATGGCCGAAGAAGACTGCAAAGTTCAGCTTCATGGATGAACGTGGCATCATGGTTCCTCTAACGTGTGATAGTCAGCTAATTGGGTTGATGAAAAGGTATGCTTCGGCTTGCATGTTTGAGCTGAAATGTGACGTACTAGATGTGGAAGCTGCTGCGACTAGGAGTTGCCCTTCTATTCTTGGACAAGGTGGTTGCTTGAACCCAATTAGCTCCTGGTAAGCAAAAGTCTCTTGGAGTTCGCATGTTTGTGCTGAATTGTAATTTTTGTTTTATTTACTCTGTAGATATTGGGAAGTTATGCAACAGTCCTGTTTCTTTGACAGGAAGCGTCGCAAGGTTAGAAACATGACTGCCGGGTCAGTCATTTTGCTGACCGAAGAAATTAAAAATGAGTGGAAAGATGATGCTGGACACGATTCTGGTGCCCATTGTCCCAGCGATGCAGAGTACATGAAGCTAAGAAAATTGGCACCGAGGAAGAGGAAGAAGGCAAGAAATGAAGAAGCCAGTGGACGTGAAGGCTTGGCACCCAGGCTGCGGAAGAAGGCTGCTAGCAATGAAGATGCATAGTAATGTGTTGAACTTGAACCTATATATGTAATTCTGTTAAATTCTGGAGCTCTGTGTGTGGCATGTTGTTGGGCGAAACAATCTACCCACGTTCTCTGAGTAAAATGTACCGCGGCTTAGGGTTTGGAAATTCCCGAGTCAGTAGTTGAATCCGAAATTGTGATTGCGCCACTGCTATCTGAAAACACGCAGCACCGGTTCCACGATTGCTGAGGGGCGGGAGGTCTCCAAATTCGATGGAATGTAAGTCGCACAGAAATAAATTATTTAAGCTGCTACACTCCATGAAGCAGCAACTTATTTCAGCTTCTGCACAACGACATGACAACATAAACAACAATGGCAACCGATAATGCCCAGATGAGGAGGAAATCGGTACCACTTTCTGGCCTAATCTTGAGCCTGTCTATCTCACCGCCTCTCTGCTCCTGCATCCCCTGCATCTAGCGAAGCTCCCGGATCTCCAGTAACCGGGTGTACGTGCTTCCACTTTATAAATTGTGGTTGTGCTATTTGCATGCGACACAATCCACGTAGATTACATTTAAACAAACCACCAATGTCAGAATACACTAGTAGAGAAGGGGTCTTTGGTCCACGGTCACGTTCCCAATCTGGGACAGAGATCTAAATCGAGGCAGAAATTGATCTAAATCACAAATTCTTCCACAAATTAATCGAGACAGAGATCTAAATCGAGGCATTTCATTAATTCAACCACAAATTCTTCTAAACAAAGGTGTGATTTCACATCCTACATTAATTCAACCACTAGTCAACAATTTCACTTCCGCTGCCGCTGTCCTCTGAGCCGCCGGCTTCTTCGTCATCGTCGGATGGAACCTCCACGATTTCCGCATTGTTCGCGAGATGGAGCACCTCTTCGCAGCGAGCGGCGGTGATAACGGTGTACTTGGTCCGTCCAGGGACAGACTAGAACCTCTCCCGCCCTTCTCGATTGCGGAGATCCCGGTGCACCACGCACTCGTAAATGATGCGGTTGCCAATCTTGGCCTTCCGCTCCTTCTTGAATAGCACCGGCCAGTATAGGCTGGCCGCCGCATACTGGGGTAGTGCCCTCTTCCACGCGGGCATCTGGCGGCGGTGCGCTGCGATTTCGCTCTCCATCGCGGCTCCACCGGGGACGAGGAGCGGAGCCACCGGCACTCCCGCATAGCTGATGCGCCATCCGTGGGGCACCGTCACGGCCGGTGCCGCGAGGATGTCAAAGTGCGCGAACATCACCGCCTCTTAGAAGTTCAGCGCGGGCATCTCCATGGCGGCGAGGTGGAGATTGGAGAGGGAGCGAGGGGATGGATGACGAAGAAACGACGCGGTGGAGATTGGAGAGGGTGAGGGGATTGACGACGAAGCGACGCGCTATGGCGCCTCCTATTTGTACACGAGGAATACAGAGCGATGGGCGGAATATCCAAGGGGCATTGGTCAGACAAAAGGAAGTAATGCAAAGTTAAGACAGATTAACGGGCGACCAATGTTTTTCCTCCCATGACTCCGAGGCCAATAGTTCAGACCGCTAGGTCAACAAGTACAACTATTACAACTTAAAAAAGGCACGGAGCTCAAGCTAAATAGAACTACTAGTTATCACACATCTCCTTGATCTTCCTAGTCTTAGCCCGATGCGCATCTTCCTGCGAGAGCAAGGATCGAATCGTCTGCTCCTTCCTTTTAGCATCTTCCTTGCACAGCTTCAATTGTTTCTCTGCATATTTCTTCATGCACTTGTCAATACTCGTAGTTGTAAACTGCAGGACTTTGGCCTGGTGAAGATCATTCCTTGCTTGAGTCAGTTCTTGCTCTGCTTTAGCCTTCAGGGCTAACGCCACATCCCTCTCCTTCTCGACTTTGCTAACCTTGTCTTCCACCCACCAGAGATCTCGCTTATGCTTGGTCGTGTCAACTGGTTCCCATAGCTTCATCTCAACACTGTCAAGAAGTGAGCTGAATGCGGATTCTTTCAACTCAACAGTCATTTCCCATAGTTTGTCTAGCGTTTTCTGCATCGATTTGGGCCACTCTGGATCTACCCATTCGACAACACCGCAACTTCCGCCTCGCATCATTGCACGATGTCCTTGACACCGTAGAAACCTCCTGCCTGCGTTTCGTCCTTCAAACGCTACAAATTTAGCGGGCACATATCCATGTTTACATACCAGAGGACTGTCTTCATCCGCTAAATCGTGATAGTCAGCGTCATACATCGTCTGGTTGGCCTAACACATCATATGCGCATGAGTAAACAGAGTAGATCTAGCTCAATAAATAGATAACTGGACACAGATGATAGAGATAGAGATGAGACGACTCACATCGAAATCACCGTCCCTGTCATCACGACGCGTTTCCTCGCCGTCTCCCCTTGCACCCATGGCGAGAGGGGAGGGGGGTGGCTGCCGAAGAGGGGATTGGGAAGGAGGCGCCGTCGGCTTGCGGCTCTGGCAGGATAGGAGTGAAGTGGGGAAAGTGTCTTCAAGGGGAAGGAAGAGAAGTACGGGGAGGAAGATAAGTAATGGGGACGTGGCACTAGGATATGGCCCACTGAACTCGTGAGTCGTGACACTCGCAACAGGGGAGCCCCCGGTGTTGCCAGTTTGTCCAGAGAAAGCGTGGCCAATCATGCCGTAGAACAGCCTACTCACGGATCGCTCTCACGAAGACCATCCCAATCGTCCAAGCGCCCCGATCGAACGGTATGTAACAATCGTCAAGTAGAACAACTATGTTAGGGCGTGCCTTCTAGAAGACTCGGTCTAACGGCCACCCATTAGGGGGATAAGGTTAGGGCTCTCCTCAGGTTAATTAAGATCCATATGTGGTTTGTGAAAATAACACACATCCAATCACACTTCGTGGATCCATGTGTGGTTTGTGAGAAGAACACACATGCAATCACATTAGGTGGATCCATATGTGGTTTATGAGAGGAACACACATGCAATGACACTGGTGATATGTGGTTTTTTAAAAGAACACACATGCAATGACACCGGGTGTGGTTCATGAGAAAAACACACATGCAATGACACTGGTGTATCCTTATGTGGTTTGTGAGAATAACAAACATGCAATGACACTAGTGGATCCATGTGTGGTTTGTGAGAAGAATAGACATGCAATCCCACTTGGTGGATCAATGTGTGGTTCATGAGAGGAACACACATCCAATGACACTTGTGGATCCATGTGTGGTCTGTGAGAGCAACACACATCCAATGACACTAGGTGTGGTTCATGAAAAGAACACACATCCAACAACACTGGTGGATCCTTATGTGGTTTGTGATAAGAACATACATGCAATGACTCTAGATGTGGTTCATGAGAAGAACACACATGCAATGACACCGGTGTATCCTTATGTGGTTTGTGAGAAGAACACACATGCAAGGACTCTAGCTGTGGTTCATGGAAATAACACACATCCAATGACTCTAGCTGTGGTTCATGAGAAGAACACACATGCAATGACTCTAGTTGCGGTTCATGAGAAGAACACACATGCAATGACACTTGTGGATCCATGTGTGGTCTGTGAGAGGAACAAACATGCAATGACACCGGGTGTGGTTCATGAAAAGAACACACATCTAATGGCACTACTGGATCCATGTGTGGTTTGTGGAAAGAACAAACATGCTATGACTCTACCTGTGGTTAATGAAAAGAACAGACATGCAATGACACTGGCTGTGGTTCATGAAAAGCATAGACGTGCAATGACTCTAGTGGTGGTTCATGAAAAGAACAGACATGCAATGACACTGGTGGATCCATGTGTGGTTCATGAGAAGAACACACATCCAATGACACTTGTGGATCCTTGTGTGGTTTGTGAGAGGCATAGACATGCAATGACTCTAGCTGTGGTTCATGAAAATAATAGACATGCAATGACATTGGGTGGATCCATGTGTGGTTCATGAGAATAACACATATCCAATGACACTGGTGGATCCATGTGTGGTTTGTGGAAAGAACAGACATGCAATGAATCTAGGTGGAAACTGGTTGTGGTTCATGAGAAGAACACACATCCAATGATACTGGTGGATCCTTATGTGGTTTGTGAGAAGAACAGACACGCAATGACACTGGTGGATCCATACGTGGTTCATGGAAAGCACATACATACAATGACTCTAGCTGTGGTTCATGAAAAGAACATGCATGCAATGACACTAGGTGGATCCGTGTGTGGTTCAAGAGAAGAACACACATCCAATGATACCGAAAGATCCTTATGTGGTTTGTGAGAAGAATAGACATGCAATGACACTGGCTGTGGTTCATGAGAAGAACACACATGCAATGACACTGGTGGATCCATGTGTGGTTTGTGGAAAGAATAGATATGCTATGACTCTAGCTGTGGTTAATGAAAAGAACAGACATGCAATGACACTGGATTTGGTTCATTAAAAGCACAAACATGCAATGACTCTAGCTGTGGTTCATGAAAAGAACAGACATGCAATGACACTAGTGGATCCATGTGTGGTTCATCAGAAGAACACACATCCAATGAAATTGGTGGATCCTTATGTGGTTTGTGAGAAGCACAGACATGCAATGACTCTAGCTGTGGTTCATGAAAAGAACAGACATGCAATAACACTGGGTGGATCCATGTGTGGTTCATGAGAAGAACACATACCTAATGACACTGGTGGATCCATGTGTGGTTTGTGGAAAGAACAGACATGCAATGACTCTGGGTGGAAACTGGGTGTGGTTCATGAGAAGAACACACATCCAATGACACTGGTGGATCCTTATGTGATTAGTGAGAAGAACAGACATGCAATGACACTGGTGGATCCATATGTGGTTTGTGGAAAGCACAGACATGCAATGACACTGGGTGTGGTTCATGAAAAGAACAAACATGCAATGACACTAGGTGGATCCATGTGTGGTTCATGAGAAGAACACACATCCGATGACATGGGTGGATCCTTATGTGATTTGTGAGAAGAACATACATGCAATGACACTGGCTATGGTTCATGAGAAGAACACACATGCAATGACACTGGTGGATCCATGTGGTTTGTGGAAAGAACAGACATGCTATGACTCTAGTTGTGGTTAATGAAAAGAACAAACAGCAATGACACTGGTTGTGGTTCATGAAAAGCATAGACATGCAATGACTCTAGCTTTGGTTCAGGAAAAGAACAAACATGCAATGACTCTGGTGGATCCATGTGTGGTTCATGAGAAGAAGACACATCCAATGACACCGGTGGTTCCTTATGTGGTTTGTGAGAAGCACAGACATGCAATGACTCTGGCTGTGGCTCATGAAAAGAATAGACATGCAATGACACTGGGTGGATCCATGTGTGGTTCATGAGATGAACACATATCCAATGACACTAGTGGATCCATGTGCGGTTTGTGGAAAGAACATACATGCAATGTCTTTGGGTGGAAACTGGGTGTAGTTCATGACAAGAACACACATCCAACGACACTGGTCGATCCTTATGTGGTTTGTGAGAAGAACAGACATGCAATGACACTGGTGGATCCATATGTGGTTTGTGGAAAGCACAGACATGCAATGACACTGGGTGTGGTTCATGAAAAGAAGAAACATGCAATGACACTAGGTGGATCCATGTGTGGTTCATGAGAAGAACACACATCCGATGACATGGGTGGATCCTTATGTGATTTGTGAGAAGAACATACATGCAATGACACTGGCTATGGTTCATGAGAAGAACACACATGCAATGACATTGGATATGATTCATGAGAAGAACACACATGAGTGACACTGGTGTATCCATGTGTGGTTCGTGGAAAGAACAGACATGCTATGACTCTAGGTGTGGTTAATGAAAAGCACAGACATGCAATGATACTGGCCGTGGTTCATGAAAAGCACAGACATGTAATGACTCTAGCTGTGGTTCATGAAAAGAACAGACATGCAATGACACTGGTGGATCCATGTGTGGTTCATGAGAAGAACACACATCCAATGACACTGGTGGATCCTTATGTGGTTTGTGAGAAGCACAAACATGCAATGACTCTAGTTGTGGTTCATGAAAAGGACATACATGCAATGGCACTAGGTGGATCCATGTGTGGTTCATGAGAAGAACACATATCGAATGACACTGGTGGATCCATGTGTGGTTTGTGGAAAGAACATACATGCAATGACTCTGGCTATGGTTCATGAGAAGAACACACATGCAATGACACTGGTGGATCCATGTGTGGTTTGTGGAAAGAATAGACATGCAATGACCCTGGGTGGAAACTGGGTGTGGTTCATGAGAATAACACACATCCAATGACACCGGTGGATCCTTATGTGGTTTGTGAGAAGCACAGACATGCAATGACTCTAGCTGTGGTTCATGAAAAGAACAGACATGCAATGACACTGGGTGGATCCATGTGTGGTTCATGAGAAGGAAACATATCCAATAAACACTGGTGGATCTATGTGCGGTTTGTGGAAAGAACAAACATGCAATGTCTCTGGGTGGAAACTCGGTGTGGTTCATGAGCAGAACACACATCCAATGACACTGGTAGATCCTTATGTGGTTTGTTAGAAGAACATACATGCAAGGACACTAGTGGATCCATATGTGGTTTGTGGAAAGCACATACATGCAATGACACTAGGTGTGGTTCATGAAAAGAACAGACATGCAATGACACTAGGTGGATCCATATGTGGTTCATGAGAAGAACACACATCCAATGACACTGGTGGATCATTATGTGGTTTGTGAGAAGAATAGATATGTAATGACACTGGCTATTGTTCATGAGAAGAACACACATGCAATGACACTAGCTATGATTCATGAGAAGAACACACATGCCATGACACTGGTGGATCCATGTGTGGTTCGTGGAAAGAACAAACATGCTATGACTCTAGGTGTCGTTAATGAAAAGAACAAACATGCAATGACACTGGCTGTGGTTCATGAAAAGCACAGACATGCAAGGACTCTAGCTGTGGTTCATGAAAAGAATAGACATGCAATGACACTGGTGGATCCATGTGTGGTTCATGAGAAGAACACCCATCCAATGACACTGGTGGATCCTTATGTGGTTTGTGAGAATCACAAACATGCAATGACTCTAGCTGTGGTTCATGAAAAGAAGAGACATGCAATGACACTGGGTGGATCCATGTGTAGTTCATGAGAAGAACACATATTGAATGACACTGGTGGATCCATGTGTGGTTTGTGGAAAGAACATACATGCAATTACTCTGGCTGTGGTTCATGAGAAGAACGCACATGCAATGACACTGGTGGATCCATGTGTGGTCTGTGAGAAGAACAAACATGCAATCACACTAGGTGGATCCATGTGTGGTTTGTGAGAACAGGCATGCAATGACTCTAGCTGTGGTTTGTGAGAAGAACAGACATGCAATGACACTGGGTGGATCCTTATGTGGTTTGTGAGAAGAACATACATGCAATGACACTAGCTGTGGTTTCTGAGAAGAACACACATGCAATGACTCTAGCTGTGGTTTGTGAGAAGAACATACATGCAATGACACTAGGTGTGGTTCATGAGAAGAACACACATCCAATGACACTGGTGGATCCTTATGTGGTTTGTGAGATGCACAAACATGCAATGACTCTAGCTGTGGGTCATGAGAAGAACACACATGCAATGACACTAGGTGTGGTTCATGAGAAGAACACACATGCAATGACATTGGTGGACCCTTGTGTGGTTTGTGAGAAGAACACACATGCAATGACTCTGGTTGTGGTTCATGAGAAGAACATACATGCAATGACACTGGTGGATCCATGTGTGGTTCACGGGAAGAACACACATCCAATGACACTGGTGGATCCTTATGTGGTTTGTGAGAAGCACAAACACGCAATGACTCTAGTTGTGGTTCATGAAAAGAATAGACATGCAATGAAATTGGTGGATCCATGTGTGGTTCATGATAAGAACACATATCCAATGACACTGGTGGATCCATGTGTGGTTTGTGGAAAGAATAGACATGCAATGACTTTGGGTGGAAACTGGGTGTGGTTCATGAGAAGAACACACATCCAATGACACTGGTGGATCCTTATGTGGTTTTTGAGAAGCACAGACATGCACTGACTCTAGCTGTGCTTCATGAAAAGAACAGACATGCAATGACACTGGGTGGATCCATGTTTGGTTCATGAGAATAACACATATCCAATGACACTTGTGGATCCATGTGTGATTTGTGGAAAGAACAGATGCAATGACTTTGGGTGGAAACTGGGTGTGGTTCATGAGAAGAACACACATCCAATGACACTGGTGGATCCTTATGTGGTTTGTGAGAAGAAGAGACATGCAATGAAACTGGTGGACCCATATGTGGTTTGTGGAAAGCATAGACATGCAATGACACTAGGTGTGGTTCATGAAAAGAACAGACATGCAATGAGACTAGGTTTATCCATGTGTGGTTCATGAGAAGAACACACATCCAATGACACCGGTGGATCCTTATGTGGTTTGTCAGAAGAATAAAGATGCAATAACACTGGCTATGGTTCATGAGAAGAACACACATGTAGAGACACTGGTGGATCCATGTGTGGTTTGTGGAAAGAACAAACATGCTATGAATTTAGTTGTGGTTAATGAAGAGAACATACATGCAATGACACTGGCTGTGGTTCATGAAAATCATAGACATGCAATGACTCTAGATGTGGTTCATAAAAAGAACAAACATGCAATGACACTGGTGGATCCATGTGTGGTTCATGAGAAGAACACACATCCAATGACACTGATGGATCCTTATGTGGTTTGTGAGAAGCACAGACATGCAATGACTCTAGCTGTGGTTCATGAAAAGAATAGACATGCAATGACACTGGGTGGATCCATTTGTGGTTCATGAGAAGAACACATATCCAATGACACAGGTGGATTAATGTGTGGTTTGTGGAAAGAACAGACATGCAATGACTCTGGCTGTGGTTCATGAGAAGAACACATATGCAAAGACACTAGTGGATCCATGTGTGGTCAATGAGAAGAACAAACACGTAATCACACTAGGTGGATCCATGTGTGGTTTCTGAGAAGAACACACATGCAATGACTCTAGCTATGGTTCGTGAGAAGAACATACATGCAATGACACTAGGTGGATCCTTATGTGGTTGTGAGAAGAACAGACATGCAATGACACTAGGTGGATCCTTATGTGTTTGTGGAAGAACATACATGCAATGACTCTGGCTGTGGTTCATGAGAAGAACACACATGCAATGACACTGGTGGATCCATGTGTGGTCTGTGAGAAGAACAAACATGCAATCACACTAGGTGGATCCATGTGTGGTTTGTGAGAAGGACACACGTGCAATGACTCTAGCTGTGGTTTGCGAGAAGAACAGACATGCAATGACACTGGGTGTGGTTCATGAGAAGAACACACATCCAATGACACTAGTGCATCCATGTGTGGTTTGTGAGAAGCACATACATGCAATGACTCTAGCTGTGGTTCATGAAAAGAACAGACATGCAATGACACTGGATGGATCCATCTGTGGTTCATGAGAAGAGCACATATCCAATGACACTGGTGTATCAATGTGTGGTTTGTGGAAGAACATACATACAATGACTCTGGCTGCGGTTCATGAGAAGAACACACGCAATGACACTGGTGGATCCATGTGTCGTCTGTGAGAAGAACAAACATGCAATCACACTAGGTGGATCCATGGGTGGTTTGTGAGAAGGACACACGTGCAATTACTCCATCTGTGGTTTGCGAGAAGAACATACATGCAATGACACTGGGTGTGGTTCATGAGAAGAACACACATCCAATGACACTGGTGGATCCTTTCGTGGTTTGTGAGAAGCACAGACATGCAATGACTCTAGCTGTGGTTCATGAGAAGAACAGACATGCAATGACACTGGGTGTGGTTCATGAGAAGAACACACATGCAATGACACTGGTGGATCCTTGTGTGGTTTGTGAGACGAACACACATGTAATGACTCTGGTTGTGGTTCATGAGAAGAACACACATGCAACAACACTGGTGGATCCATGTGTGGTTCATGAGAAGAACACACATTTAATGACACTGGGTGTGGTTTATGAGAAGAACACACATCCAATGACACTGGTGGATCCTTATATGGTTTGTTTAGAAGAACACACATGCAATGCCTCTAGCTGTGGTTTGTGGAAAGAACAGACATGCGATGACACTGGTGGATCCTTATTAGTTTGTGAGAAGAACAGACATGCAATGACACTAGGTGGATCCTTGTGTGGTTTTTTTAGAGGAACAGACATGCAATGACACTAGTGGATCCTTATGTGGTTCATGAGAAGAACAGACATGCAATGACACAGGTGGATCCATATGTGGTTTGTGGAAAGCATAGACATGCAATGCCACTAGGTGTGGTTCACAAAAAGAACAGACATGCAATGACACTGGTGACTCCATGTGTGGTTCATGAGAAGAACACACATCCAATGACACTGGTGGATCCTTATGTGGTTTGTGAGAAGAACAGACATGCATTGACACTGGCTATGGTTCAAGAGAAGAACACACATGCAATGACACTGGTGGATCCATGTGTGGTTTGTGGAAAGAACAGACATGCAATGACTCTAGCTATTGTTCATGAAAAGAACAGACATGCAATGACACTGGCTGTGGTTCATGAAAAGCACATACATGCAATGACTCTAGCTGTGGTTCATGAAAAGAACAGACATGCAATGACACTGGTGGATCAATGTGCGGTTCATGAGGAGAACACACATGCAATGACACTGGTGGATCCTTATGTGGTTTGTGAGAAGCAAAGACATGCAATGACTGTAGTTGTGGTTCATGAAAAGAACTGACATGCAATTACACTAGGTGGATCCATGTGTGGTTCATGAGAAGAACACATATCCAATGACAGTGGTGGATCCATGTGTGGTTTGTGGAAAGACCAGACATGCAATGACTCTGGGTGTGGTTCATGAGAAGAACAGACATGCAATGACACTACGTGGATCCATGTGTGGTTTGTGTAGAGGTACAGACATGCAATGACACTGGGTGTGGTTCATGAGAAGAACAGACATGCAATGATATTGGTGGATCCATATGTGGTTTGTGGAAAGCACAGACATGCAATGACACTGGGTGTGGTTCATGAGAAGAACATACATGCAATGACACTGGTGGATCCTTGTGTGGTTTGTGAGAAGTACACACATGCAATGATTCTGGCTGTTGTTCATGAGAAGAACACACATCCTATGCTACTGGTGGATCCTTATGTGGTTTGTGAGAAGAACAGACATGCAATGACACTGGCTATGGTTCATGGGAAGAACACACATGCAATGACACTGGTGGATCCATGTGTGGTTTGTCGAAAGAACAGACATGCTATGACTCTAGTTGTGGTTCATGAAAAGAAGAGACATGCAATGGCACTGGCTATGGTTCATGAAAAGGACAGACATGCAATGACTCTAGATGTGGTCATGAATAGAACATACATGCATTAACACTAGTGGATCCATCTGTGGCTCATGAGAAGAACACACATCCAATGACACTAGTGGATCCTTATGTGGTTTGTGAGAAGCACAGACATGCAATGACTCTCGCTGTGGTTAATGAAAAGAATAGACATGCAATGACACTGGGTGGATCCATGTGTTGTTCATGGGAGGAACACATATCCAATGACACTGGTGGATCTATGTGTCGTTTGTGGAAAGAACAGACATGCAATGACTCTGGGTGGAAACTAGGTGTGCTTCATGAGAAGAACACACATCCAATGACACTGGTGGATCCTTATGTGGTTTGTGAGAAGAACAGACATGCAATGACACTGGTGGATCCATATGTGGTTTGTACAAAGCACAAACATGCAATGACATTGGGTGTGGTTCATGAAAAGAATAGACATACAATGACACTAGGTGGATCCATGTGTGGTTCATGAGAAGAACACACATCCAATGACACTCGTTGATCCTTATGTGGTTTGTGAGAAGAACAGACATGTAATGACACTAGCTATGGTTAATGAGAAGAATGCACATGCAATGACATGGTGGATCCATGTGTGGTTTGTGGAAATAACAGCCATGCTATGACTCTAGCTATGGTTAATGAAAAGAACAGACATGCAATGACACTGGCTGTGGTTCATGAAAAGCACAGACATGCAATGACTTTAGCTATGGTTCAGGAAAAGAACAGACATGCAATGACACTGGTGGCTCCATGTGTGGTTCATGAGAAGAATACACATGCAATGACACTAGTGGATCCTTATGTGGTTTGTGAGATGGACAGACATACAATGACTCTAGCTGTGGTTCATGAAAAGAACAGACATGCAATGACACTGGGTGGATCCATGTGTGGTTCATGAGAAGAACACATATCCAATGACATTAGTGGATCCATGTGTGGTTTATAGAAAGAACAGACATGCAATGACTCTAGCTGTGGTTCATGAGAAGAACACACATGCAATGACACTGGTGGATCCATGTGTGGTCTGTGAGAACAACATTCATGCAATCACACTAGGTGGATCCATGTGTGGTTTGTTTAGAAGAACACAAATGCAATGACTCTAGCTGTGGTTTGTGGAAAGAACAGACATGCAATGACACTGGGTGGATCCATGTTTGGTTCATGAGAAGAACACATATCCAATGACAGTGGTGGATCCATGTGTGGTTTCTGGAAAGACCAGACATGGAATGACTCTGGCTGTGGTTCATGAGAAGAACAGACATGCAATGACACTACGTGGATCCATGTGTGGTTTGTGTAGAGGTATAGATATGCAATGACACTGGGTGTGGTTCATGAGAAGAATAGACATGCAATGATATTGGTGGATCTATATGTGGTTTGTGGAAAGCACAGACATGCAATGACACTGGGTGTGGTTCATGAGAAGAACATACATGCAATGACACTAGTGGATCCTTATGTGGTTTGTGAGAAGTACACACATGCAATGATTCTGGCGGTTGTTCATGAGAAGAACAAACATCCAATGCAAATTGTGGATCCTTATGTGGTTTGTGAGAAGAACAGACATGCAATGACACTGGCTATGGTTCATGAGAAGAACACACATGTAATGAGACTGGTGGATCCATATGTGGTTTGTGGAAAGCATAGACATGCAATGCCACTGGGTGCGGTTCACGAAAAGAAAATACATGCAATGACACTGGGTGTGGTTCATGAGAAGAACACACATCCAATGACACTGGTGCATCCTTATGTGGTTTGTGAGAAGAACAGACATGCATTGACACTGGCTATGCTTCATGAGAAGAACACACATGCAATGACACTGGTGGATCCATGTGTGATTTGTGGAAAGAACAGACATGCAATGACTCTAGCTGTTGTTCATGAAAAGAACAAACATGCAATGACACTGGCGATGGTTCAGGAAAAGCACATACATGCAATGACTCTAGCTGTGGTTCATGAAAAGAACAGACATGCAATGACACTGGTGGATCCATGTGCGGTTCATGAGGAGAACACACATCCAATGACACTGGTGGATCCTTATGTGGTTTGTGAGAAGCAGAGACATTCAATGACTCTAGTTGTGGTTCATGAAAAGAATAGACATGCAATGGCACTGGGTGGATCCATGTGTGGTTCATGAGAAGAACACATATCCAATGACACTGGTGGATCCATGTGTGGTTTCTGGAAAGACCAGACCTGGAATGACTCTGGCTGTGGTTCATGAGAAGAACAGACATGCAATGACACTACGTGGATCCATGTGTGGTTTGTGTAGAGGTACAGACATGCAATGACACTGGGTGTGGTTCATGAGAAGAATAGACATGCAATGATATTGGTGGATCCATATGTGGTTTGTGGAAAGCACAGACATGAAATGACACTGGGTGTGGTTCATGAGAAGAACATACATGCAATGACACTAGTGGATCCTTATGTGGTTTGTGAGAAGGACACACATGCAATGATTCTGTCGGTTGTTCATGAGAAGAACACACATCCAATGCCACTTGTGGATCCTTATGTGGTTTGTGAGAAGAACAGACATGCAATGACACTGGCTATGGTTCATGAGAAGAACACACATGCAATGAGACTGGTGGATCCACGTGTGGTTTGTCGAAAGAACAGACATGCTATGACTCTAGGTGTGGTTGATGAAAAGAAGAGACATGCAATGGCACTGGCTGTGGTTCATGAAAATCACACACATGCATTGACACTAGTGGATCCATGTGTGGCTCATGAGAAGAACACACATCCAATGACACTAGTGGATCCTTATCTGGTTTGTGAGAAGCACAGACATGAAATGAATCTAGCTGTGGTTCATGAAAAGAACAGACATGCAATGACACTAGGTGGAACCATGTGTTGTTCATGAGAGGAACACATATCCGATGACACTGGTGGATCCATGTGTCGTTTGTGGAAAGAACATACATGCAATGACTCTGGGTGGAAACTGGGTGTGGTTTATGAGAAGAACACACATCCAATGACACTGGTGGATCCTTATGTGGTTTGTGAGAAGAACAGACATGAAATGACATTGGTGGATCCATATGTGGTTTCTAGAAAGCACAGACATGCAATGACATTGGGTGTGGTTCATGAAAAGAACGGACATACAATGACACTAGGTGGATCCATGTGTGGTTCATGAGAAGAACACACATCCAACGACACTGGTTGATCCTTATGTGGTTTGTGAGAAGAACAGACTTGCAATGACACTAGCTATGGTTCATCAGAAGAACGCACATGCAATGACATGGTGGATCCATGTGTGGTTTGTGGAAAGAACAGACATGCTATGACTCTAGCTATGGTTAATGAAAAAGAACAGACATGCAATGACACTGGCTGTGGTTCATGAAAAGCACAGACATGTAATGAAATTAGCTATGGTTCAGGAAAAGAACAGACATGCAATGACACTAGTGACTCCATGTGTGGTTCATGAGGAGAACACACATCCAATGACACTGGTGGATCCTTATGTGGTTTGTGAGATGGACAGACATGCAATGACTCTAGCTGTGGTGCATGAAAAGAACAGACATGCAATGACACTGGGTGGATCCATGTGTGGTTCATGAGATGAACACACATGCAATGACACTAGTGGATCCTTGTGTGGTTTGTGAGAAGAACACACATGTAATTACTCTGGCTGTGGTTCATGAGAAGAACACACATGCAATGACACTGGTGGATCCATGTGTGGTTCATGAGAAGAACACACATTTAATGACACTGGGTGTGGTTCATGAGAAGAACACACATCCAATGACACTGGTGGATCCTTATATGGTTTGTTTAGAAGAACACACATGCAATGCCTCTAGCCGTGGTTTGTGGAAAGAACAGACATGCAATGACACTGGTGGATCCTTATTAGTTTGTGAGAAGAACAGACATGCAATGACACTAGGTGGATCCTTGTGTGGTTTTTTTAGAGGAACAGACATGCAATGACACTAGTGGATCCTTATGTGGTTCATGAGAAGAACAGACATGCAATGACACTGGTGGATCCATATGTGGTTTGTGGAAAGCATAGACATGCAATGCCACTAGGTGTGGTTCACAAAAAGAACAGACATACAATGACACTGGTGACTCCATGTGTGGTTCATGAGAAGAACACACATCCAATGACACTGGTGGATCCTTATGTGGTTTGTGAGAAGAACAGACATGCATTGACACTGGCTATGGTTCAAGTAGAAGAACACACATGCAATGACACTGGTGGATCCATGTGTGGTTTGTGGAAAGAACAGACATGCAATGACTCTAGCTATTGTTCATGAAAAGAACAGACATGCAA
Source organism: Avena eriantha (assembly GCA_910589775.1). NCBI lineage: Eukaryota > Viridiplantae > Streptophyta > Magnoliopsida > Poales > Poaceae > Avena > Avena eriantha. The sequence goes on along the minus strand of OU342741.1, from coordinate 491,309,532 downwards.
TGACACTGGCTGTGGTTCATGAAAAGCACATACATGCAATGACTCTAGCTGTGGTTCATGAAAAGAACAGACATGCAATGACACTGGTGGATCAATGTGCGGTTCATGAGGAGAACACACATGCAATGACACTGGTGGATCCTTATGTGGTTTGTGAGAAGCAAAGACATGCAATGACTCTAGTTGTGGTTCATGAAAAGAACTGACATGCAATTACACTAGGTGGATCCATGTGTGGTTCATGAGAAGAACACATATCCAATGACAGTGGTGGATCCATGTGTGGTTTGTGGAAAGACCAGACATGCAATGACTCTGGGTGTGGTTCATGAGAAGAACAGACATGCAATGACACTACGTGGATCCATGTGTGGTTTGTGTAGAGGTACAGACATGCAATGACACTGGGTGTGGTTCATGAGAAGAACAGACATGCAATGATATTGGTGGATCCATATGTGGTTTGTGGAAAGCACAGACATGCAATGACACTGGGTGTGGTTCATGAGAAGAACATACATGCAATGACACTGGTGGATCCTTGTGTGGTTTGTGAGAAGTACACACATGCAATGATTCTGGCTGTTGTTCATGAGAAGAACACACATCCAATGCCACTGGTGGATCCTTATGTGGTTTGTGAGAAGAACAGACATGCAATGACACTGGCTATGGTTCATGAGAAGAACACACATGCAATGACACTGGTGGATCCATGTGTGGTTTGTCGAAAGAACAGACATGCTATGACTCTAGCTGTGGTTCATGAAAAGAAGAGACATGCAATGGCACTGGCTATGGTTCATGAAAAGCACAGACATGCAATGACTCTAGATGTGGTCATGAAAAGAACAGATATGCATTAACACTAGTGGATCCATGTGTGGCTCATGAGAAGAACACACATCCAATGACACTAGTGGATCCTTATGTGGTTTGTGAGAAGCACAGACATGCAATGACTCTAGCTGTGGTTCATGAAAAGAACAGACATGCAATGACACTTGGTGGATCCATGTGTTGTTCATGGGAGGAACACATATCCAATGACACTGGTGGATCTATGTGTCGTTTGTGGAAAGAACAGACATGCAATGACTCTGGGTGGAAACTGGGTGTGGTTCATGAGAAGAACACACATCCAATGACACTGGTGGATCCTTATGTGGTTTGTGAGAAGAACAGACATGCAATGACACTGGTGGATCCATATGTGGTTTGTAGAAAGCACAGACATGCAATGACATTGGGTGTGGTTCATGAAAAGAATAGACATACAATGACACTAGGTGGATCCATGTGTGGTTCATGAGAAGAACAAACATCTAATGACACTCGTTGATCCTTATGTGGTTTGTGAGAAGAACAGACATGCAATGACACTAGCTATGGTTAATGAGAAGAATGCACATGCAATGACATGGTGGATCCATGTGTGGTTTGTGGAAAGAACAGCCATGCTATGACTCTAGCTATGGTTAATGAAAAGAACAGCCATGCAATGACACTGGCTGTGGTTCATGAAAAGCACAGACATGCAATGACTTTAGCTATGGTTCAGGAAAAGAACAGACATGTAATGACACTGGTGGCTCCATGTGTGGTTCATGAGAAGAATACACATGCAATGACACTGGTGGATCCTTATGTGGTTTGTGAGATGGACAGACATGCAATGACTCTAGCTGTGGTTCATGAAAAGAACAGACATGCAATGACACTGGGTGGATCCATGTGTGGTTCATGAGAAGAACACATATCCAATGACATTAGTGGATCCATGTGTGGTTTGTGGAAAGAACAGACATGCAATGACTCTAGCTGTGGTTCATGAGAAGAACACACATGAAATGACACTGGTGGATCCATGTGTGGTCTGTGAGAAGAACATACATGCAATCACACTTGCTGGATCCATGTGTGGTTTGTTTAGTAGAACACAAATGCAATGACTCTAGCTATGGTTTGTGGAAAAAACAGACATGCAATGACACTAGTGCATCCTTATGTGGTTTGTGAGAAGAACAGACATGCAATGACACTAGCTGTGGTTTGTGAGAAGAACACACATGCAATGACTCTAGCTGTGGTTTGTGAGAAGAATATACATGCAATGACACTGGGTGTGGTTCATGAGAAGAACACACATGCAATGACACTGGTGGATCCTTGTGTGGTTTTTGAGAAGAACACACATGCAATGACTCTGGTTCTGGTTCATGAGAAGAACACACATGCAATGACACTGGTGGATCCATGTGTGGTTCATGAGAAGAACAGACATGCAATGACACTGGGTGTGGTTCATGAGAAGAACACACATCCAATGACACTGGTGGATCCTTATGTGGTTTGTTTATTAGAACAAACATGCAATGACTCTAGCTATGGTTTGTGGAAAGAACAGACATGCAATGACACTGGTGGATCCTTTTGTGGTTTGTGAGAAGAACTGACATGCAATGACACTAGGTGTGGTTCATGAGAAGAACAGACGTGCAATGCCACTGGTGGATCCATATGTGGTTTGTGGAAAGCACATACATGCAATGACACTGGGTGTGGTTCATGAATAGAATAGACATGCAATGACACTGGCTGTGGTTCATGAAAAGCACATACATGCAATGACTCTAGCTGTGGTTCATGAAAAGAACAGATATGCAATGACACTGGTGGATCAATGCGCGGTTCATGAGGAGAACACACATGCAATGACACTGGTGGATCCTGATGTGGTTTGTGAGAAGCAGAGACGTGCAATGACTCTAGTTGTGGTTCATGAAAACAACAGACATGCAATGACACTGGGTGGATCCATGTGTGGTTCATGAGAAGAACACATATCCAATGACACTGGTGGATCCATGTGTGGTTTCTGGAAAGACCAGACATGGAATGACTCTGGCTGTGGTTCATGAGAAGAACAGACATGCAATGACACGACGTGGATCCATGTGTGGTTTGTGTAGAGGTACAGACATGCAATGACACTGGGTGTGGTTCATGAGAAGAATAGACATGCAATGATATTGGTGGATCCATATGTGGTTTGTGGAAAGCACAGACATGCAATGACACTGGGTGTGGTTCATGAGAAGAACATACATGCAATGACACTGGTGGATCCTTATGTGGTTTGTGAGAAGTACACACATGCAATGATTTTGGCGGTTGTTCATGAGAAGAACACACATCCAATGCCACTGGTGGATCCTTATGTGGTTTGTGAGAAGAACAGACATGCAATGACACTGGCTATGGTTCATGAGAAGAACACACATGCAATGAGACTGGTGGATCCATATGTGGTTTGTGGAAAGCATAGACATGCAATGCCACTAGGTGCGGTTCACGAAAAGAACATACATGCAATGACACTGGGTGTGGTTCATGAGAAGAACACACATCCAATGACACTGGTGGATCCTTATGTGGTTTGTTTATTAGAACAAACATGCAATGACTCTAGCTGTGGTTTGTGGAAAGAACGGACATGCAATGACACTGGTGGATCCTTTTGTGGTTTGTGAGAAGAACTGACATGCAATGACACTAGGTGTGGTTCATGAGAAGAACAGACATGCAATGACACTGGTGGATCCATATGTGGTTTGTGGAAAGCACATACATGCAATGACACTGGGGGTGGTTCATGAACAGAACAGACATGCAATGACAATAGGTGGATCCATGTGTGGTTCCTGAGGAACAAATGCCATTGTATTGGGAACGACACCACCTAAGAAGGTTAGATAGAGGTGTGGGGACTAATAGGGAAGCTATCGACGGCGCCCGCAGGTGGGATTGGATACAAGCAAGCGTAGCTGGACGCAGGAAGTACCCAGGTTCGGAGCCCTCGTGGTGAGGTAAAACTCCTACTCCTGTCGATCTGACTATGAGCGATATACGAACTACAAGTTCTCCTCGAGATGTATTCTCTAGCTACTGTCCTAAATGCACTGAGACCAACCCTTTCTACTGAGGCCTTGCCTCTCCTTATATAGGCAGAGAGGTAACGGTCTCACTGGCCAATCCGACTAGCGGCCCCCACAAGCGGGTCCCAGCCGATTGGTCATCTACAGTAACCGGTACAACCATGTCCCATCAGAGTACGAGCAGTATGGCTGTCGTGGGCATAGTGAACGCCGTGCGAGTCTGTCGTCAGCATCGGACCACTGTTCCCGCGTCATCCCCACAAAGTCTTCGGTATGGCTGAGTAGTTGCCAGTCTTGTCATCGTACAGGGCGTACCACGCACTGTTCCGCACGTCTCCTTGTCCTCTTGATTGGTTCCAGCTACACGGCTATAGCCGGCTGCTTCCCGCTGCTCCGGCTACCTCACAATAGTCGGCCTGACTCGCCTTGTTCGACTGCACTTGACCAGCCGGACCCGATCCGACTACCCTGTTTCTTGTCCGGTTGGGGTATCCGGGGGTCATCCCCCCGACACTAGCCCCCGAGCGCGTGTGGATTTCGCCCTTGGGTGAAATGTGCGTGTACTCCCTCTTTGTTTTTGAATTTCTGTCAGGCTACGCCTGGAGGTTGCGCTACCCGTGATGTCAGCGCTGACACCAGCCACAGGCGCACGCGCCATCATTACTCTGCGGCGGGTCGTGTAACGTCCCGTCGCACGTCGCCTCGGGAAACTGCCGCCTGACGCTTCGGTTCTTGCTCCTGGATCTTCTGCACGCTTCGCGTCTGCACACGGGATCTGGGGCGGCGGTTTGGGTGGGAGACGCGTCGATGGACGCCACGTGGCGCCACGGACGGTTGCCCTCCCGGGTCTTTAAAGGGGCGCCCAGGGGAGGGCTATTCCTTTCCTTCGCTTCCTCCGCTTCCATTTGCCTTCTTCTTCCTCTGCGCTCCTGCTTTCTGCGCCTTGCTATCGCTGTAGCCTGCTGTGCCACCCGTTTGTGGTCGCCGGTAGTACGGGCCACAGTCATTTGTCCGCTACCGTGCCCTCCAACAAACCGGAGATGGCCGCTGAGCGCGGAGCATGGTGTGGCTCCTCCGTCACGGAGGACCACATCCAGAAATACCGCGCCACCCGCGTCCTTCCGTCGGAGGAGGAAGTAGAGGTGCGGCTTGCGCCGGTGGGAGAGGTGTCGCCACATCCGGTGGAGGGAGAACGGGTGATTTTCCTCTCGCACCTGGCACACGGGTTCATGTTGCTGGTGCACCCGTTCTTCCTCACATTCCTCGCCTTCTTCGACCTCCGCCTCCACCATCTCGGTGCCAACGCAATCGGCATGTTGGCACACTTCATGGCCTTTTGCGAGAGCTACCTCGGGATCCAGCAGGATCTCAGGCTCTTTTGCTGGCTCTTCCGAGTCCGGCCGCAGGTGCAGTTTACGAAGGGGCCGCTAGTCGTCTGTGGCGGCGCCTCCATCTAGTCCCGCACGCAGACCGGCTACCCAAAGTTCCGGCCACATGACACGGTATGACTATGGCAGCAGTCGTACTTCTACGTCAAGAACCGCACCAACTATGGACCGGATCAACCTTCCGGCGTTCCAGGATGTCGAGTATAGCCGGCAGCACTGGGACTTGAAGATTTATGGCGACAAGGCGGAGTCAGACGCGATGCTGCAACGCATGCGCTCCCTCGTCACCTGCCGGCTAACCGGCTTGGACATCACCCTCAGCTGGATGTCCCGGCTGATGATGCCGTTGCAGCAGTGAGCGCATAAGATGTGCTTTTACTTTGGCCGGCTGGACCCGACTCGGTTGTCGCGCCACGATCCCCGCTACCACAACCTGAAGGAGTGGGTGTGGAAGATCACCAAGGAGCGGTTGCCAGAAGGCTGGACCTTCGGGTTGGCCCCTACAACCGGGACAATCGCGCGCCCCAGGTAGGTCCTTTTAGCCGGAGTTTTCTTTTGTATCTCTTGCCCTTCTTTTTTGTTTGATCTGACTAATCTTTTGTATTCGGCAGATCTTCGCTTGCATCCTTCGTGAGGAGGGCGACGCCCCCTCGAGACGTTCACGCCTGACTTGCGCGAGCCGCGTGCTCGGCGGTTTGGCGAGGAGTCGGACGGGGATGGGGATGCCTTCCCCAGCCGGAATGACGAACCGGTCGCCGACCCCCACGTGGAGGTTGACGAGGAGGAAGAGGCCACGCCGACCTCCGATCGGACGCAACGCCTTGCGAAGGACGGCGACTCCAGCCAGTATGGCACTGGTGGGAGCGGCTCCAGCCGTTCCAGTGCCAGCCGGCCTGCCGCGGAGGAGCCGGCCCCCAAGAGGAGCCGGACTAGCGCCCTTCCGCCGAGTTGCCTTGGCCGGAAGAAGGGGCCACCTCCAGTGGTGCAGGGGTAAGTTCTTCTCCAGGCGCCCTTACTATTTGTTGCTTCTTTCGTTGTCTTTGGCTTACGTGCTTCTTTTTCTTTCTTCTCTTTTTTTGTCTTTTTAGCACGCTGGTCTCCTTTGGAGCCGCGAGCCCTGCGCGAGCGCCGACTGGGTCGCCACCTCGTGCCCCGGCCACGTCTGTCTCCGCCCCTTCTTCCTCTGAGGAACCGCCTCCGCCGTCGCCTCGAGCTGAGTCGGCTGCCTCAGCCGGTGCAGAGGGTCCTCAGCCGGACGTGGTGGTCCATCCGGAGACGGTTGAGGCCACCTCGCAGGGCAGGGACGAATCTTCTGTAGGGACGCGGTGGGCGGTAACCAGCAAGGACCTCGTGGTTGTCGGCGATGACAACTCCGAGGACGAGCCGGGGGAGGAGTGGAGGACAGCGGTGGTCGCCGCGAAGGAGTCCCTGGCCATCAACACCGTGGATGACGACGCCTCCTCTGGCGCCTCGCTGATGGATCTCGCCGCCACCCTCGAACTGCCGGTGAAGGAGATCCGGCTGCTGGAGGCCACAGCCGGCGGGAACCGGTCCTTGGAGCAAAAACTTGCTGCTGCCAACGGAACCTCCCAGAGTAAGCTTGCCTCACCGGGAATCATCTTTTTTTTGACGATAGCCGGTTGGTTGCAGCTATCCTTGTGTGCGCTCAACGCGAGATCGATCACTTGAAGAAAGCGAATGACCGGCTGAGCAAATCCAACTCCACTCTGCGGCTGCAGAACAAGGATTGGCAAGCGAAGGTGGACGGTCTGGAGGCCACCATCAAGGAGCTTGACGCTTCGCTCGCCAGCCGGGTCAAAACCTTCAACCTTCTCGAGGCCCAGAACAAGGACCAAGAGAAAGAGATCAAGCGGCTGGCGACGAAGGAGAAGGCCCTGGTGGAGGAGCTGATGCAAGTCGGGCATACGGCTAAGGGTAAGTTCCCTTTTCTGTCTCGTTTGTCTTTCCAGATCTGGTAGCCGGATCTAACTATCTTTTTTCTGACAGGGTTTTATCCCGGCATAGACCTGCTGGCGTACAACCGGCTGCAGGAGAACTAGCCGAGAGCGCAGCCGATGGCCTAGGAGCTCGTCATCCTTCTTAGCGAGGAAGCCGCCAAGCTCTGTCAGGCGGTGCAAGCCGTCTTCTCCTTTCTATGGCCAGACGCTCCGGTCCCGGAGACGATGGTGCAGCTGGCCGTGAAAGTTGGGGAGGTGCCGGCTGCCGTGGACCAGCTACGAGACTTGGCGGCGCGAGCCAGAGCGGAGATGGCTCTGGCCCTCATTCTCTCGTGGTACAAGGACGCCCGCGTCGAGAAGATCGACATAGGCTTCCACACTGGCGCCAACCTTGCCGCCATCTGCCAGGCTCATCCGGAGCTCCGGGGCTCCGCCATCAAGATCGCTGACTACGTGGACCCCGACGACGTGCTCACCGACTCGGAGTCCGTCGGTACTCCGGATGCAGAAGCTTCGACGCAGCCGTCCGGGGACACCGGAACCGGGTCGGCCACCGCGCGTCCTCCTCCGCCTGAGGCTGCTGCCAGCCAAAGCGCTCCGCACGGCAAGGGTCCTGCCGTTTAGTTATCGCCCCGGGATGCCGGGTGTATTTGTTTGTCTTGTCTTGTCTTGAAACTTGTCTGTCTATACCGACTGCCTCTAGCGCCGGGTGAACTTATGGGAGCTTCGTCTCCCCTTTCTTTTTAATGTCGATTTGAACTAGTTTGGTTTGCCTTCAACTTGTGCATTATGTATGCTCCTTGAAATATTTTGTCGATTGACTTTATCCGGCTGACTTCGCACGGCTGAACGCCTTTAGCCAGGGGAACTGCAATTCCAGTGGGGGCGCGCTAGCGCACCCACTGGGTGTAGCCCCCGAGATTCGGAGTAGCTGGCGTAGGCAAGTACTTCGAATCTTCCTTCTTTCCTCAAGTCCTCTAACTTTATCCAACTAGATGCGTCCTAGTCGGTTGCTTCCACTGGCTGAATGCCTGCAGCCGGGGGAACTAACATTCCAGTGGGAGCGCACGAGCGCACCCACTGGGTGTAGCCCCCGAGATTCGGAGTAGCTGGGGCAGCCAGGTACTTCGAATCTTCTTCGTCTTCTCTTGCTCCTGCCCTTGCCCTCACCTAGGCTCCAAATATCCGGCTAAACATCCTTAGTCGGTCGGGAAACTACAAGATTCCACTGGGGGCGCGCGAGCGCACCCAGTGGGTGTAGCCCCCGAGATTCGGAGCGCTTGATGAAGGTAAGGACTTCGAATCTTCTTCTCTTTTCTTCCTAAATTCCGACTCAAAGTAGTCGTAAAAAATATACATACACATACATTCTCACATGTTAATAGGTTAGTCTGCTAAACTGTAGCCGGAAGGCGGATTTGTTTTTTGAAAACTAGCTTGCGCCTTTCTGGATACTTGGTCGTTTTCCCATGTGCTCTGCTGTTTTTGCCACGTCCTTGCCGGGCAGCCGGGTTGCGATCTGTAGCTGGAATCGAAGGGAGCTGACAGTACATCGTGCATGGTACTAACGGCTTTAGCAGCCGGATTGTCTTAAGCTAGTTGCCAGGCCGGGACACCCGATCTGTCGCGTCTCCTCCCTGTTTTTCATGTGGGATGCCTCGGGCTTTTGCTCTTGCTAGCCGGACAGCCGGGTTGCGGTCTGTAGCTGAGACGAAGAGTGGGCCTCTGACATCATCGCACACTACTCAGCCGGTTTGTTGACTTAGCCAGTCGGGCCAGCTGCCAAGCCCCCGGGTAGGGATTGCCGGAGCCGGAAAATCTGAACCGGAAAACAGATGCATACACATTTCTAGCAAGGAGCCCCCAAACATCTCGTAGGGGTCCGCATTTTCATTCATAGGGTTTGTGGGATACATACACTGTCGGGTGACTATGTGTAAAACGGGCGCAGCAGGGCCACGTTCCAGGGACGCTCGGTCTCCTCGTCTGATTTGTCCATCTTGTTCTTGCACGGTTGCTGCACGTCGATGAGGTAGTAGGAGTCGTTAGGCAGCGCCCGGCTGACGATGAAGGGGCCCTCCCAGGGTGGCGACAGCTTGTGCATGCCCTTCGTGTCCTATACCAGCCGGAGAACCAGGTCGCCCTCGCGAAACGCGACTGGGCGGATCCGGCCTGAATGGTAGCGGCATAGTCGTTGCTGGTACAAGGCCGATCTGGACAATGCCAGCTCGCGGGCCTCCTCGAGGAGGTCCACGCCATCTTCCCATGCCTCTTGGTTGGCCTTTTCATTGTAGAGGAGCTTACGGGAAGAGTCGAATTCGATATCCGCGGAGAGGATGGCCTCTGATCCGTAGACCAGGAAGAATGGGGTGTAGCCGGTTGATCTGTTTGGTGTGGTGTGGAGGCTCCACAACACAACCGGGAGCTCCTCGATCTAGCATCCAGGCGACTACTCCAAAGGCTCGATGAGGCGTGGCTTGATGCCAGCTAGTACCAAGCCATTCGCCCTTTCGACCTGTCCATTGGACTGCGAGTGCACGATGGAGGCAAGGTCCAACCGGATGCCCTTGTTACTGCAGAATCATGCGAAGGCCCCCTTGGCGAAGTTCGTGCTGTTGTCGATGATGATGCTATTGGGGTAGCCGAACCGATTGATGATGTCGGTGAAGAAGGTGACGACTGTTGCCCCGTCCAGCTTCCGGATGGGCTTGGCCTCGATCCACTTTGTAAATTTGTCCACCGCCACCAGCAAATGGGTCATGCCTGCGCGTGCCCGCTTGAAGGGACCGACCATGTCGAGGCCCCAAACAGTGAAGGGCCAGGTGATCGGTATGGTCTTGAGCACTGAAGTCGGCATGTGCCTGAGCTGCCCGAAACGCTAGCACCCATTGCACGCGCGGACTAGCTGTTCGGCGTCCTCGAGGGCGGTGGGCCAATAGAAACCATGGCGGAATGCCTTGTTGACTATCGCCCTTAACGAAGCGTGGTGCCCGCACTCGCCCTGGTGGATGTCATTGAGTAGCAATTAGCATGTGTCCACGTCGACACACCTTAGGAAGATGCCGGACATGCTGCGCTTGTACAGTTCTTTGTTGATGATGGTGTACGTGTGCGCGCGGCACCGGATTTGCTGGCCTCCACCTCGTCACCCGGAAGCTCCCCGTTGGCGATGTAGTTCATGAAGGGATGTGCCCAGGATGGTATTTCCCGGATGACGAGGATGTTCCCGCTCTCCGGTTGATGGTCATCAGGGGGTCGTCCGGGTGAGATACCCGGGGCGGCAGCCCCCGAGCCGCTTAACGAGTCGGCAGCCCCCGGGTCTTGCGAGACGGAGGGTATTGACTTGCCGAAGTTGGTGCGGGCCTTCTTCTTTGGAGGTTCTCCCGACTCTGCATCTGCCGCCCCGTCAATTGGAGCGCTCCCTGCCCATATGATGGAATCCGACTCGGGGGACCGGTTGATGGAGGGTTTGCGTAGGTGCTCCAAGGATACCCCGGGTGGGATCGCCTGCCTGGTGTATCTGATTCAGGCGAGCGAATCGGCTGCCTCATTGTTGGCGCGAGGGACGTGATGAAATTCGCATCCGTTGAAGGAGGCGGTGAGCTTCTGTATGTGGAACCGATAGAGAGCCATGTTTGCATCGCGGGCGTCCCACTCTTCGGATACTTGCTGTACCACCAGATCCGAATCGCTGAAGCAGAGGATCCGGTTGACACAAATCTCTCTGGCTAGCCGGAGGCTGTGCGCCAGTGCCTCATATTCGGCTACGTTGTTGAGGCCTTGAAGTGGATCTGCATGATGTACTCTAGCCGGTCTCCCTTGGGCGAGGTGAGCACGATGCCGGCTCCCAAGCCCCCGAGCATCTTCGACCCGTCGAAGTGCATCTTCCAGTGGTCCAAATCCGGAACCCGTGGGAGATACTGGGTCTCGGCCCAGTCGACGAGGAAGTCCGCCAACACCTGCGACTTGATCGTGAGTCAGGGATCATACTGGATGGAGTAGGCGGCGAGCTCGATGGCCCATTTGGCGACTCGGCCGGTGGCCTCCTTGTGGCCGATGATTTCCGAAAGGGGTGTAGTGCACACGACCTTAATCGGATGTTCCTGGAAGTAGTGCTTGAGCTTCTTGCATACCAGGTATATGCCGTAGCACATCTTTTGGTAGCGGGGGTAGTTCTTCTTGGAGAGGGAGAGGACCTCGCTGAGGTAGTAGACGGGCCTCTGAACCGGCTGAGCCTTGCCTTCCTCGGGGTGCTCCACCACCAGGACGACGCTGACGACCCGGTTGATGGCTGCTATATAGATCAACATCGGATCCTTGCTAGCCGGCATGGCTAGAACTGGCGTTGTTGATAGCATGCTCTTGAGGTCGTGAAAGGAGGCGTCGGCTTGCGAAGTCCAGGAGAACTTGTCCATCCTCTTCATCAACTGGTACAACAGGAGTGCCTTCTCCCCTAGCCGGCTGACGAAACGACTGAGGGAGGCCAGACATCCGGTGAACTTCTGGACTCCAAGCAGGCTCCTAGGAAGCTACATCCTCTCGATGGGTGCGATCTTCTCCGGATTCACCTCGATACCTCGTTGCGATACGAGGAAACCGAGTAATTGGCCGGATGGGACCCCGAAGACGCATTTCTCTGGGTTTAGCTTCATCTGGTACTGCCGGAGGTTGCCGAATGTCTCTCCCAGATCTTCGAGGAGGGTGCGCTTCTCCTTGGTCTTGATGAACACATCGTCCACATAGGCGTGCACGTTTCGGCCTATCTGCGAGTGCAAGCACTTCTGCATGCAGCGCTGATAGGTGGCGCCTGCATTCTTCAGACCGAAAGGCATGGTTACGTAGCAGAAAGCCTCGTAGGGGGTGATAAATGATGTCTTAAATTTGCCAGCCGGGTTTAACCGGATCTGATTGTAACCGGAATAACAATCTAGAAAATACAACAAATCACAGCCGGCCATGGAATCGATGACTTGATCGATACGGGGCAATGCGAATGGGTCTTTCGGGCACGCCTTGTTCAGGCTGGTGTAGTCGATACACATGCGCCAGGTCTTGTTCTTCTTCAGCCCCAGGACTGGTTCGCCAGCCAGTCCGGGTGGTACACTTCCATGATGAACCCGGTTGCAAGGAGCCAGGTGATCTCGTCACCGATAATCTTTCTCTTCTCCTCCGCGAACCGGTGCAGAGGTTGCTTAACCGGCTTGGCATCCGGCCGCACATGAAGTGAGTGCTCGGCGAACTCCCTCGGTACACCTGGCATGTCCTTGGGTGACCATGCAAAGATGTCCCGATTCTCACGGAGGAAGTCGACGAGCGCGCCTTCCTATTTGCTATCCAAGTTGGCACCAATGGTGATGAACTTGGTTGGGTCGGAGGGGTCGAGCAGGATCCTCTTCGTCTCCTTTTGTCGGCTGGAAGGCTCCTTCTCCAGCCGGCTTGCTGCTAGCCGGTATGTCTTGCTAGGCCATGACCACATTGCGCATGATCACGTGCTTCTCCTTGGCTATGATGAGGGCCTCTGCCAGTTTGGAACCGGCTGAGGTGCACTCCATTGACCGCCTGAAGCAGCCGGCGACGGTGATCACGCTGTTGGGTCCCGGCATCTTCGTATTGAGGTATGCGTAGTGGGGGACGGCCATGAACTTGGCAAGGGCGGGGTGCCCGAGGAGAGCGTGGTAGGAGCTCGTCAGGTTTACCACCTCGAACCAGATCAGTTCACGGTGGAAGTTCTCCTCGGACCCGAAGATGACGTCCAGCTGGATTTTACCCAGCGGGGCGCAAGTCGGTCCCAGCAGTACGCCGTGGAACATTGTGGTAGTCGGGTGCAGGTCGCGTTCGCGAATGCCCAGCTTCTCCAGCAAAGACCGGTAGAGGAGGTTGAGGCTGTTACCTCCGTCGATGAGGACGCGCGAGAAACGGCAGGTGCGCTCGTTGGAGACAATGAGGGGGTCGAGCACCATGGTGTAGCCACTGGGAGTCGGCAGCTGCTCCGGCTGGTCTTCTCGGCTCCAGGTGATGGGGGTTTCCTACCAGTTCAGGTACTGGGGGACCAGAGAGACGATGGCATTGACCTCCTTGGTGTGTCGCCTGCTGCTGTGCCTTTCGTCCAGCTCCGTCTCGAAGTTGTGGTAGGCGACATGTGGCTGGGGGTAGCCGTTGTTGTTGTTGCCGCCGTTGCCATCATTGCCGGCTCCCCTAGCTGGTGGTGGTGGTCCACCAGGAGGGGGCGGGGGGAGACGTGGCTGGCCGCCCTGGTCTTTTAGCTGGTGAGTCCAGCTGCAATTCCGGGTGGTGTGCGTAGCAGGTTTGAAGGGACCGTTGTGCCATTTGCACGGGCCATCAAACATCTGGTCGAAGGTGAGTTGTGGCTTCTGCCTCCTTGCCTCGTTAGCCGGTGCGTCGGGCACACCCTCCACAGCATTGACTTGCCGTGCGCGATAGCGGGGCTTCTACTGTCCGGCTTGGCGGTCCCCATGGAACTGGTTGTCGTTGCCGTGGCATCTGGAGGATCCGGCTTCTCTAGTCGGATTGCTCGGACGGTCGCCAGCCGGCTCCGTAGGAGTCGGACGCCCGTCAACACTTACTCGGAGGGGTTTCTTCATGGCGGTGTCTGCCGTGGCGTACTGGTCCGCAACCGTCATGAGCTCTGCCATGGTTTTCGGCTCGTCACACAGTAGCCGGTGGCAAAGCATGGTGCCTTCTCGGCAACCCTCGATGAAGAAGCTGATGGCTTGGCTCTCCACTTGGCGAGGTACTCGCGGTCGGTCTCGTGGTCACCCTGGACGCACAAGGCCAGGTCGCGTGGGCGTCCTGGACACTTGTACGTGCCATTGAAGTTGCGGACGAACGCCTTCTCGAAATCTGGCCAGGCGTTGATGCTGTTGGGCGCAAGGCTGTTGAGCCATGTCCTTGTCGACCCGGTTAGCATAAGGGGGACATAGCGCACAGCTGTGCGCTTGTTCCCGTGGGCAATGCCGACTGCCGTAGCATAGCTGGTCAGCCAATCTTCCGGCTTCATGCTGCTGTCGTACTTGGGGGTGTCCCCAAGTAGGGTAAACTTGTCCGGAAACAGTTCGTTCCGGATGCGGGGTCCGAAACAAACCGGTCCGGTGGAGTCTTCTTCCTCCGTGACGCGTGCTTGAGCGAGGAGCTCGATGCGGTCACGGGCATCCAGACGATCCGGGTTGGGCGCCCCCACCCGGCCCGAGAGACAGGAACCGGCGGGTCTTGGTGCTCCGGTTGGTGGAGGGGGAGGCGGTGGGTTGCTGTTCACCGTTTGCTCCTGGCGTGGCTGGCCCTTGTTGCCATAGCTGCGACGCCTACTGCGGGCTCTAGCCGGCTGAGGGGAGGATGCCTGTTGGGTGTCGCGGGGCACGCCCTTGCTGTTGACAGGCGGCTTGCTCCCCCCAGAAGAGCTGGGGTCCTCCTGCATCTGCCGGTTGGCGTCGGCCTGCTCATCCGCGATTCGGAGGAGCTCCTGCATGCGAGCGTGCTGGCGGGCTCGCTCCTCACCCTCCAAGTTGGGCAGCTCTTCTGCCGCGGCTCGTGCCGCGCGCAGGTTCTTGATGGGCGTGTTGTAGGTGGGCCGGATGAGGGCGGGAACAGGATCCGGCTCCCCATCCTTTTCCATCCTTCCGCCAAGCTCGCCACCCCGATGCCGCACCTGGCCGCGCCAGATCGGCTCTACGGTAGCCGGAGTAAAGCCATGCACGCGGTCGTACTCGCGCCGGGTGATCTCGAGTTGCTGCCAGCTCCATGGCCTCCTGGAGGAGGATCTGTCTCTCCATGGCGAAGTTGGCTTCCGCCTCCTCCGGATTGTCCCCGCGGTTAACCGGTGTCTGGAGCCGATCGATGGCCTCCTCTACCGGATTCCGAGGCTGTGAGGGCGTGGAGGTTCCGCCTTCGTCCGCGCCCTGCTCCCGTGGCTGGCGGGGGTGGGAACTGGAGCCGGCCATCATGACCTCCACGCCGCAGGAAGCGACGGGGGCGCTACCGCCCGGATGCGGTAACTCCACGACGGAGACGATCTCCCTAGGGAAATGCTTCGAAACGGTGGCGACGTAGACAGGGAGGTTGCCGAAGAGCAGGATGGAGCCGTTCGCCGGGAAGGTGGTTCCGGCGAAGCAGGAAGTGTTGTCGATGACGCAGTCGAACTTACCGAGCGTGAGCACCAGGCCGGAGGCCATGCGCTCACCGGCTGAAGTGCGGGGTCCTGTGCGGAACGTGACTCCGGTCGACGCCATCTCGCCCCACGGTAGGCGCCAACTATCGTTGTATTGGGAACGGGAGTACCTAAGAAGGATAGATAGAGGTGTGGGGACTAGCAGGGAAACTATCGATGGCGTCCGCAGGCGGGATTGGATACAAGCAAGCGTAGCTAGACGCAGGAAGTACGCAGGTTCGGAGCTCTCATGGTGAGGTAAAACTCCTACTCCTGCCAATCTGACTATGAGCGATATACGAACTACAAGTGCTCCTCGAGCTGTATTCTCTAGCTACTGTGTTAAATGCACTGAGACCAACCCTTTCTACTGAGGCCTTGCCTCTCCTTATATAGGCAGAGAGGCAACGGTCTCACTGGCCAATCCGACTGGCGCCCCCCACAAGCGGGTCCGAGCCGACTGGTCATCTACAGTAACCGGTACAACCATGTCCCATCAGAGTACGAGCGGTATGGCTATCGTGGGAATAGTGAATGCCGTGCGAGCCTGTCGCGAGCATCGGGCCACTGTTCCCGCGTCATCCACGCAAAGTCTTCGGTATGGCTGAGTAGTTGCCAGTCTTGTCGTCGTACAGGGCGTACCGCGCACTGTTCCGCATGTCGCCTTGTCCTCTTGATTGGTTTCGGCTACACTGCTATAGCCGGCTGCTTCCCGCTGCTCTAGCTACCTCACAATAGCCGGCCTGACTCGCCTTGTCCGACTGCACTTGACCAGCCGGACCCGATCCGACTGCCCTGTTTCTTGTCAGGTTGGGGTATCCGGGGGTCATCCCCCTGACAACACACATCCAATGACACTGGTGGATCCTTATGTGGTTTGTGAGAAGAACAGACATGGAATGAAACTGGCTATGGTTCATGAGAAGACCACACATGGAATGACACTGGTGGATCCATGTGTGGTTTGTGGAAAGTACAGACATGCAATGACTCTAGCTGTGGTTCGTCAAAAGAACAGACGTGCAATGACACTTGCCGTGGTTCATGAAAAGCACAAACATGCAATGACTCTAGCTGTGGTTCATGAAAAGAACAGACATGCAATGACACTGGTGGATCCATGTGCGATTCATGATAAGAACACACATCCAATGACACTGGTGGATCCATGTGTGGTTTGTGGAAAGAACAGACATGCAATGACTCTGGCTGTGGTTCATGAGAAGAACACACATGCAATGACACTAGGTGGATCCATGTGTGGTTTGTTTAGAGGATCAGACATGCAATGACTCTAGCTGTGGTTCAGGAAAAGAACACACATGCAATGACACTGGTGGATCCATGTGTGGTTTGTGAAAAAAACAGACATGCAATCACACTAGGTGGATCCATGTGTGGTTTGTTTAGAGGAACAGACATACAATGACACTTGGTGTGGTTTGTGAATAGAACATACATGCAATCAGACTAGGTGGATCCATGTGTGGTTTGTTTAGAGGAACATACATGCAATGACACTGGATGTGGTTCATGAAAAGAACAGACATGCAATGACACTGGTGGATCCATATGTGGTTTGTGGAAAGCACAAACATGCAATCACACTGGGTGTGGTTCATGAAAAGAACACACATCCAATGACACTGGTGGATCCATGTGTGGTTTGTGGAAAGAACAGACATGCAATGGCACTAGTTGTGGTTCATGAAAAGTACAAAGATGCAATGACAGTGATGTATCCTTATGTGGTTTGTGAGAAGTACACACATGCAATGACTCTAGCTATGGTTCATGAAAAGAATAGACATGCAATGACATGAGTGGATCCATATGTGGTTTGTGGAAAGAATAGACATGCAA
Organism: Avena eriantha; assembly: GCA_910589775.1. NCBI lineage: Eukaryota > Viridiplantae > Streptophyta > Magnoliopsida > Poales > Poaceae > Avena > Avena eriantha. The sequence goes on along the minus strand of OU342741.1, from coordinate 491,292,224 downwards.
TGCCATTGGTTGATCCATGTATTTCATTGTACAAGACACGCACTTTCCATTTTTATACTACTCAGTTTTGCCCTTGGTTTTTTGATACTTCTCAGTTTTGCCCCCTCTCTCTATCTTTTGTAGAAGCCCAAGCCTGTGCTCAATCTGTCTGCTACTCCCTGATTGCTTGTCACAATTGTCACGCGGATCGTGCGCACCACCCGTTGATTCTGTGCGATCCAACAATGACCGTTCCACACGTCGTGCCCTTCATAGTACAATGTGAGACAACACAGACGTCTCCCTCAACGAGACTTCTACAAGAAGGAACACGATGCTGTCCGTGGAAAAGTCGTCGAGCGGTCATGTCATGTTTAATCAAGTCTAAAAATCCTACTACTACTACTACTACTACGCCACAGCACATGCGTCATCGAGTGCACGGTCGTCGATGGACAGCTACAATTTTTTGCCACTTGATTTTAATAAGACAGATCCCATTTTTGACGCAGCGGCTCTCAATATCACTTCCAACTGGGCCCCACTGTAAGAAGCTTGCACGCGCTAGCTGGAGGCCGAAAAGCTGAGCTCAATGAGACCTAACGTCTCCGACTTCATCGAGTCACTCGCAGCCACCAACACATCCCTTTATCCGATCTATCACAAGCCCACAAATCTCGCCGTACAACCACCTACCTTCCCCTCTACATTTCCACTTTTAACTATCGCCAATTTTAGGGCCGTGCCAAAGTTTGTACATAGAAATTGTGTGTGCGCGCTTTGCATGTGGCTCAATACAGAACTGCCATGCATGACCTGAGAAAAAAACGTGACATACCGTGCGTGTGTCGTGGTGCACGATGTAGTAGACTGCACGGCGCGTTGCATGGTGGTGCAATGGAACGTGCCTTGCTTCCATCCACCTTAACTATAGAGCCCCTCTCCATACACCCACTCCCACTCTCCCCACGCAACCCTCTCCACCATCCCATCAGCATCCGCAAACTCCCGAGAATACCCCGTCCGCACCGACGATGGCCAAGAAGGATAAGGTGGCCATCGTCGCCTCCGAGGCCGCCGGCGAGGAGGCCCCCGTCTCCTCGCCGGTCCCTCTCGACATGTTGAAAGAAGCCACCGTCCCTGTCTAGGCCCCAATCGAGGCATCGATGGCAGCCACCGTTCACGTCCAGGCTCCCGTCCCCGCTACCGTCGGAGCCACCGAAGAGGAGCCCCCGCCGACGAGGAGGCCCCTGCTGGTCACAAGCAGATCAAGCACTTCTTGGGAACCTACGATCCAGATAAGTACATAGCTCCACTGAACCCCTACGACACCGGCATCGACGACCCATGGTTGGAGGTAACTAGGGTTTGCTCCCCTCCCCTAGTTCTTCTACCGTTCCCATCGTTGGATTCTAGATCTTGGTTTATTAGGATTCGCTTGTTCGCATTTCGATTGCTCGATCTTCTTGCATCATCTACTCCCCCATTTTCCTTTTCTTCCAATAGATTTCCGGCAGTGATGTCTGCAGCGATGACGAGTCCATTCACACCAAGGCTCGTCAGGTGCTGAGGAGGCTGCGGGCCGGCCAGTACGACGCCTTCTTTAGGGGCCACTACTACAGCTGCCCCTTTCGCAAGGGGATCGCCTATTACTGTGCGAGTCATGCTGGCGTTACTGACTTCAACATATATTTGAAGCATGGAGAGGCCGTCGGATCCGGCATCCACAAAGGAGGCAAGCGCGAGACCGTGAACATCAACGCCTACATCGCTGAACACCGGGCTCTCGGCATTCACCTCTAAAACCTCCAGCGGGTGGCCATCAAAGAGGGTCGCATGCCTCCAATCAGGTCCAAGGCCCCCAAGTTCAAGAGACTGGGCAACAAGAAGTGGAGGAAGCGCTGGAGGATATGGTGGAGGCGGAGGCGCAGGCGCTTGCAGGATGTACCTGCAGTTGCAGCGGCTACTGCTGCTGCTAAGCAGCTTCTTTCTAGCTATATCCTATTTCTGGCTGAATGCATCGAACCTCGTTAATCAACCTACTTTGTATCGCTATATCCTATTTAGCTGCGCACATCTATATCTACATTTGTTTCGTTTTCTGAATGAATGTATTCTTCCTGGTGTGATTTGCTGCTCTAGATTTGCTACCTGATCAGAGGCAAAAAGAGGTCCAAAAGGGAACGAATTATCGAAGAGAGAATCTTCTTAAGATTTTCTACCAATTTGGGAAAAATGAAACAAATCTGTTTAGCGAGAGAGGAAAATGACACTCTTTCAGACTGCTAGTTAACGAGCTACCATCTTGTCGAGGCCCCATCTTGACGTCTCCCTCTACAAGAAGGAACACGATGGCGTCCATGGAAAAAGTCGTCGAGCAGTCATGTCACGTTTAATCAAGTCTGAAAAGCCTACTACTACTACTACAACACATGCACAGGGCAACGGGGTCATCGAGTGCACGGTTGTCGAAGGGATACTGCAATTTATTGCCACTTGATTTTAATAAGACATATCCCATTTTTATGCAGCGCTCTCAATCTCACTTCCAACTGGGCCCTACCGCTAGTAACTTCCATGTGTCAAGGCCCCACTCGAGTAGATCTAACTTTGCTAGAAATTGGTTTCGCGCCACTTGCATGAAGTGGAATCGAGGTCTGCCATGAGCGTGTTTTCAATACAGCTCTAAAGTGGAGATCGTGGCTGTTAAAAAAAAGGGAACCCAAAAAAAAGTTGGAGATCATGGTAGCCCCCGCCCCCCGCCCACGACACGTGGCCACTCGAGGACTACAAACGATCTAGTGTTTATAACCCCCCTCGACCTTCTTCTTCCATGTGCTCGTGTCATTTCCCCCAGTCTGTCTAGTCCCAAGACCCCAATCTACACCTACCACACGCGCCGAAGCTCCCTCGCTTGCACTACCTCCTTCCCTTGGTGCTCCATGAAGCATACACGTGGAGACGAGCCGGAGGTGAAGCCAGTTGAAGGCGCAACAGCAGATGGCTCGGTCGTCGCCAAGCAGGGGGATGCGTCTTCTCTGGGCACGAACGCCGCTCATCGCTATGCCGTCGAGGGTGCGAGCTCATCCGTCTAGCCAGTAGCTGTCGCCACCGAGCAGCAGGTAGTAGCCGTCGTCACCGAGCAGTAGGTAGTAGTCATCGCTGCCGAGCAGCAGGTGGCCGACAACATCGTGGTGCCAGCGGCAGATCTGGATGGGGGGCAGGCGGTAGGCGGAGGCAATCCGGTGCTCCACATCAACGACCCCATAGCCGTCCAAGAAATCTTCGACACAATCGCGGAGAATGACGAGTTCGAGGAGGAGGTCCCTGATAAGGAGTCCAAGGTACTACATTGCTAGCTTCTCTAGTCGCAACTGCAGATTTCACTGTTCATACATAGGATTTGCTCAATCGTGTACAGATTCTTTTGCTCTTGAAGTAGGGTAGTATATATATGGTTCGAACGGTCGATTGATGCATCCACCATCTAGTCACAAAACCCCAATCCGTCTAGTCACAAAACCCCAATCTGCTCATTTGCCATCTAGTTGAGTTTGCTAGTTGAGTGTTTATTTCGATACACAACATGCCAATAACATTACATTTCTATTCCTTACCGAGCCCAATGATTCAATTTTTCCCCAAAATAGTGCAAGGGCATCTGATGGTGTCGTTTTCTTAGGGTTGTTTAGTGAACCTGAGGCAACAATGCACATAAACAATATAGGTTGTGCTGTTGGTATTGTGGTTCTCCGACTCCATCGCTGAAAAAAATGAGGCCCTAATTTTTTTCTCATATGGAACATATATATATAATTTTTGTATTGTTTCTGATCTACAAATGCGTTGTATGATGCATATGTATATTCCTAAATATTGTTTTGTATGATTACATTTCGATTTCTTATTGTGGCCAATGATTCAAATTTGCCCTAAAGAGAGGCAGACACATTGGTGTCAGATTTTTTCAGGCATGAGTTAGCAAACCTGGGGATACAAGATCAATATAAGCTTTGCAATTGTTACTTGGTTCGCTTACGCCATCCCTGTAGAAACTTATGAGGCCTTAATCTTTATTCTACATTCATAGAACTATGATATTTGAATTATCTATTCCATGCATTCATAGTGTATAAGAATTATATTTTAGTTTGTCATCGAGGCCAATGATTGAAATTTGCCCCAAAAGAGTTCAAGGGGAGACACGTATGGTGGTGCCATGTTTTAGGGATGGGTTGGTGAGCCTGAGGCAGCAATGCACACAAAAAATATAGGTTGTGTTGTTGGTACTTTGGTTCTCCAACTCCATCTCTGAAACAAATTATGAGGCCCTTGATTTATTCTCATATGGAACTACATATATGATCCTTGATTTGTTTCTGATCCTTTAATGATTGGTATGATGCATATGTATATGAATGGTTTTGATCATAAGTATTTTTAACATGTACCTGAAGATTAATCGTTTGGTTTTTTATTTATAATTGCAATATTTAGGCTTTTTTGTACCTGACTATGTATATCCATGAATATTGTTTTGTATGATGCATATGCATATCGCTAAATATTGTTTTGTATGATTATATTTCTATTTCTTATTGTGGCCAATGATTCAAATTTTCCAAAAAGAGAGGCAGACACATTGGTGTCAGATTTTTTCAGGGATGAGTTAGCGAACCTGGGGCCATGTACAAGATCAATATAAGCTTTGCAATTGTTACTTGGTTCGCTTACACCATCCCTGTAGAAACTTATGAGGCCTTAATATTTATTCTACATTCATAGAACTATGATATTTGAATTATCTATTCCATGCATTCATAGTGTATAAGAATTATATTTTAGTTTGTCACCGAGGCCAATGATTGAAATTTGCCCCAAAAGAGTTCAAGGGGAGACACATATGATGGTGCCGTGTTTTAGGGATGGGTTGGTGAGCCTGAGGTAGCAATGCACACAAACAATATAGGTTGTGTTGTTGGTACTTTGGTTCTCCAACTCCATCTCTGAAAAAAATTATGAGGCCCTTGATTTATTCTCATATGGAACTACATATAGATCCTTGATTTGTTTCTGATCTTTTAATGATTGGTATGATGCATATGTATCTGAATGGTTTTGATCATAAGTATTTTTAACATGTACCTGAAGATTAATTGTTTGGTTTTTTTATTTATAATTACAATATTTAGGCTTGTTTTTGTACCCGACTATGTATATCCCTGAATATTGTTTTGTACGATTACATTTCAATTTCTTATTGTGGCCAATATTCAAATTTGCCCCAAAGAGAGGCATACACATTTGTGTCAGATTTTTTCAGGGATGAGTTAGCGAACCTAGGGCCATGTACAAGATCAATATAAGCTATGCAATTGTTACTTGGTTCGCTTATGCCATCCCTGTAGAAACTTATGAGGCCGCAATCTTTATTCTACATTCATAGAACTATGATATTTGAATTATCTATTCCATGCATTCATAGTGTATAAGAATTACATTTTTGTTTGTCACCGAGGCTGATGATTGAAATTTGCCCCAAAAGATTTCAAGGGGTGACACGTATGATGGTGTCGTGTTTTAGGGATGGGTTGGTGAGCCTGAGGCAGCAATGCACACAAATAATATAGGTTGTGTTGTTGGTACTTTGGTTTTCCAACTCCATCTCTGAAACAAATTATGAGGCCCTTGATTTATTCTCATATGGAACTACATATATGATCCTTGATTTGTTTCTGATCTTTTAATGATTGGTATCATGCATATGTATATGAATGGTTTTGATCATAAGTATTTTTAACATGTATCTGAAGATCAATTGTTTGGTTTTTTATTTATAATTACAATATTTAGGCTTGTTTTTGTACCTGACTATGTATATCCCTGAATATTGTTTTGTACGATTACATTGCAATTTCTTATTGTGGCCAATGATTCAAATTTGCCCCAAAGAGAGCATACACATTGGTGTCAGATCTTTTCAGGGATGAGTTAGTGAACCTGGGGCCATGTACAAGATCAATATAAGTTGTGCAATTGTTACTTGGTTCACTTACGCCATCCCTATAGAAACTTATGAGGCAGCAATCTTTATTCTACATTCATAGAACTATGATATTTGAATTATCTATTCCATGAATTCATAGTGTATAAGAATTACATTTTTGTTTGTCACCAAGGCCGATGATTGAAATTTGCCCCAAAAGAGTTCAAGGGGAGACACGTATGATGGTGTCGTGTTTTACGATGGGTTGGTGAGCCTGAGGCAGCAATGCACACAAACAATATATGTTGTGCTGTTGGTACTTTGGTTCTTCAACTCCATCTCTGAAACAAATTATGAGGCCCTTGATTTATTCTCATATGGAACTACATATATGATCCTTGATTTGTTTCTGATCTTTTAATGATTGGTATGATGCATATGTATATGAATGGTTTTGATCATAAGTATTTTTAACATGTACCTGAAGATCAATTGTTTGGTTTTTATTTATAATTACAATATTTAGGTTTGTTTTTGTACCTGGCTATGTATATCCCTGAATATTGTTTTGTATGATTACATTTCAATTTCTTGAGTTGTGATATAGTTCAATCATATGTATGAGTTCTAAGTTATGTTCTTAAAAATCAATAGGAGGATGATGATGTGGAAGATAGCAAGGTATCCAGGACAACAAGAGTCGCTACGTGCTGAGGTGGTTACGGTGTGGGCTAATCCGTTTCCACCGCAGGGGGAAACTGTTTTGCCCATTCTGTGGCAGAGCAATCAACGTGGACCTCAACAGCATGATCGAGCATGCGGATGGCGTTGCCACAGGGGGAGGCAGAAGCCATAGGCCGATTACCTAGGCACAGCACGCAGCCTTTGGCAAATTCCCCCGGGATTATGTCTGGACTGGCCTATATCCCATCTACTAGGATGTCCCTGCCTCCTGCTAATGCCCCTGCCCTGCTAGGCGTCTCCGTGTCACGGCCTCCTGCTGCCGCCCCTTCTTTTATTTTGTTCTAGCTAATTATTACCTGTGTGTGGCATGTAAGACAATATATATGTGGTTTCTCTAGTGAACCTTCTATATTAATCTACTCCTTTATATGGAGTGCCTTAAAGTTTCTAGTGTTCAATTATATTTACTGATCATGCTCATGCATACTACAAAATATTTCTAGTGCTTGATTATATTATAATTGTCAAGAAATACATCAACAAGTTAAATTGGTCGAAATTTTGTATTGAAGTAACTAAATGTATCAAACACATAATAAACTAGAAACTAAAATCTAGTTCAAACACATAATGTTTCACCACCACTTGTTGTCGTCCTTGACTTGCTTCCCCTTCAACCGCTTGATGTCGCCACTGTCCCAAGATCCCTGCTCGTCCTGAAACTGCTTTCTGTCCTCCTCACTCTTCTTCTCCTGGGCTAGCTTGCAACTATTTTCAGGCCTTTGTTACAATTATTCTTCATGCATACACAATAGAACCCTTACAGGTCCAACATGGCAGAACTTGAGCTACCACAAAGACCTCGGCAGAGGTGGCAGAATTGGTGCGGGTGCAACCACGCCGACGGCGAGCTCGGATTCTAGAGGAGGAAAACAGAACCGAGCATGGTCGACACGGTAATAGATCTCACCGAGAACCAATTCTCGTCCCCGCACCATACCATGGGTGCGTCCATGGTGAGGGCGAGCTCCGACTCAGGATGGGGAGGAGAGCGTGGCCGAGCAGCTTCATCACGTCCCAGCTCTGCGCCATGGCTGCGACCACAGATTGCCGCTCTGGGGAAGAAGACGCGTAATGGATGCATGTGCCAACGCTGCAAGCCTAATTGACACCTAAGCGACGGGAGCGACAGGAGCGACATAACGATGAGAACTGACACGGGGGCGGGGGCAACTTGACGGCCATTAGTCTGATTTTTTGTATTGAAACGTAAAGTTGAATTTGTGCCGAAAAAGACCCTCTGAGTATTTGGTACACCAATTGTAGTCATCGCAGCTGATTTCAGGGAACTTGGGTACCGCATTGCCTGGGCGACCCAACTTTCGGGCCGTAAAATGTTATTCTCCCGAGGAGCGGCGGTGAACACCTGGGGATGAGAGTCCTTGTTGGTTTGGGCACGATTGACCCATTGGAGCATAGAGCGAACCTCGGCGAAGGAGGGACGCGGGCACATCATGGGGACGAAGGAGGCCAGCTTCTCGAACTACTCGTTGAGTCCAACAAGGAGGATGTTGATGAGATGGCGATTGTCAATGGGATCACTAAGTTCGCGGAGTTCATTCGCGATCGCCTTGAGACGTTGACAGTAGACACTGATCGGTGCACCACCCTGCACCGTGTTCCAAAGCTCGGTATGGAGGTTGTTGCTGCGACCATCGATGTTGTCCTAGAAGAGCTAACGAAGGGCCACCCAAAGATCGGCGGGAGTGGCACCATCGCGGTGCACGAGATTGAAAATTTTGGTGGAGACTCGCATGTAGATCCATTGAATAATGGCGAGATCATACTTGACCCACTGAGGATCATGAAGCTGGGGGCAAGAGTCGTCGGCGACATGGGAGCGAAGACTGCATCGCCCGAGGTGGACATCGAAGGGGTGACGCCAATGGTAGTAATTGTGAGCAGCGAGGTCTATGGTTACGAGGATATAGGGGCTAATATCTGAGATGGTGTCGGTGAAGGAGATTGCGGGAGGTATTGGTGGAGGTAAAGCTAGAGTGGAGGTAGAAGAAGAGGAGGCCGCGGCGGAGACCTTGGCAGGGACAATGGCGGCGCACCGCTCGAAGTAGCCGAGCGGTAGCAGTGGCGGCGTCTTTGGTGGGTTCGCCATACCATAGGATAGGAAGTCTGATACCATGTAGAATTGTATTGAATAATAATTGATAACAATATTGTTCCGGTTACAAGAGATTATATAGGCCTAACACAAACCGACTTAGCCTATTACAAACAGACTCAAACACGTGAACGTGTTGTATAAGAAATATTCTAACAGTTCTTCATCCTAGTGGTGTGCTGCATTTCGTTTGGAAATGGGAACTTTATTACTTAACAGTAATGTTTACACCCACCCTCTGCATAGCTAGGATGCACACAGCCGATAAACCACACAACTAGTGAACAAAGTAGAATTACAAGCATTAAAAAACATGCTACGAAAATAAACAAATGGCCTCGAGCTATGGAAAATCTATCCGCAGATCACGCAACCATCCATGTCGGGAGAAATATCCTCGTTGTGTCATCCAATCGCATACACCCCTCCACAAACAAGTCGCGAATTCCATATGTTGGAGAGTAGTCCATGATCAGAGGATAGTCGTGGCCCAATAGATAACCTACAGGGAAGAAGCCACAATGTTATTAAAAATCTTGTCATTTCTACATAGCCAAAGTGACCGAATAATAGCAAGATCTCCCACCGTAAACAAAGTCCTGTATATCCTCTATCCCATGCAACCAGTTACCAAATACATTTTCCACCGAATGTGGGTGAGACAAACCAGAGGCTCCTTGGACGATTGACCATACAAGACGAGCAAATTTACACTGGAAAAATAAATGCCGAATTGTCTCATCATGGTGACAAAAAACGCATTGTGTACTTCCATGCCAATTTCTATTAACAAGATTATCTTTTGTAAGATTACTCCCTTACGGAGATACCAAGCGAATATCTTCATTTTTAGGGGTATTTTCATCTTCCAAATTTTACTATTATCATTGACTGGATTATTAGGTTGGATTAAGGCTCTATACACCGAGTCAACTGAAAATGTACCACTCTCTAGTAATTTCCATTTGAACTCGTCCACACCTCCGACAGTTATATCGTGGATAATCTTAGTAAAAGATTGTTCCATGATACCAGTCTAGGACCTATGAGCATTCTCTAGAAAGATACATTAGGAGGATTAGATTCCATTACTGTGGAAAGTGTATCCCCTTTGTGCCTAACAATCGAATATAGACTTGGATATTGTTCGCGAAGAGAAGTTTTCCCAAGCCACTTATCTTCCCAGAACCTAATTTGCGATCCATCCTTAATATTGAAAATACCAAAATGAAAGAAATTCTTTTTGGACGCCATTAGTCTAGCCCAAAAAGTGTGAGTCACCGGGTTTCCAAACCACTTGAGACACAACTTTTGAGCCAATATTTCCTCCATAGAATGGTTTGCCAGACCCCATCTTCTGTAAGAAGTTTGAAAATCCATTTACCCAGAAGCGCAATGTTTTGACTTGCAAATCATGTATGCCCAGTCCACCGTATTCTTTCGGTCAGTAAACCACATTCCATCTGGCCAGTCAATATTTCTTTTTCTCAATATCCCCTTGCCAAAAGAATCTTGATCAGAAATGATCCACTTTATTCAAGACACCTTTTGGTAACTGGAAAAACGAGATCATATATAGTACCATGTTGGTGAGTACTGAATTTATGAGTACAAGTCTTCCCCCAAGGGATAGCAATTTAACTATTAAGACGTTTTTGGAGTCTTTCCTCAACGAGTTTCCATTCAGCAATCATGAGACGCCAATAGTGGATCGCTATTCCCAGATAGTTGATCGTAAATTTCCCTGGCCATAGCTGAATAGTTCAGCGTATATGTTTGCCTTGTTTCGAGCCTCGCCAAAACGATACAAATCACTCTTATGGAAGTTAATTTTCAATCCAGAGAGTTGTTCGAATATATGCTGATGAAATTAATTTCAGTTTCTTAGCTTTCTCTAGATCATGTTCCATAGATAAGATTGTATTGTTAGTGTATTGAAGAATGGATAGACCACCATCATCAAGATGGGGAATTAATCCTTCAATTTGGCCATCAACCTTGGCTCTCTCAATAAGGATAGCCAACATATCAGCCACTATGTTAAATAGTATAGACGATAATGGATCCCCTTGTCTCAGCCCTTTCTTGGTTTGGAAGTACTTACTAGTGTCATCGTTCACATTTATGGCAACACTACCACCAGACACAGAAGTCTGTATGACATCACGCCACTCCTCCAAAAAACCTTTCATATGGAGTGTTTGCTAGAGAAAAGACCAGTTAACTTTATCGTAGGCCTTCTCAAAGTCAACCTTGAACAGTACACCATTTAATATCTTTGAGTGTAGCTCATGGATTGTTTCATGCAGGATTACTACACCATATAGGATGTTTCTTCCTTGCATAAAAGTAGTTTGAGAAGGGCGTACAACATGGTCAGCCACTAAATTTAGTCTAATCGTGGCAACTTTTGTGAAGATTTTAAAACTAACGTTAAGAAGGCAGATTGGACGATACTAATGTATACGTTCTGCATTATTAACCTTAGGAAGTAAAATTATGTTGCCAAAATTAAGTATAAAAAGATCTAGCTGACCAACTTGCAAAAACTCAAACAAATGCATCAGGTCCTCTTTGATAACTTCCTAGAACTTTTGATAAAATTCTGCTAGAAAGCCATCAGGTCCTGGCGCTTTATTATGTTCCATTTGGAAAACATCTTTCTTTACCTCTTCCTCCATAAAAGGAGCGATTATAAAGTTGTTTTCCTAAATAGAAACATGAGGAATATCCGCTGTTTGGGACTCATCTAATACGAAAGAGTTTTCCGGCGGTGCCCCAGAAAGGGATTTGTAATAATTTGTGATATAAGATTTTAGTTGCTCCTGACCCTCAATTATACCTTCATCCTGGATTAGAGAGTGAATAAGTCTTCTTATGTTTGCCATTGGCAACAACATGGAAGTATCTAGTATTCACATCTCCTAAAAGAATGAATTTCACTTTAGAGCGTTGGTACCATTTGAGTTCCTCCTCACAAAGTAGTCTCGCGATCTCCACATTCGATTTGCTTTTAAGCTAAATCTCTTGTGCGGTTAAAGGCCTAACTCCCGCAGAACCCTCCAAATCATTAATGATAGATGAAAGGCGTATTTTCACTTTCTTCAGAATCCTAGAAGTGTGTCTAGCCCAACCTCAGAAGAATTTGCATAAGGAACGCATTTTATTATTCCATCTCTGTATAGGCGTTTGACCACTAACATGTTTCTCCCAAATATCCTTCACCATGTCATGGAAACCATCATGAAACATCCAGCCAAGTTCAAATTTGAAACTATACATGGATTTTCAAGCTGGTGTTCCAACAGATAAAAGTAATGGAGCATGATCCGACAAAGCCTCAATACGCTCTAGAGCGCGAACAATTACCATAGGGAACTTCTCTTCCCACTCGATATCCATAAGCACTCTATTCAATTTTTCGTATGTAGACTCTAGAAGACTATTAGCCTAGGTGAACTGTCTTTCTAACATTGTAACCTCTCTTAAGTCTAAGCTTTCAATGACTGGATTAAACATGAAAGGCCAATGTTCATGGAAACAACCCCGACTTTTCTCATGAGGGAATCTTAGCAAGTTGAAATCACCACCTATAAGTATAGGATATGAATTGTCGTTAGCCAGATTAACCAACTTTTGTAAAACGTATGATTTATAAACATCCTAGGCGGCCCCGTAGACAACGACTAAATATCATATTAAATCATCAGCCTTGCCGAATATGGAGTTTTATAAAACAAATCTCCAGCCGAACTATCTAAGACTTCCATAGTCTCATCTCTGACGCCTAACAGGATCCCCCGGGATCTACCACACGATGGACGTGATACCCACGTAAAGTCCATCCCACCAGAAAGATGATTGAGTAGAGCTTGTGAGAAATCACGTCTACTAGTCTCCAAAATACCCAAAAATCCAACTTATGATCTCTCACACAATCGGCAAAGAACAAATGTTTAACCAAGTCACGAAGACCTCTGATATTTGAAAAGATGCCATTTATTGAGAAACAATAGGAGATTTGGATACACGTAACTGCTTGTGAGACTTTTGGCTCTTTGATTTTTGACCAGAAGTTGTAAGCTCATATAATGAACCCAACCCATTATTATCAAAGCCCACCTTTGACACTTCACCAACTAAATGAGAGAGGAGTTGACCAAATACTATGGCATTCAACTCATCCTCCTCTATCCGTGAAGAATCGGGAACAGCAAAAACCATAGGAGTAACCGTTAAACGGTCAACCTCCATGTGTCTCAAAACAGAACTAGAAAAATTAATTTCCATTACGGATCTACCCATACTAACACCAACATTGGCTAGTTTATCAACAATAGATGGGGTGGAAAAAGAAAGGAAAGATTTGGAGGAGTTCATTATACCCAGCGAGTCAAGATTCTTCTTCGTCTTCCTTCGCATGGCCTTGACTAGAGAGTCCTTGTCCGTAGTTACGCCCCATGGGCATCGGCTGAATGATGTGAGCTCCTGCGTGACAGCATCCCAACCACTAAGGATGGTGCAGCTGCAGTAGTGGAAGAGCCCGACCCCGCCTGGGCCAGGCCTTCCCTAGAAAGAAGCCCCTCCTGAGCTAGTCTAGCAGTAGAGCCCCGCTGCCCCTTGTGGGCCGTCAGACCATCACTACGGGCTAGCTGGCCATGTCGCGCGCTCGCAAGAGAGCCATCGCCAAGGGCCGCCATTGGGCAAGTCCGCTCCACCAGGGTCCGTGTTAGCATCGAGGACCCACCCTGGGCTAGGCCGGGGCTGTGTAGACCCAGAAGGATCGGCCCGGAAGCATCACGGTCGGCCAGCCCCTCCTAGGCTAGTCCCCGTGCCGAAGTCGCATCGTGGTCGGCTATCCCCTCCTAGGCCAGCCCCCGCGCTAAAGTCGCAACACGGTCGGCCAGCCCCTCCTGGGCTAGCCCCCACACCGAGGTCCCGTCGACCACCTCCAAAAGCACTGGTTCCAACACCAGTTCCGCCCGTGCAGAAGAGTTACGTGGAATAGAGTACCCCATCATGTTGGGCCTATAATGTGAAGGAGATGCCAAGAGTGGAGAAGCACATCCCTCCTAGAAGAACTAGTTGCCACCTGCAATGCCGCATGTATCTGTGTAGGAGTGACACGAGGTGAAACCGTAGAGGACCTACCACCATGAAGAGGAGAGTCCAGAGGAAGAGCATCCAAAAGTTCCTTTCCACACAGCGTAGATGGGTTAGCATTAAAAGGGGTCACCGCAATCACAGGCATAGGAGCCTATCTTGACGAAGATGGAGCATCTCCCTATATAGTAGTCTGACTGGAAGATTTCCCATCTGCAGATGGTGTAATCATTGCCTCTGAAGTGTCCATCACATCATCCATATTGTTCCCCGAACCGTCTTCCTCAGAATCATCATTAATATTTTTCCACAAGAAGGGTGTGAAATTTGGTTCCGGAACATATCCCTCAGGCTCTAGCCTAAACCGAAACTCATAACCCTTCAACTTGACCACAACATCCGAAGTAAGATAGAAGCCCAAATCATCCTTCTTCTTCTGAAACACAGATATATCAAACATACCAACCAGAATACGATCACACCTTGCCACCTCATACTGAGAAGGTCAACACCAATGGTAGTACCCATCAACGACCCACGGCCCACAGACCAAGGAACGCAAGGTGTGAGGGACCCCCTCCACATGCAGCTAGACCTAATGCAACTTGCACTTATGTGGCACCTCCAGGGTCCTGTAAGGAGAGATAGACAGCTAGGTTGCCAAGTGGCATGGAAAACTGACTCCCATCCACTCTATCCAAGTCCTCAAAATATGGGAAACCAACCAAGAACGCATTCTCCCCGTGCCTCAAAGCCTCCCACTTCCATTGGGACTGGACCGGACACCTCCTCGCAATCTTCTTTTCTACCACATCTATAGAGACTGCCTCACCAGTGATTTGAACCAAAGCAAGAGGAGCCTGGCTAGGCCCTAGATGTTCATGAACCACACTGTCCGGAATTTGTGCAAACAAAGTCCGATCATGACCAACGCCTGCCATATATGCCGTGGGTCGAGGATGCTTAAGAACAGGGCACCTCAGAGTCGGGTGAGCCGCAACATCACAAATACAGCAATAGTGAATAATTTTACAATCTTTAGAAGCATGCATGTCCAGCACACACTTCCAACTCCGGACAACCTTTTTATTCTTCTTTGCTTTAAGCACAGGGTCCACCACATCCTGCGTTCTTGTAGGTGCGCCCACCTGAGGCGCGTACTGCATGGACTGATCTTGTGGAGAACCTTGGTACTGACCCAGCTCTGGATAAGGCAGTTGATAACCAAAGTGTTGTTGCCCCAACATCAGAGTCTGCTGAGAAGGTTGGGGTTGATGCAAAAAAGGCTGAAACTGGGGTTGCGGTGCGCTGCATATATGATTCAACTATTGGACGAGCTTTCCCTCGCGAGAAAGCCAGACTTTGTTGTCCTATATATTTACCTCCTCTCCCCAACTTATAATTCAAGTGTAGGTGCCAGTTTTCCTAGGGTTACCGCTCTAGAGACTAGACGATTCTAGGGTTTCGTGGCTTCATCTGCCCCCTCCCACAAGATTCCTCTTAGTGGTGCATCTTTGTTCTTGTGCTTGATGTGGTGCAATCCACTCACTCTCCTCGTCCCCCTCTCTCTATTGGTATTCATACTCGTTTGGGGTGTGGGGAAAACCTCATTTGTTTCCCACCCTTAGCGGCGAGTGAGATCGGTTTGAGATTGGGTTGTGATGGCAGAGAAGAGGGTCGAAACAGCGATCAACGGCGTGGTAGCGGGGGAAGTATTTGTTTTGGACCTTCCCACTTCAGGGAAAGGCGCGAATGTGATGATGATGGGAGGGGCGGTGATACCGGAGTTGGATGCTTGCGAAAGTGTGCCGGTGATGGTGGGGTGGCTCAAACTCACAACCAAGGAGGTGAAGATTTTCGTCTTAGATGATGTCAATCAGGAAATGTTTGGTGGCTCAGAGTGGCCTCTCATGGGAAAGGTTCTCACACTTAATACCCTGCATGTGGAGATGACCAAATCGCTCGTCAAAGCTTCATGGGAATTCCTAAGATATGAATGTGCGATATATGGCTCTTTCTGGTAGAGTTTGAATGAGAGGCAGATCAGAGCATGTGATTAGTGGTTCGCCATGGGTTCTTGGAAAAAATGCTATCCTATTGAAAAATTTTGACCCAGGATCCATCCCTCAAGTGTGGTGTTTGAAAAAATACTGATGTGGGTTCATTTCTATAAACTACCATTCCCTCTCATGAACAGATAGAGGGGCACCCGGCTTGCTAGCAATATCAGTGAAGTGGTGCAAGTTAAAGTAGATGGGAATGGAAGGGCTTGGGGAGAGTACCTTCACGTCAGGTGAATGCCGATTTAACTGAGCCACTTATGCGAGGGGTGGATGTGGAGTCTACAAGCCTGAGGAAGACGATCTAGTATGATGCTAGGTATGAAAGGCTTCCTTTACACTATTTCTTATGTGGTTTGATTGGATATTCCTCCTTGGTTTGTTCTACTCCCTCTAGCACAAACAATGTTGGCAAGCTGTCGTGGTGCAGTGAACGTGTATGTGTTCCAGAACCGTGGAAGAAGGATCAGCGATCCTCGTATGGACAAGGCTCACAATCGGGCGAAGGGTCTAGCAACCGCCAAATCAAGACAATGAAGAAAGATGGAGAAGTTACCTCCCGAACCAAGCCTCGTAACCCTCGTGTGAGGAAAACAAATTCTGCCCCAAAATTGTAGCCTGTTGCTAGCAAACCCAAGCAAGCGTCAGGGCAGAAATATAAGCAAGTTTATATGGTTAATATGACACTAACCCTTGTGATCACTGACGCGTCCAAAATTGAAGCATATTTACCTGTTGTTTTTGCATAAATAGAATAGGGATTTTTGTATCTCACCGCGCCTACACGTGCTATTTTGTCCTTGTTTCAACATGATCCCAAATCATGGAGTTATATATGAAAATATCAATTAGATCTATCATATTGTGTAATTATATGATATTTCTAAGTTATAAAAGTCATTTTAAGAATTGCCTTCGCTCCTAGAAGAATACCAATCACAGAGGAGGAATCAACATGGTTAACAACCACTGGTATGGGCGGAGTCCGCCCGTACTGTATACCCGTACTAGGCGCCATCGCGACCGCATCGTCAAATACTTCTACCTGCCGAAGAAGAGAGGGGGATCCGGCATTCATAGCCACCAGAAACCACGAAACAACACATCCGAGAGGGATCTGAAGGAGGAACTTGGGCGGGGTAAAATCCCTGCTGATCCATAGATCATTGGAAGACAATGCATCATCCCCTTCATCATCAACCGCTGCATCTTCATCACCACCATTACTCCATCTTTCATCTATTATATCTCTTTGTAAGTCCAGATCCAATTGTGGTTTGCATTAGATCTACCCCGTACTTTAATCCATTTATATAATTATGTTGATGTTGTTGATTGCTTCCATGAGTGAGTAGTTACTTTGTTCTTGGGGATATGGAGAAACCCTAGGACAATTATGAACTTGTAATAAAGATGATCTATTCTTGTGTCTGTATGACTTGCTTGTCTATGATATAATTATGATTTGTGTTTGATCTCTCACTTTAGATGGTATGCATAGTCGGCCGCATATCATTTTCCTTCGGGACTAAAGGGAGGGAGAAACCCTTTGTACGTGTCTTGGAAGCATACCTAGAATGCCCCGTGACAGATTGGTGTCGGCTCGTAACCTACACGGTCAAAGGGGGATTAAAGAGAGACTCCCTAAGCTAATTACGATATCTATGGGGAAACCCTTAATTGCGGTGGTTTGTATGGGTGATTGCTCTCAGACATCGCAGTGGTTATTTAGAGGTGACCTCACACTTGGCTCAACAAAGTGGCTTCCTACGAGCCTTGGTGTGAACATCTTATTATGGGGCTCTCTTCACACATATCATGACACAAGGAGAATGTTATCTTGATTACGTATAACAATAATACCATGCTAATGGTGTATCCTACATCCCCGAGAACGTTTTAGCCCTATTGAGTTCAACCACACTTTCACACAATCTTGTTACTTGTTTTATTTTACTTGTTTTAATTACTTTTATGCAAACAACCATAAACCTTTCAAACACCCTTTACTTGATATCAAAGACAACTTATAAGTATACTTTGGTAAAGAGTAACGAGAGGCATAAAGACCTTTACCAATAGCTCTTTGTGGGTTCAATATCTTTACTTCGAAACTAGCTACAATTGGTCTGTGCACCTGCAATCATCAATCACCAACTTTGCATCAAATGGTGTTCAAGAAAATATTTTAATTGGTGTGGGAGATATCGTGAGGGCAGATGGTGAGGGCCCAAGTTGCATCCCAAATAAAAACAGAGGAACAATGGTAATTCGATAACACCTTGATAGGTGGATCTAACAGGGGCTATGGACCAGCCCCCCCTACTGTATGACTCTCTTCGTATGGATCTGTCGAGAATGGGGTTGGACTCGTCAGTAGGAGAGATGAGGTGGCTTGTCAAGAAATACTGACCTACGATCCTTTTTATTTCGAAAATGAAGATGAAGGTAAAGAGGACATAAAGGTTTATGTTGTCCCTTGGTTATACTGGTAGCCTTGGTGCGTGCAATGAGGGTCATAGTGGTGTCCTAGTACTATTTTGGAAGTAGCCATTTTCTGTGGAGCTGAAATGGTGTAATGTGAACTGTATCAATGTGGTCGCGTCGGCAGAAATAGGTTTCAATGGTGTGCGATGTTTGTATGTGGTGAGCCTTCTAGGGAGAAGTGGTATGAGTTCTCTGATCTTACCGGGAAATTGAGTACATAGTGGTCGGGTCCTTGGATTTGATGTGGTGACTCTAGTGAGGCCCTCGATCAAAATGAGCATTATGACTCTAATGATAGTTCTAACACTCAGATTCAACTATTTTCAGGAGTGCTTGGATGATTGTGCGTTATCAGATATTGGATTCTATGGCTCTAATGATAGTTTTGTGGAGCTAAAAGGGTGTAATGTGAACTGTATCAATGTGGTCGTGTCGGTAGAAATAGGTTTCAATGGCGCGTGATGTTTGTATGTGGTGAGCCTTGTAGGGAGAAGCGGTATGAGTTCTTTGATCTTATGTGGCGATTTAGTACATGGATTTGTTGTGGCGACTTCAGCGAAGCCCTCGGTCAAAATGAGCATTATCTATCTAATGATAGTTCGGACACTCAGATTCAACTATTTCATGAGTGCTTGGATGATTGTGTGTTATCCGATATTGGATTCTATGGTCCTATGTTCACTTGGATGAATAAACAAAAAGATGATCGGAATGTACGAGTCCAACTGGATCGTGTGGTGGAATGCTAAAGAAGCCTTCTCGTGACCCCTCCTCCTCCTGACCCCGTGCGGCGCCGCCGCCACCGCACCGGGTCGCCACCCACGCCCGGCCATCAACCTCTCCCGCACGCCCCCTCCTTTCCGCCACCTCTGGATCAATCGCTGGACAAAGCTCCAGCGGCGAGGCGGCGGTGGGGCCCTAGCCCTCGCGCGCGTCGCTTCCATGGAGGCAGTGGCTTGAGATCCAGGCAACGGCTGTGGCACTCCAGCGGATCTGTAGCAGTGATGGCAGATGGGCGGCGACCGGTGAGCTCTAACGGCAGCGGTCCTGGGGCAGCGGGGCAGCGAGTGGTGGCGAGATCTAGGATTCCTATATCAGTCGTCTTCGCGTCCTCGACATCGGCCGATGTCATCCAAAGGTCTTCTGCGGCCTACTTTGCATCATGAGGGCACCCGGGGCGGAGGCCCTAGGTTTGGTGGAGGTGGTCATCTTCTCTGTCAAAGGTGGCCGGCCTACGGCTAGATTGGCAGATCTCGCGATCCCTCTTCTAGTCCCAGCAGCGAGGCGGGGAGACCTAGGTGCCGGTGAAAACTGATCCATTGGCAGGCGATGGCGGCGTTACCACATCGTTATCTTGATGAAGGCATCGCCGTGCACCTTGTGTCGACCTCACTCGTGCTACTTCGAGGAAAACCCTAAGATCTTCGGGTCGGGCGATGGCGGTGCCATGGTGTCGGTATCGCGTTATCTCCTGCGAGCATCGCCTATGGAGCAGTGTTGGATGGAAGCGTGAAGAGGGGTGGAGCGGCTAGCGCCGGGGGGGGGGGGAGGGGGTTGCTGCTTGGCACCGAGGTAGTGTCGGTGGCTGGTGTGGCGAAAGTCTGCGCATCGATCTACATGTTGACGACAGGTTGGCGGAAGATTATGAAGGCGGCGACATCCGGAGCGTGTGCGTGGGTGCAGCTCCGTGGATATGTTGTGCGGTTCTAGGGCTCCTTTTGCTTGAGTTCGTGCCGCCGCGCCAAGGCACTCTAGCTTCTCTTGGCGCGTGGCAACAGTGTGGGTGACCATGGAGCGGGGTCGAAACAGGTAGATAGGGGTTTGATAGATCTCGTTGGGGAGCTGACGATACGGTTATCATTTTTCTCAGTGTTTTTCTTTGGCGGTTCCGGTTTGTATGATCTTTGTAATGGTCTTTGCCAAACAATATAGTTTTAATAATAAATAGAGGTTGTATGTATCGCTTGATCCAGAGGTCGGGCTCCGCTTCCCATTTCGAAAAAAAGTCTGGAATCGTGTGGTGGAGAATGGTGCGTTTACTCTACTATTTTGATGATTGCACAGTTGAGAATGTGATAACTACGACCTCTGGTCACTATCCTGTGAGCGTTAGCTTAAAATGTTTCAGGGATGATCTTGAACCCAAACCGGTGATGGGCTTTAAATTCGAGGCGGCCTGGTTCCAGTCACCCGATTATATCCAGGTTCTTGAGAAGGCCTATGAGGATGGCTCTTAGGGGCCGTCGTCGCTACGCTCGGCGTGGGCCACACTACATCGGGTGTCTGTGTCATTGGGAAAATGGAGCAAGGATACCTTCAGTTTTTGGTGGGCCGACAAATTCGCATTGGCGCCATTGGACACTACACCCGAAGATGCAAAACAGGTGTATAGTGAGCTCTGTGATTTATTTGAAAGGAATGAAGTCTATTGAATTGCATGCACTAGTTAATACAATCAAAAGTTCAAACTGATGGAAAGGATTAGACAATATATTTCAACACTCATCCTACGTCTTTCTCCTCCGGCCTATTGTGACGTACGTTTGGGGAGCCGCAATATCTATACCTAATAATAAAGGATGAATCGCTTCTGTCAACCAGATTTTTTTGAACGGCTTCGCCCTCCCACCAAATCCCATATTACGCACTTATGCCATCATACCGATTCGTTTTCTTTTCTCAACCTACCCAACCGGTTGCTTCGTCTCGCCCCGCAAGCGCCGCGTCCCCATCCCCCGTTCAGGAGAGGAATCCCCATTTGGCCCTTCTCTTCTTCATTGACGGCGCTACCCGCCGGCGTCCCGGTTCCCTCCCACGGGCCACCATCAGGTAGCTGAAGAGAGCAGATGCAGGGACGTGTGGTGGATATTGTCGCCTGCGTTGTGGGCAGAGGCAGCCAACCTGCGATGCTTGGCTTGGCGGTAGGGCTCCGGGGGGGCGACCTGAGGTAGCGGTCATGGGCAGCGGCCAGAGCAACAAAAGAGGAAGAAGGAGAGGGCCAGCACAGAGGCAGGGGCGTGTGGTGGCTATTTTCGCCTGTGATGTGGGTACGGTGGAGGCAGCCAGCCGATGGTGCTTGGCTTGGCGGTGGGGCTGCGGGGGGCGACCTGAGGTAGCGGTCATGGGCGACGGCCGGAGCAACAAAAGAGGAAGAAGGAGAGGTTCAGAAGGCCAGCGGGAGAGCGCGTGCTGCTGTGCGTCGCTAGCGTGCTGGGTGTAGCGGCGCAGAGGTAGGAACTCTCCAACGAGGGAGGAGGAGGTCGCAAGTGACGCCTTGGTCTAGCTGGGCCTTGGGCCTATCTTGAGCCGGAAGTTGGGGCTTTGGCTCGTTGTTTTGGGGTAGACATAGGGGTAGTTGTGTTTAAGGTGCGGTACGTGATGCAAACAACTTAATTATATCGTTCCTATTCATGGTCGACCAACCTTAGAACGGCAGGCCGCACAATATTCTATGTGCTTCTTCCTACCAGCTGCGAGCAACTACCCGCGGACTTTTGTCTACGAGATATCCTCACGGTCATGATTGTGCACGATCACCTACTGGCGGTGTGCACGTATGAGTACGAGGTGAATAGGACTTTATTCTAGGTTGATTATTTAGGTAACATTGAGGTGCTATTGGTAACAATCAAATATCTCATCGTAAGTATCCGACATTTAACAAAGCATGTGCACTTTTAAGCAGCCGTGTACTTTTTAAAAAGTAATACACCAAATTATCTTTTTAGTAGAAACATTTGTTCTCCTATAACGCAGCATGGGAAATGCGCTATAATAGACTAAATAAACATTTAGTGAAATTGAATATATAAGTGTATATGAAGAGTTTTTTCTTCCGGTGCGGCACGGGCAATTTTGCTTTACGTGCCAATAGTCTAATTCAAACTAAAACTTTTAGGAAGAAAATTGGTTACTTTGAAGTCGTGAAAAAAGTGATCATGAGGAATGGGCATGGAAATGCATTGATATTCTACACGATGTTCAAGCATCTTACAAGATGACATGGCAAAAAAAGGGGTTTTTTAGTTATTCGTAGCAATGCACGGATTTTTTTTGCTAATATAGTGCTCCCTCTGAACTTAATTAATTTTCCTTCGAATTTAATTAATTGACTTATATTTGTCTAGATATAAATGTATCTAGACAAGTTTTGCGCTAGATACATGATACAACCATATCTGGGCAAATTTGAATCAACTAATATGAATCAGAGGGAGTAATAAAAACATTTCATTATATAGTTTACGTTTTCGGATTTCCCGGTGCAACGCATGGACATTATTACTAGTTATTATTTAATTCTTGTGTTGGCCAGAATTTGATCTGGCACCTCCTACTCTGATACCATATTGAATTGCATGCACTAGCCAACGCAACCAAAAGTTCAAACTGATAAAAAGGACTAGACAATATATTTCAACAAAGTCACGGTGAAGCAACATTATCATGTTGAATGGCTAAAGGAAGGAGACTATAATACGGCTTCTTTCGATGCACGAGCATCCGTGAGGAGGTGCACAAATAAAATCAAGGCTCTTGTCCATGATAATGGGTCTCGTTGCACTGATATAGCTGAGCTCAAAGATTAGGTCGAACAATTTTATGATACTCTTTTTCCTCTAAACCTCGGGATATCTGAGTCAACTATTGATTCAATCAATGGCGAGGTCATGGCTGATATTAATGATGACCTAACAAACCTTATACCAATGAGGAGATCAGAACTACTTGGGACCCACAAGATCACTAGGACCCCATGGTTTTCCGACACTTTTGTATCAAATTCATTGGAATTTCTTTGAGCAAGAGGTATGCACGGCTGTGAGAGCTTTCTTGAACGGTGATGTTATTCAAGAAGGACTTTGCCATTCAACTATTGTCTTAATTCCGAAGGTAACAAACCTTGGCAACCTAAATTTTTTTTGTCCCATTAGTCGGTGCAATGTACTCCATCCGTTTCAAAATATAAGATGTTTTAGATTTGTGAATGAAGTGTATCTAGACCTCTTTTAGTGTCTAGGTTCACCTAGGTTTAAAGTGGATCTAGACACTAAAAGAGATCTAGATACACTCCTTTCACAAAGCTAAAACATCTTATATTTTGAAACGGAGGGAGTACTATACAAACTTGCATCCAAAGTGCTAGCTAACCGTTTGAAGCTGATACTTCTAGTAATTATCTCAGAGCAACATCGTGCTTTTTTTCCTGGCAGGTTGATTACTGGTAATTTTTTGGTTGGCTATAGTGTCTCCATACTATCATACACCAGCTTATTAAGAAGCCTTTCTTTCCATTAAAAATTAATATGATGAAGGCCTATGATAAAGTGGAGTGGAGTTATCTTCATGACTGTTTGGTGAAACTGGGTTTTGCACCTTCATGGATAGAGTCTGTTATGAGATGTGTCACTAATGTTTGATGTGTTGTTAAGGTGAATGACGATCTCACCAAACCGTGTTTATGCCCACACGTGGCATAATACAAGGGAACCCCATTAGCCATTAATTGTTTCTTTTATGTACGGAGGGGTTATCGTATTTGCTTCGTCATAAAGAGGATGAATGACAACTTCAAGACATTAGTAGTGGGTCGTCGTGGCACTGTGATATCACACGTCTTATTTGCTGATGTAAGATAGGGAAACCACACGAGTTAGGTGGCTTTGTATTGCGCATTATATAAGAGGATTATAAGAAGTCCCAGTTGCATACAACACGAACATATATACAAAGAATATACACGCATACGTATCCTGCATCTATACAAATACGTGTAGGATATGTATTCTAACACTCTCCCTCAGTCGAAACTGGACAGTCGATGAATGTTGAGACTGTCCCGAAATTCCAAGAAGAGAGGCGATGGTAATCCTTTGGTAAAGATGTCCGCGAACTGTGATGAATTAGGAACGTGTAGCACATTAACCTCGCCAGTGGTCACATGATCTCTGACGAAGTGTAGATCAATCTCCACATGCTTGGTACGCTGGTGATGCACTGGATTCTGTGTCATGTAAACAGAGCCCACATTGTCACAGAAGACCACTGAAGCATCATGCACCGGTCGATGAAGCTCCAAAAGTAGCTGCCGAAGCCAACAAGATTCAGCCATCACATTTGCTACCGCCCGATACTCAGCCTGCGCACTCGATCGGGAAACAGTGTGCTGCCGCATAGCCGAGCAAGACACCAAATTCACGCTGAGGAACACACAATAGCCTGAAGTAGATCGTCGAGTGTCTGGACAACCTGCCCAGTCAACGTCAGAGTAGGCTAGCAATTTGTTTGATGTGCGTCGATACAAAGTGAGACCATAGTCGGTGGTGCCACGGATGTAGCGTAGAACACGCTTCACAAGGAGCAAGTGAGTAGCCTGTGGATCATGCATATGAAGACATATCTACTGTACTGCATAGGAGATATCTGGCCGAGTGAAAGTGAGGTATTGGAGACCTCCTGCAATACTGCGATGTTCTGTAGGATCAGCCATGGGATCATTAGACTGAGCTGCAAGCTTAGAAGCTGTATCAACTAGAGTGGTGATAGATTTACACTGTAACATACCAGCTTTGTCAAGAAGCTCCAATGCATACTTCTCCTATGAGAGGAACAAACTGTCCTTAGTGCGTCTGACTGAGATGCCCAGAAAATAGTGAAGCTCACCCATATCTATCATGCTGAACTCTTTACGAAGAGAAGCAATTAAACTGTGCAACAAAGTCGGAGAAGACCCTGTCAGGATAATGTCACCCACATAGAGCAGGAGATAGGCCATGTCAGTGCCACGCCGGTAGACAAATAGGGAGCTATCGGACTTGGAGCCAACAAAACCAACAGTAGCAATGAACAAAGCAAATTGCTGAAACCATGCTCGAGGCGCCTGCTTCAAACCATATAGAGATTTATTGAGGCGACACACCTTGTCAGGAAATTTGGGATCAGTAAACCCGGAAGGCTGTCGAGCATACATGGTCTCGATGAGTGTGCCATTGAGGAAGGCGTTCTTGACATCAAGCTGATGAATCGGCCAATTACTAGAGAGCGCAAGTGATAACACCATGCGTATGGTGGCTGGCTTGACCACATGGCTGAAATTCTCATCAAAATCAATACCTTCGCATTGAAAAACCCCGGAGGACCCAACGAGCTTTGTATCGTTCCAACGAACCATCAGACTTCATCTTGTGACGAAAGATCTACTTGCTGGTGACAATGTTAGCACGGCGAGGAGGATCAACCAAGTCCCAAGTGTTGTTGGAGAGGAGCGCACTGTACTCTTCAACCATTGCAGCATGCCAGTTGGGGTCTTTGAGAGCACCACTATAAGTCTTCGATATTGGAGACAATCCTTCAACATGAAGATCAAAAATCATCTTGGGTTGCACAATGCTGTGCTTGGCACGCGTGAGCATGGTGTGAGATGGTGGCGGTGGTGGTGCTCGAGGACGACGAGCCCGAGGAGCATCCATGGCGGGAGGCAGGGTAGAAGCCATGGATGGCGAGCTCATAGAAGGCTCCGGGGCACCATCATACGTAGATGCAGTAGGCGAGGGAGCGAACGAGGGCGATCCTGATGGCGACGATCCGACCGAGGACGGGCCAGGCGAGGTGGCTCAAGGAGATGTGCGCGGGGCGGGAGATCCTGCCACGACAGGAGAAGTGCCAGCGGCAGGCTGCCGAATGCCCACGGCAGGCTACCGAGTGGCCGGGGCAGAGCCCGCTGCAGAAGTTCCCGCGGTCAGCGCGGTGAATGGCATCGGCAACATCGACTGCTCAACCTGCAGAAAGTCATAACTTTGCAAAGTAGGAGTAGAGGATGGTGATGATGTGTTAGAGGCAAAGTGAAAGACAGACTCGTCAAACACAACATGGCGAGAGATGATGATCTTTTGGGTGAAACGATCAAGGCAGCGATAGCCATGATGTTGAGATGGATACCCAAGAAACACACACGGCACGGAGCGAGGCGCAAGTTTATGCGGGGCAACGGCTGTAGTGTTGGGGTAGCATAAGCATCCGAAGACCCTAAGACCGGCATATGCAGGGTTGACACCATGAAGGGCTCGAAAAGGCACGCGATCTGCGATGGCCTTGGAAGCCAGCCGATTGTGCAACAGCACGGCTGTATGGAGAGCCTCGGCCCAGAAGCGAGGTGACATGATAGCTTGAATTAGAAGGGTGCGAGTGATGTCGTTAAGGGTGCGAATAATTCTCTCATCTTTACCGTTTTGTTGTGAAGTATAGGGAGATGAGAAGCGGAGTGCTATCCCATGGCGCTGGGCGAACTATTGTAGGGAGGAATTATCGAATTCACGACCATTGTCACACTGTATGGCTTTCAAGGGTGCATGAAACTGAGTTTGGGCTAAGGCGTGGAGGGACGACAAGTGTGAGAAGGCTTCTGACTTGGCACGTAAAGGATAAACCCAAGCGTATTGAGTGAAATTATCGAGACAAACAAGATAATACTTAAAGCCAGAAATACTCTCAACATGAGATGTCCACAAATCACAATGTATAAGTTGAAACGGAGAATGTGTTACACACGATTGGTAGAAGAAAAAGGTAGACGAACATGGCGACCTAATTGACTAGCATGACACAAACTAGATTTATTTTTATCCCTAGGAATAATGCAGGAGCGAGCTAATGACTCCATGACCGGCCATCCAGGGTGTCCAAGGCGCCGATGCCACATAGCAGGGTCGACGACGAGGAGGGCCTGTGGGCGGCTGGGGGAGGAGGTGCTGACAGGGTACAGGGCTCCGGCACTATTGCATCTGAGAATCTCGGTCCTGGTTAGAAGGTCCTTCACAAAATAACCAACAGGGTCAAATTCGACGAAAACATGATTATCAATGGTGAATTGACGAATGGACAAGAGGGTTTTGACTATATCAGGAGCTACTAAGACATTGTGAAGATGCCGAGGACGCGAGGGAGTGGAAATAGGAAAATATGCAAGCCCGGTAGCGGTGATCGGAAGGGTGGAACCGTTACCGACAACGACAACAAGAGAGGAAGAAGAAGGAGGAGGCACGAAGGTGAGCAATCCGGGGTTCGATGCGAAGTGGGAGGTGGCACCAGTGTCCATGACCCAATCGGTGGTGGGCGCTTGAAGGCCCATCATCTGGAACTAATTTATCAGCGTGGACTGGTCCCATGAGGCAGTCGATGAAGCTGGTGATGACAGGGGTGCAGCGTTGAGCCCATATGCAGGAGCCTGAGGAGCATAGCCACTGTAGTTGTAGCCATAGGCGTGCGACACGGTGTAGGGCCCTTGCGCGTGGAAGGCGTGCTACGGGGGTAGGGGGCGGTGCATGTAGCTAGGGGTCGAGCCTGCATACCATGGCCGTATGGCCACATCTAGATCGCGCCGTTCCAGAGCAGGAGCGGCGGCCGGAGGTGTGACGACGAGGCTGGCTTGGATGAAGGTGGTGTCCTTGGCAGCGTCCGTTGCGACCTTCTTCTTTTCTTGCCCTTACTACCGTTGCCCTGTCCAGAGTCAGGGGCGGTGGCGGCGTTGGAGTAGAGGGTCGTGTCGCCGTTGCCATTGCGCGAGCGACGTTTCTTGCGCTTCATGTCTTGGAGCGCGAGAAGAGAACGGCACTTCTCAAACAAGATGTCGGGCATGAGAGAGATGAGATCGGCGGCGCCCTCGTATTGCTCGGAAAGTCCGTTGAGGCAGTGGATCACCAGCTTGGCGTCGTCTTCCAGGGAGCTGAGATCCGCGAGATCGTCGGCGAGGGCCTTGATCTTCTTCAAGTACTCGGTCATGTTCATCTCGCCCATCTTGATCTCGCCCAGCTCGGTGGAGAGGTGGAGCTGATGGTTGATCTTGTGGTCGTTGAAGAGCCCGTTGATGCTTGTCTACACCTCGACGGCGAGGGGGTCTTCACCCGGTGTCATGACGGCGTCGAGGAGGCCGAGGGACACGGACCCGTAGAGCCAGAAGACGACCGTGGCATCCAAGAGAGCCCACTCTGGAGTCGGAACGGATGGAGCAGGGGCATCGACGTGGTCGAGCAGTACATACTTGCGGAGGGCAGCGCGAAAGAAGGTGTGCCATTGGCGATGAACGCCGGTGTCAAGGGCCAGCTCGACGGGGACGTGCCCCTTGATGGAGTGGAGGCCGACGGCTTGGGAATGCAACGAGGTGAGCGAGAATGCCCCCGCGCTGGAGGAGGGGGCGTCAGCAGCTTCTCGGGCCTCGCGGTCTTCTTTTTTCCTTTGCGGCTTGCGCGCTCCGTGCGGCGTCGTCACCCATTGCAGAGGGGCGGCGAGGCTAGAAGGGGAGTGGTGGGTGGTTTGCAGAGGCCGGGCGCCGAGATCGGCGGAAGCGGGAGGAGGCGCAGGTCCGATTAGGGTTTTGCGTCTGATACCATGTAAGATAGGGGAAACCACACGTTAGGTGGCCTTGTATTGCTCATTATATAATAGGATTACAAGGAGTCCCGGTTACATAGAACATAGACATATATACGAGGAATACACACGCATACATATCCTACATCTATACAAACACGTGTAAGATATGTATTCTAACAGCTGATGATAGTATTTTATTTGTCCAGAGTGATCCGCGGAGTGTAGAAGCTTTGTAATCTACCTTGAAGATCTTTTGTGATGGATCAGCCAAAAATTAACCTTGACAAGTCCACAATATTCTTTGGGAATCACTGTGAGGCGATGGTGAAGAGTGGAGTCATTGATCGGTTGGGTGTTCATAACGAAGCTCTTCAAGGAACTTACCTTGGAATGTCGACAGATGTTGGCAGGGCACTGTGTTTCCTAACGGACAAGATTTGGAGGCGGATGAATATGTGCTATGACATACCTCTATCCCGGTCTGGTAAGGAAATATTTATTGAAGGTGTGGTTGTGGTACAGGCGATCTCCACGTATATTATGAGCTATTCTCTAGTACTAGTTGGAACGTGCTCTGCGATGAGGCAGGCGATCGCTAAATTCTGGTGGCGGGTTGAGGATGGACACAAGAAAATGCACATGAAATCATGGGATTGGCTCTCTACTCCGAAGCCTCTTGGTGGTTTGGGTTTCCATGATTTGATGTTGTTCAACAAGGCGATTTTGGGCGACAGTATTGGCGTCTTCTGACTGAACCCGATAACCTATGTGCCTGTGTTCTAAAGGGGCGATATTTTCCAAATACGCATTCTGGATTGCTACTAAACCCCGAGCATCATCGGTACATCTGGTAGTAGTATTCTCCCCACTAAGGAACTGGTGATGCAAGGTGTCAGATGGGGGATCGGTAATGGCATTAATACAAAAATTCTCAAGGATAATTAGATCCCTGAGGTGCTTCCTGATCGCATTCAGATGATCACTCCTATGTTGGATCATGCAGCGGTGGATATCCTGTTCGATGATGACACAAGTTCTTGGAATGAGGATGTGGTCAGGCTTTTTTATGAGGAACTTTCAGATAGCGTCCTAGCAATCCCCTTGAGCCTCCACGGAGGTGATGACTTCATCTCATGGCCTCATGCTCGCTTTGGCACGTACACTGTGAAGTCGGTGTACAAGCTGGCCAGGACGAAGCTCTTTATATAGAAACGGAGGAAGTCCGTGGTGTGCCGTCTGGTATGTCTAGAGAAATTACAATCTGGAAGAAGCTTTGGAAATCAAAGCCCAGAGTAAGATGAAGATTACAATTTAATTCTCGAAAAAAAATGAAGATTACAATTTGGACGGTTCACTGGTACAAATCCGGTCTTCGCACACGCTGGAAATGGTGCTTCACACACGGTGAACCGTATTGTCGCTATCCGAGGGTGAGCGATGAGCCTGTACTGTGCACGCAGTTTGTCGAATCGTGTGTGAATGGGCATACATTGCCAGAAAAACTAACATTTGCGAAGTAAGGTCCATACACAAATGAGTTTTCATTTTCAACTGTCTGCCTTTTTACATGATTGCAAACGGATTTATTTATTAACCCTCTATGTTTTCACATGATTAGTTATAACTGACTATAAGCTGATTCTAGACATTTGCAAATGTTTTTACTCTCAACTGTCTCTAGTGCAGACCCAGGTAGTAGTGAAAATACAGTACGAAACCTCAATTTTATTTGATTATCGCACGTCGGATTCATCATATGTTTACATACATTTGCAAAATAGCTGCATTTTATAGCTATACAAACCAGAAGATATACAAAAAGTGGAGAATCTATAACTTTTCTTGGTTACATCTTTGTCTTTGTAATGGTGTACCTTGTAAGGACAAAAATGGAAAAAGGTTTCTTCACTTATCTTTGGATCACCATCGTCGTGGACACGCTGCATATGGAATACTCCAGTCGTGATATCGCTTCTGTGCAAAGGATCTGCAAATATAATACAACATGTTCTTTAATGTGAGAAATATAAATACATATAAATGATTGTTACATGTGCAAATTGAAATAATTATTCACTTACGTGCATCCTCGGATGTTGTGGGAGAAGGCAGAGGAAGGTGGCCACCTTAATTTCGACAACGGAAACCATTGCCCTCCCACTATGCAGTGTTACCAAAATAATATTCCTTTTATACAAATGCAGAATGAAAATACATTAATATAGATGGTCATACATATTCACCGTTCATTTGAAGTAATTTCAAAAAACCAACACAAATAGAGTGCATATGTACATCTAAAGTACAGAACCACACTAACAACAAAGTACTAACACATCCATTGTGCATTTGAAGGAATTTAAAAAGACCAACATAAGAACGGCTAGTGCATATGTTGATCTGAAATGCTTAACTACACAAACTTCAAAGTAATTAACAAATTCATCATGCATTTGAAGGGATTAAAGAATACAAACACAAGGTTGGTTTAGTGCATATGTAGATTTAGAGTACACAACCACACTAAGAGGAGAATAATTAATATATTAACGGTGCATTTAAAGAGATTAAAGAAGACAAATACAAGGTCTGCCTTGTGCATATATAGATCTAGAGTAAGAGGAGAGTAATTAAAAAATCAACCGTGCATTTGAAGGGATTAAAAAATACTAGCTAGTACGTGTGTCGGATTTAACAACCTTTGGTAGGAAGAGCAGCCGATGTAGGTCGGGAGGCTGGCCGCCATCCCATGTCGCATCGATGAAGAGGATGTGCCATCGCAGATGCGTCCCCTCGATGATGTGGATGAGCATATCACTGGAGAACCGCCGGAGAATAGCGGATGTAGCACCTCGCAACGTAGGCATGGCCAAGTGCGCTTCGTGGATGTAGATAAGCACAAAAGAGGAAGTGACGGCTCTGGTAGAAAGTGTGTTCACATTCTCAATGACTAACCCCTTTATAAAGGTAGGGTTTCACTAAATGGGCCCTGATGGGCCTCACACATTGCACATGATGCCTTGTGGAAAATCGTTTGCAAATATGATAGACGCTTTTCCTCGAAAATTCATGTGTAAATATGCACCAAACATTTATTTTTAGAAAAACCGTGTTCGATGTAATGACCAAGCCAACATGTGTGAACCAAATTTCAACGAATCAGATGAAAAAGTATGAAGCGTAACACATGAAATTTGCGTACCAACTCAATCTCATCGCCGTCTAAACATCGCACACGGTTTTTATAGCGCATAAACGTTTGGGATGTGAGACTTGAAGTTCATACTATTTGGCCGAATGGGTATGAACCAATCAAACATGATTTACCCTTCCTATTACGACACTGTTAATAATATTTTGGCATCGGCCAGTCGGAAGGGATCCAATCAAACATGGTTTGACTTTCTCGTGTTACAAAAAGATCGCTAACTTCATAGTACATACATATATATATGGCTTAATCAAACATATCTAAGTTACTAAGCCTCCTCCTCGTCACTAGAGGAGATGTCGATGACATCATTGCGGTGCCTCCTCCACACTCTCCAGAACCTGATGCCTCTGCATCATCTCCTCCTCTGCTCTCTCTAGAGCCTAATGCCTCAGCGTCATTGGTGAAAAGCTTGCTGGTGCCCAACGACACGCCCAATTACTAGGAGGCCTTTTGCCTTTTTGCGTTGGCCATCCAAATCGCCGCAATCTCATCGAACTCGCTTCAGGGAAACTGCGGGCATCTCGCTATGCGGGCAGCCTTCTTCTTACCTTTGTTCTTGGCATGTAGCCATGCACGCACCCGGTCATCGCGGAGAGTCTCGAAGGACTCCTACACGATGCGATGCACTCCTTCTTCCTCACGCCGCACCGATGAGATGGAGTCCTCTACCACCATGTTCTCCTGCAATTCCTCTACCTGCAACCTGTGTAACTCATCCGCCTCTACACCCTGCTCCCCTCCTCCTCTAGAGCATGCTCCTCCTTCGAATCATACCCAATGAGGTCGATTACGCTTTCCTGAGCACTGTGCTCTGAGGAATGTTCCTCCTCGCCATTAGACAACGCGAGGTTGATGTACCCGAGAGTGGAATCGCAAGGATGCATGTGAATGATTCCCTAGTAGAAAACCAAAAATTCCTAGCAACATGAACGACCTAGCCAAGATCTATCCATGCATATGTAAAGTAACAAGAGAGATTCAGTGTTCATACCCTTAAAGACTGAAAGTGGTTAATGTTTCACGAGAAATGTGGATGATGTAGTCATACAGCGTAGCCTACCTCAAGGTTGAGTAGACGTCCAAGCTCAAAGCTCCAAAGTTCAAGTACCACAATTAGTAGTACCCCTGAATTTCTATACACATCTGGAGTAAGGGAGAGAGAAATAGGCAAAAGCCAATCGATCGGATTGAGGGGGAGGAGGCTCCCCTCTTCATATAGGAGGAGGAGGAGTGCCTGTACCGAGGGATAGGCGAGGTGGGACTAATCCCACCCGTCGACCCTAGATGGACCCCACGTGTGGAGCAGGCCCATGGTCACCGGCCTCTCATGGCCCCTCCCGAGATGGGCCTTTCCTTCTAGGAAGGCCCAGTTAGGTGGGCTACACCATAAATCCAATAAAAAATATTTTTAATATTAATTCATTTAATCAATATTAAATACATATTATTTAATTCCTATACCTCCGAAATGCCTTTCGGAACCCTCCAATCATCATCGGATATCCCCGAAACACTTCCAGTATCATCCTAGAACAATTTTAGTGTTCTCTCTCTTTTCTCCTATGATCTCGAATCAATCCCTAAGTGTCTCTACCCTTAAGCGTGCCACCCTTATAGGTTCGGGAATGCATAGACATGATCGAGACATCTCTCGATCAATGACCAACAGCGGGATCTGGAAACCCATGATGGCCCCCATGCATACCATGAATTTAACTTGATTGCATGAACCTTGAACGTCGAGCCCCATTCCCTTTGCTCTATGATACCTGGTTTGTCCACGACTTAATCTTCGGTATCTCTATACCTAGTTAGACGTCATTAATGACAAACACATTTACTCGTTCACATGATATTATATCCCCGTGACCTAGTCACATGTTTGCAAACTTATAGATGTAATCTCACCAAGTGGGCCTAGTGTATATATCCGTCACTCTGATGGGCAAATCCTGATCTTGATGCATATGCCTCAACCTACCCCTCCGGAGTACCGAATATACACCTTTATGATCACCCTATTACGGTGTGACGGTTGATGCAATCTGACCGTCCTCGGGTAGTAGTGATTAAATGCGATCTCATGGTAAAAGGAGTGAGTTACTACACCATACTAGATATCCCAATCTTAAACTTTGTGACTAGATCACATTGCAATAATACAGTTGGGTGTGCGTCCATCACATCATTCATCCAATGAAGTGACCTTGTTTTCAATTGGCATAAATGCTCCATGATCGGGAAACCACGATCATCGATTGCCCAACGAGCTAGTCTTCTAGAAGATACTTCGGACTTTGTTTGTTTGCATACCATACATGTATTAATGTTTTTGCTTAATACAGTTATAGCATGTTATAAAAATATTACGAACTAATGAGATATGACAATAAAACATCTCTATTATTTTCCTCTAGGGCATATCTCCAATAGTCTCCCACTTGCACTAGAGTCAATAAATCAAGTTATTGCTTCACGCATTTAACACCTATGGCATTACAATGTTTTCCACACCTATGGAATTATTGTGTTGTCCACATGGGGTTACTTGTGGTAAACCTAATCTCCAGAACTAACACTTTCAGCTTTGCGTGTATTTGCATGTGTAAGGGTAATTGTCTCTGTGTGGTTTTGGTAACTAATGACAGTATCTATGGACTAATGTTTTCATTAAGTTTATAAGAAGGAATATTCCATAGTCCATGCTTGTAGTCCATTTGTTGGATCCGAGTATGGATTCCATGAAGATAAAGATATTCATTAAGTATTGGCATGCCGATCATCAAGTTGAAGAGAAGAATATGATATGTTCAAGATCTTAAGAGTTTGATCTTAATAGAAGAATTCAAGTTATGGCTCTAAGTCGGTGTCATGATAGCCCCATGAGTTGAGCTATGGTTGAGTAAAGGCTTAGATCATGCAATAAAATGAAGAGTTCTTTCTGTACCTCAAAATATTGGAATATATAGTATGAGAAGGCTTTCCATGGACATGCATCAAAATTCAAAAGTGAAGATTTCATATAGCCCATGAGAGGATGAAATCAAGTGGTGATCGTCATCAAGGTTGATAAGTGCAAGTTCAATATAAGCATATCAAGATGCTCATATAGTTGAAGCTTGCTATCCATTCTGGTGTTAACGGACATGTGAATACGTGCCTTAATGAAGCTATCCCATAGTGGTGTATGGGGAGCAAATTATGAGGCTTCATGAAGCAACAATGATCAAGTGAAGCATTCTATCTTGAATGAAGCTTGAAGTGTTATGAAGTGGGATGCGCAAGGCAAAGGTATGGCCTTGCTAGGTTTTTCTTTTACCGGTCTCAAGGTTGTTGTTGGGAGACCGGGTTATAAGGTAGATAGCCGCACTATCAAGAGATGCTTTCGGTTGGGTAATTTGATCGCATCGTCTTAGGGAGCTCAATCCTTTGCAAACTTTGCATCTCCCTTTCTTATTGGTCTTTCTATGTGTGAGGTTCTTGAGCTTATTGGTATCTCTTCAACAGACCCTCATCGAAAATGGAATTCATATGCATCTTCTATTGTGTTTTTGAGTTTGGAGGTTTTACCACTTCTTCGATTAGGAAGATTTCATACCTCTCCTTATTTGGTATTTTACCTCTTGTTCTTGGGTTTTTAGGAAGTCCAAGTTCACCTTAATCGGAGTTCGGACAAAAAAGTTTTCACCATTTTGGTCTTTGATGTATTTTGTCTGAAAATCCGGCGGGCAAACCGGCTCCGTCGGTTGTGCCGCCGAACCGTCCGTGGCCCACCGGTTTACGCCGGTTTACGCAAAAACTCTAGATAGAGCTATAGTTTGGCAGGGCATCGATTCATCCGGCGCGACACCAGTTCATCCGGCGTACGGGTCGGCGCTACTGGATTTCCTGCCAGTTTTGCCTCGACGGTGCATTTTCAGCCCCAACGGGCAGATTTACTTTCCCCTATAAAAGGGGCTTCTTTCCCAAAATTTTCTAGGGCTCTTAAGCACGTTTTTGACCTCCATTTGACCCCCTCGAGCTTGCTTCCTCTCCCTTCCCTCCTATGATTCTTGCATCTTTTTTAGGTCTTTGGAAGAGAAGATCTGGATCTACAATCCCCACCAATCAATTCATCCTCTAAGTGAGGGGAACCCTTTGGATCTAGATCTTGGAGTCATTTGTTGATTTCCACCATTGTTCTTCCTCTCTAATTCCTCCCTAGCCTTTGTTGTTTTGGTGGGTTTGAGAGTGAAGGATTTGAGAACCCTTGGTGTTCTTGCTTTGCATTTTTGCATAAGTATTCAACTCTCCATTACAATTTGTTCGAGTGAGAGACCGTGAGCTTGTTACTGTTGTAGGGTGACCTCCTAGTTGGCTTGGTGGTTGGTGTCCTCTTCGTGGAATATTGTGAAGATACCCAGGTTTCTTCTTCGTGGAGCTTGTGAAGTGGTTATGGAGCTTTCCATCTCCGGAGTGTGGGAAATACTAGCCCTAAGGAAAGGGCCCATTACTTTGTGGGATAGATTCGGAGAAGAAGGTGAGCCTTCGTGGCATTGGGAAATCCTTCATGGAATCCCACACCTCTCCAACGCGACGTACTCTTACTTGTAAGGGAACACGGGATACATCTTTGTCTCCGCATGCCTCTGTTATCTCTATACCCGAGGTTACTTTCCTTGTGATAGACATCGAGCTTGAAGTACTTATATCTTGCTTAGCTTAACTTGTTGTTGGTGCACTTAGTTTATCCTAGTGTATTTAGGTTTTGTGCCTGTAAAATAAATGCTAGTTTAATTCCGCATTCTATCAATCCAAAACCGTAATATTTTGCAAATTACCTATTCACCCCCTCTATGCAACGTCTCTATATTTTTAGCATGTCTATGTGTCACTACGCATCACTCATTCTCTAATGAGATGTCATTGTATATTTTTAGCCTTCTGGTGATACCTCAGTTTATTAGCGAAATATGAGTTGACACTATTGTCGTATAATAGATATTCATAGTACAACCTACTTAGAACTAGACCTAGTTTGATAACAAACTATTTGACACAAAATCCCGCTTTATGCTGCTGCTAGAGCAGTCATATACTCAGCCGTCGTTGTAGTTTTGGTCACAATGTTATAACTTTTGAACTAGTCAAACTCCATCATGGAACTTTTTTCCATTTCACTATGCTACCTTATTTCTTAACACGTAGACTAAATTGAGATAAACTTCATTTGTATA
The DNA here is from genome assembly GCA_910589775.1 of Avena eriantha. Taxonomy (NCBI): domain Eukaryota; kingdom Viridiplantae; phylum Streptophyta; class Magnoliopsida; order Poales; family Poaceae; genus Avena; species Avena eriantha. The sequence continues at coordinate 491,254,951 of OU342741.1, read as the reverse complement.
TATGATGGAAAATTGAATCAATGTAACACATTATACTGAACTATTTTGTCACTTCTGCTTAAATTGTTCTTGGTTCTTCCAATGTACACAAGAATATCATTAATATTGTCCAATGATCATCTTATGAATCACTCTGTTATATGATCCTTCTAGTCGCCGCGCCAGTAGGCCCATTCGTCATGTTCCTGGGCTAGTTGAATCCTTCTTCTGGGCATAGCCTGACTGGTGTATCCCCATCAAGCTTCCCGTGTGTGCTACAACCCTCCTGCCTCTCCACCGCTGATAAATAGGTCCCCTTCCTCGCCGTTAGTTTCACTATGAAAAATCTCGTCCTCCTCTCCCCTTCTCCTCAAGCACTGGCGAAACCTCAGCATCCATGGTGGAGCGCTATCCCAATGATGGCGCGACGTCGAACGACTTCTTCTGCCGCTCTCTCAACGAGAGGGAGTGCCGCATCTTGTATGAGGCCAACTACCCGTAGCAACTGGACTTTCGCGCGTTGCCGGGCGGCTGTGCATTTAACATCAGCGGCGTGCCAATTCCCCCTCCCTAGGGCATCGACATGGTAGGCGTTATCTAGGTGGTGCTTGTCGGAATGTCCAACGAGGACCACGCGGACCCGTGGTACTGCCCGAAAACCAGTTGGCCTAGATAGAGTACTTCCGTGAGAACCGCGAGCAGGAGTTGACGACCTACCAGGGGCCGCTGTCGGCACTGACCAGGAAGAACGTTGCTGGATGGCGCATGTGGTGGGCGTGCCTAGGCGCATGCTTGCCACCATCCTCGAGAAAATCAAGGTTGGCAACTCGTAGTGTCTCATGTACCCGCCGAGGACACTGGTAAGCCTCTCGCGCTAGCGCGGTAGCTCCTGGATGCCGAGGAGGATGGGAGGTGTCTCCTCATCGTCCCCGTGCCTCCCTCTCTTCCGGCAAGGCTCGACACAACACGCTACCGCTCCTGTCGGTGAAGATCGATTCATCCTCGCCACCGTCTTTGGCGACGACACCGATGTGATGCCAGCCCCCTAGGGTTCGCGTGACATTTTCATCGACGAGCCTCGCGCGTTGCCCCCTCCATAGGCAACCCCATCCTCTGGCCACCTCCTCCTCGTCCGGCCGAAGAAAGAGCGAGTGGCCATGTCGGAGGACAGGCAGAACAATTATGTCCTCTAGATGGCCATGGAGGCCTCCCTCATCGACGTGCCGCTGATGCGACTCGCTGACACTCTCGCCTTGTCCAAGACCGAGTACAAGCGGGAGGAGGCTAAACGCCAAAGGGCGCTCGTCCATGCAGCCAATCGGCGAGCTCGACGTCACGGCAATGTCGTCGTACTAGATGACACCAACTCCGACAAGGGCCCGAGCAGCAGGTCTCCATGAGTTGGCAAGGCGGGGAAGGGAAGTAGCCGCTAGCCGCCTAGCAACGACGACGACGATGGAAACGGTGATGACGACTATGATGCGCAGTTCTACTAGAGCATCGACATGTACTAGGCCTCTACCGGTACCGGGGAGTTATGTTTAGGTATCATGGCATTCATGATTAATCAATCATGAGGTTTCAATTACCAATTTTCAATACAATTGATCTTACTACCATGTGCAAGAACTTTTCTTGTCTGTGAGGCCACTTCTCTAGCTCCAAAATGTTCTATGGCACCGGAACATACGACTGTTGTTAATGTTGACGCAACATTGTTCTCGGTTTCTTCATGGATGGGGTCAGTGTCGTGATTAGACACCACAATGGTGAATTTCTGGCTGCTCATAGTTAGTTACTTGATGAAATCATGGAGCCTGAATTGTTGGCGGAAGAAGGCACAACCCCCGTTGCTTGTGGTCAACTTTGAGGATAGTTTCAATCAAAAGATATGCACCAGAAATAAAACAATGAGCACATGCACATGTGATACATGGATTTACGTGGAAAAACCTCCTCAAGGTGAGGAAGAAAAAACCACGGCTATGGACCAACCGGTCCATGCGAGCTTCACTATGAGCAACCTGAGTACAGTCTTCTCTAGAACATCTAGAAACGTACGACACACGCAGCACATTGCTGATAAAATGTATCTACTTTTCCAAGTACTTTGCTCGATGATTTGATCCGGAATCTTCCGATACTTGGATAAAACTGCTGAATCTAACGCTGTTTTTTAGAAAATATCTTCTTTCTATCAGTTTTCATAGGAAATAAAATAGAGGAAAAATACGCGTCAGTTTTTCACCAAATATTGAAGCCTAGGACCTTGGAATCAAGCGAACAGATCCACGAGGCCCAAAAGAGACCTGGTGGCGCACCCAGTAAGGGTGGGCACGCCACCCAGGCCGTTTTGGCCATGGAACATTGCCTCGACCCCTCCTTTAGCATACACCCATATATTCCTGAAAAACCTAGATATCCAGAAGCACAAAGAATTTGGCGAAAAAGAGCGCCGCTAGAGCCACGATCTTTGTTTCGGGGGCTAGATTGGTCCTTATCTCCACCCTAGAGAGTAGGATATTGGGGTCTTCTCCACCATTATAATCAACATCATCACCAATGACCATGAGTTCATCCCCCATCATCATGTGTGAGTAATTCCCCATGGGCATGTGAGGTGGATGGGGATTGGATGAGATCCATCATGTAATAATCCATATGTATCGAGATTTGAGGTGTTTGTCTTGTAGAAATTCTTGTATGAGTGTTGGTACACTTTTTCTATGTTTAACGCTTGTTGCTAGGGCCCGAGTGACATGATTTCAGTACTGAACTTTTATGGCCCCATCATATATTTAAGTTTGGTATGTATTTGCAAAGTGTATTAGCTATTATTATGTTGAACCTGTGAACCCTAAAGTGACAATTAGGTAAAACAATGGGAATATATGATAGTTTGAGGATCTTGTGTGTTCATGAAGTGTTAATGCTTTGTTCCAGTCTATTTGAAAAGGTAGATCTTGTCGGCGCCCTGGCATCTGAGGTGCCACATCCCCATGTTGGACGAGCCCTACAACCTAGGAGTCTTCGCCTTATAGAGGTAGGGCGCCTCTCGAAGGGACCAAACCTGGCAGGCATCGTGAGGTACCCTCTATAGAGGGACCAATACGGCGTCAGGTAAAATCTTCGAGCCTCGCATACCCCAGGGTGTGTCTGGGGTAGAATAGTAACTACACTAGATGGAGTACGGATGACACCCCCGACAGCGAGCGTAGGGATTTCGTGGCATCAACTGCCTCGGTAAAGAAGACCCGGTCCTCTCTCCTTTCACAGGGAAGGAACAAGTGATCGGGTGGCAGGAGGATCCCCCAGTTGCCGTTTTGGTGAAAGGAGGGAAAAAGTAGAGAGCGCCGGATGAAGATAAAGGACGTCAACAAAGGAAGATTTACAGGAGGGCTGAGTGGAGCGCAGTGTGCTGGACCAAGTCCATGTAAAGTAGTCTTCTAGACCAAGATCACGGTGGGCGGCACTACGGACACCTCTCCCATACAAAGGCTGGGGGGAAGGGCTCGACGCCGCCCTATATTAGGAGTCCTTCTCCTACCTTGCAAGGGGAATCGAGAGATAAAAAACCCTAGACTTTCATCCTACATGCTAACCTCACGAGGCAAGCGAGCAATACAACAAAGCATGAGTAGGGGTTTTACCTCCTCACGAGGGGCTCGAACCTGGTTAAAAACCCCCGATGTCAACTCTTTGTCGTGCATCTGTTCTGCCACTGTAGCCGTCACTGAACTCCTTCAGAAACGCGTGTTCAGCCCCCTCGTGAACCAAGGGATCATTGGATCCTAGTTCCTTTGCAGGACAAATCTCTGACATTTGTCGCGCTAGGTAGGAGGCTGAGGCATGCTTTCAAGATCTTCGATGACCTCGACAACATGTAGGCCGGCAACACGACGCGTGCCGTGCGGGCTCTCCGTCGTGCGGCGAGCAAAGCCTAGACGGAGACGGCCCTGCAGCACACCGACTCCGAGCAAGTCCCGTGGACGGAAGACGAAGGGGGCTCCTCCTACCGCCCGTCGCGGGAGTCGGATCCCTCCTCGCATGGTGTCACATCGCTCTCCTGCACCATGTCTTCTCACAACCACCCTGAGCAGCTCACCTCGGAGGCTGCCAAGTGCATGGTGTGCGAGGTCCTAGACCACCCGCCGGTTGAGTAGGGCTAGGAGAAGTGGCACGACCGGATCGTCGAGCTCTTCGACGCTTCCACCCTTTCCCCGGAGGGCCTGGGGGCTCGGGCTCACTCCCGCCTCGCTGGCATTGGGGTGTGGCCAAGCCGGGTGACGCCTCTCCACTACCTGTGAATAGCTGCTAGATCATCTCGCCTCCCGGCGCCGCGGCATAACCGCGCGAGCGCGAGGACTGCCTCACCGAGGAAATTGCTGCCGCGGGGTAGAAGAACCATGTGGCCCTCGATAGCGGCAGGGCGGTCTAGGCCAATGGTTTCCTCGCCTTCACCAAGAACCTCCGCCATGTGGTCTGGCCTCACAAGTTCTTCCCAGAGACGCCGACGCGCTACGACGACACAAAGAAACCGTGCGAATTCCTCCATCTTTACAACATGGGCGTCGAAGCGGTGGGAGGAGATGACTGTATCATGGTGAACCGGTTCCCCTGTGTCTGAAGGAGGTAGCCAGTACCTAGTTGATGAACCTCCCCGAGGAGTCAATCGACTCATGGGCGGAGCTCAGCTCCCTCTTCATCTTCAACTTCAAGGGGACCTACAAGTGCTTGCTCACCTACTACGACCTCCACCAGATATGTTAGTAGCCTAGGGAGACCCACTTCAAGTTCCTACAGAGGTTTAGTCGAGTCCGCAACAAGATCCCCCAAAATCTCAGACTCCAACATCAGCACTACTTTCTCTGAGGGTGTGAAGGATGTCAAGATGAGGGAAAAGATCGGGATTCGGGGCGAGAGCATCACCACAGCCGTCGAGCTCTTCATCATGGCCAAGAAGTGCGCTAAGACCGAGGCGGGGTGGATGTTCAGCCTCGTAGAGGCGGAAACCACTCCCAAGGCCTCAGGTTCATCCAAGGGTAAAGACAAGGAGCCCAAGCGCAAGACCGCCATCGTCCTAGAAGCAGAGCCGAAGTGGAAGAGCCCTTGCGAGGGGGCTAGCAAGCGGGAGCGGGATGACAACTCGTACTCCCACTTCCACAAGAAGCTAGGCCACCCCACCGACGACTGCTACGAGCTCAGGAAACTCCTTGACCCGTGCAACATCCATAGAAAAGGAAGGTCGAGAGGCGAGCGAGGAGGCCAAGGCAGGGGAAACCAAGGAGGCAACCACTGGAATAACAACTCCGGCGGGCATGATGCCCCTCCGGCGAGCCACCAAGTCAAAGCCATGCAACAGCATCCGCACCCACAGGAGCAAGGACGCACCAAGGATCCCGGGGGATACCAAGTGCCGCAAGGTGCTTTAGCCTGCATCCTTAGTGGCTCCCAAGCACAGACGTCCAACCGGCACTTCAATCTACTCACTCACGAGGTCAGAGCTGCCAGACCGGGAATCCCTTCACTGAATCTCAAGTGGTCCCAGGGTTCCATCACCTTCGATGCTAGAGACCACCCCATCTCCACCAGGCCCGTGGGCACACTTCCCCTGATCTGCACCCCTACCATACACAACGTCACGGTTGCAAAGACCCTCATCGACGAAGGCGCGAGCTTGAATGTTATATCCACCAAGACTTTTGCCCAGCTGCAAGTGCCTTATGATAGGCTGAAGTCAACCATGCTGTTGTTCAGGGTGACAAGCGGATCCACCATACCCATTAGACAGGTGCGCCTCCCCGTCACATTCGGAACACGCGACAACTATCGCACCGAGGTCGTCGACTTCGATGTGGCGCACATCAACCTCCTGTACAATGTCATCCTCGGATACCCTGCGCTAGCCAAGTTCATGGCCGCCACTCACCATGCCTACAACATGATCAAGATGCCTAGCGACAGTGGCGGAGTCATCACGGTCCGTTGCGATGAGGTGGAAGCCTTACGCTCCCTAGAGCATGCTTACAAGACCGCTGCCACCACCTATCTAGAGGATGTGGATGCCCTGGACTACGTCATAAGCTCCACTATGAAAAAGCAGATGATTGATACGTTGCAAATGTATCTATAAGTTTTGATGTTCCATGCTTGTTTTATATCTACTTTCTTATGTTTTGTCCACACTTTGGAGTACTTTTACACATTTTCTGGAACTAACCTATTAACAAGATGCCATAGTGCTAGTTGCCTATTTTCTTCTGTTTTTGGTTCCAGAAAAGCCAGAAAATGAATATTCTCAGAATTGGACCAGACAAAAGCCAAAGTCGATATTTCACCGGAAGACTCACGGAGCCAGAAGACAAGACGGAGATGGGCTAGGGGCTGGCCACACCATGTGGTGGCGTGGGTACCCAGAGCCAACCGCTAGGTGGTGTGGGCCCCAGGTCCACCCTCTGACATCGCCCCTTCGCCCATAAGAAGCCTCCCGATGAGAAAACCCTAAATGATCCAGCCTCCATCCACGAAAAGTTCCATAGGGCCGCCACTATCGAATAGGAGATTCGAGGGATAGAAGTCTCTATTCCGGCACCCTTCCGGGACGGGGAAGTGCCCCCGAAGCCATCTCCATAAATCTCCACCACCATCTCCATCGCCGTTGCTGATTCCATGATGATGAGGGAGTAGATCTTCCTCGAAGCTAAGGGTTCTACCGGTAGCTATGTGTTCATCTCTCTTTATGCATGATCATATTGTGATCATGAGCTTTGTAATCAAGTAGATCTACCTTGCTACTCAAGTGCTTTAATAGATGTCTGGCTCTCCCTATGTGTGTGAAAGTGATAGCATGCACACCATGGTGGCCCTTAGGCGAGAGTTACAAATACTTGTTATGAGTTATAGTTGGAGTTGGATGTTTCTATGAAATTGTGGTGTTTGTTGGAACCATGTAGCACTCAAGGTGACAGTGTGGGGTTATCTAGATGGGGAAATCGAACTTTGAGGAGTGTTGTTATAGCCCTACCATGGATTAGGGTGCCCAACCGGAGACTAGTTCAGAGTAGTATCATAAAGAGAAGATATTTATATGAGAGTGTTCACTAGTGAAACCTAGGCCTTGTTTCTAAGCACTGAAACACCGTTTGCAACTAGATCTGTTACATGTTTGCTTGCTTCCATCTTTGTTTCAGATTGCCTTTAGTCTCTTCCTACCCGTCAAGCTCTTTTCTGGCACCATTACCACTTGTATTTCACTATCTCTTCGCCGAACTAGTGCACCTATATACCTAACAAGTGTATTGGGTGTGTTGGGGACACAAGAGACTTCTTGTATCTTGATTGCAGGGTTGCTTGAGAGGGATACCTTTGACCACTTCCTCCCTGAGTTCGATAAACCTTGGGTGATCCACTTAAGGGAAACTTGCTACTGTTCTACAAACCTCTACACTTGGAGGCCCAACAACTATCTAGAAGAATAGAAGTGCGTAGACATCAATGATGGCCCAGGAGAACACCATGGCAAAGAGGGTAGCAATCGCGATGTTCCCGCCTCGCGAGGGGCTAGACGTGATCGGTGCCCACGATCTCAAGAGAGGATCGGGAGCTTCCCCTCCCATCCTCGCGAGGGATGAGGTACCTCCGGAGGACGGCAGTGGCACAAAGACTCTGGACTTCCCCATGGACTGTACCTAGCGCGCGTACAGTGACTGCTGCCCCCGTGGCGGCAGCTAAGCGGCCAGATGAGCCGGCGGGCCGGGCTACTGGAAGGTGGACATACGTCTCAGAATGACTTTTTGAAGGTGAACCCTGAAAAACCCTCACCCCTTGCGGTTTTCCTCTCATTAGACCCTGTGCGAGCCAAAGTGGCATTTGTAATAAGCCTATACTACTGGCACTTCCTTGGACCTTGTGCTGCGTGATACGTTGCTAACGTATCCATAATTTTTGATGTTCGATTCTTGGTTTTTATTTACTTTCTTATGTTTTGATCCAACTTTGGAGTACTTTTTATACACTTTCTTGGAATAACGTATTAATAAGATGCCACAGTGCCAGCTGCCAGTTTTATGCTGTTTTTGGTTACAGGAAAGTTAGAAAATGAATATTCTTGGAATTGGACAGGATAAAAGCCAAATTCAGTTTTTCACCGAGGGGGACCTGGAGCCAGAATACAAGACGGAGAGGGGCCAGGGGGCTGCCACACCACCTGGCCGCGCGGCCAGGCCTGGCCCGTGCTAGGGGGTGGTGTGGCCACCTAGGGGACCCCCTCGGCCTCTCCTTCCGACTATAAGATGCCTCCGATATAGAAACCCTAAGGACCCGATCAAAATTCCAAGAAAGTGTCGGTAGCCACCATGGTCTACATCCCTAGATCGGGAGGGATCTAAAGCTCTTCCCGACATCCTGCAAGAGGGGAGAATTCACCCTGGAGGCCTTCTTCATCACCATGCAAGCCTCCGGTGCGATGCGTGAGTAGTTTATCCTTGGACTACGGGTGCATGTAGTAGCTAGATGGCTGGTTCTTCTCCTTTGTGCTATCATGTTTAGATCTTGTGAGTTTCGTTCATGATCAAGATCATCTATTTGTAATCCTACATGTTGTATTTGCGGGGATCCGATGGATATTGAGATGCTATTTCAGATGGATTATTGATTCTATCATGTCTTTGTTATTTGTGATCTTGCATGCTTTCCGTTGTTAGTAGCTATCTTGGCCAAGTAGATGCTAGCAACTCCAAGAGTTAGTATTTATGCTCGATAGTGGGTTCATGCCTATAGTAATCTGGGGAAGTGACAAAAATCTCTAAGGTACTAGATGTGCTGTTGCTACTAGGGAGAAAACATCAATCCTTTGTTCATAGAACAATCGTATTGTTTACTTTACATGCAATGCGTAATGCAATTATCTATTGCTTGCAACTTAATACTGGAGGGGGTTTGAATGATAACCTGAAGGTGGATTATTATTCATAGATCCAGTTGGATTACAGTCTATGTGTAATGTTGTAATGCCCAATCAAATCTCAAAGGAGTCTAGATGATTAGTATATGCATGTATGCTTTCTCGATGTTTGTCAATTGCCCCGCTGTAATTTGTTCACCCAACATGTTATCTATCTGAAGGAGAACCACCACTAGTGAACTATGGACCCCGGTCCTTTCTTTTACAATCAATCCACAACTGTTTACTGTTTTCTGTTTACTTTCTGTAAGCTTTTACTTTCTTCCACACAATACGTTTAATCCTTTGTTTTTAGCAAAACCGGTGAGATTGACAACCTCACTGTAAGTTGCGACAAAGTTTTGTGGTTGTGTTGTGCGGGATTCTAAGTTGGCAACAACACCTTGGAGGTGTTTCCTTGCTCCTACTACTTTGATAACCTTGGTTTCACAACTGAGGGAAACTTACTGCTGTGCTCATCATACCTTCCTCTTGGGGTTCCCCAACAAGCTCGTTATTACATGAGTCAGCAAGTATGTTTCTGGTGCCGTTGCCGGGGAGTCAAGGACATATTCACAAGGGGAGTCCCTCATAACCAATCTCTTTACTTTGTTTTTTTTGCTTAGTTTATTTTCTTGCTTTGTTTGCTTGTTTCTTTATCAAAAACACAAAAAAATTAGTTTCACTAGCTTTGCTTTCTTTATCAAAAACACACAAAAATAGTTCCTATTTTAAGTTGCTATTATGTCTAGCATTGTTCCAATCACTATGTCACCTGAGGAAATGACTTTCACTTTTAAACAAGGAATTGAAGAGTTTCAAAGAAGCTTGGTCTACAATCTCTGATTTACATGAAAAAACTGAACCTAAAATGACTCAAAGCTTGTTCCTTAGCAGTTTTTACCTTGGAATTTCTCTTTGCTATAGATATGCTTTGGATGCTGTTGTGAGAGAGAACCTAAAATGACTCAAAGAATAACCTCTAATGAGAGAGAAGTAATGCTTGGGAAAGTTGCTGTCCCGAAACAGATTTTTGTTCTTCACCGTAAAAATTCGTGTAAAATCTCTGTACGTTCGTTTGAGGCGTGAATTTTTGTGCTTCTGTCCTAGGTTGTTATCTAACTTTCGTTATTTCAACACTTTTTTATTTGAACAATAGAAGGTCTTTGAAAAAATTCATTTTTACCTGCTGGTCTGTTTTGACAGATTTCTGCAATTATTTGCATTTGCTTCTTGTTGGTTCCTTTTTGAGTTCTTTTGGGGAATTGAGTTTTGAGGGAAGTGCTATAGTAGATTATGTTTTAATGGAAGTTCTATTGGTGTTGAAACTGAACCCAAAGACTTATTATCTTGAGTGCACTAATGTTGCTAATAAAGGTTGTGTGAAGTTTTGTATGAAGGAAAAATTTCAGGTGTATGGAGAGAATGAGTAATGAGATGAAGAACGGACTAAATCTCATGTTTGGGGATGCCACCCAGTGTCACCCCAAGAAATATCCAAGAAGTACATGCGTCAAAGCTTGGGGATGCCCAAGGCATCCCCTTCTTCATCAATAAAAATCCCAGGTTTCTTCCAAACACTTCATTTTTATTGTGTCATGCACAGTTGTGTTGTTCTTGGAGCGTCTTCATTTTCGTTTTCGTTTTGTTTTTCGTTTGCTTGGTTTTCTTAGTTTGCTTGAATAAATTGGTTGGACTCCCTCTTTGTTTTCAAATAGTTTGGTTTGGATTGGAAAAGAGTAGGAAAGTTCAAGCTTAAGTGGTAAAGAGAGCTTGTTTTTTGTCTGTGGCCTATGCTTTGTCATGCCATGCTTGATTGTTTTGGATTTATGCTTAGTGATCTTTTCTGTAGCATGAAATGTTATAAACTATTGAGATTGCTTAATGTGCCTTGGAAGAATCATGCATTGTTTTAGCATATTAAAGCATAGTATTGTGGTATTCTCCTTTGATGCTTTATTTGGGTTGACTTGGCGCATGCTCACACCATGTTATGACTATCCCAAGTTACCACAGCCTTTATGATCCTTTAGGTTTTGACTTGTAATATCACTTTTTTCTTTAATCAATGATGTTTTGTCGCTCTACATGATTATGGCCATTATTTCTCTCTTAGTTGGTCGCTCCCAGTCTTTTGCTAGCCTCCATAACCAAGTATGAGTTCCACTCATGCATCCAACTCCTAAAACCAAGTTATTCCAAAGATTCCACCATACCTACCTATTAGTATTTTCTATTCCAAGTATATTCATGTTTTTATCTACCTTCCGAATTAAATTTGTTATGTGAAAATTAGTGATTAAAGCTCTCACAAACTTGATGGCACATTTTACTTTCTTGCATTTAATAAACTTGAACCATTGTGTCCATATTTGTTGCGTATATGCTGGCGCTTTATAAGTTAAAATTAGCAGAACCATGTATCATGAGGAACGCTTTCAACATTGCACTTGTACATCATACCCCGTTGATATCATGTTCTTTTGCTTATGGATCCCGGCGGTGTGAAATAAAATTGGAACTTGCACGATCATGGAGTTTATATGTGTGTTAGAGAAACGCTTGGGTCGCTAGCCTAAGCCATGCCTAATCATGGTGGAAACTTGCAGCATAACCATAATGAGCATTCTATGAAGCATCATCAATAAAAACCTATGCAAATAGCAAATAAAAAGATCACTGAGATGCTCATTGTCTGCTTGCCTTGTCATTTTGAACATGGGATAACTCCTGTCTCATGTGCAAGGGGTACCCCATTGGCGGTTCTCTATGATACATATGTACTTAAAATGACAAGATCTTACTTGTGACTAAAGTTGAGTAGCATAAGGTTCTGTCTTCGTAAGTAAGGGGCATGAGATTTCGGCTTATAATTTGTCAAGCATATCCTCTTAGTTGTGTCACTTTAACCTTAATATCTTAAAGATGCTTACGATAGGGGCAATGAGAGCTGAAAGCTAACAAGTACCATAATTTTTGGAAGCTATTTATGAAACTTGAATCTCTACTTCCTTCTATAAAGGCCTTTTTTTACTTTTATGTTGAGTCTCCACCTTCTACCTTTATGCACCTATGTTGAGAGCATAGTGGCCATTCTTAGTTCTATGTGCATTGTCCCAGGTCTTGTTGATTGATGCATAACTTGATATTTCTTGTTCTTAAACTGGTTGTATCTAGTCACTCTTATGAACTTTGAAGGTGTCATATGCATTTATGTTTGCTACTCTATGACGGCCAAGCTGAATGCCACTATGCTATGTTTTCTTTATGTGAAACAAACAAACGTCTTGCAAATAATTGTTATTCATGAATCTTTTGTTTGTGCCTTTTCATGTTGCAACATAGTTGCTATGTCTTATTGTTAGAACTTTATATTTCATGCTATGTTGAAGTACTATGATCCTAGCTATCAATGTTTTACAAATACTTTGATCAAGTTTATGATGGTGCATGTCACCTAAAAAATTATTCTTTCTTTTTATCACTTACTGATACATTGCAAATGTATCTATAATTTTTGATGTTCCATGCTTTGTTTTATCCACTTTCTTTTGTTTTGTCCACACTTTGGAGTACTTTTCATATGATTTCTTGGACTAACCTATTAACAAGAGCCATAGTGCTAGCTGCCTGTTTTCTGCTGTTTTTGGTTCCAGGAAAGTCAGAAAATGAATATTCTCGGAATTGGACGGGACAAAAGCCAAAGTGCCTATTTTTCCGGAAGTCAACAGATGCTAGAATATGAGACGGAGAGGGGCCAGGGGGCCACCACACCACCTGGCCGAGCGGCCCAGCCTGGCCCACGCCAGGGGGTGGTCTGGCCGCCTCCGGCACCCCCTCGGCCTCCCCTTCCGCCTATAAGATGCCCTCGGGACAAAAACCCTAAGTCCCCGATAAAAAATCCGCGAAAGAGTCTATAGCCGCCTTCATCTCCATCCCTAGATCGGGAGGGATCTGAAGCTCTTCCTGGCACCCTGCCGGAGAGGGGAATTCACCCTGGAGGCCTTCTTCATCACCATCCAAGCCTCCGGTGTGATGCGTGAGTAGTTCATCCTTGGACTACGGATCCATGTAGTACCTAGATGGCTGGTTCTCCTCCTTTGTGCTTTCATGTCTAGATCTTGTGAGCTCTGTTCATGATCAAGATCATTTATTTGTAATTCTGCATGTTGTGTTTGCGGGGATCCGATGGATATTGAGATGCTATTTCAGATTGATTATTGATTCTATCATGTCTTTGTTATTTGTGATCTTGCATGCTTTCCGTTGTTAGTGGCTATCTTGGCCAAGTAGATGCTAGCAACTCCAAGAGTTAGTATTTATGCTCGATAGTGGGTTCATGCCTCTGGTAATCTGGGAAGTGACAGAAATCTCTAAGGTACTAGATGTGCTGTTGCTACTAGGGAGAAAACAATAATCCTTTGTTCATAGAACAATCATATTGTTTACTTTACACGTAGTTCGTAAAGCAATAATATGTTGCTTGCAACTTAATACTGGAGGGGGTTCCGATGATAACCTGAAGGTGGATTATTAGTCATAGATGCAGTTGGATGGCAGTCTATGTATAATGTTGTAATGCCCAATCAAGTTCCAAAGGAGTCAAGATGATTAGTATATGCATGTATTTCTTTCTTGATGTTTGTCAATTGCCCCGCTGTAATTTGTTCACCCAGCATGTTATCTTTCTTAAGGAGAGCCACCTCTAGTGAACTATGGATCCCGGTCCTTGTATTTTACATTCAATCTACAAACTGTTTACTACTTTGTGTTTACTTTCTGCAAACTATTACTTCTGTCCATTCAATACGTTTAATCCTTTATTTTCCGCAAAACACGGTGAGATTGACAACCTCATCGCAAGTTGGGGACAAAGTTCTGTGGTTGTGTTGTGCAGGTCTCCACGTTGCTACTAGCACCGGTAGTGCGCCCTGCCAAGGCTTAGCTAGTAACACCTTTGGGGTGTTTCCTTGCTCCTACTGGTTCGAGTAAACCTTGGTTTCATACCTTCCTCTTGGGGTTCCCAACGAGCTCTACATCAACACCGCACCAGCATATTTCTGGAGCCGACACTGAGCCATCAAGCATTTTTCTGGCGCCGTTGCCGGGGAGTCAAGGTCATCTTCACAAGGGGAGTCTCTCATAACAATCTCTTTACTTTGTTATTTTTGTTTTGCTTAGTTTGTTTTTGCTTTGTTTGCTTGTTTCTTTATTCAAAAACATAAAAAAATAGTTTCACTAGTTTTGCTTTCTTATTTGAAAACACAAAAAAATTAGTTCCTATCTTGAGTTGCCACTATGTCTAGTCTTGATCCAATCACTATGTCACCCAAGGAAATGATTTTTACTTTTAAACAAGGAATTGAGGAGAGTTTTAAAGAAGCTTGGTCTATAATCTCTGATGTACATGAAAAAACTGAGCCTAAAATGACTCAAAGTTTGTTCCTTAGTAGTTTTTACCTTGGAATTGCTCTTTTCTATAGATATGCTTTAGATGCTGTTGTGGGAGGTGATTTCCTCCAATGTAATGAGGATGATGCTATTAATGCTATAAAGAAATGGATCCTCACTCACAACTTGCCTAGCAAAATGTATATTTCTTTCACAAGAATATTTGCTAGACTGAACACTCTTGAGACTGGCACTACTAGCTTAAAAGATTGCTATAATACGCTTAGGGAGAATCACAATTATGTTCCAATAAATTCTGAACCATCAAAGTTGCTCCCTACAGTAAAGATTGAGATAAACATCTGAAACTTTTCAAGCCTGCTGTGATATCATGTCTGAATTTTGTCTTATGCCCAAGGATATTTATGAATCTCTGAATACTTGGAGGCTTACTGAAGGAGGAAAAGAAATATCTATTGCTAATAATGCTACCATATTACCTCTTGGAATAGCTAAAGGAGTGTTTACAAAGATCCTTGGGAAAATGATTTCTACTGATTATCTTGTTATTGAATGTGCAGGAAAAGGACAAATTACACTTGGAAGATCCCTATTAGAACTTCTTGGAGCAATAATAGATGTGGGAAAGGGGACCGTGCACCTTTCTTATCCACCAAAAAATCATATTTTCCCCAAGTTTAAGAATAAAAGTAAGAGAGGTAAGGGTAAGAAATTTGGTTTTAATGCTTCTTCGAACACTTGATTCATTTTCTTACTTCTTATGCCTAACTTAAAGGCATTAAAGAAAAGTACTTATTGGGAGATAACCCAAAAGTTTTATATAAGTATTGGAAGTTATTACTTCAGTAATGACCGGTTCTTATCCTTTTTATTTGCTTTTTGTGCCAAGAGTAACCTCTAATGAGAGAGAAGTAATGATTGGAAAAGTTGTTGTCCCGAAACTGATTTCTGTGCTTCACCGTAAAAATTCGTGTAAAATCTCTGAACGTCTTGTTGAGGCGTGAATTTTTGTGCTTCTACCCCAGTTTGTTATCTAACTTTCTTTAGTTCAACACTTTTTGATTTGGGCAACAGAAGGTCTTCGAAAAAATTCGTCTTTACCTGCTGGTCTGTTTTGACAGATTTCTGCCATTTTCTCCATTTGCTTCTTGTTGGTTCCTTTTTGAGTTCTTTTGGGGAATTGCGATTTTTGAGGGAAGTACTACAGTACATAGTGTTCTAATGCAAGTTTATTGGTGTTGGAACCGAACCTTAAGACCTTTTATCTTGAGTGCACTAATGTTGCTAATAAAGATTGTGTGAAGTTTTGTATGAAGGAAAAATTTCAGGTGTATGGAAGGAATGAGTAATGAGATGAAGGATGGACTAAAGCTCAAGCTTGGGGATGCCACGCGTGTCACCCCAAGAAATATCCAAGAAGTACAAGTGTCAAAGCTTGGGGATGCCCAAGACATCCCCTTCTTCATCAATAAAAATCCCAGGTTTTTTCCAAACGCTTCATTTTTATTGTTTCATGCACAGTTGTGTTGTTCTTGGAGCGTCTTCTTCTTTGTTTTAGTTTTGGTTTTAGTTTGCTTTTGTTTGCTTATTTTTCTGAATAAATTGGTTGGACCCCCTCTTTCATACATTGGTTTGCATATAGTTTGGTTTGGTCTGGAAAAGAGTAGGAAAGTTCATGCTTATGTGGTAAAAAGAGCTCGTTTTTACTGTGGCCTATGCTCTGTCATACCATGCTTGATATTGTTTTAGCTTTATGCTTAGTATTTTTTGCTGTAGCATGACTTGTTATAAACAATTGAGATTGCTTAATGTGCCTTGGATGAATCATGCGTTGTTTTAGCATATTAAAGCATAGTATAGTGGTATTCTCCTTTGATGCTTTATTTGGGTTGACTTGGCGCATGCTCACACCATGTTATGACTATCCAAAGTCACCATAGCCTTTATGATTCTTTAGTTTTCAACTTGTAGTATCACTTTATGCTTTGATCAATGATGTTTTGTCGCTCTGCATGATTATGGTCATTATTTCTCTCTTAGTTTGTCGCTCCCAGTCTTTTGCTAGCCTCCACAACCAAATATGAGTTCCACTCGTGCATCCAACTCCTTAAACCAAGTTATTCCAAAGAGTCCACCATACCTACCTACTAGATTATGCTATTCCAAGTATATTCATGCTTGTTTTACCTTCCAAATTAAACTTGTTATGGGAAAACTAGTGATTAAAGCTCTCACGAACTTGATGGCACACTTTACTTTTCTTGCCCTTAATAAACTTGAACCATTGTGTCGTCTATGTTGTATATTCTTGCACTTATTTGTTGGGAATTAGCAGAACCATGCTTTCATGGGGAACACTTTCAACATTGCACTTGGTACTTGTACCTAGTTGATATCATGCTCTTTTGTATATGGATGTCGTCGGTGTGAAATGAAAGGGGAGCTTGTAAGTCCATGGAGTTATGTATATGTGTTAGAGAAACGCCTGGGCCGCTAGTCTAATCCATGCTGACATGGTGGAAACCTACAGCGTAACCATAATGAGCTGTGTATGAAGCATTCTTCTTATAAAAAAAGAGTCCTATATTGAGAAAAAAGAGAAAAGAGTAAAAAAGATTATGAAAAGAGGAAAGAGATAAAAAAGCACCATATTCCCATGGTAAATAAGAAGATTGCTGAGATGCTCATTGTCTGCTTGCCTTGTCATTTTGATATGGGGATTCTTCCGTATCATCGGGCAAGGGGTAACCCATTGGCGGTTCTCTATGATACACATATACTTACAATGACAAGAACTTACCGGTGACTAAACTTGAGTAGCATGAGGAGCGGCCCTCGTATACAAGAGACATGAGATTTCTAACTTATACTTCATCAAGCATTTACACCATAGTGTTCACTTTAACCTTAATCACTTCAAGATGCTTATGATAGGGGCAATGAGAGCTGAAAGCTATAAGTACCATAATTTTTGGAAGCTCTTTATGAGACTTGAATCCCTACTTCCTTCTAAAAAGGCCTTTCTTCCACCATTATATTGAGTCTCCACCTTCTACCTTTATGCACCTACTTTGAGAGCATAGTGGCCATTCTTAGTTCTATGTGCATTGCCCCAAGACTAGTTGATTGATGCATAACTTGATATTTCTTGTTTTAAACTATTTGTATCTAGTCCCTCTTATGAACTTTGAAGGTGTCCTATGCATTTATATTTGCTACTCTATTGAGGGACAAGCTGAATACTATTATGCTATGTTTTCTTTATGTGAAACAAACAAACATCTTGCAAAGCATTGTTATTCATGAATCTTTTGTTTGTGCCTTTTCATGTTGCATCATAGTTTCTTTGTCTTATTGCTAGAACTTTGTATTTCATGTTATGATTGAAGTACTATGATCCCAGATTTGAATGTTTTACAAATACTTGATCAAGTCTTTGATGGTGCATGTCACCTCAAAAATTATTCTTTCTTTTTTATCACTTACCTACTCGAGGACGAGCATGAGTTAAGCTTGGGGATGTTGATACATTGCAGATGTATGTAATTTTTGATGTTCCATGCTTGATTTTATCCACTTTCTTGTGTTTTCTCCACACTTTGGAGTACTTTTCATATGATTTCTTGGACTAACCTATTAACAAGAGCCACAGTGCCAACTGCCTGTTTTCTACTGTTTTTGGTTCTAGGAAAGTCAGAAAATGAATATTCTCGGAAGTCATCAGATGCCAGAATACGAGACAGAGAGGGGCCAGGGGCGACCACACCACCTGGCCATGCGGCCCAGCCTGGCCCATGCCAGGGGGTGGTCTGGCCGCCTCCGGCACCCCCTTGGCCTCCCCTTCCGCCTATAAGATGCCCTCGGGACGAAAACCCTAAGTCCCCAATAAAAAATCCACGAAAGAGTTTGTAGCCACCGTCATCTCCATCCCTAGATCGGGAGGGATCTGTAGCTCTTCCCGGCACCCTGTCGGAGAGGGGAATTCACCCTGGAGGCCTTCTTCATCACCATGCAAGCCTCCGGTGTGATGCGTGAGTAATTCATCCTTGGAGTACGGATCCATGTAGTAGCTAGATGGCTTTTTCTCCTCCTTTGTGCTTTCATGTCTAGATCTTGTGAGTTCCGTTTATGATCAAGGTCATCTATTTGTAGTTCTGCATGTTGTGTTTGTGGGGATCCGATGGATATTGAGATGCTATTTCAGATTGATTATTGATGCTATCATGTCTTTGTTATTTGTGATCTTGGATGCTTTCTATTGTTAGTAGCTATCTTGGCCAAGTAGATGCTAGCAACTCCAAGAGTTAGTATTTATGCTCGATAGTGGGTTCATGCCTCTGGTAATCTGGGGAAGTGACAAAAATCTCTAAGGTACTAGATGTGCTATTGCTACTAGGGAGAAAACAACAATCCTTTGTTCATAGAACAATCGTATTGTTTACTTTACACGCAGTTCGTAAAGTAATAATCTGTTGCTTGCAACTTAATTCTGGAGGGGATTCGGATGATAACATGAAGGTGGATTATTAGTCACAGAAGCAGTTGGATTGCGGTCTATGTATAATGTTGTAATGCCCAATCAAGTTCCAAAGGAGTCAAGATGATTAGTATATGCATGTATTGCTTTCTCGATGTTTGTCAATTGCCCCGCTGTAATTTGTTCACCCAGCATGTTATCTATCTTAAGGAGAGCCACATCTACTAAACAATGGATCCTGGTCCTTGTCTTTTACATTCAATCTACAAACTTTTTACTACTTTGTGTTTACTTTCTTCAAACTATTACTTCTTTCCATTCGATATGTTTAATCCTTTGTTTTCCGCAAAACACGGTGAGATTGACAACCTCATCGCAAGTTGGGGACAAAGTTTTGTGGTTGTATTGTGTAGGTCTCCATGTTGCTACTAGCACCGGTAGTGTGCCCTGCCAAGGCTCAGCTAGTAACACCTTTGGGGTGTTTCCTTGCTCCTACTGGTTCGATTAAACCTTGGTTTCATAACTGAGGGAAACTTGCTGCTGTGCTCATCATACTTTCCTCTTGGGGTTCCCAATGAGCTCTACATCAACACCGCACCAGCATTTTCCTCGCACTGACACTGAGCCATCACTTACCTACTCGAGGACGAGCAGAAGTTAAGCTTGGGGATGTTGATACGTTGCTAACGTATCCATTATTTTTGATGTTCCATGCTTGGTTTTTATCTACTTTCCTATGTTTTGTTCCAACTTTGGAGTACTTTTTATAAACTTTCTTGGACTAACCTATTAACAAGATGCCACAGTGCCAGCTGCCTATTTTCTGCTGTTTTTGGTTCCAGGAAAGTCAGAAAATGAATATTCTTGGAATTGGACGGGACAAAAGCCAAAGTCAGTTTTTCACCGAGGGGGACACGGAGCCATAATACGAGACGGAGAGGGCCAGGGGGCGGCCACACCACCTAGCCGCATGGCCAGGCCTGGCCAGCGCCAGGGGTGGTGCGGCCACACAGGTACCCCCTCGGCCTCCCCTTCCGACTATAATATGCCTCCGATACAGAAACCCTAAGGACCCGATCAGAATTCCACAAAAGAGTTGGTAGCCGCCGTCGTCTCCATCCCTAGATCGGGAGGGATCTGAAGCTCTTCCCGGCACCCTACCGGAGGGGAGAATTCACCCTGGAGGCCTTCTTCATCAACTTGCAAGCCTCTGGTGTGATGCGTGAGTAGTTCATCCTTGGACTACGGGTCCATGTAGTAGCTAGATGGTTGGTTCTTCTCCTTTGTGCTATCATGTTTAGATCTTGTGAGCTCCGTTCATGATCAAGATCATCTATTTGTAATTCTACATGTTGTGTTTGCGGGGATCCGATGGATATTGAGATGCTATTTCAGATTGATTAGTGATTCTATCATGTCTTTGTTATTTGTGATCTTGCATGCTTTCTGTTGTTAGTAGCTATCTTGGCCAAGTAGATGCTTGCAACTCCAAGAGTTAGTATTTATGCTCGATAGTGGGTTCATGCCTCTAGTAATCTGGGGAAGTGACAGAAATCTCTAAGGTACTAGATGTGTTGTTGCTACTAGGGAGAAAACAGCAATCCTTTGTTCATAGAACAATCGTATTGTTTACTTTACACGCAATGCTTAATGCAATTATCTATTGCTTGCAACTTAATACTGGAGGGGGTTCAGATGATAACCTGAATGTGGATTATTAGTCATAGATGCAGTTGGATTATGGTCTATGTATAATGTTGTAATGCCCAATCAAATCTCAAAGGAGTCAAGATGATTAGTATATGCATGTATGCTTTCTCGATGTTTGTCAATTGCCCCGCTATAATTTGTTCACCCAACATGTTGTCTATCTTAAGGAGAACCACCACTAGTGAACTATGGACCCCGGTCCTTTCTTTTACAATCAATCTACAATTGTTTACTATTTCCTGTTTACTTTCTGCAAGCTTTTACTTTCTCCCAAACAATACGTTTAATCCTTTGTTTTCAGCAAAACCGGTGAGATTGAAAACCTCACTATAAGTTGGGGGCAAAGTTCTGTGGTTGTGTTGTGCATGATTCCAAGTTGGCAACAACACCTTGTAGGTGTTTCCTTGTTCCTACCTTGTAGGTGTTTCCTTGTTCCTACCTTGGTTTCATAACGGAGGGAAACTTATTGCTTTTCTCATCATACCTTCCTCTTGGGGTTCCCCAACGAGCTCGTTATTACACGAGTCAGCACTACGCGCAGGCTTGGCTATTTGTTTTTTTGTTCGAAAAAGAATTTCTCCAAAAAACCACACCACTAGATTTCCCTCACACACTCCGCATGATCCGGGGCTAGGGACGGTACCCTTCACTAGACCAGCTCCCTATCGGTATCAGGGCCTAAAGTGTCGAGCCCTGAACTCCACGACCCATTCCTCAGCCATGAGTTACCTCGTCACATGGTTCCTGGTGCCTAAGATCCTCGTGCGGTGCATGTACGGGCCTCTGACGGTGGGTGCACTTTCCCTACGTCCCTCTTCTCATAAGTTCTATGGGGAATCTCGTCAGGACCTAAAGTATCGAGCTCTGAACTCCACGGCCCGTCCCTTGGTCGTGAGTTACCTCACCCACGGTTCCTGACCTTGTTTTTATCCGCGCGACGGCTCATGAGGCCCTGTTCCTCCGTAGCCTGAGCTCGTCAGGACCTAAAGTGTTGAGCTCTGAACTCCACGGCTCGTCCCTCGGTTGTGAGTTACCTCACCCACAGTTCCTGGCCTTGTTTTTATCCGTGCGACAGCTCATGAGGCCATGTTCCTCTGTAGCCCGAGCTCGCCAGGACCTAAAGTGTCAGGCTCTAAACTCCATGGCTTGTCCCTTGGCCGTGAGTTAACTCACCCATGGTTCCTGACCTCGTTTTTATCCTCACGACGGCTCATGAGGCCCTGTTCCTCCGCAGCCCGAGCTCGTCAGGACCTAAAGTGTCGAGATTTGAACTCCATGGCTTGTCCCTTGGCCGTGAGTTACCTCACCCATGGTTCGTGACCTCGTTTTTATCTTCGCGGCGGCTCATGAGGCATGTTCCTCCTCAGCCTGAGCTCGTCAGGACCTAAAGTGTCGAGATCTGAACTCCATGGCCCGTCCCTCATCCGTGAGTTACCTCACCCACAGTTCCTGACCTCGTTTTTATCCTCGCAATGGTTCATGAGGCCCTGTTCCTCCGCAGCCCGAACTCGTCAAGACCTAAAGTGTCATGCTCTGAACTCCACGGCCCGTTCCTCGGCCATGAGTTACTTCACCCACGGTTCCTGGGCTCATTTTTATCCTTGCGATGACTCATGAGGCCCTGTTACTCCACAGTTCAAGATCGTCAGGACCTAAAGCGTCGAGCTCTGAACTCCATGACCTGTTCCCCAGCCGTGAGTTACCTTGCCCACGGTTCCTAGCATTTGTGAAAAATCTGTGTGGAACCCACATAACCCTTGGCACAGGGGCTGGTGGGAAGAACACCTAATCCTACGGCTTTCTCCTCAAGAATCCTACGGAGCGACCCCAGAGACGCCCCCTCTAAGATGGTAAACTTTGCAGGGCCTAAAGTTTGAGCTCAAAACTTACAGCCCTAGTCGGTGGTGAGTTACCTCACCTATGATTCCCAGAATCTTCAACACTTCGCATGAGCGCGCCTTAGGCCTCCAGGCACATACATGCACATTCGACGGTCATCCCCATGGGAGGCGCCCGGGAAAGGAACACAAGCCTCACGAGGCCACGCCCCCTCTCAAGAAGGCAGTCTCTAGAAGTTAGCATAGAATCCCTCCTCGAGGGTACACGCTGGGACCTCTCCTTGAGAGAGCCGCCCAAATGCGATGCAATCAACGAGCTACGGCAAGCCGCCTGGGCACCCTGATGCCTAATAACCTTGGCTATCCCATGCGAGGATAGTGGGCTAACCTCTTGACGCATTAGAAGCCTCATAGGCCTAATCAAATGCAATCCACTGCACGGCAGCCTGGCTCGTTGGCTGGAAGGACCCCCGCCAGCTGCGCCCCGTGAAACACCACCCTTAGGAATCACCGCCGCAAGAGCTATGCCCATAACCTCACCTCACGATGGCGCTGTCCTAGGATGCATAATCCCTCGACGGATGCGTTTGATGCCTCTAGAGGACCGTCCCCGCGAAAGGGAGGCACAAGCCCCGTCACTAACCCCGGCAAGAGGGCGTTACATCATGAACATGCGAAAAACTCCGGGAACAACAAGAACAGACAAAGGGAGGTAAAACAGAACAAGGACCTTCACTAGAAGTTCATCCTAAAGTCTTAGTTACAAGGCAAAAGGAGCCAAGAATTGTTTTAGCATCACACCTCTAGGGGCAGAGCTCTGCGCACCCTGGTAGTGCCGTGGTGGCCATGCCTACTGGGTGGATTGGAGGTGAGGAGGATACTCGACGTGGAACAAATGTGTGTCGACCACCGAGATGGAGAAGGCCCCCTTGCCGGCATACTAAAATCATAGCGCGAAGCCGCGCTGGATGCGGTGCTCGAAGAGGAAGCGCCGCCAGCCGCCGGAGATGAACTTCTCATCTCCCGAGAAGGCCATGATATTCACCTCCCACTTCTTGCGCCCCCAGAGTGGCGCACCTGCGCCGTGTCTAGGAGATCATGCACGGTCCCGAGAACGAACCGCTTGGGGAGCTTGATAGCTGTGAGATTCGACACATTTTTGTTGGTTTTTATTGATGGTTTTCCTATGGATTTGATCGTTTTCTAGCTTTACCTAACACTTATACTTCGGTAGCGAAGAAAACTTTGTTTTTAATGTGTGTTTCAGGTTCTGACATCAACATAAGGTTTTAACTAGAGAAACACAATATTCCGACGAAAACAAGAAAGTCTCACTTCGGAAGCAATCGAGGGAAGCGCGCAGAAGCTCTAACGAGCAACTATACAGCGGGAATATTTTTCCAGCTATATAGTTGTCGCTGTATAGTTGCAGCCGCCTCTTTCTTGTCAAAAGGGACAACTTCCGTGAAGGGACCAAGGACGAAATCACAACAGAGTAGTCACCATACCATCTAGAAGGGAGAAAGAGGAGATCCGGAGAGGAAGGGGAAGACGTTCTTCATCTCGCTCCATGATCTTCGACCTCCTAGCCAATACACCCCCATAGCCACTACTTGTACTTGAGAGATAGAGACGGGGATCTTCACCTTGCAAGACTAGGGTTTGAGATTGTTTCTTCCCATCTTGAATTGTGTTGGATATTTTTCTATTCTTATTGTGGATCTCCATGGTAATATAAAGACAAATTCCCTTTATTTGATTATATCGATGGTTTGTTCTTCTCTCATGTGTGAGTAATTCCCTTGGGCGTGGGAGATGTAGGGGATTGGTGAGATGTGATGCGCCTTCATGTATTTTCCATTTATTTGTGATTGATTCTAATTACTATATTATGTGTGCTTGACTATCTGTGGGATGCCTAATGCTTGTTGTCCAATTAAGGGCCCAGAAAACATGATGCTTTGTTCTACATAGATGAGATCTTGTTCGCTAGTGAACCGGCGACCCTCGGGTGACACCGGGATATCAATGAAAAACTAGTAGACTCGAGGATAACGAGGAACCACTGTGCTTATTGCATTAGTCCGATCCAAGGAGCTTAATCGCTAAGCAACCTGCAGGGTCTTAATCGTCTAGTGTCTGACCATGGTTTTGGTAACAGGCTAGTAGGATTATTGAAGTTGGGACGAAATCTACCAGAGGAGTTCTGGCTAATTATGGGTTGCTCGCCTACACATATATTTATAAGATTATAATTGTTACATTTATCATTCATCCACCTGGCATAGTCACTATCACCATGAACTGAATCTCCCCGCGCCTTCTTTTGCCATCTGCAGGAAACAACAAACAACTAAGTCTTCTTTACTTTTATGCTTTATATTTCTAAAGTTTACATTTTATTTCTATTTAAATACATCTCATTTAATCAAAACCCCATTCTTATTTCAACACTTGCAGTCAATTCACTCGAAGACCTGTGACAACTTCGGGTGTGACAGAGACTTCACCCATAAACACTTACCTTTGGGCTCCCTGTGAGATCGATATCTATACTTCGAAACTAGCTACAAACGATCTGTGCACTTGTATACATCAGAGCTACACCCTCATGAACCAGTCCAAGCCGTCGAGGATGATGATGAAGTCGATGATCCTTTTAGGCTCAGGGTGATCCTCAATCTTGATGACCACGGGAGAAGGGGCCGCTAGAGTTGGGGCCTCGGCAGTAGTGGGAGTGTTCGGGTTGGATCCAACTCTGGGCCTACTGCCCACAAGCCTGGGAAAGATTCTTTGGAATGATCAATAGTATTCCTAATCATGGCTATTCGAAATCAACTATTTGCCATTTATTTGTACCATGGTCTTAATACTCAATGTAGAGAATTGCTTGACTTCTCAGCAGGAGGATCCATAAATACTTTAACTATTAAAGAATGTTTGGAATTGATGTCTACTAGGGCTAAGAATGATTCTTTGTATAATCCTGATTTTAGCACTAAGCTGGAAAAAGGGATACTTTGGATAACTCCTGATCTTATGCCTGAGGTACGCAAAACAATGAAAGAAAAATGTATACCTTCTGAACTTGATAAGGAAAACAAAGTACATTTGTTACAAGTTTTAATGGAAGAAGATGAAACTAAAAAAGTTTTTCAAGAATTAAAACATCGACAAGTAAAATCTCATAATAACTTGCATAAGCACTTGCAAAAACACAAAAATATTTTGGCGGAACTCACGGAAAACTATGATGAGATTGGCCATGAAATAAAATTATTTCACAAGTATCTTAGTATGATTGAAACCCAGTGTGAACAAATAGCATCTGGTTATGAAATTTTTCTTCATGATGATAAAGATATTCCTGTTTCTACAAATGTTGTCACAAGAAGAGGTGCTGTTGTTACAGGACCATTAGGACCATCAGAATTTGAAGCTGAAAAAGAGCGAAAGGAGAAAGCCTTGCTCAAAGCAAGCCAAGAAGATGATACGTTGGTGGATCCTCAAGATGAAACTGAAACACAAGATCAAACCAAGGAGGACCAAAATGATGCACATGATGACCATTATGACTCTAACGTGGAGACGATTGATCCAAGAGAAGAAAAAGAGATAAGAAAGGAAGATGAAGTTGTTGTTGTAGAAGAGAAGAAAAGAGATAAGTAACAACAAAATAAAGCAGCAAAAGAGCTTGACCCCCCACAAAAGGTAAAACACAAGAGTAAGTCAGGTGAGAAAAATCTTCCTTACCCAGATCGAAAAAAGAAAGCACCATATCAGGTAATTTATAATTCTTTTACAAAGGCACTTAATGACCTTCGTCTGGAAATTCCGTTTGCAGATGCAATCAAAGTTCCTACCTATTCTAAATTCCTCCATGATATTCTTAGTAGAAAGAAAGAAATAACTAAATGTTGCCATGGTAACTAGTTATCCTGCTAATGGGAAGTTGTTATCTAAGTCTGGAGATCCTAGAATACCAACTATTTCATGCTCAATAGGTAAAACTAATATTCACAATGCCTTGTGTGATCTAGGAGAAGGAGTTAGTGTAATGCCATACTCCCTCTATAAAAGGTTAGGATTAGGGGAGTATTCTCCTACTACTATCACTTTACAGATGGCTGACAAGTCCACTAAACAACCCGGTGGTATGATTGAGGATGTACTACTTAGAATAGATGGGAATGTTATTCCCACTGATTTTATTATTCTTGAGATGCCTGAAGATGAAAAATTATGCATAATACATGGAAGACATTTCCTTAGTACTGCAAGGGCATCAGTTGATTGTGCTGAACAAAAGATAATCTTCAATGTTTATGATGCTGAAATCATCCGGTATTTTCGAAAGAAGCTAGAAATGGGAGAAAGATATATTCCACCAGCAAAACGAGTTTATGTGGTAAGTGCCTTTGATAAGGGGCAACCCAAGGTAAGAATTCGAGAACATAGAAGAGGTTGAGTTACTCAACCATTCTTAATAAAATGATTAATGGGAGTCAGCCCATCTCGTCAATAAAGTAGATTAGAGAATAAAAAGTTCATCGTATTCCTACCACTTTTTAATAGATACTCTTGCAGAAGCACACCCGTGAAGATGCAACTGTCAAAAAGTAGAAGAAACATCGATTGAATGAGTATAGAATAAGAATAAAAGAAAAAGAGGTTTGAGTTTTCCATCTATAGAAGCTAAAATTTAGTTATCTTTGCCATCAACAAATTTTCTTCGAAGGCACAAAGAATTTAATGACCAACTATACAGCGGGAATACAAATTCTGGCCGTATAGATATCGATGCCTTCGTACAAAATTTTCTAAAAAGTACCGAGAGTTTAACGACCAACTATACGGCGAGAATAAAAATTCCGGCTATATAATTCTGGTCGTATAGATATCGATGCTTGTTTTAGAAATTTATCTCGAGGGACAGATGGTTTAACGACCAACTATACGGTGGGATCATTGCAATCTGGCCGTATAGCTGTGTCCGTATAGCTGTTTTCTGTATAAAGAAACCCTAGTTGGAGGCACCACCACAACTATACGGGCGGAACAACATCATCCTCCCTTATAGTTCTGGCCGTATAGTTTGGTGCGACCACAAAATCGCATCGGGGAGGCTAGGTCTCTCACTCCTCCTCATTATTTCTCTCTTATTCTCTCTCCAAACCTCTCAAAATCCACCTAGAACTCTTGATTCTTCACGGATTTTGTTTGTTTGAGTGGGGGAATCAACATATCGTTATGGTTCTCTCCCTATCCATGCTTTATTTTTAGATTTCCATGGTTGAAACTCTCACATTGATCTAGTGGATGAACTCAAGCTTATTTTGTTTTTCCTATTGATTTCTCACATTAGGATTGATTTTTTCCACGTAGGATCGTTCATATATCATATAGAAACTATATGCCTAAGGTTTTATGGTGAAATTTTGAAGTGCATCACGATGAACAAAATCGGTAACCTCTTTTGTTCGAGCAAGCGCCAACGGGGTGAGGGCTCGGGGTCCCGAGTCGAGTGCAACCCCAAGTTGGCCATGGTCACATCGAGGAGGATTCTGCCCACACGCTGGGCCGACCATAGCTTTCTCACTGCGATAGGGTTGAAGGCGGACTTCAACCTCATGTGTAATAAGTCCGGGCTAACGGTACTTGGCTTCGCAAGCCAAGACACCTACACTAAGCTTACCTACGAATTCCGTGCCTCCTTCAATGCGACCACGGGGAGAAAGGTGATGTATGCACGGTAAGCTTCACCATGAACCGACAGCACTATGAAATAACCTTTGAATAATTTTGTGATGCTTTTGGTTTCCCTAATGTTGGGGAGCTTACTGTTAATAACCTCTATAGCGTCACAAGTGGAGAGACTTGGGAGGTTATTTCTGTTAATGGTGGCAAGCAATTTTACCAGAAGAAGATGTCCACCATTCAGAACCCAACCATCCACTACTACGCTTTGTTCCTAGCCAACACACTACTTGGAAGAGGTGACACTGGTTCCATGGCCAATGCGGACATGGCAATGATCACCAAGGCTCTCTCTCCCACTGTGCCGCAAAGCCCCAATCCTGTAGCTCTACTCATCTAGCACCTTTGCCACCAAAGCAACAATACCAAAGGTGATATTCGCATTGGTGGATTGGTAACCCACCTTTCCCATGCATTAAATATTATACTACCTATTATGCAACCTGTTGACGGCCCCAAACTCATGAACATCAAGTATTTGACTGCTTATGGCTTCCTTGGTGTTTACCATGCTAACCGGAGGCTCCGAGCATATCAATTCAGTTATCTTGGTGATGCATAGGGTGAGCAGGTTCAGTTGCCCTGTCCCCAAGCCTTCTTTATTGTGGAGAAGGACACTTGAATTCTCACCAAGGACCAAGTGATGGAGATCATGGCTGAACTTCAGCCCGATGAGGAGGAAGAAGAAGAAGGAGGGCAGCAGGATGAGGATGAGAAGGAGTAGGAGGACGAGCAGGGACACAACCCTCCTTGGGAGGGACAACAACAAGGGGGAGCTTGGGAGCCATGGCCCAACCATCCACAACAGGGGTACAACTATGTCCCCTATTAGGAATTCCAGCAGGTCAACCAGCACGTTGGGGAGATCGACCACACTCTTCAGGAAGTGAATGAATATGTGAGTACTTTAACTCACAATTTCAGTCACTCCATGAGCCACTTCCCCAACTACTACCAATAGTATCCGCACCAGCCGCCAAATGACGGCAACAACTGAGCCTGGCAATAGCCTAAGCTTGGGGGAAGTTTGAAAACCTCCAACCTTTGCATTCATGTTTTTATTTCTTCTTTTGATTGATTTTATTTCTTGAAATTTGCATGTTTATTTTGAGTTTTGCATTCCTATACCAAAAATAGAAAAAAAAATTGTTATAACTTTATTTGCAAGTTTCTTTCTTTATTTCTCTCAGAGATTGCTCAATTTCAGGTGACTTGGCAATATGGAAACACAGAAGGGGTTTGACTCAAATACGAGAACGAAGCAAGCAAGAGGAGGTATCAAATTCCTTTCATCACCCTCTTTGCAACCTTAAATTGATCCTACAATTATTTACTCACTTGCACTGGTGTCACTCCCCACTTAGCTTGTTATCCTACAAATTCTATTCCTTTGCTAGTGTCTTCTTTCTAGCTTTGAAACAATGAGCAATGAACTTGGTTAAAAATACTCCCTACATTTTTACAACAAGAAAAAGCATCTGAAAGATGACTTGAGTCCATGTTTAGCTCAAAGAATTTGATTTTAGAACTACTCCATCCCATTTGAGCTTAATATAAATAGACTCTATAGTACCTTTGAATGATATTGTTTGATAAAATGGATGCTTTTAAGTAGTAGAGATTATGCCACTACCTTTTCTAATAATTACCATCCGATATTGCTTTATGCTTGTCATTACAACTCTGTCGTGCTCCATGGGGAACTATTAACTCCGCTGGCCAACGAATGATCTAAATGTGAGAACCCACTTGATTTCGGCTATTCAGTTATGTGAACGTCTATAGCAACAATGCTATGACGGGTAAACATTTAGTCTCCTCATGGTTTAACGTTCCAAGTGAAGTTGTAGTACTCCTCTGACCCATTATTTCTCAACAATTATTTATTGGCATGGTCACGAGTGCACAACACAATCCCAAGTGAAGTTGTAGCACAAAATAGTGGCATGGTTTGTCTATGAAAGAGCTGCAGTTTTTGAAAGACAAAAGAAAGAAAAAGGTTCTTTGAGAGTCTTGAAATTTTGACATGGGAGTCGATGAGTTGTTCTTAAATTAAATATTTTGGTGTCAACTTGAGTAGTCTTAATTGATTAAACAAACAAAAACAAAAACTTTTCATCTCTCGACAAAGAGAGACAGCAAAAGAATTTGTCTCACTTTCCTAGCTAAACTTTTGACACTTGCTTGGGCATATGATTTATTTGCTAACAAGATATACATGGTTAGGAAGTGGACTCAGTGCAATCTTGTGAATACTTGTATGATCATATTTAAGATTGCAGGGATTGTGAAGAAAAGAATTTGACACCAATTCAAACTTGTAAGTTCTTTTATTTTCAGTCTTGAATCTCCGCTATGTTTCCTTATTTCCTTGTCACTCGAGGGCGAGCAACATCTAAGCTTGGGGGAGTTGATAGCTGTGAGATTCGACACATTTTTGATGGTTTTTATTGATAGTTTTCCTCTGGATTTGATCGTGTTCTAGCTTTACCTAACACTAATACTTTGGTAGCGAAGAAAACTTGCTTTTTAATGTGTGTTTCTGGTTTTGAACGTCAACATAAGGTTTTTACTAGAGAAACACAATATTCAGACGAAAACAAACAAGTCTCACTTTGGAAGGAATCAAGGGAAGCGTGTAGAAGGTTTATCGAGCAACTATACGGCGAGAATATTTTTTCGGCCGTATATTTGTCGCCGTATAGTTGCCGCCGCCTCTGTCTTGTCAAAAGGGACAACTTCCATGAAGGGACCGAGGACGAAAACACAACAGAGTAGCCTCCATACCATCCAGAAGGGAGAAAGAGGAGATCTGGAGAGGAAGGGGAAGACGTTCTTCACCTCGCTCCATGATCTTCGACCTCCTAGCCAATACACCCCCATAGCCACTACTTGTACTTGAGAGAGAGAGGGATCTTCACCTTGCAAGACTAGGGTTTGAGATTGTTTCTTCCCATTGAATTATGTTGGATATTTTTCTATTCTTATTGTGGATCTCCACGGTAATATAAACACGAATTCCCTTTATTTGATTATATCAATGATCCATTCTTCTCTCATGTGTGAGTAATTCCCTTGGGCATGGGAGATGTAGGGGATTGGTGACATGTGATGTTCCGTCATATATTTAACATTTATTTATGATTGATTCTAATTACTATATTATGTGTGCTTGACTATCTGTGGGATGCCTAATGCTTGTTGTCCAATTAAGGGCCCAGACAACATGATGCTTTGTTCTACATAGATAAGATCTTGTTCGCTAGCGGACCGGTGACCCTCGGGTGACACGGGGATATCAATGGAAAACTAGTAGACTGGAGGATTACGAGGAACCACTATGCTTATTGCATTATTCCAATACAAGGAGCTTAATCGCTAAGCAACCTGAAGGGTCTTAATTGTCTAGTGTCTGACCATGATTTTGGTAACAGGCTAGTAGGATTATTGAAGTTGGGATGAAATCTACCAAGAGGAGTTCCAGCTAATTATGGGTTGCTCGCCTACATGTATATTTATAAGATTCTAATTGTTACATTTATCATTCATCCACCTGGCACAGTCACTATCACCATGAACTAAATCTCCTCGCGCCTTCTTTTGCCATATGCAGGAAACAACAAACAACCAAGTCGTTCTTTACTTTTATGCTTTATATTTCTAAAGTTTACATTTTAGATCTATTTAAATACATCTCATGTAATCAAAAACCCATTCTTATTTCAACACTTGCATTCAATTCACTCGAAGACCTGTGACAACTTCAGGTGTGACAGAGACTTCACCCATAAACACTTACCTTTGGGCTCCCTATGGGATCAATATATATACTTCAAAACTAGCTACAAACGATATGTGCACTTGTATACATCAGAGCTACACCCTCATGAACCAGTCCAAGCCGTTGAGGATGACGATGAAGTCGATGATCCTTTTAGGCTCAGGGTCATCCTCAATCTTGATGACCACGTGAGAAGGGGCCGCTATAGTTGGGGCCTCGGCAGTAGTGGGAGTGTTTAGGTTGGATCCAACTCTGGGCCTGCTTCCATGCCCTCCATGGCGACCCCTGCCACTCCTGCGGGGATGGCTGTGCCTGCACTTGGCAGCAGTCTCTCGCGAGGCCGCGCTCACCTCCTCGGGTGTAAGTACGGAGAGAGACGTTCCAAGTCCACCACACCTCCCTCAACCGCTCCCGCAGGGTCGCCCATAGCCGTGTTTCTCCGGAGGAGCCTCCACTGCCTCGGCCATCACAACCTTGCCTTTCTCCTCAGCCAAGAAGCGCTGGGGTGCCTTGGAGAGTGGGAAAGGTCTTCGACTCGAGAGCGCAAGAGAGGAAGGAAGAAGGCAGCAGAGTGGAAGCAAAAAAGATCCTCTCCCCACCTTTAACTGCGCTATCCGAAAATACATATCGCTACACCACATACACGGTATTAACCGCAAGGCCCCACGTGCTGTCACATCGTGGGAACAACTCCTAGAGCGGGACCAGTGCGCTCCAGATCTACGGATGAGAGCTCATGGCCGGTTTGGCTTCACGGCCAGTATTCGAGCAGGCCAGGTCTTCGTTGACCAAGTGAGCGCAGGGGCTTGTCCATCGTCCGAGGCCGCTTGCCCCTTTAGGCCCATGAGGGGACACGTTTAGTACAAGTGCCCAGGGCTACTGTCGGAGCCCTGGCATCCGGGGTGCCGCGTCCCTGCGCTGGACAAGCACTGCGACCTAGGAGTATTCTCCTTCTAGAGGTAGGGCACCTCTCGAAGGGACCAAACCAGGCAGGCATCATGAGGTACCATCTCTAGAGGGACCGATACGGCTTCAGGTAACATCTTTGAGCCTCGGATACCCTGGGATGCGTCTGGGGCAGAATAGTAACTACACCAGACAGAGTACAGACGGCGGCCTCAACAGCGAGCGCATGGCTTTCGTGGCATCAGCTACCTCGGTAAACAAGACATGGTCCTCTCTCCTTTCGCAGGGAAGGAATAGGTGATCCGGTGGAAGGAGGCTCCCCACTTGCTGTTTTGGTGAAATGAGGAAAAAAGCAGAGAGCATCGGATGAAGACAAAACACATTGACAAAGAATGCTTTACAGGAGGGCGGAGTGGAGCGCGGTGTTCTGGACTAATTCCATGTAAAGTAGTCTCCTAGACTGGGATCATGGGGGTGGCACTACAGACACCTCTCCCATCCAAAGGCTAGGGGAAGGCCCCGAAACCGCCCTATAAAAGGAGTCCTTCTCCTACCTAGCAAGGGGGGATCCAAGAGATCTAAAACCCTATACTTTCATCCTCCATGGTAACCTCGCGAGGCAAGAGACCAATACAACAAAGTAGGAGTAGGGGCTTTACCTCCTCACGAGGGTCCCGAACCTAGGTAAAAAACTCTGGTGTCAACTCTCTGTCGTGCATCAGGTCCACTACCGTAGCCTTCACCGTAGCCATAGCCGAACTCCTTCAGAATCACGTGTTCAGCCCCCTCACAAACCAAGGGATCGTTGGACCCTAGTTACTTGGCAGGACAAATCTCCGACCGATCTTAATTGCCTATAGTACCAAGTTGGCCCCGATGAAATGGGCAGGTAGGAAAAAATATATTATGCAAACATGCATGCATGATTATGTTTGGAACACACGCCTACACACAACTAAATTAGAGATAAATTCCATGGTAATAGGATACATTATATGATGAATATCATTCATGCAACACCCCGCTATAACCTCATGCATGTGTTTTAGCCACTGAAAGTTTCACTACATTACATCCGGTGAAAACTAGAAATTTGCTGCTTCATATACTGCTTTGTTTTACTGGTTTGAATCAACTTCCATAAATCACCACTTTCTTTGCAAGTTTATTG
The DNA here is from genome assembly GCA_910589775.1 of Avena eriantha. Taxonomy (NCBI): domain Eukaryota; kingdom Viridiplantae; phylum Streptophyta; class Magnoliopsida; order Poales; family Poaceae; genus Avena; species Avena eriantha. Next base: position 491,220,979 of record OU342741.1, on the reverse strand, counting down.
ATATACATGTGTGATTGAGAGTGACTTCTCAGTTGTTAAAGTCTTATTGGTATTCTTCTATCCCCTTGAGTCGAACTATAAATTTGGGATTTACTTCCCGTAGAAGATTTAAGGGATCCCCTATACTTGTGGGCATCAAGAAATTTTCGGGCACCATTGCCGGGGAGCCTAACTTTATTGGTAAGACCATTTGTTATAATTTACTTTTTATACTTACTTGTCTCTCATAATGGGAAAGAGTATGGATGCTGCTAAGAAGGATAGTGTGCCTTCTACTACAAGAAGAGGTACGGATTTGCCCTCTAGCACAAACTTTTCACCTAATGATAGGACTATTGAGGAAGCTAAGGAATTATTGAATACTATTACTCAGAACTATCATGATTGGAATATTGAAGAGGAAGAGAAAAGTGAGAAGATTTATAACAAGAATGGTGTTCTCATATTATCTAATTAAGATATGGAAGAAGCTCGTAAATCTATGGAGGAAAAGGGTATTAAATCCTCTCATTTAAAGGAACTTTCTGATAAGGGTTTTAAATTCCCTATTGATAAACCATGTTTCCCTATTCAAGTTCAGGCTATATGCTCTTATGAAAGAAATGGAAAGGTATCACCTCCTACTAAAATAACTTATGTTGATCATTCTAGCAATTTTGTTCCTCATCAAGAAACATATGATCACAATATTGAAAGGGAAATAATGGAGAACTCTCATAAGGTAATGTTCTTCATAAAAGAGTAGGCTCTTGTGTTGACTCTCTTAAGATGACTATTAAGCATTACAAAATGATGAATAATCAAGTTGAACAAATGATTTCTCTTCAAAATAAGTTATATCAAAAAGCTTCTTAATGAGAAGAAGCAAATTTGTGGAGTTAATACAAGGGGAGGCTCTAGCACTCAGGATCCTGATTATCCTAATGGACATCCAAATAGGAAAGAGCAAGAGGCTCTTAAGAAGAAGTCAATTGCAGGAAAATATCCCAATGAAAATGAAGACAATGGGAATTGTGAAGATCAAGGAAATGATGTGTCTCTCTCTAATGCTGAAACCGAGGATAATAATAATGAATAAGATGATGTGGAAATGTCCCAACCAAATGAAGAATCACAAGAAGAGGAGAATAATGAAGAATCTGATCCTATTGTAAGTGAGGATCCTCAATCATCAATGGATTAAAATAAGAAGAAGAAACCTCCAAAACAACCAAAAGGTAAAGAAAGGGATCCATGGGTACAAAGACCTATACCATATCCCCAATAGGTAATGAAAACTTCGGATGATGCAAGGTTTGAGAAGTTTATTGAATTGATAAAAAGTTTATACTTGCAAAATCCCTTAGTTGATGCTATTAAAGTACCTCCATATTCCAAATATATGAAAGATATTGTCACCAATAAAATAAAGATACCAAATGAAGCTATTATTGCCATTCTTGCTGACTATCCTGTTAATGGAAAACTACCTGAAAAGAGAGGGGAACCAGGTATTCCAACTATTCCCTACACTATTAAAAATACTCATGTGAAATATGCCTTATGTGATCTTGGAGCTGGAATAAGTGTCATGCCTTTCTCACTTTATAAGAAACTTAATTTAAACAAGTTGGTACAATGCTAAAGTTTCACTTCAAATGGATGATAAATCTACTGATATTCCTATTGGTATATGTGAGGATGTTCCTGTTATTATTGCTAATGTGCAGATCCCCACAGACTTTGTTATATTAGATATGCCTAAAGATGATAACTTATCTATCATTATTGGTAGACCTTTTCTAAATACTACAGGGGCTGTGATTAATTGTAATGAAAGAAAAGTAACATTTAATGTGAAAGGGAAGGATCACACTATATATTTTCCAAAAAAGAATTATGTTGAGTTACCCAAGGGAGGTGTTAATGCCATTGAATCAAAAGTTCTTATAATTGGATGTTTTGAGATTCCTATCCCTCCTCCTAATAATAATGGTTGGAACCATTCCAATCCATTATGAGGTACCTTGAACTCCTACTTTTAAAAACAATAAAGTGAACCATTGCTTCTATCCTTATCATAGAATTAATGGGACCCGATCAACCGCATTTTGAACATGATAATGATGGGATGGTGATCACCATTTAAGTTATTTCTGTAGTATATTATAATTTATACAAATTCCTCCATTTAGAATTAGTTAATTTAATTATTTTATGTCTGTCGTTGATGATTTTTGAATTCAGGAAAGTTTACATAGAAAATATTTTCCAAAAATTACGAAAGCATCCCCAGGTCATTTTTCTGCCAGAGGATCCACCCTGCCAAGGGTTACTGCTAGAAAGCAAACAGGGGTCTGGAAAGACCTGGTTGCACGCCCAGCAGGGGTGGGCGCGTCCCTTGCCCTTGTGGGCCCAGGAGGAGTTAGGTGGTCTCCAACCTCCCAGGTTCTTCATTTCCTCTCAGAACCCGACTAGGTACCACTCGAAAAAAATTCCTCTACTCCATTGCTGCACATTGCTCGATCTCCAAGTTTTGGCATCCATTTTGAAATGTTTTTGGAGGGATTTCTCATTGGTATGTGACTCCACCACTCATCCAAGTTATTCTTGATATAATGCTTTATATTGTGAGAAAAATGCTGCTCTTGGTGCTACATCTCATGCATGAAAATCCATGGTTTTGAAGCTTTCTAGTTGAAATGATTTATAGTAAATGCTTGGTAGATTTTTTTTGGAGTATCTCTAAATGCTTATAACTTTATACATCTAATTGTTTAGTGATTTTTACTCTTAGTGCTGCAAGTTCATATCCACCATGAACAAGGGCAAAAACCTCATGAGGAGTTTGAGGCAAAGGAGAGGCTCAAGAGCCTTAACCAATTATGATGAAGAGAAAGAATGGGAAGATGATATGATCTTTAAGGGGAAGGCCTTGAAGGTGAAGGCTACCAAATGGCCTGACCCCAATGCGCTGAAGGAATTATCCATAGACGAAGATTTTACTTATTTCTTGCAGAAAACCAAGCTGGAGGACTTTGCAAGACATCCTCCACCAATCTACTACGAGCTGAGTAGTGAGTTCCTAGCCACCTTCAGGTTTGTACAAACCAAAGGGAAGGTAAGTAGCATAGGTAAAGAAACTCCCAGCACTTTTGATGTGAGGTTTGTCATGAAGGATCAAAGGTTGATCATGCCCTTAGAGGAATTCTGTAATGCCATACATGTCCTTAATGAGGGAAAATGGGAAGCTATTCCTGCTGATTCTAATGAGAGCCTCCGTTCAATTTGGAGGAGTATAAGTGTAGATGTGCTTGAGGACATTCACGGAGGAAAGTTTACTCATATTTAGCACCCTGCATTAAGATATTTTGCATTGTTTCTTGTTAGAGGATTTCTTGCTAAAAAGAACTCAACGGGATGCACAGGCCCCATAGTTTACTTATTAAAATGTGTTAAGGAAGGTGTAGCTCATGAATACAACTTGGGTGTGATTATTGCTAGAACCTTGTCATATGTTGTAAAACATAATAGTACCAAACCTCTTCATGTTAGAGAAATAGCCACATTAGTTTTTGAATACCTTAAGAATGAAAGGAAATTTGAATACATGGGAACTCCGGTTCCAGGACCCATTCTTTTGGATACTAACATGTTGGTTAACATGGGGATATTAAGGGGATATGGCATGAGTCACATGATGTATCAATATATGGTTAACCATGGTAGGTTGGAATCCAGTTTGCTTCCTCGTATTAATTATTTTGGCAGGTTAAGAGGGAAGTGGACAACCCCTGTGAATGAGTACGCATGGGGAGAAGCTGCTGAATCATCTTCACCAGCAATATGGGGGGATTACCCTCAATCTCCAACACGTACCACTTGGGGTGGTATGCCTACATCACCCTATTATCACGCCGCAGAAGGCTCCTCTTCTCAATAGCAAGACGAGGATGCGTCGCCATAATTGCCATCATGGGAGCAGCAGCCACCATATTATGAAGGTCGACAATATGGTTGGGGGCACGATCCCAACTATTCGGACTACTAGCTTTCACCAAAGCTTGGGGAGTATGATTTCCTCCCTTCTTTTTTCATTTTATAAACCATGCTAGAATTGTTTAAGTTATGTGAGTTTGTAGATTCATTTCATAAAACCAAAAACCCAAAAAGATTTTGTTTGTTTATGTAGTTAGATTGCCATTAAGTTGATATCTTATGATGTCTACAACTAAAAACCACAAAAAAAAATCATTTTTTTGAAATCGCATAGAGAAGGAGTTGCAGGAATCTACATGATGTTATTCACTATTTTATTTTTCGTTCTTTACTAGTAACTCCGATTAGGCTGAAATTTATACAACAACTATAACTTTCATCCCCCCACACAAAAATTGGCAAAAATTCCTGGGATGCTTAAGTAGGGAAATATTGTGCTGCATCACTACAGTAATTTGTTGGCATATTTCAATCTTTAACACTAAAAGTGGCTAGTTGACTTGTAAATGATCCCTAATTCAATGCTATGATAAAATATGGACCACATTCACTATACACTAGTATGTTTATGAGAAGTGATTGATTGAAAAACTTGTAGTAGTATTTTTGAAATTGATGAAAATGAAGTCTGGAATGAACCAATCCATATATATTTCCTTTATTTTGACGTATATGAGCATGTTGTGCAGTTCAAGATGGGAGAGGAAGAACAACAATGATGAATTAATGTGTGCGAATTGGTGAAAGAGGTATGAGTCATTTGTTGTACTTATGCGCACAAGTTAACATTATAAAATGATTGAGCAAAGTTTCATCAATACTTAGGGAAGTGGTAATGAATGGTTACTTTGTTTGTGCCCTTTTGGCTATATACTAAGGCAAATGAGATGCTATTAAGGGACATAATTTTAACTTGATTGCATGATAGTAGCTTTGAACAAAAGTCTATGCATCCCATTATGCTTGTTGATGTGGATGTGGCTGATGACCCACAAGTATAGGGGGTGTATCGCAGTATTTTTGATAAGTAAGAGTGTTGAACCCAACGAGGAGCAGAAGGTGCTAGCTAGTGGCTTGGATCAGTAATTCTCTACAAATACTTACAAACGGATTTTTAGGGGTTTTTGATAAAGCAAATAAATAAAGTACGAGTAAATAAAAGACAATAGGAATAAATGCAGCAAGTGGCCCAATCCTTTATGCAGCAAAGGACAAGCTGGTTCTATTACTTAAGATGACCAAACGTTCTCGAGGACACATGGGAAGACTGTCAAGTGCTTTCGCTTCATATAGTTGATTAATCTTCTTCAGCTTGCTAAGTGTTGTGTGGGTGAACCTGTGCTAATGTACCGACCTTCCTAGGACTAATACATACTTGTGATTATACCCCTTGAAAACATCCGTAAGTATAAGAAAGTAATTAAGGTAGAAACCTAACCACAACTTTAAACTCTAAGACCCTTACGTCCCTTGTGCAATGGTTTCCTAACAGAGGTTCAGGTTTCTGTCACTCCGGCAACCCCTCGATTAGTAGCCAAATACACAATGCATTCCCCTAGGCCCATATAGGTGAAGTGTCATGTAGTCGACGTTCACATGACACCACCAGAAGAAGTACACCACAACTTAAATATCAAACTATTCAATCTTTCTCAACACAATTCCACTACTAACAACTAGACTTCTCCCATGTCCTCAAGAACAAAACAAACTACTCGCAAGACATCATATGGATCATGATCAGAGATGAAATAATGATGTATAACAATCTGAACATAATGGATAATTCAGTGGTTCACTCAATAGCATCAACTACAAAGAGTAATCAACACCAGGAAAGTTTCCCCTAAGAACTATGCAAGATTCAACCCAATTGTTAAGCAATATGGAGATGGTGATGAGGGTGCTGATGGTGATGATGGTGGTGGTGATGATGATGATGATCCCGATGAAGGCCAGCTTGATGGTGGTGTTGATGGCGACGATCTCCCCTCTCCGGGAAGGAATTCCCCTGGCAGAAATCTATCTGCCGGAGAGATCTTTCTCTCTTAGTGTTTTCCGCCCCGTAGAGGCGGCAGGATCTTTCTGTGGTCGCTCCCTGATTCTTAGGGTTTCGGGAGGAATATATACGCAAGAGGGGAGAGCTAGAGGTGGGCCAGGGCAGCCACACCACCTGGTGGCGCAGCCTAGGGTGGCCTACGCCAGGGGGTGGTGTGGGCCCCCTGTGGCCCATCTCCACTCCTCCTTCTGGCATCCTTCGTCTTCCGGAAAAATAGGATTTTCCGTATATTTTCCCGTATTTTCTGATTTTCGTGAATTTTGCCTCCAAACAGCACCTTTTCCATCAAAATCCTGACTGCAGCTGTCCATGCTCCAAATGTCATCAACAATGCAAAAACAGATGAAATAACATAAGTATCACCTCTTAATATGAAATATATCAATGAATAACAGTGAATTGTGATATAGAATAGTGATGCAAAATGGACGTATCAACTCCCCCCAAGCTTAGACTTCACTTGTCCCCAAGCGAAACTGAGCTCAATAAACATTCTCAGGTTTATGGAGTGAAGAGTGGATAAAAGAATACAGACAAGAAGCATCACATTCATCAATACATATATCATAATAGAAGACAACTTACTATTATATAACTTAACTTGCAATGAGTAAAGGAAACACAATAGAGATACATAAAGTGATTCATAATTGGTAATGGCAAACTTAGCTCTTGGTCGAAGAATAGTTGATAATTTGCTAGAGTTGACAAATAACTGATTTTCAATGATAGATTTCAAAGTATTAATCAATAAGATAAGAGCAATGTGCAAAACAAGGAACATAAGAAACATGATTGAATAAATCATCATATGAATGAATGAAACACAACAACTCAAAATACTTGCTGAGATAGAAGGGAATAGGTTTACTGACTCAACTAAAAAGTAAAAGAAAGGCCCTTCGCAGAGGGAAGCAGGGATTTCAAGTTTCATAAAGAGCTCCCAAAAATTATGATACTTATTAGCTTTCAACTCTCATTGCCCCTATCATAATCAGCTTTAGGTGATTAAGGTTAAAGTGATCAAATATGAGGATATGCTTGACAAGTTGTAAGTTGAAAATCTCATGTCCCTTGAATACGAGGGACGCTCCTCATGCTACTCAAGTTTAGTCACCGATATGTTCTTGTCATCATAAGCACATGTGTATCACGGAGAACCGCCAATGGCGTACCCCTTGCCCAATGATGCGGAAGAATCCCCATATCAAAGTGACAAGGTAAGCATACAACAAGCATCTCAACAATCTTCTTATTTACCATGGGAATATGGTGCTTTTTTTCTCTCTTTCCTCTTTTCATAATCTCTTTTTTTAATTTTTTCTCAATATCGGACTCTTTTGTTATAAGAAGAATGATTCATAGATGCCCGTTATGGTTACGCTGCAGGTTTCCACCATGCCAGCATGGATTAGACTAGTGGCCCAGGCGTTTCTCGAACACACAAGCATAACTCCATGGACTTACAAGCTCCCCTTTCATTTCACACCGACGACATCCATAGACAAAAGAACATGATATCAACTAGGTACAAAGTACCAGTGCAATGTTGAAAGCGTTCCCCATGAACTGGTTCTGCTAATTCACAACTTACAAAGAGCAAACATATACGCAACATAGGTGAGCACAATGGTTCAAGTTTATTAGATGCAAGAAAGTAAAGTGTGTCATCAAGTTCGTGAGAGCTTTAATCACTAATTTTCACATAACAAGTTTAATTTAGGAGGTAAATAAAAACAAGAATTTACTTGGAATAGCAATAATGCAAATAGGTAGGTATGGTGGACACAAATGGCATAGGTTTTGATTTAAGGATTCGATGCACAAGAAGAATTCCCTCTCAGTACAAGTTTTTGGCTAGCAAGGCTGGGTAGCAAGTACACGAGTTGAAGGAAACAAACAAACAAACATACAAGTGATAAAGACAAACATGCAATCTTCCTTGGAAGCACAAAAGATCTTAACTAGAGAATACTAAACTTATGAGCAAATCAAGAAAGAAAGATGATGAAATTATTTTTTTCTTTAGAGTACTTTTATCTTTTCATTCAACTCTCAAAAATAGTGTTGCTACTAACCGAGCCAGGTTTGCCAAAACCAACTAAATTAACTCAATGATCCCAAAGTGCTACCAATACAAAAAACAAGATCGATCATATAACCACAAATTGAAAACTAATATAAGATATGCAAAAGAGTAAATGATAGAACTTCTCATTAATAATCCATAACGGCAACTCACACCAAGGGATACATATCTAACGATAGAGGGGACACTTCCATAATGCAAACCATCCTACATGATAACTTCTCTATTCATGATATGACTCTACTAAAAAGGTAAAAAGATAGAAGCTAGTGATATGATACCGTGGCACTCCCCCAAGCTTGGAACAAACCAAGGGGATGCCAAAACTGATGACGAATTACACCTTTGGTGGTGGTCGTCTCCTCTCATCATCGTCCAACTTCTAGGTTAAGGGCTCCCCATCAACAAAGGACATCGTGGTCTCAAGCATCCTGAAACTTGCAGCAGCACTTATGCGTTTAAACCTGACCTCGTACTCACGGTTTTGATTTTGAACATCGTAGAGCTCTGCTTGTAGTTCGTTGGTTGTTTGGCAGAGTGAGAGGACTTCATCCTTGAGCTCAGCAGTCTCCTTTTGGTGCTCGGCGATGAGTTCGGAACAAATCTTATGGATGATATCCACTTCGCGTTCCGCCATCTTGTACCTAAAGACTTCTTGCTCTAGTGATTCCATCCAGTCCTCCAGACTTCCTTCACCTTTAGGGCCTTGAACTTCTTTTATTCGGACCTCCCCGTCTTCAACCAACAACTCCTTGGGATGAATCTTCAACTCTCTCATGTATGGGTTGATGATATCCTCTAAGGAATCTTCCTTGGCCAATCCAGAGGAAAACATTGTGGCTCCAAATCTAGGACTCTACCTGTCAGAAACAGATCGAAACAAAAACACGACGAAAACACGATATACGAACCTCAGGAGTTCCAGGGGATTATATATTACAAAGTTTCACAACAAAAGGAAGGTACTATGAGAAAACAGGTCGAAGACGGAGTCCGGAGTGGCCTCACCATCTGGGGGCGCGGCCAGGGGTGGGCCCGCGCCACAGGGTGGTGTGAGCCACCCTGGCTCTGTTTCCGCCCCTCTTTCACTTCGTATCTTACCTTATTGGTAAAAACTGCAAAAATATAGTTGGATAGTATTTTCACGGAGCTTTTCTTACCAGAACTATTACCTATTCAAAAACGGAGTCTGCAGGTCTCTGAATTTTGTCCTTGATAAATTTTTCCTGAGTTGTAATTTGAAAGGCATAAACATCTTCATTGTAAGAATCTCCAGCAATATAGTGCTTGAGTTACTGCCCATTCACTACTTGTGTAGTATTATCTTTTAAAGAAGAAATTTTTATTGCTCCCGAATGGTACACTTCTTCAATAATGAAAGGTCCTTCCCATTTTGATAGTACCTTTCCTGCAAAAAATCTGAGACGAGACCTATACAATAGAACTTTCTCACCAACATGAAATTCTCTCTTAAGTATTCGCTTGTCATGCCATCTTTTAACTTTTTCCTTAAAGAGCCTAGCATTTTCATAGGCTTCACTCCTCCATTCATCTAAAGAACTGAAGTCAAATAATCTTTTCTCACCAGCGAGCTTACAATCTCTATTGAGTTCTTTAACTGCCCAGTAAGCTTTGTGTTCTAATTCTAAAGGTAGGTGACAAGGTTTCCCATAAACCATTTTACAAGGAGACATCCCCATAGGGTTTTTGTAGGTAGTCCTATAAGCCCATAAAGCATCATTCAACTTGTTAGCCCAGTTTTTTCTAGATCTATTAACAGTCTTTTGCAAGATGGATTTAATTTCTCTATTTGATAACTCTACGTGCCCACTAGTTTGGGGGTGATAAGCTGAAGCAATTCTATGATTAACATCATATTTAGCAAGGGTCTTTCTGAAACCACCATGAATGAAATGAGATCCTCCATCAGTCATGAGATACCTAGGCACTCTAAACCTAGGAAAGATAGCATCCTTAAGCATTTTTAAAGAAGTCTCCCCGTCAGCACTCTTCGTAGGAATGGCTTCTACCCACTTAGTATCATAATCAACGGCAACAAGAATATAAGTATAACCTTTCGAGGGAGGAAAAGGACCCATAAAGTCAAATCCCCAGCAATCAAAGGGTTCAATAACTAGAGAGTAGTTCATAGGCATTTCATTGCGTCTAGAAATATTACCAACACGTTGACACTCATCAGAAGATAAAACAAATTTTCTTGCATCTTTAAAAAGGGTAGGCCAGTAGAAACCTGATTGCAGCGCCTTTTGCACAGTTCTATCTCCTGCATGATGTCCTCCATAAGCACTACCATGACATTTACGCAGTATCTCCTTTTTTCATATTCTGGAACACATCTTCGCATAATACCATCCACTCCTTCTTTATATAAGTGTGGGCCATACCAAAAATAATGCCTCAAATCATAAAAGAACTTTCTTCTTGGCTGGGCTATAAAAGTTGGAGGCAAATACTTGGAGACAATAAAGTTAGCAGAATAAACGTACCAAGGGCTCCCTCGCGATCTTACCCCTACCGCAGCCAACTGTTCATTTGGAAAACTATCATTAACAGGCATAGGGTCAAAGGAGATATTTTCCAATCGAGATAAATTATCAGCTATAGGGTTTTCAACACCTTTCCTATCTACAATATGTAGATCAAACTCTTGTAAAAGCAGCACCCATCTAATAAGCCTAGGCTTAGCATCCTTCTTAGTCATAAGGTACTTAATAGCAGCATGATTAGTATGAATGGTGACTTTTAGGTCTACAATATTGGGTCTAAACTTATCACAAGCAAAGACGACAGCTAGAAATTCTTTTTTAGTAGTAGCATAATTCCTTTGAGCAGCGTCTAGAGTCTTACTAGCATAATGATAACGTTTAGCTTTTTATCAATTCGTTGCCCAAGGGCAGCACCTACAGCAAAATCACTAGCATCACATATTATTTCAAAGGGTAAACTCCAATCAGGTGGTTCAATGATAGGAGCTGTAGTTAAAGCCTTCTTGAGAATTTCAAAAGATTCCTTACAATCATCATCAAAAACAAAAGGCACATCTTTTTGAAGAAGATTAGTGAGGGGTTTTGATATCTTAGATAAATCTTTAATAAACCTTCTATAAAAACCAGCATGTCCAAGGATACTACGAATACCTTTCATGTCTCTTGGGCACCGTATTTTCTCAATTGCCTTGACTTTAGCTCTATCCACTTCTATGCCTCTTTGAGAAACCTTATGCCCAAGGACAATCCCTTCATTAACCATGAAGTGGCATTTCTCCCAATTAAGAACAAGATTAGTTTCTTCACACCTCTGCAAAACTTTATAAAGGTTGTGCAGACAATTATCAAAAGAAGTTCCATAGACAGAGAAGTCATCCATGAAAACTTCCACAATTTCCTCACAAAAACCATGGAAGATATCAGACATGCATCTTTGAAAAGTAGCAGGAGCATTACTTAAACCAAAAGGCATACGTCTATAAGCATCAGTTCCATAAGGGCAAGTAAAAGTAGTTTTTTTTTCTTGATCTTGTTGTTTAATAGCAATTTGAGAGAAAACAGAATAACCATCAAGAAAAAAATGGGTCTTTTTAGACAACCTTTCCAACATTTGATCAATAAAAGGAAGCGGGTAATGATCTTTCTTAGTAACTTTATTGACTTTCCTAAAGTCCATGAACATCCTATAGCCTACTACTATTCTTTGGGGAATAAGCTCATCATTATCATTAGGCACAACAGTAATACCTCCCTTTTTAGGGACACAATGAACAGGACTAACCCATTCACTATCAGCAATAGGGTAAATAATACTAGCATCAAGGAGTTTCAATACCTCATTTCTTACCACTTCCTTCATCTTAGGATTTAAACATCGTTGGTGCTCTACTACTGGCTTTGCATCCGGTTCTATATTGATAGCGTGCTGACATATAGTAGGTGGAATCCCTTTTAAATCATCCAGAGTATAGCCCATAGCCCCACAGTGTTTCTTCAAAACTTCCAATAACCTTTCTTCTTCCTTCCCTGAAAGTTTAGAGCTAATAATAACAGGATATATCTTTTTATCATCAATGTAAGCATATTTAAGATCATCAGGGAGAGGTTTTAGATTGAAGACCGGATCCTTTTTAGGTGGCAACGTAGTACCCAAGTCTTCTACAGGCAAGTTATGCTTAAGCATCTTAGGCTGATTACGGAGAATCTCGTCAATCTCATTCCTTTCTTCCATGAAGATTTCACTTTCATGATCTTCCATAAATTGCTGCAAAGCATTGTTTGGAGCAAGAGAAATAGAAGCAAGTTGTTCAACTCTAAAATCCTCATTATGGGTTTCCTCTTCACAAGGTTCTTTAGTAAATTTCAAAAAATTAAACTCATAAGATTGCCCATCAAACTTAGTCAAGATTTTCTCCCTTTTGCAATCTATAATAGCTCCACAAGTACTCAAGAAAGGTCTACCAAAAATAATAAGATAAGTTTTACTAGCAGCTAAACCAAGTACTAGAAAATCAGCAGGATACTTAATCTTACCACAAAGAACTTCCACGTATCGTAAAATACCAATTGGAGAGATGGTCTTTCTATTAGCAAGGTGAATAACCACATCAATCTCTTACAATTCGCAGGGACTGATATCATGCATAATTTCTCTATAAAGCTCATAAGGAATAGCACTGGAACTTGCACCAATATCACCTAAACCATAATAGCACTGATCATCAATTCTAACAGAAAGCACAGGGACACTAGCTTTTTTAGTTCTATTAGGATGTGAAACAATATTAGAAGCATCCTCACAAAAGACTATGTGTCCATCTTCTACGCTTTTAGTGATAAGGTCTTTCACAATTGCTACAACAGGTTCAATGTTTATTTGTTCATTAGGTTTTACAGTTCTCTTTGCACTTTTAGTGATTACACTAGTTATCATAGGAGTGTCCTTTACCTTATCCGGGAAGGGTTTCTCGATATAAAGTTCAGGTAAGACGTGATCAATAGTGTAAAACTCAGTACTCCCAACAGGAACATAGTCAACGATATCTTTATAAGGTGCATGGTACTTTCTCCATCCCCTTTTTGGGATTTCAATATAAGAAGCAAAAGCCTTAAATTTTTTTGTAATAACTTGTAAATCAAGACCATAAGTATTATTAATATTTCGAAAGTCATCAGTTCCCATAAAAGATTCAATGCATTCATAATCATAATTTATACCTGACTTTTTACCTTTGTCATTCTCCCAGGCTTCAGCATTATCTTTAATACGGTCTAGAAGATCCCATTTAGCTTCATCTTCCATGCGAGTGAATGATCCAGCACAAGAGGCATCCAATAAATCCTTATCATGTAGAGGGAGCCTTGCATAAAAGTTATTGATAATAATATTGTTGGGGAGCTCATGAATGGGACATTTGAGCATTAGTAACTTCAATCTCCCCCAAGTTTGAGCTGTACTCTCTCCATCAAGAGGCCAAAAGTTGTATATTTGATTCTGATCTTTATGAATCGCACTAGGAGGATAAAATTTTGAGTAAAAGAGAGGCACTATTTCCTCCCATTCAAGAGCTTGACCATTCTTCAGTAGCTTATACCATTCCTCAACTCTTCCTTTCAGCGATAATGAGAATAACTTCTTCTTAACTTGATCTGTAGTAATACCTGCACACTTGAACAACCCGCATAATTCGTGTATAAAGAGTAAATGATCACCGGGATGGACAGTTCCATCCCCAACATAGTAGTTATCCATAACACGATCAATAATTCTTGTATTTTAAAAGTATCATTCTCAGCAGGCGGTGGTTCATCTACTACCTTAGCAATGGTAGTAGCATTACGAAACAAGAAACTCAGCGAATTATCCATAACGAAAATAAAGCAACTAACAGAAGTAAACAGTACTCAGAGTAGAAGTTTCCTTTACCAGTTCCACTCTCCAATAGCGCTTCACTCCCTAGCAACGGCGCCAGAAAATAGTCTTGATGACCCACAAGTATAGGGGGTGTATTGCAGTATTTTCGATAAGGAAGAGTGTCGAACCCAACGAGGAGCAGAAGGTGCTAGCTAGTGGCTTGGATCAGGAATTCTCTACAAATACTTAACAAACGGATTTTTAGGGGTCTTTGATGAAGCAAGTAAATAAAGTACGAGTAAATAAAATACATTAGGAATAAATGCAGCACGTGGCCCAATCCTTTATGCAGCAAAGGATAAGCCAGCTCTATTACTTAAGATGACCAAATGTTCCCGAGGACACATGGGAAGACTGTCAAGTGCTTTCACTTCATATAGTTGATTAATGTTCTTTAGCTTGCTAAGTGTTGTGTGTGTGAACCTTTGCTAATGTACCGACCTTCCTAGGACTAATACATACTTGTGATTATACCCCTTGCAAACATCCGTAAGTACAAGAAAGTAATTAAGGTAGAAACCTAACCACAGCTTTAAACTCTAAGACCCTTACATCCCTTGTGCAATGGTTTCCTAACGGGGGTTCAGGTTTCTGTCACTCCGGCAATCCCTACGATTAGTAGCCAAATACACAATGCATTCCCCTAGGCCCATATAGGTGAAGTGTCACGTAGTCGACGTTCACATGACACCACTAGAAGCAGTACACCACAACTTAAATATCAAACTATTGAATCTTTCTCAACACAATTCCACTACTAACAACATGACTTCTCCCATGTCCTCAAGAAGAAAACGAACTACTCACAAGACATCATATGGATCATGATCAGAGATGAAATAATGATGTATAACAATCTGAACATAAACGATAATTCAATGGTTCACTCAATAGCATCAACTACAAAGAGTAATCAACACCAGGAAAGTTTCCCCTAAGAACTATGCAAGATTCAACCCAATTGTTACAGCAATATGGAGATGGTGATGAGGGTGCTGATGGTGATGATGGTGGTGGTGATGATGATGATCCCGATGAAGGCCAGCTTGATGGTGGTGTTGATGGCGACGATCTCCCCTCTCGAGGAAGGAATTCCCCCGGCAGAAATCTGTCTACCGGAGAGATCTTTCTCTCTCGGTGTTTTCCGCCCTGTAGAGGTGGCGGAATCTTTCTGTGGTCGCTCCCCGAGTCTTAGGGTTTCAAGAGGAATATATATGCCAGAGGGGAGAGCCAGAGGTGGGCTAGGGGCAGCCACACCACCTGGTGGCACGTCCTAGGGTGGCTCGCGCCAAGGGGTGGTGTGGGCCCCTTGTGGCCCATCTCCACTCCTCCTTCTGGCATCCTTCGTCTTCTGGAAAAATAGGATGTTCTGTATATTTTCCCGGATTTTCTAATCTTCGCGAATTTTGCCTCCAAACAATGCCTTTTCCATCAGAATCCTGACTGCAGCGGTCCATGCTCCAAAAGTAATCAACCATGCAAAAATAGATGAAATAACATAAGTATAACCTCTTAATATGAAATATATCAATGAATAACAGTGAATTATGATATAGAATAGTGATGCAAAATGGACGTATCAGTGGCACATATTCAATGATGAATATTTATATTCCTACGTGTCTTTGAAATATGGAGGTTGAGGCTTGTATGGTAGTCCAGTCTTTCAAATTGTGAATCTCATTGTCGAATCATATGTTAGTGAGTTGATAGTATCTTTAGTTGATAACTAAGCCTTTCTGCTGGCCTTTAAACCAATTCCACCAACATGGCTATCATTGTGTTGGTGGCCACTCATCCTTCAAACCCCTATCCTAAAAAAAATGAAACACCCAATGAGTTGGCTCTTATACGGAAGAAAACGGTATGAAACTAAAAAGTGCCGACCAAGCAAGGAAAAAATTCAAGAGATGCTTATTCTTTCAAATGCTTGTGATCAAAAATATAGATGCACTATGGATACAAAAATCCACTCAAAGCTGAATGAAAAAAAGACTTGCAAGCCCAAAAAGTGGCAACCAAACTCCTGCCACTCATGCAAAGGTGCAAGAAACATACCAAAAAACACCTATCCTATTCGACTCCACCTATTGTCAACTAAAGATACTAGCTACTTACTCATGTATGGGTGTTCTATGAGAGTTTAAACGTTGAAAGACTAGCACTACAAGAAAAGTTTCCTTCCGCAACGACTTGGCCCAACGGTCGTCGTAGAAGGCGCGTCTTCCGTGACGAAATTCTCGGCTCGGTCATGGCTGATGGAAAACTTTTTTCCGGTTTCGCGGCCCTCTACTACGACG
The DNA here is from genome assembly GCA_910589775.1 of Avena eriantha. NCBI lineage: Eukaryota > Viridiplantae > Streptophyta > Magnoliopsida > Poales > Poaceae > Avena > Avena eriantha. The sequence goes on along the minus strand of OU342741.1, from coordinate 491,204,631 downwards.
GATCTGCTAAAAACATTGAGGAAGCTTGGCCAGCGTGTGGCAGAAGCAAGATTTTCGTTTCCTCGCGCGATGTTGACTCACCAAAGTCTTTTGAGGCGTGTGGGTCCCAAATGTCAGTGTCTCTAGCGGACCATACTTTTTGGTCGCGCCTCCCTGATTTGAACTCGATAACGTTGCTCGAGGCATTTACTGTTTAGTCAGGCTGCTAGGTCCCACAGGTCAGCCTGTCATTAGAAGGATCGTGTGTATGATGGAATTTTTTTCCTTTGCTCGCGCTACCCTGTTCCAAAGTTGATAGCGCTGCTCGATGCATCTACCGTCTAATCAACCTCCTAGGACCCACATTTCATCCTCTCATTAGAAGAAACGTGTGTACAATGGATTTTTTCCTTCGCTCGCGCTACCCTGTTCCAAACTTGATAGCGATGTTCGATGCATCTACCGTTTAATCACGATGCTGGGCCCTACATGTCATCCTCTCATTAGAAGAAACGTGTATATGATGGATTTTTTACCATCTGTAGCACCTTCGTATTCCGAACTTGACAGCTTTGCTCGCTGCATCAGCCGTTTATTCAGGCTGGCGAGTCCCTTATGTCAGCCTCACATTAGAAGAATCATGGGTATGATGGAATTTTCTTCTTCTCTGGTGCTACCCTGTTTCGACCTAGATAGCGTTGCTCGACGAATCTGATGTTTGCTCATGCTGCTGGGTCCCCCATTTCAGCCTCTCATTAAAAGAAACGTGTACATGCTGAACTTTTTTGTCACTCACGCCTACCTGTTTCGAACTGGCTACATTGCTCGATGCAGCATCTGTATAAGGTAGCGTTGTTTGGTCCCACATATTAGCCTCTCTGTAAATGAAACATGCGTATGATGGACTTATTTTGGCCATGTCCGCTGTTTTGACCTTGGCAACTTGCTGGGTCCTAGATGTCAACCACCTCTGTGCAGGAAATGTGTCTATGCTGGTCCCAGCTGACAGCCTCTATTTGAAAGAAACTTGTGTATGTTGGACTATTTTTCCGAGTCCCAGATGTCAGCCTCAGAGTACAAAAAATGCTCAGAAAGACCAAATTAAAAAGATTCGTGGCTAACTCGAGGCGGATGCCCTATTCGTCATGGCTTATATTCCATGGGCTCACTCCTAAATTGAATGAGCTACGGTCGATGGCCACAAGACCACAAAAATGCCAAATTAGAAGGTATTGGGCTATGCTTGGAGCTGACAGACTAATTTCATGGGCTATGCAAGCCTCTCTGTACAAGTATTTAAACTTTTTTTTCAAACCCACCCTCAAAACAAACTCCAGGGACGCTGCATGCTGGTGGGTCCATGATGTCAGCCTCTCCGTAATGCGATATTGCTAGAAGAAAAATGTAAACCCAAGATTCGAACAAAAGCCTTCAAATCAAATAAACGTAAACTGAGTGCGTCTCCACTACAACAAAGATATTTATAGAAAAAATATCATTAAACTTTTATTAGTACTACAACTTCTGTATTAGGCTTCTTAAAATATTTTGTGTGTCTATGTTTATCTCTTTTAAAATATAATAGGGAAGCGTTCCTGGCATCTCAATTTATAAAATGTCACATAATGTGGTATTTTCTTAAAAACATGGTAGGCAGAGTTTATTATTATGAGAGGTGGGGGTAATCCCCAAAAGGCCGAATTAAGAAGAGTTTCGCTATTTCTCTACGTGAGTTATATTCCTTAGGCTATTCTCCATTGGCTTCATTCTCAAATTTCACTAGGTTGTGCTCAGCAGTCCGCTGACCAGTAAAAGGCCGAACTAATATGTTCTCGGCTATACTCCATGGGCTCCTTTCTAAAATTTTGCTGGGCTGTGGTCAGTAGTACTTGACCCCAAAAAGCCTGAGTTAAAATGTTCTGGGCTAAAGAGGGTCCGAATGAGCTACTCCCTCCGATCCAAATTAATGTTCTCGGATTTGGCTAGATTCGGACGTATTTATCACTATAACATGACTAGATATGTCAGAATCTAGACAAATGTGAGAACATTAATTTGGATCGGAGGGAGTACTAGATTTCTTCTCTTGGTTAATAAAAATTGCATTGTGATGTGCTCTGCCAAATTTGAAACAATGACCTCAGCGAGGGCGGGGGAAAGGGATAATTCTTTTTGGTAGATATTCATGTCAAAATTCAGCAGTACAGAATAAGGTAGAAAAAATATCAATGGATTCGAAGTTAATATTCTGGAGCGCTTGACCAATTTAGCAGCATTTCAAAAGTGACTAATGCAGCAATACAGACAATGAAATACAATACCAGTACATCAGTATTAGTTGCACAAATGCTTTAGTAATAGCAATGATAGAACATTTGAGATATTCAGTAGCTTTCCTGCTTGAAATTCAATATCAGTACAGAGAGAACCAATTTTTGTTCTAGCTACAAAAACCTTGGCCCACGATCAGTTTGGCCCGTTCTCCTAATATACTCAATCATTGGAGCAAGCAAAACTGACGATCAAGTCTACTTTTTTTGTGCATGCCTCCTTCTCACATGAATGCAAAGCCTCGTCAAGATTATGAGTTTATGACAAGGCCAAGTTACAAAAAAAGCAAGACCATCTACTGCATTTGATCTAAACAAGTAGCAGTACATCAATATTAGTTCTATAAAATGCCAAGTTCCAAAAGAAAAGCAAGACCATGTACTACACTTGGTCTAAACAAGTAGCAGTACATCAGTATTAGTTTTATAAAATACCAAGTTCCAAAAGAAAAGAAAGATAAACTCCTGCACTTGATCTAAACAAGTACATGTACATCACAGTTAGTTCTACAAAATATTGTATTGTACATACTAATAGTAACAACAGAACATTTGATAAATTCAGTAGCATTTAAAAGATTCAGCAGTACAGAATATGACAAAAAAATATCAACAAATTCCCAGTTCATATTCAGAAGCACTTGATAGATTCCCAGTTCATATTTAGCAACACTTGACAAATTCAGCAACGTTTCAAACTAACCGAATTAGCAGTACACAGACAATAATTGACAGATTCATCAATGCACACATTAAAATTCAATAGATGTAGCTAGGCCTAATTCAAAAGTAAAGCGAGACCATATTCTGCACTTTATCGGTCGATCTGAACAAGCACCAGTACATAGTTATTATTGCAAAATAGATTAGCAGAGTAAGAACTCCATAGAAAATACTCAGAACTACCTTAAGCTAGGAACCACGTCTCCCAAAATGATAAGTACCAGTACATACAATAGTAATTACTATTTACAAAATACATTAGTAGTAGTTGAACTCCATAAAAATACTCCTAAGGACAACTACTAAGAACAGGTAGTAAGTCTTTCTAGCAGTTCAAATACTCCAACGAACATTAAGATGTGTTTTTCTCACTCATGAATCCTATTAATCTGAAGACAGTATTCCAGAGTGAATACCGACGGTTGACGACCGACTAGGTGCAAGATCGGCACTGGCAGGAGCCACTGCAGCTCATCGAACGAGATGCCGTCGAGTGACGTGGTGCTCTCCGGCATGCATAGCCCGAATTTTTTTATCCTTCTCCCCTCAATCACAGTCGATGACCAAAACTTCACCATGTACCGCGGCGACAAGCACGTCGTTGACCTGACGCATACGACGGATATGACGTGTAGCGTTTGGCGCGTGTCAAATCGCATCGCGAACATAGAAACATCGTCCTCAGATTTTCTCGGAAAATGAATATTCTCGGAATTGGACGGGACAAAAGCCAAAGTCATTATTTTATCGAGGGACACCTGGAGACAGAATACGATACGGAGAAGGGCCATAGGGCGGCCACACCACCTGGCCGCGCGGCCAGGCTTGGCCCGCACCAGGGGGTGGTGTGGCCAGCCTAGGCACCCCCTCAGCCTCTCCTTCCACCTATATATTGCCTCTGATACGGAAACCCTAAGTACCCGATCAAAACTCCACGAAAGAGTCTGTAGCCGTCGTTGTCTCTGTCCCTAGATCGGGAGGGATCTGAAGCTCTTCCCGGCACCCTGCTGGAGAGGGGGATTCACCCTAGAGGCCTCCTTCATTACCATGCAAGCCTCCGGTGTGATGCGTGAGTAGTTCATCTCTGGACTACGGGTCCATGTAGTAGCTAGATGGCTGGTTCTCCTCCTTTGTGCTTTCATGTCTAGATCTTGTGAGCTCCATTCATGAGTAAGATCATCTATTTGTAATTCGGCATGTTGTGTTTGCGGGGATCCGATGGATATTGAGATGCTATTTCAGATTGATTATTGATTATATCATGTCTTTGTTATTTGTGATCTTGCATGCTTACCGTTGTTAGTAGCTATCTTGGCCAAGTAGATGCTAGCAACTCCAAGATTTAGTATTTATGCTCGATAGTGGGTTCATGCCTCTGGTAATCAGGGGAAGTGACATAAATCTCTAAGGTACTAGATGTGCTATTGCTACTAGGGAGAAAACAACAATCCTTTGTTCATAGAACAATCATATTTTTTACTTTACACGCAATTCGTAAAGCAATAATCTATTGCTTGCAACCTAATACTGGAGGGGGTTCGGATGATAACCTGAAGGTGGATTATTAGGCATAGATGCAGTTGGATGGCGGTCTATGTATAATGTTATAATGCCCAATCGAATCTCAAAGGACTCAAGATGATTAGTATATGCTTTTATGCTTTCTTGATGTTTGTCAATTGCCCCGCTGTAATTTATTCACCCAGCATGTAATCTATCTTAAGGAGAGCCACCTCTAGTGAACTATGGACCCTGGTCCTTTCTTTTACAATCAATCTACAAACTGTTTACTGCTTTGTGTTTACTTTCTGCAAAACTACTACTTCCTTCCATTCGATACGTTTAATCCTTTGTTTTTAGCAAAACCGGTGAGATTGACAACCTCATCGTAGGTTGGGGGAAAAGTTCCGTGGTTGTGTTGTGCAGGTCTCCACATTGCTGCTGGCACCGGTAGTATGCCCTCCCAACGTTTAGCTAGCTACACCTTTGGGGTGTTTCCTTGCACCTACTGGATTATAACCTTCGTTTCGTTCTGAGGGAAAACTTGCTGCTGTGATCATACCTTCCTCTTGGGGTTCCCCAACAAGTTCGATATATTTTGGGCCATCAATCTTATTTTCTGGCGCCGTTGCCGAGGAGTCAAGGACATATTCACAAGGGGAGTCCCTCATAACCAATCTCTTTACTTTGTTATTTTTGTTTTGCTTAGTTTACGTTTTCTTTGTTTGCTTGTTTCTTTATCAAAAACACACAAAAATTAGTTTTACAAGTTTGCTTTCTTTATTGAAAACACAAAATTTTTTGTTCCTATCTTAAGTTTCCATTATGTCTAGCCTTGCTCCAATCACTATGTCACCCGAGGAAATGATTTTCACTTTTAAACAAGGAATTATGGAGAGCTTCAAGGAAGCTTGGTCTAGAATCTGATCTAGATGAAAAAACTGAGCCTAAAATGACTCAAAGCTTGTTCTTTAGAAGTTTTTACCTTGGAATTACTCTTTGCTATAGATATACTTTAAATGCTGTTGTGGGAGGAGATTTCCTCCAATGCAATAAGGATGATGCTGTTAATGCTATAAATAAATTGGTCTTTACTTACAAATTGCCTAGCAAAACTGATATTTCTTTCACAAACATATTCGCTAGATTGAACACTCTTGAGACCAGCACTGCTAGTTTGAAAGATTGCTATAATACGCTTAGGGAGCATCATAATTTTGTTCCAATAAATTCTGAACCATCAAAGTGGAAACCCACAGTAAAGATTGATATAAATAATGAAAGTTTTCAAACTTGCTGTGATATCATGTCTAAATTTTGTGTTATGCCCAAAGATATTTATGAATCTTTGAATCTTTGGGGGCTTTCTGAAGGAGGAAAAGAAATATCTCTTGCTAATAATGCTACAATATTACCTATTGGAATAGCTGAAGGAGTGTTTACAAATATCCTTGGGGAAATGATTTCTACTGATTATCTTGTTATTGAATGTGCAAGAAAAGGACAAATTACGCTTGGAAGGTCCCTATTAGAACTCCTTGGAGCAATAATAGATGTGGGAAAGGGGACTATGCACCTTGCTTCTCCACCAAACAATCATATTTTCCCCAAGGTTAAGAACAAAAGTAAGAGAGGTAAGGGCAAGAAATTTGGTTTTAATGCTTCTTCATTTGAGAACACTTGATTCTTTTTCTTGCTTCTTATGCCTAACTTAAAGGCGTTAAAGAAAAGTACTTATTGGGAGATAACCGAAAAGTTTTAGATGAGTCTTGGAAGTTATTACATCTGTAATAACAGCTCCTTATCCTTTTTATTTGCTTTTTGTGCCAAGAGTAACCTCTAATAAGAGAGAAGTAATGATCGGAAAAGTTTATGTCCCGAAACAGATTTCTGTGCTTCATCGTAAAAATTCGTGTAAAAGCTCTGTACATCCTTTTGAGGCGTGAATTTTTTTGATTCTGCCCCAGGTTGTTATCTAACTTTCGTTAGTTCAACACTCTTTGATTTGAGTAACAGAAGGTCTTTACCTGTTGGTCTGTTTTGACAGATTTCTGCCATTTTCTGCATTTGCTTCTTTTTGGTTCCCTTTTGAGTTCTTTTGGGGAATTGAGCTTTTTGAGGGAAGTGCTACAGTAGCTAGTGTTTTAATGAAAGTTTTATTGGTGTTGGAACTGAACCTAAAGACTTATTATCTTGAGTGCACTAATGTTGCTAATAAAGATTATGTGAAGCTTTGTATGAAGGAAAAATTGCAGGTGTATGGAAGGAATGAGTAATGACATATAAGGATGGACTAAAGCTCAAAATTGGGGATGCCACGCATGTCACCCCAAGAAATATCCAAGAAGTACAAGCGTAAAAGCTTGGGGATGCCCAAGGCATCCCCCTCTTCATCAATAAAATCCCAGGTTTCTTCCAAACGCTTCATTTTTATTGTTTCATGCACAATTGTGTTATTCTTGGAGTGTCTTCTTTTTCGTTTTTGTTTTGGTTTTTCGTTTGCTTGGTTTGCTGAATAAATTGGTTGGACTCCCTCTTTCATACATTGGTTTTCAAATAGTTTGGTTTGGATTGGAAAAGATTAGGAAAGCTCATGCTTAAGTGGTAAAGAGAGCTTGTTTTTGACTGTGGCCTATGCTTTGTCATGCCATGCTTGATATTGTTTTTGATTTATGCTTAGCATTCTTTGTTTTAGCATGACTTGTTATAAACAATTGAGATTGCTTAATGTGCCTTGGATGAATCATGCGTTGTTTTAGCATATTAAAGCATAATATAGTGGTATTCTCCTTTGATGCTTTATTTGGGTTGACTTGGCGCATGCTCACACCATATTATGACTATCTCAAGTCACCATAGCCTTTATGATTGTAGCATCCCAATTTTCTAACAATTTCAATGCTACTTGCCTAGTCTATATATATGCTACTTCCTACATATAATTAATCGCATCATCATTATATCATGCTCATGTCACCATGCCACATTGCATTTGAGCATCATATAAAACCCCCTTTAATTTGGTTCTTCTTCATATGCATTTGTCTTATTATTTGTATTTGCCTCTTGGTAAATTGTAGTTGGTTCTTGATATATTTCTTGATGCCCAAGTTGATTTGGGGGCATATCTATTATAATTCCACCATCCACCTTGCCAACGTCCCCTTTGTTTCCACCACCCTTCTACCATTCCATTTATATATGAGCCATTGCATTCTCCCTTGACTTTTATCTCTAGCTCATGTATAGCTGGGAGTGGTTCCTTCTTATTCCACATGCTCCCATATATGTTCCATATTGTTTTCACAAGATGATTTATGGCAGCCACATGACCGCCTTTGCATGTCATGTGAGTAGAATTCCTCCATAACCTTCCATATGGTCTTATTTGAAGTAAGGCCATGCTTGAATATATTGTGTCCATATGATTTAATAGTGGAACATACACACTACAAAAGGCCAATATCTACTCATGCATGCCCATTATTCCATGTATGCCATGTGTGTTGGAGAATGTTACATGTTCCAAACATTGCCCTCTCTCTACTTCTCTCTTTTGGTGTTGTTTTAAAAGCCTCAAGTTTAGACCTCGATTACAAACACTTCCCGATGAGTTTGATGCCCCAACAGAAACTCATTGTAGCCCTTTGTCCCCTCTTAAATCTGCAACAAACCTCACTTGATTCGGAGCTTTGAGCCATTCAGAATCTTCATCTGAAATTGGCTCTATATCACTGTCAAAACTGCAATTCAGTTTTGCCAGTTTGTCAGCGCGTCGTTGTTTTTTTTCCTCTGTTCAATTCAAGACCACTTCCTCCTCCGTTGTTCTCTGGCACATCTCAACACATGCTATTAATCTTGGCATCAACCTCTTTCTAATGCAGCAAAACATCCACAAATCCGAGCTCGGTCGCTCTCAAAATCTTCCGCCGAAGATCAGCAAAGCTAGCTACAGTCGCTATCTTTTTTTTCAGTTAACAAGCAGCAGTAGCGCACGAAGTTCGGCCGAGAGCAGCAGCTGCTGCACCTGCCGCGTGCACCTCTCTCACTGGCACCTGGACCCAGTACCGAACCGCTGCAACTGTTTCGATCAAGACCAGTCGCGGCCGTGCTGAGATGCTCCTATTTCTCTTCCCGAGCTGCACGTGTGTTCCATGCCTTGTGCGTGTTCCCCTCTTCCACCTTTTTCCTAGAAATAAAGCAGATGCAAGGGAGGCTAAGCCAGCCTCGCCATCCCTCCCCCTCCCATCTGGATCGAGGTCAGGTCGAGCAAGTCCACCCTCTTCTTCCCCCACAAGAAAACCCCACTGTGTCCATGTCATTTGCGCCGATGCACTGTGCTCTGCCGTTGGTCGCGTGCTTTCGGAGCCCAACCCCCATGTCCTGGGGCGTGCAGGGTGCTCATGGAGCCTCCCGTTTCATGGAGCGAGTAGGAGACGCGGCAGAACCACCACGCCGTCCCCGTGCACCCGGCGTTCTGCGACGCTCGTCGTCGCCCCCGTCGCATCTCCGCCAGGCAAACCTCCGTCATCAGCCCCCTCCCGGTGAGCCTCCACGCCGCCCCATCTTTCTGTCCATGCCTTGCATCGGCGCCGCCTCGCTGCAGCCGGCGTCGCTCGCCGCTCTCTGTACATGTCGCGCTGCGCACGTCTTGGTACTAGCCAGCAACAGCAGCGCGCGCAGCGGCAGCAACCGTTTTTGTGTAGCTTGTTCCCTCATTATTTCTGGTGTATCTAGATCACCTCAGTCCGAGCCGTTGGTGCCAATGGGTAGCCCTAACTTCCCTCTTCAAAACGACTACCTATACACGCAAATCCATCAACCATATCTCTCGAAATCATCTCGCAAAACTCTGAAGAAAACGCCTGTAAATCTGTTAAAATTGAATTTGTCCGTCAGTCGAAGTCTAGTGTTTACCCACTTCAAAACGTCTCCATATATGCATGTTCCCGTCATCCTTTAGAAAACTATACACATGAAAGTTGTGGATCTTGCTCCCAGCTACAACTTTGCTTCTTACGGTGTCACGAGAATCCTCACTATTTGCTCGTAATCAACTTCCAAAGATCGATCCAGCTAGCTGTCTTTCTCCAGTTTTCCTTTAGATTTTTCAGATGATCCATGAAGTTTTTCTAACTAGGCCCCTACCTTTTGCTTTCCATCAGACTTTAGTCCCCAGCGCCGCCACTTGTCAGACCCACTTGCACCCTCCTTGTCCGGGCCCAGTCAGCAATGCGATCCCACATGCCAATGACCGTGGGCAAGTTTGGCTGAGTATAGAAATATTCAGAAAATTTTTCTAACAAAATAAAATTCTAGAAATTGTTTTAATACAAAATAAATCATATCTTTTTATATAATTCAAATTTTACAAATGATATATGTATCTTGATCAGAAAAATGCAAGGAATTCAAATATGCTATCCAAAATAATTTTTGAGCAAGTTAAAATTTCGAAATAATTTAAAATACCATTTAATGCCTTTATCTTATATAAAATCATAACTTTATTTTCATAATTCCAAATTCGACAAATAATATGTCTAAATCGATCAGCGCGACGAGCCCGTTCTGTTTATTTATTCCATAATTTGAATTGAAGCATGCATCATATAAATATTAAGTATACATCAATGTTATGGGAGCAAAACATGACTAACAACTTAATAAAATGCTTTGTTCTTGTACCCCACACCTCACTCATGCCATGCTATGCTATGCCATGTAAATTGTGCATCATTCCATCATGGAATACTTGTTTGCTTGTTGCATATTATTTATATGATTGTGCAATGTATTTATTTCGGCCCCTTGTATGTTTGGTTTTTATCCGGATAGACACTGAGCAAGGAGAATACCAGAAGGCCCAGGAGTATTACCCGGATCCTTCCTATCCTGCAACTGAACTACCAGGCAAGCATTTCCCCATGCTTGCATACATATAGTACCTATGCTTGTATCTTACTCTTGCATCATTGAGTTGCGATTGCATTAAATTGAATCCCAAGTTTGGTATAGCCTTTACTTTTAAACCCCACCGAAGCTTGTACCTCCATCCCATGAGCCATTACTGCAGGAGTTGTTTGAGCCATGCGAGTCGTAGAATTGCATGTGTAGGTTTTGTGCGAGTCTTTGGATAATAAGGTACCTAAACAACTTAATATGAGTAGAGAACTAATGAAAGAGGCATCGGTGATCATTATCTGCTATTTGGTTCTTTAAGCTCACTTGTGTCCCGTAGGACCCCGAGTACTTGATTCCTGTTCCTTTACTATTCGCACTATCCACATTTGAGAGGACTTGTGGACCCCCCCTGAGCCAGAGCTTGATTCATTTCTATTTCTTGGGGCCACAAACTAGTTTGGGTTTTATTTACTATCCTGTACTTATAACATGTTACTGCTTTATTTAAGATTGTGCGTAGAGAACCTATACTATTTTGGATCGTGGAATGTCTTCGCGGTATCGACAAGCCTAGTCACACTTTCGGGTTCCAAGTCGTTTACAATCATTGACACAAACCTTGGGTCCGTCTCGGAGCCGGCCAACTTCGTTGCGGGTAGCTTAATGGCGTGGCCCCCTGAAATATTTGATGAATCATGTGATTGCTTTGTCGTGAATGCCTCGTTGGGTTTTGATTTGGTTTTTCTGAGGTTGATCGAGTGTGTGTTGCTATTTGTGCACCCCTGCAGGGTAAATCTTTCTGAAAGTCGTGTCCGCCGTTATGGACGACTTGGAGCACAGTTTCTCGATCATAGATAAGCATAACTAAAGTACCGCCTTTAATTTGACTAAGACATGACTAGTAATTAGTACAACACTCATGGAATGGTTAATAAAATTGCCAACAGATGGGTTGTTCTTCCGCCTTCTTGTCGGTAAGCGAGAAATAGGACGAGCGAGGTTAATTATGTTGCTCATATAACTGCTGCTATTAATTAACGAGCATTCGTCTATCTCTGGTTGGGCGGATGTGTAGCGTGCCTCTATAGAACTTTGTAGCTATTATCTTTCGCTGCAATTGCGTCACCCCCGGGTTGTTCCCTTTAGATACATTAAGACTTGCTGAGTACCCCTAGGGTCTCGCATGATAAATATTTGGTTTAGGTGGACAGGAATACTCTCAGGAAGGCTACTGGCTTGAGGAGATGGATGATGGTGGCAATGACCGTCAGGTGAAGAGATTCCGGGGATGGAGATCCTTGAGATCTGTGGGCGGGATGTGCTTATTTTCAGGGCATCTTATGCCGATTTGCTTCTTATCCGTACTGGGATCATGTTTCCCGCTTCCGCTTGATACTCTGTTGCGTGATGTTTGAGGAAGTATTCTAAAATATTATATCTATCTAGGATATTTGGATCTTGCCGTATGGCTTTGAATATTTCTATTTCTTTTAGATGGTGTGACTCTGATGCCTATTGTAAGTCGCAGGCATACATACTCATTTGTGTATGTCGTGGTCGCGTTACCTGTCGCTTATGCCGCTCGCTCTTGTCCCGATGGTCTTGAAAGTGGATAAGGTGGTATGCCGGTACCGTGCCCTACTCCGCTTCGATGGGCCTACACGTGGGTGGCCTTGGGCCTCCGTGGTAGAGTCACTTATCCACTTTTGGTTCGTCCAAGCTTGAACTTAGGGCGTAATGTCCGAGGTATTACAATTGTTATCAGAGCAATTCCACCCTTCAGGGTCTCAGCCAGATGGTCGTTGTCAGTCTAGAAAATATTTTTGGTAGTAATGTATAATAGGGAAAAATTAAACGTGAGAGTAGGATTGCTTCCATTTTTCTTCTTACCCACCCACCCACCCTTTTCTGGTAAGGAAGTGTAACGTTTGTCTATTCTTATCTAAAATTCAAACTAGGATTCACGTGTTTGGGGTTTCTGTAGTACCATAGGATGTGTGTGTAATTCTTTGTCTATCTGTTGCACCCAACCTTGTTGTCGCAATCTACCTTTGGTTATCAACTGTTGGTACATTCCATACCGACAGACGTATTGTAAACCGATGCGATCTATCTTACTCTTTGTTACCGACACAATCTTGTTGAGGGTGTTCTTCCTTCCTGCATGCTTTCATAGAATGTGGAGTTGCTAATATCTATCTGTTAAGTTGTTTTCGCATCTAGTTGGCATTTTAATGCCGAAAAATGCGGATTTTTTCTTTGATACATCTGTGTTTCCACACTCCTTTTCAATCGTGTGTGATTCACTATTCACCTCTTTTGTCAGCATGTCCATGCTAACTCGATCTTTTGTTACCGGTGCATAATCCTGGAGTTTTTACTTCATCTGTAAATTCTTTTAGGCTAAATACATAACGTGTCAATCTGATGCTTGTGATTGTAATTTGGTTCTCAATATAGCTATATGACACTTACCATGAGTGGAATATGGTCAATGCTATCAATCTAATCCTCCAAATGATGGCGGTTATCTCTTGTGATTTTGAGTTATACCATGATCATATCTTTATCATATTCAAGTATTCTTGGCAATCCGGAGGTTTCTTAAGGCACTATGGTGAATTATCATTTGTTGTCGTTCTTCATATCTTGTTGAACTCCATATCCGCAAAGGTTCTATTTGATACGAGAGATTTCATCTTTGCATATCGGATAGCTTTGCGTAAATGTATGAGTTATCATTGTTTCTTATCCAAGATCCACTTATCTTTTCAACCGATGATCCAATTAACTATGTGAACAAGTCGACATATCTTTTACTCATCTGAAGGTCTAGATAATATATTCTTCCTATGCATCTCTTCTAACACAAATCCTTGCTCTTAGTGTTGATCTTTCAAAGAACGTTGAGCTCTGAAAGTGTTTCAAGCATTTGCTCGTTTCTTTTGCCTCATGAACTTGGTATTATTAAAATATCTTTATAATTCTTGGCGGTATATCGTGATGATATGCTTTCCAATTCTATATCAATGGGAGAGCATGGAAGAACATCTGTGGCTCATCCTCTCAAGCTTCGTGAATGCCGCTTGTCTGCAAAGTTCTCAAAGTGGGAATTCCGACTTTTTGAAGTCACCTATATCGACCACGTCCTTCTGCTAAAGACATTGCTACCATTCTAGAATCATCAAGTCAATTGTTAATTCTATCCTCCATATTCAACCAACTCCGGAGTTTTTCCTTGTTTTGGCAAGTTATCATCGTCATTCTGCTGAAGTTTTTCTCAAGACTGTATATCTCTCTCGGTTATTCTCAAGAACATGGAATTCTTTTGTTCTATGACTTGTCAAGAAACCTTTTGGGAATTTCCCCTATCTTCGATCTTCAATCCGACGGATGCCATGAAGACTTTTCAGATCTCTTGTAATCCTTCTATTCAAGTTGGTGCTATCTGTTTCTCTATTTGTGGAATCTTGCAGCTGTACTCCGTATTCTTTGTTCATATCTTTTCCGATGGCCAACGACTCCCGACATAACGACAACATCATCATCTTTATCTACTTTGCATCTAACGAAGTTTTTGCATCACATCCTTGTTTCCGTAGAAGCTTCAGGAATCCTGCTTGTAAAAATCTTCATTCTAAAATTTCTGAGAGTTGGGTTGCACGATATTCCAATTCATGTGCGGAGTAATGGTTTGAGTGCGGGATGGAGTCATGACCATAACACTACTTTTATCATTCGCTCTTGTACATTGAGTTGGTGGATTAATGCAATTTCACTTATTCCACGGAAGTTGGAAGTGGCCTTTATCTTTTGATACTTCCACTTTGGTACTTGTTTTTCCGGAGGGTTCTCTCAAGAGCGTAATCTACAATCTCTTGTTGCTGATCGTGTCTATTTCAAGTTGGAGCAAAATATTCAACGATCTGGTGGATGCAAATGCAAAATCTTCTATGTCCTCTTCTTTTGACCGGACCTCGTCATCGTCAGACAAGATGGATGGAAGATATCTCTAATTTCCATTTGTAAATTCTTTTGATCTTGGTAAAGCCATTTATGACTGATGCCATCAATCACAAAATCTATTGCAATAACCTCATGGTTAAGGGAAGCAATAAGCATCTCTATTATAACCTCCAGATCTGTAATATTCAACTCCTTCTCAGGATTCCACCATAAATAGCATCACCTCCTCCTCTTGAAGATATATTGACGCACCTCAATTGCGTGATCCTTTGGTTCTTATCGGTGCAAGAAGAATCAGGTTCAAGAACTCCTAACCCAAATCCTTTCGTTGTTATCAAGAACTCTATTGTTTGAAGACAATATGGGTTTTCCAAACTTGATTTCTTAAATCCGAGGGAAGAAACAATGCTATTTTTATAGTGCTTGATACTTCTCCAAAGTCACTCTTTTCTTCCGGCGAAACAAAGAATCATCTTCACGTGCATCTGTTGACCGTTAAACCCATCGATGTGTCTATCCTTCGGCTTGAAGTGGGGAGATTACCTTCCTTTCGTTGAAGTTCCCCTTATAGCAACTCTTTCAAAATTCTATATGGCCGCAATGCTATATTCCACAACTTTCGGGTATCAAGGAGAAGATATTCTCCTTGATACATCACCATTTCATAATTCTTTCAAGAAGTGTTTCTATTCTTTTATCGTGTTCTCGAGAACACCAAAGCTATGTTCATCCTATATTTATCATCTCACAACAATTCTCCAGGTTCTTTAAGCCCCTTGTCTCTATGAAGTAAAATGCAAGACTTGCAACAAGTCTAGAAAGTTTTGCAAGATGTATTGGTCGCACCATTATGTTGATGAATCAACTTGGGAACGCGAGGACCACCTTCGTTCCAAACACCCGACTTCCCCTTGTGCCTTTTTCTTTTTCCTAGGAATCTCGGGGCGGGATTCTTGTTTAGTGGGGGCGAGTTGTAGCATCCCAATTGTCTAACAATTGCAATGCTACTTGCCTAGTCTATATATATGCTACTTCCTACACTTAATTAATCGCATCATCATTATATCATGCTCATGTCACCATGCCACATTGCATTTGAGCATCATATAAAACCCCCTTTAATTCGGTTCTTCTTCATATGCATTTGTCTTATTATTTGTATTTGCCTATTGGTAAATTATAGTTGGTTCTTGATATATTGCTTGATGCCCAAGTTGATTTGGGGGCATATCTATTATAATTCCACCATCCACATTGCCAACTTCCCCTTTGTTTCCACCACCCTTCTACCATTCCATTTATATATGAGCCATTGCGTTCTCCCTTGACTTTTATCTCTAGCTCATGTACAGCTGGGAGTGGTTCCTTCTTATTCCACATGCTCCCATATATGTTCCATATTGTTTTCACAAGATGATTTATGGCAGCCACATGACCGCCTTTGCATGTCATGTGAGTAGAATTCCTCCATAACCTTCCATATGGTCTTATTTGAAGTAAGGCCATGCTTGAATATATTGTGTCCATATGATTTAATAGTGGAACATACACAGTAGAAAGGCCACATTCTACTCATGCATGCCCATTATTCCATGTATGCCATGTGTGTTGGAGAGTGTTACATGTTCCAAACGTTGCCCTCTCTCTACTTCTCTCTTTTGGTGTTGTTTTAAAAGCCTCAAGTTTAGACCTCGATTACAAACACTTCCCGATGAGTTTGATGCCCCAACAGAAACTCATTGTAGCCCTTTGTCCCCTCTTAAATCTGCAACAAACCTCACTTGATTCGGAGCTTTGAGCCATTCAGAATCTTCATCTGAAATTGGCTCTATATCACTGTCAAAACTGCAATTCAGTTTTGCCAGTTTGTCAGCGCGTCGTTGTTTTTTTTCCTCTGTTCAATTCAAGACCACTTCCTCCTCCGTTGTTCTCTGGCACATCTCAACACATGCTATTAATCTTGGCATCAACCTCTTTCTAATGCAGCAAAACATCCACAAATCCGAGCTCGGTCGCTCTCAAAATCTTCCGCCGAAGATCAGCAAAGCTAGCTACAGTCGCTATCTTTTTTTTCAGTTAACAAGCAGCAGTAGCGCACGAAGTTCGGCCGAGAGCAGCAGCTGCTGCACCTGCCGCGTGCACCTCTCTCACTGGCACCTGGACCCAGTACCGAACCGCTGCAACTGTTTCGATCAAGACCAGTCGCGGCCGTGCTGAGATGCTCCTATTTCTCTTCCCGAGCTGCACGTGTGTTCCATGCCTTGTGCGTGTTCCCCTCTTCCACCTTTTTCCTAGAAATAAAGCAGATGCAAGGGAGGCTAAGCCAGCCTCGCCATCCCTCCCCCTCCCATCTGGATCGAGGTCAGGTCGAGCAAGTCCACCCTCTTCTTCCCCCACAAGAAAACCCCACTGTGTCCATGTCATTTGCGCCGATGCACTGTGCTCTGCCGTTGGTCGCGTGCTTTCGGAGCCCAACCCCCATGTCCTGGGGCGTGCAGGGTGCTCATGGAGCCTCCCGTTTCATGGAGCGAGTAGGAGACGCGGCAGAACCACCACGCCGTCCCCGTGCACCCGGCGTTCTGCGACGCTCGTCGTCGCCCCCGTCGCATCTCCGCCAGGCAAACCTCCGTCATCAGCCCCCTCCCGGTGAGCCTCCACGCCGCCCCATCTTTCTGTCCATGCCTTGCATCGGCGCCGCCTCGCTGCAGCCGGCGTCGCTCGCCGCTCTCTGTACATGTCGCGCTGCGCACGTCTTGGTACTAGCCAGCAACAGCAGCGCGCGCAGCGGCAGCAACCGTTTTTGTGCAGCTTGTTCCCTCATTATTTCTGGTGTATCTAGATCACCTCAGTCCGAGCCGTTGGTGCCAATGGGTAGCCCTAACTTCCCTCTTCAAAACGACTACCTATACACGCAAATCCATCAACCATATCTCTCGAAATCATCTCGCAAAACTCTGAAGAAAACGCCTGTAAATCTGTTAAAATTGAATTTGTCCGTCAGTCGAAGTCTAGTGTTTACCCACTTCAAAACGTCTCCATATATGCATGTTCCCGTCATCCTTTAGAAAACTATACACATGAAAGTTGTGGATCTTGCTCCCAGCTACAACTTTGCTTCTTACGGTGTCACGAGAATCCTCACTATTTGCTCGTAATCAACTTCCAAAGATCGATCCAGCTAGCTGTCTTTCTCCAGTTTTCCTTTAGATTTTTCAGATGATCCATGAAGTTTTTCTAACTAGGCCCCTACCTTTTGCTTTCCATCAGACTTTAGTCCCCAGCGCCGCCACTTGTCAGACCCACTTGCACCCTCCTTGTCCGGGCCCAGTCAGCAATGCGATCCCACATGCCAATGACCGTGGGCAAGTTTGGCTGAGTATAGAAATATTCAGAAAATTTTTCTAACAAAATAAAATTCTAGAAATTGTTTTAATACAAAATAAATCATATCTTTTTATATAATTCAAATTTTACAAATGATATATGTATCTTGATCAGAAAAATGCAAGGAATTCAAATATGCTATCCAAAATAATTTTTGAGCAAGTTAAAATTTCGAAATAATTTAAAATACCATTTAATGCCTTTATCTTAAATAAAATCATAACTTTATTTTCATAATTCCAAATTCGACAAATAATATGTCTAAATCGATCAGCGCGACGAGCCCGTTCTGTTTATTTATTCCATAATTTGAATTGAAGCATGCATCATATAAATATTAAGTATACATCAATGTTATGGGAGCAAAACATGACTAACAACTTAATAAAATGCTTTGTTCTTGTACCCCACACCTCACTCATGCCATGCTATGCTATGCCATGTAAATTGTGCATCATTCCATCATGGAATACTTGTTTGCTTGTTGCATATTATTTATATGATTGTGCAATGTATTTATTTCGGCCCCTTGTATGTTTGGTTTTTATCCGGATAGACACTGAGCAAGGAGAATACCAGAAGGCCCAGGAGTATTACCCGGATCCTTCCTATCCTGCAACTGAACTACCAGGCAAGCATTTCCCCATGCTTGCATACATATAGTACCTATGCTTGTATCTTACTCTTGCATCATTGAGTTGCGATTGCATTAAATTGAATCCCAAGTTTGGTATAGCCTTTACTTTTAAACCCCACCGAAGCTTGTACCTCCATCCCATGAGCCATTACTGCAGGAGTTGTTTGAGCCATGCGAGTCGTAGAATTGCATGTGTAGGTTTTGTGCGAGTCTTTGGATAATAAGGTACCTAAACAACTTAATATGAGTAGAGAACTAATGAAAGAGGCATCGGTGATCATTATCTGCTATTTGGTTCTTTAAGCTCACTTGTGTCCCGTAGGACCCCGAGTACTTGATTCCTGTTCCTTTACTATTCGCACTATCCACATTTGAGAGGACTTGTGGAGCCCCCCTGAGCCAGAGATTGATTCATTTCTATTTCTTGGGGCCACAAACTAGTTTGGGTTTTATTTACTATCATGTACTTATAACATGTTACTACTTTATTTAAGATTGTGCGTGGAGCACCTGTACTGTTTTGGATCGTGGAATGTCTTCGCGGTATCGACAAGCCTAGTCACACTTTCGGGTTCCCGGTCGTTTACAGCCATTGACACAAACCTTGGCTCCGTCTCGGAGCCGGCCAACTTCATTGCGGGTAGCTTAATGGGGTGCCCCCCTGAAATATTTTATGAATCATGTGATTGCTTTGTCGTGAATGCCTCGTTGGGTTTTGATTTGGTTTTTCCGAGCTTGATCGAGTGTGTGTTGCTATTTGTGCACCCCTGTAGGATAAATCTTTCTAAAAGCCGTGTCCGCGGTTATGGACGACTTGGAGCAAAGTTTCTCGATCATAGACAAGCATAACTAAAGTACCGCCTTTAATTTGACTAAGACATGACTAGTAATTAGTACAACACTCATGGAATGGTTAATGAAATTGCCAACAGATGGGTTGTTCTTCCGCCTTCTTGTCGGTAAGCGAGAAGGAGGACGAGCAAGGTTAGTTATGTTGCTCATATAACTATTGCTATTAATTAACGAGCATTCGTCCATCTCTGGTTCGGCGGATGTGTAGCGTGCCTCTATAGAACTTTATAGCTATTATCTTTCGCTGCAATTGCGTCACCCCCAGGTTGTTCCCTTTAGATGCATTAAGACTTATTGAGTACCCCTAGGGTATCACACGATAAATATTTGGTTTAGGTGGACATGAATACTCTCAGGAAGGCTACTGGCTTGAGGAGATGGATGATGGTGGAAATGACCATTAGGTGAAGAGATTCCGGGGATGGAGATCCTTGAGATCTGTGGGGGGGGGGGGATGTGCTTATTTTCAAGGCATCTTATCCCGATTTGCTTCTTATCCGTACTCGGATCATGTTTCCCGCTTCCGCTTGATACTCTGTTGCGTGATGTTTGAGAAAGTATGCTAAAATATTATATCTATCTAGGATATTTGGATCTGGCCGTATGGCGTTGAATATTTCTATTTCTTTTAGATGGTGTGACTCTGATGCCTATTGTAAGTCGCAGGCATACATACTCATTTGTGTATGTCGTGGTCGCGTTACCTGTCGCTTACGCCGCTCGCTCTTGTCCCGATGTTCTTGAAAGTGGATAGGGTGGTATGCCGGTACCGTGCCCTACTCCGCTTCGATGGACCTACACGTGGGTGGCCTTGGGCCTCCGTGGTAGAGTCACTTATCCACTTTTGGGTCGTCCAAGCTTGAACTTAGAGCGTAATGTCCGAGGTATTACAATGATCCTTTAGTTTTCAACTTGTAGTGTCAGTTTATGCTTTGATCAATGATGTTTTGTTGCTCTGCATGGTTATGGCCATTATTGCTCTCTTAGTTTGTCGCTCCCAGTCTTTTGCTAGCCTCCGTAACCTAGTATGAGTTCCACTCATGCATCCAACTCCTTAAACCAAGTTATTCCAAAGAGTCCACCATACCTACCTACTAGCATACGCTATTCCAAGTATATTCATGTTTTTGTTTACCTTCCAAATTAAACTTGTTATGAGAAAACTAGTGATTAAAGCTCTCACGAACTTGATGGCACACTTTACATTTTTTGCCCTTAATAAACTTGAACCATTGTGTCGTCTATGTTGTATATGCTTGCACTTATTTGTTGGGGATTAGCAGAACCATGCTGTGATGGGGAACGCTTTCAACATTGCACTGGTACTTCGTACCTAGTTGATATCATGCTCTTTTGTCTATGGATGTCGTTGGTGTGAAATGAAAGGGGAGCTTATAAGTCCATGGAGTTATGTATATGTGTTAGAGAAATGTCTGGGCCGCTGGTCTAATCCATGCTGACATGGTGGAAACCTGCAGCGCAACCATAATGAGCTGTCTATGAAGCATTCTTCTTATCAAAAAAGAGTCCTATATTGAGAAAAAAAGAGAAAAGAGAAAAAAAGAGATTATGAAAAGAGGAAAGAGAGAAAAAAGCACCATATTCCCATGGTAAATAAGAAGATTGTTGAGATGCTCGTTGTCTGCTTGCCTTGTCATTTTGATATGGGGATTCTTCTATATCATTGGGCAAGGGGTACCTCGTTGGTGGTTCTCTATGATACACATGTACTTACAATGACAAGAACTTACCGGTGACTAAACTTGAGTAGCATGAGGAGCGGCCCTCGTATTCAAGGGACATGAGATTTCTAACTTATAATTCGCCAAGCATGTACACCATAGTTTGTTCACTTTAACCTTAATCACTTCAAGATGCTTATGATAGGGGCCATGAGAGCTGAAAGCGATAAGTACCATAATTTTTGGAAGATCTTTATGAAACTTGAATCCCTACTTCCTTCTAAAAAGGCCTTTCTTCCACTTATATATTGAGTCTCCACCTTCTACCTTTATGCACCTACTTTGAGAGCATAGTGGCCATTCTTAGTTCTATGTGCATTGTCCCAAGACTAGTTGATTGATGCATACCTTGATATTGCTTGTTTTAAACTATTTGTATCTAGTCACTCCTATGAACTTTGAAGGTGTCCTATGCATTTATATTTGCTACTCTATGAGGGACAAGCTGAATGCTACTATGCTATGTTTTCTTTATGTGAAACAAATAGACATCTTGCAAAGCATTGTTATTCATGAATCTTTTGTTTGTGCCTTTTCATGTTGCAACATAGTTTCTTTGTCTTATTGCTAGAACTTTGTCTTTCATGTTATGATTGAAGTACTATGATCCCAGCTTTAAATGTTTTACAAATACTTTGATCAAGTTTATGATGGTGCATGTCATCTCAAAAATTATTCTTTCTTTTTATCACTTCCCTACTCGAGGACGAGCAGGAGTTAAGCTTGGGGATGTTGATACATTGCAAATGTATCTATAATTTTTGATGTTCCATGCTTGGATTTATCTACTTTCTTGTGTTTTTTCCACACTTTGGAGTACTTTTCATATGATTTCTTGGACTACCCTATTAACAAGAGCCACAGTGCCAGCTGCCTGTTTTCTGCTGTTTTTGGTTTCAGGAAGTCAGAAAATGAATATTCTCGGAATTGGACGGGACAAAAGCCAAGTAATTATTTTACCGAGGGACACCTAGAGCCAGAATACGAGACGGAGAAGGGCCAGAGGGCGGCCACACCACCTGGCCGCGCGGCTAGGCTTGGCCCGCTCTAGGGGTGGTGTGGCCAGCCCAGGCACCCCCTCGGCCTCTCCTTCCGCATATATATTGCCGCTGATACGGAAACCCTAAGTACACGATCAAAAATCCACGAAAGAGTCTGTAGCCGCCGTCGTCTCTGTCCCTAGAACGGGAGGGATCTGAAGCTCTTCCCGGCACCCTGCCGGAGAGGAGAGTTCATCCTGGAGGCCTTCTTCATCACCATGCAAGCCTCCGGTGTGATGCATGAGTAGTTCATCTCTGGACTACGGGTCCATGTAGTAGCTAGATGGCTGGTTCTCCTCCTTTGTGCTTTCATTTCTAGATCTTGCGATCTTCGTTCATGATCAAAATCATCTATTTGTAATTCTCGGGGATCCGATGGATATTGAGATGCTATTTCAGATTGATTATTGATTCTATCATGTCTTTGTTATTTGTGATCTTGCATGCTTTCCGTTGTTAGTAGCTATCTTGGCTAAGTAGGTGCTAGCAACTCCAAGAGTTAGTATTTATGCTCGATAGTGGGTTCATGCCTCTGGTAATCTGGGGAAGTGACCAAAATCTCTAAGGTACTAGATGTGCTGTTGCTACTAGGGAGAAAACAACAATATTTTGTTCATAGAACTGTCACGCCCCGACACCCGGCCCGGTAGAATGACAACTGCCACGCGTATATAGACCTGGGGGCCTATATACCCGTAAGGCTAAAAACACAGCTATCAGCTGGTACAGTGGATCTCGAGAAGCTCACTAACATCATTTTATTACAGTTTTATTCACAAAGGAGTACAACTAGATTCTCTAAATCGCTTCCAGCCCACCGGTCCAGCCTAATCTTCCGAACGTCGACATCTTCCGCAGTCGACATCTTCCGCAGCGCAACTCTGATAAAATACTAGAGAAGGGGTGAGTACAAAAAGTACTCAGCAAACCAGTCATACACACAGTCATATAAATTGTAAAATAGAGTTGCTTTTCAAAAATAAATGATTAAAGTAATTAAGCAGATTAAAACACATGGTGCCACACATGAAAGTAAGCATCCCAAATCTGGGAGTTACAGGGTTAATATTAACACTTTTATACTCTGCAGAGGGATACTTCGACGCCGACAGCCTCAACTAGAACCACACATGCCTCTAGAAGAGCAGAGTCCTTTGACCCACTAGAAACCGGACACCTGAATTTACTGATGTCGATGGCTCCTATGGGTCCATCATCGACACGTTCCGTTTCAGGACCATCCCGAGCAGAGAACTCAGCCAGTCCCATACCTGGACTGTGACCGATACAATACGGTTACCTTCGTAGCATCAAGTTTTATTTACAAAAACAGTCTTATTAATTTTCATGTTAATCTACAAATTCATATTCATGATGAACACCCGCTAACGAATCCATCACCGTATACCGGCACCGGCGTATTAGCCCATGAAGATTTTATACCACAGAATACCAAAATTATGCATCATAATTTAATAAAAGCATACTTTACAAAGTATACGAAAGATATATGAAAAGCTTGCCTGATAAAAATATCTAGATCAATATACTCCGGTAGAAAGCCAGCAATCATAACCCACGGCAACCTAAAAATAATATCCTCCCAATCAGCTATCCTCCACAATTTAACGACGCATAATTATCCATCGCCTCCAAAATAATATGTATGTACGGTCGGTGCTCTCTCCCACTCATTCTCTATATTCTTGACAGCATCCCTCTCTCTCTGTATTTTTTTCAATGCATGCCTCCAAAAATACCCAACGACACCTGCATCTAGCTAGCTACAACTCTCTATCTCGCTCTCTATTTTTCTGGATCGCTGTTGTCGGCTGAGGCAGAGACATGAGCGTCTATTTATACTAGGCAACGTCGGTTGGATAAAAATATCTAAGACAGCTACTGCCATGTCGATGCTGGTTATAATATCAGCCCCAGGTACGTGTCCGACTATCACCGGATGACTCCCATGCACAACTCCACGTATGCATGACACTTCTAATAACCAGCCACGTTTGATCCTTCAAATTAAATAACATGCATGTACCATGCCGAGATGGACAAAGCAGAGACAAAACTCTACTTATTTTCCTCCCTCACCTCAGTGTAGACGTATACTAGCTTTTTCTACTTCTAACTAGCTCAATCAATGGATGCACGATGCATTTGTACTACTAGTAGCTTGTGAACATGCACACACACAAGTCAGGCTATTTGTCCCTTTTAATCTTACTCCTCTAATTCTTATTGCAAGCAAATATTAATTTCAAGCTTAAATACATGTCGGTTAGCAAAAATCAACACAATTAAAAGTTGACTCAACATTATTTAATAACTCGAAAATTCGGGTTATCACATCCTACCCATCTTATAAGAATTTCTTCCTCAAAATTCAACACCAATTAGACATTCATATTTATGAGAATAACATCTTTATTCATTGATTTGTTCCTCCGACTACACATGCTAAAACGAACATGATCCAAAGTAGACTTAAAAATTAATAGGAATGCAAAACAAGATATTCGATCTGCTTGTACTAGTCAGACCACAAAGAGCTAGCAAACTATTTAAGATCTCAACTATGTCTGAGTAGTGCTAAGCATTTATCTTTTACTATTCAAAAGTATTCTGGTCATGAAAATCTACGAGTCTAACCAATATTTATAAGTTGCTAATACTCTTAGGAACTAGTTGTAAGGTAGAAAAATATAAGCAATCAACTTACACAATTATAGAATGAAGAAGACCAATATAAGTTCACAACATCAATCAAGTACTGTAAATATTATTAGTCCATGTATAGTCGACTATGCATGTCACAAAACAAGCTTGGTAAAGGCAGTTTTTTTTAATCAAACAACAAGTATCTAACTTTAGGCCAAACAAGAAAATATTTCTACCGAAGATTAGTTTCAAAACTTAACTACTGTTCTATCCATTTTCCCGCGTATCTTAAACCTAGAGCTGTGATACCACTTAATTGTCACGCCCCGAGACCCGGTTCGGTAGAATGACTACCGCCACGTGTATATAGACCTAGAGGCCTATATACCCGTAAGGCTAAAAACACAGCTATCAGCTGGTACAGTGGATCTCGAGAAGCTCACTAACATCATTTTATTACAGTTTTATTCACATTTACAAAGGAGTACAAGTAGATTCTCTAAATCGCTTCCCGCCCACCGGTCCAGCCTAATCTTCTGATGATGACATCTTCCGCTGCGCAACTCTGATCAAAACATTGGGAGCAAGGGGTGAGTACAAAAAGTACTCAGCAAACTAATCATACAACATAAATTGTAACTTTCTTTTGTAAAACCATGTGAATAAAGTAATTAGGCAGATTATGGATGGTGCCACCCATGAAAGTAAGCATTCCCAAACCTAGGAGTCACATGGGTTAATATTAACGCTTTTACACTCTGCAGAGGGGTACCGACGTCGACAGTCTCAACTAGAACCACAAAGGCACTAGAAGAGTAGAGTTCTTTAGCCCGCCAAAACCCGGACACCTTGACTTACTCATGCCGGTCGCTCCTACGGATCCATCACCGGACACTTTCCTGAACAAGGGCCGCCTCTAACGAAGAACTCAGACAGTCCCATACCTGAACTGTGACCGGTACAATATGTTTGCCATCGTAACACCAATACTATGGGCTAAGATATACAAATAGATTGGAATGAAATAAAGAATATATGGTCATGTTTCTACATGAGCCCCTTCAGATGAAGTCGATTCCAACAAGACAGAGAAGACAACATGTCTCTCCCCAAAGATCATGGTGCAACTATATCCAATAGGATAACACGTGCATATGCTATTCCTCCATGATAGTACATATATAGGCAAGGAAGAGATAGAACAAAAATACACGAGGATGAGATCAACAGTGGTATAGTGCAAATAGCAGTACTTGCACTTTAAATGAAACAAGGTAGAAATTAGGAGTAGCTAGTAGAAATACCATGATATCATGTAGAAATATTCAGATTGATAGACCACATAGTGATGTAAATATAGCCATATATCCTGCTAATAGGCGACGGCTGTCATATCTGATATAGATAGACCTCCGGCTACACTCCACCAAATCATGTACACATGAATTACCAGCAGCTCATCTCTCTCTCTCTTCCCGCTCTCTCTCGCTCTCTCTCTTATACTCTATATAAAACTGAATAGTTGACGTAGTATCGTGTGTGCGAGTACTGAGCTTGGACAGCTATTTATAGGGTCCAACGATATGTGAGAGCTAGCTAAATATCTCAGCCGCTTGCCGGTTTGCCGAATACTTAGAGTCAGACACGTAGAGCTTACTCAGCAACGAAGCACTGGCCACGTTGCAACCTCATGGAAAAATATCTCACATCAGTGCATGTATTGGTCAACGGATTTGCACGTGCAGGTACAAGCAGCTGAAGCTCAGCTACATCGACGTGTGTGTATATATATATATATATATATATATATATATATGATTAGTACTAGTGGCAGTGGCATGTACAAAAGATCAGGTTTTCACTTTACTAATCCTTTATTGTACGTAGAGATTAATTTTCCAGCTTAAAAACATGTAGATTATTAGCAAAAATAAACACAATTAGAAGACATTTATTATTTAGCCAAAATTAATTATTAACCCAAAAATCCAGGTTATTACAAGAACAATCTTATTGTTTACTTTACACGCAATTCGTAAAGCAATAATCTGTTGCTTGCAACTTAATACTGGAGGGGGTTCGGATGATAACCTAAAGATGGATTATTAGTCATAGATGCAGGTGGATGGCGGTCTATGTATAATATTATAATGCCCAATCGAATCTGAAAGGAGTCAAGATGATTAGTATATGCTTGTATGCTTTCTCGGTGTATGTCAAGTGCCCCACTGTAACTTGTTCATCCAACATGTTATCTATCTTAAGGAGAGCCACCTCTAGTGAACTATGGACCCGGTCCTTTCTTTTAAAATCAATCTACAAACTGATTACTGCTTTGTGTTTACTTTCTGCAAACTATTACTTCCTGCCATTCGATACGTTTAATCCTTTGTTTTCAGCAAAATCGGTGAGATTGACAACCTCATCATAAGTTGGGGGCAAAGTTCTGTGGTTTGTTGTGTAGGTCTCCACGTTGTTGCTGGCACTGGTAGTGCGCCCTCTCAACGTTCAGCTAGCTACACCTTTGGGGTGTTTTCTTGCTCCAACTGGATTGATAATCTTGGTTTCGTACTGAGGAAAAACTTGCTGCTGTGCTCATCATACCTTCCTCTTGGGGTTCCCCAACGAGCTCGATATATTTTGGGCCATCAATGCGCGCGTTGGATACGATACCAAATACTGCCGGGGATGGGGAAGACGGTATGGCTCTTTGAACGAGGAGTTTTTTGCGTGTTCCTTCATCGGTCTTCTGTTGCAGGGCACAGCTGCATTGAGGAGACTTTAATTATTAGCTAGCTAGTGTAGCACGCCAATGTTGTCTAGTACTACTGTAGTAGCATCGAGGAAACTTTACTAGTAGTAATTAGCTAGCTAGTCTCAAACGCCAACGCTGTCTAGTAGAATGCCATATCATCACAATATAAAATTGTACTACTCCATAAAATAGTAATAGGTAAAGTAGAGAAAATAATTATATTTTCGAGCCGCTTCCATAAAGTATCGGGTGTATATTTGGTTCTTGTACTTGTGCATAGCGTTCATTATGCTGAAGTCTAGTACCCCCTCTGACCCAAATTACTGACTTAGGTTCATTTAGATATGGATGTATGTAACACTAAAATATGTCTAGATACGGATGTATCTAGATAAATCCGAGTTAATTAATTTTGATCGGAGGGAGTATCAATAGAATCTCCTACTTCCTCCGTTTCAAAATATAAGATGGTTTAGCTTTTATGAAAAAATGTATCTAGACATCTTTTACTACACACTAAAAGTAGTGTGTAGGTTCGGAGTGAACCACACACTAAAAGTCGTCTAGATGCATTCGTTTCACACAAGTTAAAACATTTTATATTATGGAACAGAGTGAATAGATACTAGAATGGAAAAGAAGATTCGAGGGTTATCAATGTTGGAATTTGCTAGTCTTGGTACAACGATTAATGTTGAAAGTTAACCGTACACTATATAGTGGTAAGATAAGGTAAGAAAAATCTCTAAAAAAATATGGTCTCGTCATATCAGCTTAATCAAAGACTAGTGCATGAGGCTATAATCGTTCAAGCCAAGGTTGTTTTCATAGAGTACGACCCTTACACAAGCATTGAGGTGATTGTTCAAGTGTATGGCATGTGGTCTGTAACATCCTGTTGATGCTTAAATTTCCATAATTTCTAAAAAAACTCTAGAATCAGTGGACTAAAGTGCATTATGCTAAAGGTCCAAAAAAATATAGTCAAGTTCATACGAGTAAATAAACATAGTACCGATACAAGGACATGTTTCAAAAGAGAGGAGACCAACAAGTTGAAAGCCGATGACTTCAGACAACCAAACAAAATAAACAGTTCAACATGGTCCAGAACTATTTCTCTACTTGTAGTACCAACTATTACATACGGATTGCATTATATACTGTGGCAACATGTCTTGTTTCTTAGTTAAGCATGAGGAAGGTTCCAATCGACTGCGTTCGCGAAGGTTGGTACAAACCAAAGCGGAAGCTTCACCGTTCCTGTCCAGAAGCGAGGGTTACTAATACCCTCAAGGACATTGATTTCAGGAGTAACATCGCAGTCTTTACCACTAAGACTGAAGTGGCATAATTTAGGCTGCACCTCTTTAGAAAGCTATGCTGCAGTTGGTAAGATGTAGACATAGTTGCTTCTCATCAGATAACCAGAGGAAAGATCCGCACCACCTACGCACATGATAATCGGATAGTTCACACCAAGGAAAAGAGAATATGATCCAAGATCAGCAATCCTTTCCCATGGATTATCTTGATAAACCTGACCAGTGTTCATTGAGAACACCAAGTAGCCAAACCCGGAAGTATAAGTGGAGATAGTGCGACCGCAGTATACAACACGAGGATGAGCAGCACCAGTATGATGGCAACGATGACAAGTAAGACAGCTGGGATCATAAGAAGCGCCAAGCGTATATATATGAAGAAGTCTAGAACCATCTCAGATCTTTCTAACCACCAAAAACCAAAAAAGTAGTCGTGCTCGTCTCCAGTATAGTTATGAAATGAAACCACCAACTCGTCCGTGGCAGCTGGTCGCGCCAAGATCAGCGCAGGACCTTGAAAAGGTAGCAGAATGCATTAAGTTATGATTCCGATAGCACGATATAGTGAATCCTACTGAAAGTTTTTCTTCCAATTGAACTGCATGCAAAGTAGCTCGAACATAGGAAAAACAACTACAACCTAGAATCATACAAAGGAAACAAAGTATTACATAATAGGGAAATTTTCTAGAGAACGGACTCATCTTTTTTTTGAACAAGACGGGCAATTTTTGGCTCATTTTGTCTAAAAAAGGCAAAGATAATTGACCGGTTCATTTGCAGGGGAACTTGCCGAAAACCCGTGCAAATGCAAAAAACATAGGATAGGAAAGACACATGATTTTACATTTGCATGTCCATTTATACTCCTGTAGGATTGCGGTTGTGTTGGATTACATTGCACGGAAAAACCATTGAATGGATTCTTTTCAGGAGCTTCAAGTATATCTTAAATTCCTACCGAATGAACTAAAAGACATCCAGAAAATTCTAATGTGCATAATTCAATCCAATGAATCAAATGACTACTATAAGAAAAAATAATACGGAAAAACTTTGATTCGTACAGTTCATAGAGTCTAAAATAACTACTCATATTTTCATTTAAACGAAACACTCCCTATGTCAATTCAGTACAGTACCTTGGGCACATGAGTAATTAAGCCAGTACACTACATATGAAGGAATAATTACCAGGATGCAGAGGATCCCAAACATGAACGTTGACATACAGAGCTATGGAGAACACCAGTCCGTCGTGGGTAATTCCATCATTGTAACTGTAAGGGCTCAGGGTGTGGTAAGAGGAAGTGGAAGAACTATCCATCCATAATCACCGCCCTGGAGGATGGCAATTCTGACGTTGGAGACTGCAATAAGCGAGAAATCTTTATATCTCCCAGCAGCTGTGGGAACTTGGCAAATAGCAACCTTCTGCATTATAGCTGGAAGATCATTATCCAACAAGAACGTGGTTGGCTGGTTGGTTGCTTGGAACGAAAATGCTAGGAGAGGAATCTTGCAACAATGGTACACGTTGCAAAGCTCCAACTTGCCTCTGAAGCTGGCCGTGGCAATCCAATCTCCATTGGCGCCTACCCACTACCCAGAAGTATAGCCTAGTACCATAGCATTGGAGGAGAACCTGCCAGCAGCGACAGATTGCACGGGAGGCTATCAATTTTGAAGTAATGTAAGAAATCTGGCGGTCCCTTTGTCAGGGGGAATGAAGAACACATGGGAGGCCAAATGGCATTTAAGCATCCAGAGTTGCACTAGCTTTCGTAGATTCAACAAAAAGTTTGGATGAACCGATTAGGCTGGCGACGGTGATGACGTCACATTGCGTTATGAGTTCTCCAAAGGGGCCTTCGGTAAACACGTTGTGAAAAAGCTCAGAATCATGCTCACTGTTCTTGCTCGCTGACACCATCACAATGCAGCGTCTGTATTTCATTGATTGGGGTTTCGGAAGAGAGGGGGAATCGAGGGTGGCAACTACCTAAGTGAGACGAGGGAGAGAATCCGAAAGCGGCATATGGCGGCAGCGGCGGTGTATGGTGCGGAAGGGGAAGACGCCGGGAAGCGAAGGGGAAGATGCCCTGGAGGGGGCAGGGGAATAGGGAAGGGGAAAAAGCTGGATTAATCAACACGAGTGTGCGCTCCTCAGCTGCATTTCGAGGAGACAGTGCATTGCCGACTCCCTACTCCCTAGTACCAGTAGACGTCTAGACGGTCGAAGTAGTTAATTTGGAGGAGACTATGACCGGCCTGACTCTACTAGATGCCTAGGGTACGGGTTGTACTGGAGTATTAATTCAGAAATCCGAGCTCTATAGTATTTTACTTGCATGGACGAGCTTTGTTTTTCTTTTTTCATGGAACGAGATCTGTATTAGGGC
Organism: Avena eriantha; assembly: GCA_910589775.1. Lineage (NCBI taxonomy): Eukaryota > Viridiplantae > Streptophyta > Magnoliopsida > Poales > Poaceae > Avena > Avena eriantha. The sequence goes on along the minus strand of OU342741.1, from coordinate 491,173,425 downwards.
ATCCACTATGTTTTCCATAAGCAAAAAGTAGTCCTTATGGATGACCACATACATAGTAGAGCTTCACCTAAGCTTGTGGCTTGTCCATAAGCAATATAAAATTATTTACTCTCTCCTCTCTCTCTTGCATCTGTATACTTTTTGCAGACATATGGGTCTCAGCTTATAGATAAGTTGACTTGATCAGTCACAGCGTTGATGTTGCCAAATCTGACAAACAACACTATTTAGCATGGGAGGCAAATTTGGCATTAGCTCCACATCGTTGGTCTTGCCAAATATCTGCATAGTGGACCCTTACACAAAATAAAACAACATAGTAAAGGGTGTTCTCTCTCTCCATCGCACAAGAGAGAAGTAGTGCACTGCCACATGATCAGATAGAGTAGTAGTATTATATTTAGACAGTGGAATTTGGCATCGGCGCACAGAGTTGCTCCGATTCCCTAGTTTCTCAGATTTAACTAACCTTGCAACGTATGGAACTAGTTCCAAAAGCCAAATATTTATTTTGGAACTAGATTTGGCTATACATTGTGGGTGCCCAGGGCATCCACTATGTTGTCTACCCACAAGCCAAAAAGTATTCCATAAGCCTATCCATATACATAGTAGAGGTTCACTTTAGTGAAATTTCCTTAAGGGTGACCTACAAGCTTATGAGTTGTCCATAAGCAATAAAAAATTATTTTTAGTTTCTCCTCTCTCTCTTGCTTTTGTGTATTTTTAACAAACATGTGAGTCCCAGCTTAAGGTGAACTCGACCTTATACATTGTACTCCCTTCGATCCATATTAGTTGTAGCTAAAATGGATGTATCTAAACATGTTTTAGTGCTGGATACATCCATTTGAGTGACAAGTAATATGGATTAGAGGGAGTAGCTACTTCTATAAGCTCTGTGGGTCCCATCTTATGGCAAAAGTTCACCTTGTACATAGGTGATGTTATAGCTACTTCCACAAGCTGTGTGGGACCCACCTTATGACAAAAGTTCACCTAGGGCATCCACTATGTTGTCCATAAGAGTGTCCACAAGCAAAAACTAGTCCTTATGGATGACCACATATATATATATATATACATAGTAGAGCTTCACCTTAAGAAAATTTTCTTAAGGGTGACCCATAAGCTTGTGGCTTGTCCAAGGGCACCCACAATGTTGCCATTGCCAAATCTAACATAAAGGTAAATTTGGCTTTGGTATAAAATATAGGAAGAGCTCCACAATATACTAGTTACAAATATTTATAACGTGGGTCCCACCATCTAGCTAAAACAACACATGAAGAAAATATGGAACTACCCTCACAGTATATTTGAGGTTTGTGCATAAATTTCATTATGCTAAACACTATCAGTAGAATCTTCTAGATCCCATAATGGAAAAGAAGATACAACCGCTAGCAATGTTGGGATTTGAAAATCCTGATTCAACGACTAGTGTTCAAAGTTCTCCATACACCATATAGTTGTAAGACGTAAGAAAAGATAAGAAAAGCGAGGTGAGGGTAATTTATGGGCCCACTAGTACTTCCATAATGTATCTATAATTTTTGATGGTTTTATGCTAATAATATGCTTTGACACTCCTTTTTGTATAAAGTTTATGATTTATTTGGACTAACCTACTAATAGTTGCAAAAGTACACAATGTTCTTGTTTTACACTTTGATGTGTAGGAATTACCAAGAATACAAGTGGAAACCTTGTTGGAGTCAAATTGGGATTTTTCCAGAAATCTGTCTTAGAACTCAAGATGGTCACGTTTCGGGTCGAAGAAGGCGTCAAACGGAAAACTCCTCAACTACAAAGTTGTTGGAAATTTCGCGGCAAACGTCCCGAACATAAAATTTAGCTGATTCCGAGTCTAGACGGGCCTTTTAGGCCCAATTTACTGCAGCTCAAGATGAGGTGACGAGAATCCGAGAAGCTATATAAAGGGAGGAAACCTAATTCGCCCAGGGCATCTCCACCCATGAAATTGCATCCACCAAAGCCATGTTTTTGCCTCCCCCTGGATCCCATCTTCATGGGGAAGGGCTCCCAAGAAGCCATGAAGGAAGGGGCTAAGGGGCGGTGCTCCCCCATGATACCGACAGCGGGGAAGGAGTCCCCCGCACCGCCGCCGCCCTCTTCAACATCTTCACTATCTTCACCGCCATCTCCATCACCTAATCCTCCTAGTATGTAGTGGTTCATCCTACCACACACCTCTGTACCGTCCTATGTAAACATGGTGTTTGATGCTATAAGTTATAATCCTATGATCTATGTCATTGTTTGCGTAGTTTCTTTGTTCTTAGATTGAATGGTTGACCGTCTTTGGTTCATTAGAGTTGTATGTTGGTACAGTCCTTTGGTGTCTATTATATTTGCGCGCATGGATTAAACCTCATAGGGTTTGTAGTATGTGTAAAAGGAAGGGGGGAGTTTTGCCGGAGTGACAGAAACCCGAGGACGCGAAACCGGAGTGGTGCACGTATGGGAGTAAGAGGACCATTAAACTTAAGGCTATGGTTGGGGAAACCTTAATGCATTGCTTAGTACTTATGGATGTTTGCTAACAATCCAATCAGATAGTACATGTAATTCCAAATAGTGAAGCGCATTTATATTTAGCCTCTCACACATAGAAAACTGCATCGAAGACAATGAATCTGGTCTATTCACTATTTAAACTTGGACAAAGCCACCATAATTATCACCACTATTCCAGGCAACTAGCTTTACTTTCTTGTTATTTATTATCATGCAAATCTATCTCTATTACTCGTATTGTTGCCCTAGTTTTATTTCCTAGATAATGCAAACGTTTAGTGTGCATAGATTTGTAGAGGTGGTTGATAGAACTTGAGACAATATTTATCCTACCTTTAGCTCCTAATTGGGTTTGACACTCTTACTTATCGAAAAGGCTACACACGATCCCCTATACTTGTGGATTATCAAGACCTTTTCTGGCGCCGTTGCCGGGGAGAAATAGCATGTGGGTGAATATTCTTGTGTGCACTTGTTTGCTTTATCTCGAAGTAGGTTTTACTTTCAGTTTTAAGTTGTTCTCTATCTTAGTATGGATAGGGAATTCGAATTACAAAAAAAAATTAGTTGTACTAGTTACCTAAAAACGTTTTCAAAAAGAAAAGTGATTGGAAAGATGAGTAATGGTTAAGTGGGGGTCGACCTTGAACACTTGTGTTCATGCCTATGAAACCAAAAAAAATCTTTTCATGGAAGATTTTCAGTTAAAAACTTGTAGGAATGCATGAATCCTTGAAAAAGAAAGATATTTCTGGTATTGATCTTAATGCTTATTCATTCGAAAATACTTGAATCTTGCTCCTATGCCTAACTTAAAGGCGTTAGTACTTATTGGGAGATAACCCAAAAGTTTTAGATGAGTCTTGGAAGTTATTATCTCTGTAATAACCACTCCATATCCTTTTTATTTGCTTTTTGTGCCAAGAGTAACCTCTAATGAGAGAGCAGTAATGCATGGGAAAGTTGCTGTCCCGAAACAGATTTTTGTGCTTCGCTGTAATTTTTTTTGTAAAATCCCTGTACGTCGGTTTGAGCTGTGAAGTTTTGTGCTTCTGCCCCAAGTTGTTATATAACTTTGGTTAGTTCAAAACTTTTCGATTTGAGCAAAAAAAGGTCTTCGAAAAAATTGGTCTTTACCTTCTGGTCTGTTTTGATAGATTTCTGCCATTATTTGCATTTGCTTCTTGTTGATTCCTTTTTGGGTTCTTTTTGGGGAATTGAGCTTTTTGAGGGAAGTGCTACAGTAGCTTGTGTTTTTATGGATGTTTTATTGGTGTTGGAACTGAACCCAAAGACTTATTATCTTGAGTGCACTAATGTTGCTCATAAAGATTGTGTGAAGTTTTGTATAAAGGAATAATTTCAGGTGTATGGAAAGAGTGATGTAATGAGATGAAGAATGGACTAAAGCTCAAGCTTGGGGATGCCACGTGTGTCACCCCAAGAATTATCCAAGAATTACAAGCATCAAAGCTTGGGGATGCCTAAGGCATCCCCTTCTTCATCAATACAAATCTCAGGTTTCTTCCAAACACTTTATTTTTATCGTTTTATGCACAGTTGCGTTGTTCTTGAAGCGTCTTCATTTTCGTTTTTGTTTGCTTGGTTTTCTTAGTTTGCTTGAATAAATTGGTTGGACCCTTCTTTCATACATTAGTTTTCAAATAAGTGTGGTTTGGATTGGAAAAGAGTAGGAAAAGTGCATGCTTAAGTGGTAAAAGGAGCTCGTTTTTGACGGTGGCCTATGCTTTGTCATGTCATGTTTGATATTGTTTTGGCTTTATGCTTACTGATTTTTGTTGTAGCACGACATGTTATAAAGAATTGAGATTGCTTAATGTGCCTTGAAAGAATCATGCGTTGTTTTAGCATATTAAATCATAGTATTGTGGTATTCTCCTTTGATGCTTTATTTGGGTTAACTTGGCGCATGCTCACACCATGTTATGACTATCCCAAGTCACCATAGCCTTTATGATCCTTTATTTTTCTACTTGTAATATCACTTTATGCTTTAATTAATGATTTTTTATCGCTTTGCATGATTATGGCTATTATTGCTCTTTTAGTTGGTCGCCCCCAGTCTTTTGCTAGCCTCCATAACCAAGTATGAGTTCCACTCATGCATCCAATTCCAAATAAAACCAAGTTATCCCAAAGAGTCCACCATACCTACCTATTAGCATTTGCTATTCTAAGTATATTCATGCTTTTATCTACCTTCCGAATTAAACTTGTTATGTGAAAATTAGTGTTTAAAGCTCTCATGAACTTTATGGCACACTTTATTTTATTGCACTTAATAAACTTGAACCATTGTGTCCATCTTTGTTGCGTATATGCTTGCGCTTTATAAGTTGAAGTTAGTAGAACCATGTATCATGGGAAACGCTTTCAACATTGCACTTATATTATGTTGATATCATGATTCTTTTGCTTATGGATCCCGGCGGTGTGAAATAAAAGGGGAACGTGTAAGATCATGGAGTATGTATGTGTGTTAGAGAAACGCTTGGGCTGTTAGCCTAAGCCATGCCTAATCATGGTGGAAACTTGCAGCATAACCATAATGAGCACTCTATGAAGCATCCTCAATAAAAACCTATGCAAATAGCAAATAAAAAGATCACCGAGATGCTCACTGTCCGCTTGCCTTGTCATTTGGTTTATGGGATAGCTCTTGTATCATTTGCAAGGGGTACCCCATTGGCGGTTCTCTATGATACATCTGTACTTACAATGAAAAGAGCTTACTTGTGACTAAAGTTGAGTAGCATGAGGTTTCGTACTCGTAAGTAAGGGGCATGACATTTTAACTTATAACTTGTCAAGCATATCCTCTTAGTTGTTTTACTTTAACCTTAATAACCTAAATATGCTTATGATAGGGGCAATGAGAGATAAAAGCTAATAAGTACCATAATTTTTGGAAGCTCTTTATGAGACTTGAATCCCTGCTTCCTTCTAAGAAGGACTTTTTTTACTTTTATGTTGAGTCTCCATCTTCTATCTTTATGCACATATTAAGAGAGCATAGTGGCCATTCTTAGTTTAATGTGCATTGTCCCAAGAGTTGTTGATTGATGCATAACTTTGATATTTCTTGTTCTTAAACTATTTGTATCTAGTCACCCTTATGAACTTGTAAGGTGTCCTATGCATTTATGTTTTGCTACTCTATGAGGGACAAGCTGAATACCATTCTCATTATGCTTTCTTTATGTGAAACAAACAAACGTCTTGCAAAGCATTGTTATTCATGAATCTTTTGTTTGTGCCTTTTCATGTTACAACATAGTTGATGTCTTATTGTTAGAACTTTATCTTTCATGATTCATGTTTAGAGTACCTTAATCCCAGCTATCAATGCTTTTACAATAATGATGATCAAGATTGTGTTGTCTGCATGTCACCTCAAAAATTATATTGTTTTGATGTTTACCTACTCGAGGACGACCAGGAACTAAGCTTAGGGATGTTGATATGTCCATAACGTATATATAATTTTGGATGGTTTTATGCTAATAATATGCTTTTGATACTCCTTTTTGTATAAAATTTATGATTTATTTGGACTAACCTACTAATACTTGCAAAAGTGCACAATGTTCATGTTTTAGATGTTGATGTGTAGGAATTACCAAGAAATACAAGTGGAAACCTTGTTGGAGTCAAATTGAGATTTTTCCAGAAATCTGTCTTAGACTCTTTTTGAAGATGGTCACGTTTTGGGTCTAAGGCGGCATCAAAAAGAAAACTATTCAACTATCAAGTTGTTGGAAATTTCACGGCAAACGTTCTGGATATAAAATTTAGCTGGTTCCGAGTCCGGACGGACCTTCTAGGCCCGATTTACTGCAGCCCAAGATGGGGTGACGGGAATCCGAGAAGCTATATAAAGGGAGGAAACCTAATTCGCCCAGAACATCTCCACCCACGAATTTGCAGCCACCAAAGCCACGTTTTTGCCTCCCCATGGATCACATCTCTATGGGGAAGGGCTCCCAAGAAGCCATGTAGTAAGGGGGCTAAGGGGCGGTGCTCCCCCATGATACCGGCAGCGGGGAATGAGTCCCCCGCGCCGCCGCCGCCCTCTTCACCATCTTCACTATCTTCACTACCATCTCCATCACCTAATCCTACTAGTATGCAATGGATCATTCTCCCACACACCTCTATACTGTCCTATGTAAACATGGTGTTTGATGCTATAAGTTATAATCATATGATCTATGTCATTGTTTGCGTAGTTTCTTTGTTCTTAGATTGAATGGTTGAACGTCTTTGGTTCATTAGAGTTGTATGTTGATATGGTACAGTCCTTTGGTGTTCATTATATTTGTACGCGCATGGATTAAACATCATATGGTTTGTAGTATGTGTAAAAGGAAGGGGGAGTTCTGCCGGAGTGACAGAAACCTGAGGAAGCGAACCGGAACGTTGCACGTATGGGAGTAAGAGGACCATTAAACTTAAGGCTATGGTTGGGGAAATCTTAATGCATTGATTAGTACTTACGGATGTTTGCTAACAATCAAATCATATAGTACATGTAATTCCAAGTAGTGAAGCGCATATATATTTAGCCTCTCCCATATAGAAAACTGCATCGAAGACAATGAACCTGATCTATTTGCTATTTAAACTTGGTCAAAGACACCACAATTACCACCACTATTCCACACTCATGGTTCTGTTAGTTTAGTGTATTTTATTGCTGTAGCAACTAGCTTTAATTTCTTGTTATTTATTATCATGCAAAGCTATCTCTATTACTCGTATTGTTTCCCTAGTTTTATTTCCTAAATAATGCAAACGTTTAGTGTGCGTAGAGTTGTATCAGTGGTTGATAGAACTTGAGAGAATATTTATCCTACCTTTAGCTCCCATTGGGTCTGACAATCTTACTTATCAAAAAGGCTACACACAATCCCCTATACTTGTGAGTTATCACCCACGCGAGGCATCGTTGTTTACAGAAAAGCCCATGTGTTGAAGCTAAAATCTTGGGAATTTGACATGATATACGAACAACATATGTCCATGTGCTCATCCAACGTACTTCGCAATGCTCAAGTTGAATCGTAACATATACAACAATTGATGCATATGGATTGTGAAGTGTAAAAGAATCAAATTTGGTTGGATTTCAGCTAACTTGAAACTAACGATGAAATATTGAGTGAACTGCACACATGTGTAGTTTTAGTTAACTTTAGCATTTGCAAAGGACAGTGTTTAGCCAAGCTAAAACGACATCAATCTACGCAAAAATTCTGCATGAACTTTCAAAAGCAATAGAAGTTGTGGAAGGACACCACTTGTAGGATGGTACTATTTTACTGTCTCAATCACAAGAAGGCACGATCAAGACAACTAAACATGTACGAATTTGGTCAAATACGCTCAAATTTGTTTGAAATGGACTGACTTGCACCGGGGATGCATGCTTTGGGATTGATTTTGTCCACTCTGCAAGATATGGGACTAATTTGTACCCTAGGTGCGAGAAGTGGGACTAAAAATATATTTACCACGATATTTGGTAAGAAACAAGTTATACAGATCCTCTAACTTATACTGTAGAAGAAAAGCTAGAGAAGTCATAGGACCCTAACTTTCCTTCTTCCAAACAATACAATATTAATGCCTAAATGTCATAAAATTAATTTGTACTACCTCCATCCTAGAGCTTATTAATTAAGGCTTATATTTTTGTACATGTGTCTTGCCATGTGTACATGTATTTGTACGTGTCTATGTATGTGTGTGGTGTGCGGCGATGTACATGTATTCGTGTAGCTATTTACACATGTTTGTGTCATGTGAGTGGCCAAGTATCTTTAGGCGTGTACATATACATTTCCATATACATGACATGTTTTAGTATGAGTATATATATGAGAGTGAGCTGTGATACAAACATATAATCCATCTGACCCATATTTGTTGGTTTAGATTCATCTAGATACGGATGTATCTAGTCAAGTTTTAATGCTAGATACATCCGTATATACCTAGAGTATGTGCTATTGTGTTGTATTTATGACATACTCGCCCCACCCGTTAGCACACACACAAAAAAAACATTACGGTTGCTATATCTTATCTTATCTTACCACTATATAGTGTACAAATAACTTTGAATATTGACCGTTAGATCAAGACTCGCGAATCCCAACATTTCCAGCCCTTGGATCCTCTTTTCCTTTCTAGCATCTAGAAGATTCTATTGATAGTCTTCAGCATAATGAATGCTATGCACAAACCTCAAAACACACTTCTCCATCATACTAGAATCTTCTCCCTTATAGCTAATAATCGTTAACTTTTGCATGATCTTATCTTATCTTACCACTATATAGTGTACAAATAACTTTCAATGTTGACCGTTGGATCAAGATTAGCGAATCTAGCATTTCTAGCGGTTGGATCTTCTTTTCTATTCTAGCATCTAGAAGATTCTATTGGTATAGTCTTTGTCATAATGAATGCTATGCACAAACCTCAAAACACACTTCTCCATCATACTAGAATCTTCTCCCTTGTTTCTCTAGACCATGTTATCAAAAATTGAATGTGTTCGGTAGCTAATAATCTTTGACTTCTACGTGACATATAAAGTACAAGGACCAAATATACACCCATACTTCTTATATTAAAACACTTCTCTATCATTCTAGAAATTTTTAGACATTTCTATAGACCATGTTACCAAAATTGGAAGTATTAGGTATAGCTAACAAACATTTACTTCTATGTTGACTTCAACATGATAGAAAGTACAAGAAAAAATATACACCCATACTCTATTTATGTCCATCAAATTTAAAACTTTTTGAGCTTAACCTATTATATAATCATATCTTACCACTATATATATAGTGTACAAATAACTTTGAACTTTGACCGTTGGATCAAGACTGGCAAATCCCAACACTTCTAAATAGAATTAAGTTGGATCTTCAATCCATTCTAGCATCTGGAAGATTCTCTATTGATGTTCTTTAGTGCACTGAATATTATGCACAAACTTCAAAACACACTTCTCTGTAATTCTAGAATCATCTTCGTCATTTCTCTAGAGCATGTCGATTACTAGGTAACTAATAGTAGGTTGATTTCTACATGATACAAAGTACAAAGAACCAAATACACACCTGGTACTTTATGGACGTAGCTCTTAATTATAGTAGGTAAAACACAAAAATTTATAAATTTGATCAACATACATATATATAACTAGTAAATTACACGTGCCTTGCACGTGAGACTCAGATAATAGATATCTGACATATATCATCACTATATAAAATTATAATATAGGTAAAGCAGAAAAAATATAAATTTGATTAACATCTATAAAAAGTATGGGTGTATATTTGGTTCTTGTACTTTGTACAGTATATATATCATGTAGAAGTCAGCGATTATTAGCTATCTAAAATTTGAAATTTTTGGTAACATGGTCCAGAGAAATGAGGGAGAAGATTCTAGAAAGTTGGAGAAGTGTGTTTTGAGTTTTGTGCATAGCATATCCAATGGCCATAATGATATCCAATAAGATACATGACTCCATATGAATGATCCACACGATAAATCCACAGCCACACAAACAAAGTCTCATACAAACCAAACCACAAATTAAAGTTCAACGCTAAATGGGCACAAGCGACAAAATGACGAATAGAAAAAAGTGCAAAAGCTTGTGCCCGACCCATGCAAATCCTCAGAGACCTAATAGAACTACTTCTCCCCCTTTGGCATCTAGACGCCAAAAAGGAAGAAGAGGGATGCTAATTCCCCAAGGGATCACTCGTAGTCCTCTTCCTTGTCCTCGTCTCTGTCGTTGTCCTCATCCTCAAGCTCCTCGGTGTCATCATCCTCATCAGCAGCAGTGTCCGCGGACAGAAACAGGTGGCGCTCCACCGCTCCATAGTTAAGCCTAGAGGAAGAGTTCCACCGAGCATATGGCATGGGAGGAGTAGGAGCAGGGGGATCGCTAGAAGCACCAGACACGTGGTGAAGGATGAGCTGCTGAGAGTGAGCCAACTCATTATGCTGCTTGTGAGCCTCGTACTGGCCCTTGCGGGTGTCCACGCCCATGCAAAGGATGTTCTGCTGGAACCAGTTCAGCTACTTGATCTCACGAGCAATGGGAGGCACTGGAGGTCTACGAGCACTAGCACGAGCATCCCTCATGAGACCCTCAGGAGCAGAGGAGGGGTGAGAGGTCTTCCTAACCTTGGTGTAGATATTCTTGGCCTTGTGCACAACATCAATATTGAACTCGTCATTGGGAAGCAGATGCTTGATCAACATCATAATGTATGGAGCATAAGGAAAGGGTAGCCTGTTGAACATCACGTCAGTCAACTCATGGTAAATGAAGTCCATCACATCCAGCTGGTACCGCACAGACTCATCCTCACAAGATGCAACCTCATGAGAGAAGGGTAGGAGCTGGATCAGGTGACCACATATGCTGTCATTGTTGCCGCCACTCGGGGTGATAGAATCATGGAAGAGACTGACCAAGGCAGCATATAAAGGAGAAAGACCAGCAAGGGTGCCCACAATACCATTGTCTTCGGTGCACGGACAAAGGACATCATCTTTATTAGGCTTGAGTTGGGTGATGATGCGGTGGCCACTAGCACGGTCCCTGTGGCGGAAGGAGTAACCAAGCACCTCAGCAAAAACACGGAAATCAGCTTGCATAGGTCTGTCATGAGTCATCCACTTCATGGTGCGGTGCTCATCACCGCAAATGACCAGGGTGGAGAAGAACTGCTTCACAATCTCAGAAGCATAGGAGCATTGGAGAGCCATGAGATGGTGCAACCCCATCCTCTCAGACACATACATGGCATCAACCACGTGAGGCTTCTCCAAGGCCTCAGCAAGAATCAGAGGATGCATAGGACAAATCTTCTGCTATGCATACACATCTTTATAGATCCCCTTTTGTTCAACACACCAAAAACGAGAGTCACCCAGCTCAGTATCATGCGGCACATCATCTGACAGATCCCAATGGAGAATGGAAGAGAATGTAACAGGATCCATCTTCTTATAGTTAATCTTGGGCCCTTTTCCCTTCCTCTTGGACACACCCTTCCTATCCCTCTTTGCCTGTTCACCCATGCGCTTCTCCTCGTTCTTTCTTCTCCTCAGCTCAACCTCGTCCACTAAATTACCCTCACTATTGTCCTAAAAGTATTTACCACAAGGACGACGATTGAAGATCTTGGGAGCACTAGAACTACCTGTGAAGAGAACAAGACATATAGCATGGGCATAAGCACACACACAAGTCCAAGAGAGTACGTAGAAATAGTAGGTAAGCAGTTCATAGTCTAAACATACTCAAGGCACAAATCCATGCGAGACTAAACCAGTTTTTAGTCTGTCAGGCTGGATTATCTGGCCTGCCCAGGGGCGGATAATCCAGCCCTGCAGAAATTTTCAGAATCACCTAGATTAAGTCCAAAAAAGTAGATCGGGCCTAGATACTGCAAGACTACAAGTTCTACGCGAAACAACATCCTTCTAGACAACGTTCCATCCAATTATCAACACATCTAGCCAAAGATGGGGAGAGAGGGAGTTACCCTCACTCATTGGAGGAATAACGCAGAGGAGAAGGTACCGGAGGCGCAGATAAGAAGATCCGGGGAGGCCCGGAAAATCCGGTGGCCGGAGAGGCTCCAGGGAGGGTGGGGGACGGCAGGCGGCGACTGGGGAGACGGAGAGGGTCATGGGAGAAGTGCTGCTTATTATGAGCCCTTCCCCCTGACCCTAGCCCTTTAAGACAGAGTCCGCCAGGGCCGGATTATCCGGCATAAACTCTGAAATCCTATTATACACAGATTCAGGGCCGCGCGTCCCCAAATAACACCCCCACAAGGTGTAAAAGGGACTTGTGTCCAAGAAAGATGGCTTAGGGGTAAGGAAAGGCTTAGGATTAAGAGACCCAAACTGAGATGGTACTACACGCTCAAAATTGCAAGAATCGAATCAACTAAACGCCAAAATCGAGTTTGATTCCCATAAAAACATAAGAGAAGCTAAAACAGTCAAGAAGATCCAAATAAATCCAACTCTTCTCATGGAAGAGGGCGGTGGCCGAAGCCACCTTGTTGGAGTGTATGGTATGACATCGTGAAGATATATCTTGGGTTCATGACCAATACTCATCAATAAGCTCACATATCACAAAATGATATTAAGAGAAATTGTGGGACCCCCCGGATTTTTCATCCGAGAAATCCCTGTTATGCATACATCCACGTTCCCATGATCAGTGAGCCATGGAACATAACCGACAGGTACCATTACAACATCCGAAACATAACGAATTACAAGACTTACATAGATGCCATTATGGCTACATCATCATTAGCAGCGGAACATCGTCAAGCACAGAGCCCAACCGTGCCTCAACCTACAGGCAGCTGACTAGGAAGATGGCCTAGCTCGATGGACGTCACCTTAATCTCCTGAAAGTCTCGCCAAGTAACTAGCCAGGGACACAGCCGTGAGTACTTTGAATTTACTCGCAAAACCACCAAGATACGTGAACAAGGAAATGCAATTCTGGCTGTGGCGAGATAGCTCTATCTGGGGTTGCTTTTGAAAAGACCTAACCTAACTTTGAAATTAGGGCATCTCCATATCTTTGTTGAAAAAGAGTTTTGAAAACATGCTTCTGTTTTATAAACCAAGACATCTCCATATCTTTGTTGAAAAAGAGGTTTGGAAACAGTTTTGTGGTTGAAAACCATTTTTAAACATCTTCGACCCCTCGGGTCAAAACAAAGCTTTCGAACTCAGGTTCCCCCGGAATCTTCATCCTCAAGGTACTTGTTTCCCAAACAAGCACAATTTGGGTACTCCTAGCCAACACCTTTACAACCGTCCTTGACCGTGGACACGGCTATTCAAATAGGTTATACTCTACAGAGTTTGCACACTTTACCCACAAGAATAAATACATCCACCGGGATACAACCACGGCCCACTACCACTGTAGATGGGGGTCTGGATAATCAAACCTAACCTTTCGCTTGACTACACTTGCAAAGGCATGCTTTTCCTCTTGGATTTGTTCTCCCCGGCAACGAGTATGTGGCTCCCAGCCATAGTCCTTCCTTCCGTACACGCGCATACCCAAGCCGCAACTTGGCGTATACCTTAAAATTGGTGACTCCACTTCCTTCCGTACTACCTAAGTCATACCGTCTGCGGGAGACCCAATTGTTGCACCGGACTCCTGATTGTTCAGGTTCACTCTTGCCGAAGCAAGCGACAGGCGTCAGATCCTTGATCTGGGGACGCCCGCCCGGAATTCCAGGGATTTCTCCCTATAAGCATGGTAGAAGTTGCCTCGGCTAATACGGACAAACTACGAGCTAAGCCCCAGCAACCTGGGGTAATGTGGTTGCGTGGATAAAAATCGTTCCAGTAAATGCATAGAACACCCCATCGCATTTCCACTTCTTCTCATCACCATTTCTTTTGTTAAAACTTCCACTGGGAACGATGCCTCTTCCTAGGGTTTTATAGAGTTGTTTTGAAAACATTTGTAGTGGGGAAAAATCCCAAAACAGTTTATTTTCTTAAAACCATGGTCTCCAAGGAGGTAGGATGCTAATCATCATACTCTCGGTCTAAAGGGGATAAATGATGGGTTCATCGGGGTGGTGCCTCGAAGGACACGAAATCATAACTTGGAGGAGCCAAGTTACTACCGCAGTATTTGTAAAACAAGACATGCAGGTAGAGTATGCAATTTATAAAGAGGATATAAAATAGGTAAAATAGAATAGGACATATATCAGAGTTCGGGAAATGGTGGCTTGCCTGTGATCAACAATAAGTACCTAGACTTCTTTAGATGACCAAGAATAACCGGTAATGTAATAATGAGAAAACCCGTTCTTCTCGTCGTCAGACACTCACGCTATCGTCGTCAGCGAGTACATGTGCAAGCAGACAATACCACAATCAAGACAAGGCGTACAACATCAAACATATAGCAAGCAAACATGAGAATTACTACTGGACTTGGGAGGTTTTGGAGAAGTGGGATTCAAAAGGGTGGAATTTACAAGATTCCCACTAGGGGTTTTCTCTTGGAAGATAGTTGTCAAGGCTAGATACAAAGAGCTTGGATTAGGGATATGTGGCCAGTAGGATATCAATGTGCAGAGGTGATATCCTCAGATAGGTCTGGTCAAGACAAAACCATCACAACTGGTTTCACTTGATTTTCACTTTTCTAGAATTAGTTACGCTTTTTATAGTGGATTAAACTCTAGTTTGAGGAAATAATTCACCAGAAACGTTCTGGAGATCCAAAAATTATTTCCTTGGATGGTTTAGCAGTATTTGATTTACTGAACCACCTAGAGTTGGAATCTAGTCAGAAGAATTACCAGAATGCCGTCAGGAAATTCCCAAAGGTAGTTCTGTATAGTTTTTCTTCTTTTCACCAAATTAAATCTATAGAAGCTATTGAGTTAGATCCAAGGGAATGTGCTAGGTATTTAGGATACCTTTATGTAGGAATTAGATTCACTCATTTTGGAGTTTCCAAACTCCTAGAGTTATTTATTTAGTGAAAATACCCATTATAGAAGTATTTAAATCACTAAAATATAACCAGAGCTCAATAAATTATGAACTGCTAGGGTTTGGTTTATATTGGTGCTAGGGTGTACTGGGAGGTGGAATTAGGTCAAAACCACATTTGGGTTAGACCTGGGGAATTTATCTAAGGCAGATAAAGGTTAATATTGTTATTTTTACTAAAGGCAGAATACAGTTCACCTTGGTATGAGACCTATGCTGGATGATAGGTATTTCAAATACCTTCCAGTAGGTCTTTTGTTCATCACGAATGGAGATGTAAACCTCGCAGAGGAAGTTAATTAAGGTTCCAGATACATGTTAGCAGAGTAATTACTAGCAAAAAATGGGAATTTATTTTGGGCATGGGGTTGCCTCTACATGTTTGAGAAAACATCAGAGAACTACCAGGAATTTAGATCTAATTTGATTTACAATTTTATTTGGATTTAATCCTAGCAGGGACTTTTCTGGAATAAATGGATCTGTTAAAAGAAAAGAAAAAGGGTGCAAAGGGGGTGGATCTGGGGAGTTACTGGGCCGGCCAGGAGGGAAACGGCCCACGATGCACGGGGCGACGTGCGGGAGCCGGTGCTCGAACCTGCCAGGAGGGGCCCGGCAGTCAGCGAGAGAGGGAGGCTGAAAGGGTATAGGCGGATCTCAGCCATCCGTTTGAGTGACGATGGACGACCCGTTCTCGTCGTCGTCGCAGCGATAGAGCGTCGGGGATAGAACCCTAGCTCGCTGGAGAGAGAGGAGGGGAGCTCACCAGAGGGCTCGGGAGGCGGCGCGGAGGGTGTAGGGCGACGCGGTCGATGACGGCAAGTAGATCGGTGGGCGGCGCGGCGGCGGAGGACCACTGGAAGCAGCTTGGGCGACGGCGTCCGAGAGCGACCTCGTCGGAGCTCGGTGGCACGGACGGATGAGTTGGTGCTGGACAAAAAGAAGAGCACCGTCAGGTAGAGGAGGAGGAGGGGATCTTGTGGGCTGACATGTAGAAGAAATGGAGCAGAGGGGAGAGAGCCTTGCTCGATTTTTGAGAGGAGGCCGAGAGCTCCTCTCCTTCTTCCTTCGGACAGCCCAGAGCAGGGGAGGGGGTGTGGTGCTCGGGGGAGAGCTGGGGAAGGGCTGCTGGCCATATATACCAAGGGGGAGGACTAGATGGGGTAAATTACCATCTAGGACAAGGGGGAGGGAAATGCTGGCCATGGGTTGGTCTAGAGGGAGGTGGAGAGGGGTAGGATGGTAATTGGGTCGTGTTGGACCAGAGAGAGGTGGTGGCATCAGTGATAATTAAGTTAGGTTGATCCTTGTAAGAATTGGGGTTATTTCTCCTTCTTTCTACTATGGTAAGGGCAATTGGGGATTTGTTTGGGTGGATCTTGCAATGGTGGTCGACCAAGGATGTGTCTGATGCTGAGGAGGTACATTGAGCAAGATTGAATGAGATTTGGAAGTGTTTAGAGTGGTGGTTTGTTTAATTAACAAATATTGATCTAATAAATGGTTGTGAAGGAAGTCCAAAATCTTGCATTGGACCAGAGAAGAAAATGTTACTGGTAGATAGGTGAGGTCAAGGTAGACTCCTAGGATTTAATTGGGATTTTTAGGTGGGTTTTTAAACCACTTAAATCCAATTACTCAAAAAGGACAGAAATGATTTCTAGAAGGTCATTTGATAAATTTCCATTGGGCATGGATGTATTTTGGTGTGGAAGGGTCTAAAATTTGAATACACACTTAGGGGAATTTTCCCAAGATTTATTGTGGATTAAAAGTATTTAAAACAATTATTATTCCAATTCAGCCATTTAAGAATATGGGCAAAAAGAAATAATAAAGCTTCTCAAAAATATTTATTTTTGAGGTGGGAAGTTGAGGTATGATATATGGAACTCACAAGAGCCAAAAGTTGGGGAAGTGTTTTGGTAAAAACCAAACTTTCCTTTAGGGAGGGAGTTTTGGAGATTTTGACTATTTAAGGAATTAAATAGTTTTGGGGCCATAATAATTATGGGTAATTATTGATAAATGTTGAGGATCCATGTAGATGAGATATACAAGTTTTAGCAAGCATTTGCGACCTTGTGGAATGAAGTTCCAACTAGAAAGGAGGGAAGACAATGAGTTGATGATCTAGGGTGGTGTTATTTTTATACCACCAAAAAATGCTTGCATCTTGGAGCTTAGAGCTCACCTTGTTGCAAGGGATAGATGGACAGGTAGACCAGGTCATATAGATTATCGTGGCAGGAGGAGTTTGAATTAAATGCATTTGACATGATCTAGAAATGATGGCAAACTTTGTTGAAATTAAGGCTGCCAAGCAAAATGAGTCATGATGCCTTAAAAACCACGTGGGTCTAATCAGCACAGAGATCCATTTGGAGCAAGTGGAGTAGATTTTGGTAGAACTAATTGAGTAGAACACAACGATGCAGAGAGTTGGTCCATATAGGTTTGGATGGTGGTGTGAGCTTCTAGCAAAGTAGGCATGATGACTAGTTTTCCAGGAAATGTTATTTTCTTGTCTGCAAAACCATCATGGAAAATTGGGTTGGAGGAGGATCTATCCAGGGGCCAATGTGGGACTTGGTAGTCCTTAGGATGGTTAAATATATGGTTCAAGTGCATTTCCAAAAATGCACAAGGTTTGAGGAAAGGAGGCATTCAAAAAGGTGATGCTAGAACTGTTTCCAGACTTAGCCAAATTTGGCAGTTTTGAGGATTTTGACTAGAGTAGGAGAGGGAATGTTCTTGGAAGAGTTGCAGGGTATCAGATCTTTAACAAGTGGTTGATATGGAAGTGTGAAGTGGGTAGAAGATATCCATGCTTGATATTGGTCTTAAGGGCTTGGAAACATCTAGGATGGCAGTCCTCAGAATTGATCTAGTTGAGGGTTTTAGATGAGTAGCTAATGGCTAGGGATCACAACAAGATTTGGTTTCTTGCTTAGGGATTGATGATTGGGAAACATAAGGATCCTAGTGATGAGTTCCTAGAGTGGCTCATACTACTTCCTAAGCAACAAGTCAATCAGCAGATCAAAGAAACTCATCAGACAACAGATCAAGGCAACTCATCTTATACTAAGCATAACCACTAAAGAGGTTACCATCAAGCCTAGCTTGGGGTAAGGTGTAACACCCTCAAATATATTCAAGGACGCATAGAAACGATTCAAGGACGCCCACCAGGCACTTTCGTGCGAGTGGAGAACAAAGTAATACCATTACACAACAGTCCTCGACGGGACCCACAGAATAGATATATATACAACAACGACTCAACGAGTCAAGAATACAGATCTACAATACAAAGATCCAAATCACCTTGAAAACGATACAGCGTTTAAGTACGTACAAGATGCAAATGGGGCTAAGAGTCCTTAAGAATAACCAATGGCGTCCATAACCCTGCCCAGGCCAAGCCGGAAGGGTACCCCTGCTAACAACGTCGAAACCTGCTAAAACAAAAGGGTTGCCGACAAAGGGCAAAGGAAAAAGGGGAGCGTCAGTACTGAGGCCAGTACACGGCGAGGCTAGAATTCGGCTGCTCTCGCCTACATAGGTATGGTGGACTGATGCGGCAGCGCAGCGGCAGTGAACAACCTATAGAGACTCGACACAACTGTCTGCTATTAGAGAGGGGTAAGAAAGACCTATTCAAATCCAACCTGATACTAACACCAATCATACCCATCCTGGAATTCCCCCTCGAGACCAAACTAGGAAGTCAAACCAAGGAACTCACACAGTTGGCAGTTTTATTCATTCCATTATAGTTGAAGCACTTACTAGTCAGATATAGATAGCATGAGTCATCCTGAAGCATAAGTAGTGGGCAGTTTTAATCGCCATTCCATTATAGTTGGAACATTTACTAGTCATATATAATTGTCCTGAGGAATCCCAAAACCCAGCAGTTGTTGGCATTGTTATCACATTCCATTGGAGTTGCAATACTTACTAGGCAGGTATAGTAAGACACAAGGAACCCCAGCTCCACCAGTTGTTGGCATTTTTAATATACATTCCGTTATATTTGAATCTGATTACTAGTCACATATTAAGTCAAATTTATAGCACTACTTTAGTTATGCTTGTCTATGATCAAGATACTGTGCTCCAAGTCGTCCATAAGTGCGGACACGGCTTTCAGAAAGTTTTACCCTGCAGGTGTGCACAAATAGCAACACACACTCGATCAACCTCGGAAAAACCAACTCAAAACCCAACGAGGCTTTCACGACAAAGCAATCACAGGATTCATAAAATATTTCAGGGGGCCACCCAACTAAGCTACCCGCAACGAAGTTGGCCGGCTTCGAAACAGACTCAGGGTTTGTGACAATGGCTGTAAACGACTGGGAACCCGAAAGTGTGACTGGGCTTGTCGATACCGCGAAAACGTGGCACGATCCAAAATAGTACAGGTGCTCCGCGCACAATATTAAATAAAGCGGTAAAGCATGGAATAAGTACAGGATAGTAATAAAGCCCCAAACTAGTTTGTGGCCCCAAGAAATAGAAATGAATCAAGCTCTGGCTCAGGGGGTCCATAAGGCCTCCCGGATGTGGATAGTGCGAATAGTCAAAGAACAGGTATCAAGTACTCGGGGCCTACAAGACACAAGTGGACATGAAAAACCAAATAGCATATACTGCCCACGGGTGCCTCTTTCATTAGTTATCCCAGCAATTTAATAGTTATATTTAAAGTCATGATCATCTCCACCATTAAGCATCTCCAAGATTAAGAGTAGATCTTGTCGCATCCGTGGTCTTCGGGTCCGTGTAAACGGTCATGGCGTCCGGGATGAAGAACTTCGCGTATCTGGCGGTGATCTTGGCGGTCTTCGGGTTCGGGCCTTGGCGTCCGAGAGGAAGTACTTGGTGGTCCCGAGAAGGAGATCTTGTCGTACCGGGGTCTCGGCGTCTTCGGGTCTAGATAGGAGTTCTCGGTGCTCCGTGAGGTAGATCTTGTCGGTTCCACCTCGAAGGACTTGGGGTTTCCCGTGACGAAGGTGTTCAGGTCTTCATGTCCGAGACGTAGAACTTAGCGTCCGAGGGGTCGGTCTTCACAGCCGGAAAGAAGATCATGGCGAGATAAGATTGGACTTGGTGTCTTCGAATCCGCAGATCAAGGTCTCGATCATTTGCTCCGTGTAGTAGATCTTGACGCTTGGGAGGGCCTCGAACATCCACATCAACATGGGTCTTCACAAACAACAACGCCACTAGAGCCACGTTCTAACATATCCAGGGACTACACCTCGAGGGCGAGCTCAAACGAGACACCACAGAGTAGATCTTGAGGTGGCAGCTGCGACTCGAGCAGGTGGGCTTGGCGGTGCTCAGCGGTTAGGGAGGCAACATCGACGCGGCGGCTTCCTGCAACGGCGGCGGTTGGGTCTAGGAAGGGCTTGTTGGCTCGAGGGGCTCGCGCGGCGGCGACCTCGGGGTCCGGTGGCGACGTAGCATGCTCGGGGCGGCCGGAGGCAGAGCGAGCGGAGCGGAGGCGGCGGGACATGGCCGAGGCAGAGGACGGTCGGAGGCGGGGCGGAGCTCCGGGAAGAGGGCGGGCGATGGCGGCGCTGAGGCCGGCAAGATTGATCAGCGGCGCTCAGCCTGACAGAGCTCGGCGCGGAAGCGCCGGAGACGGCAGAAGCGGCTGCGACAAACAGGAGGTCGAGGGCGAGGCCGCGGGTGCTGGTGAGGACGGGTCCACGCGGCGGCGGAGGGCGCCTGCGAGGAGGACGGAGAACGCCGGGAGGGCGGCCAAGATGAGGGGGCGGAGAGGCGAGCAGGGGGTTGGTGGCGAGAGCGGTGGCGATGTGCGGGGTTGCTGGCGACAACGGGGTGAGATGCGAGCGGGGTATGTGAGGGCGAGGGGATCGAGGCCGGGGCGCTGGGTCGTGTGTGGCGTGACCGCGTGGGTGTGGGGTCGGGGCAGGGCAGGTGGGGAGTGGGGCTGCGCGCCCAGGTGGCGGTGGGGAGGCGTGCAGGGTTGTGGGCCAGGGGAGTGCGAGCGCGGGTAGGTGGCTCTGTTGGCTGCGTCGCACGCGCGTGTGTGTGTTGTGGCGGCGGCAGGGGTATTGGAGGGGGATCTGGGTACGTGAAGACTAGGGTTTGATATGTGGGGTGGTAGGTGGCCTGCAGCTGGGCCTTGGGCCTAGCCGGTTGGCTGCCTCCCCTAAAATATATATTTCTTTTTATTTCTTTATTTTTATTTTGGAATATTTTTTAATTAGTTTTTAGACAAATAAAAGATCCACAAAAGACCGGGGTTTTGATTTGAAATAAAGGTGGGGGATATTTAGAAAATAAAACTAGGCTTTTAGAAAATAGTTTTAGACAAACCATGCATAATGACATGACGATGCTCAAATGCAATGTGGCAAGATGACATGATCATGCGGTCATGATGATGCAATGCACAAAAACACCGCGATTTTCTAGTAGTGGTTTTAGCGGGATGCCACATAAGGTTGGGGCATTTTGAAGAGGTTGAGTTTTGAATAAGATGAGGGTTCTTGGTATCTCTACCAAGGGTAGAATTCAAATGCTTTGAACAAGGGTTTTGGGAAAACTAGAGGTAAGATTAGTTGAGGGTTCTATCTTGAAAACATAAGTAGATTATAGTATATATCTCCATAGTTTTGTCAATGGAAACTACCAACAATAGTTTTGCTTACATAGGCATCTTGGCTCCTGTTTTGAAATGTCAGAACGTTTGAGAATAGGTAAAGTAAGCCAAGATAGTTTTGGTATATAGATGTTGTCAACTGAGGGTGAGGTAAGTAGTACCATAAGATACACTCATAAGCACAAGTGAAAGCAAACAACAAGAAAGCATTGCACCGAAACACAAGAAAAAGTTTTTGTTCCCCCTGATTTTTGCATTCTGGACAACAAATCAGGGTTGCTGAAATTGGGATGTTACAGAAATGATTTGACTTGCTTTCGGCATAATGGGGGGAGGGTTAGCGCAATCAATTAGGACCACCCTCCCTCTATGTCCATGCCCACATCTAGACCAAATAAGACTGAGATGTATGAGTGAGTGCATAGGTAATCAAGATAAGCTCCTTGAATCAACGATATTTAGCTCATTCCTCTGGTAACAAAACCTTGCTTCATCAAGTGGCTTCGTGAAATATCAGCAAGTTGGTTCTTCGTGCTCACAAAAGATAGATCAATATCGCCTCGAGCAACATGGTCCCGAATAAAATGATTCCGAATCTCAATATGCTTTGTCCTTGTATGCTATACCGGATTGTACACAATTTTGTTTGCACTTTCATTATCGCATAATAGAGGCACTTTGTCACAATTGACACCGTATTCCTTTAAAGTTTGCCTCATCCCTAATAACTAAGTGCATGCACTAGCAGCAGCAATATATTTAGCTTCGGCGGTGGATAGAAATATACAATTGTGCTTTTTGGAAGACCAACAAACTAGAGACCTTCCGAAAAATTGACAAGCTCCAGAAGTTTATTTCCAATCATCCTTATCACCAGCTCAATCTGAATCAGTGTAACCACATAGAGAGAAATTGGAGCCCTTGGGATACCATAAACCAAAATTAGGGGAATGGACCAAATATCGAAAGATCCTCTTGACCTCCACTAGGTGGCTTTCTTTAGGAGTTGCTTGATACCTTGCGCACAACCCTACACTCAACACAATATCGGGTCTAGATGTGTAGAGGTAAAGAAGAGAACCGATCATGGACCGGTATACCTTTTGGTGCATCTTTACCATGGGGATTAAGTTCAAGGTGACATTTTTTTTGCATCGGAGTGGCGACGCCATTAAGATCCTTCATCTTGAATCTCTTGTGCATGTCTTGGATGTATTTTGCTTGATTGGAAGGTTCCTTCTCTAAGTTGCTTGATCTTGAATCCAAGAAATAACCGTAACTCCCCCATCATAGACATCTCAAACCTGTCAGTCACAAGCTTTGAAAATTCATCATTAAAAGCTTTATTAGTAGAGCCAAAGATGATGTCGTCTACATATAGTTGGCATAGGAAGAGCTTCCCCTTAACCTTCTTAGTAAAAAGAGTGGGATCGATTTGTCCAACTTCGAAGCCACGGTCTAGCAAAAGCTCTTTAAGGTGCTCATACCACGCACGTGGGGCTTGTTTAAGGCCATAGAGTGCCTTATCGAGTTTGTAGACATGGTTCGGGAAGTTGGGATCCTCAAATCCCGGGGGTCGCTTTACATATACCAACTCATGTAGAGGACCATTAAGAAAAGCACTCTTAACGTCCATTTGCTGCAATTTAAAATTATTATGAGCAGCATAAGCAAGAAGGATGCGGATGGACTCAAGACGACCCACCGGAGCATAGGTCTCGCCTTGTTCCTCACAACAATGCCATTCTCATCTTGCCTGTTTTCAAATATCCATTTAGTGCCGATAACATTGCGGCAATCCTTGGGCTTCTCCACTAGTTTCCAAACCTTGTTGCATTCAAAGCTGTTCAACTCTTCATGCATAGCAACAACCCAGTCCGGATCTTCAAGAGCTTCAAACACTTTCTTGGGTTCCACCATTGAGACGTGAGCTTAATGCTCACAGAAACTTTCCAACTCCCTTCTTGTGGAAACCCTTCGTCGAAGATCACCTACAACTTTTTCAAGAGTATGTCCTCTTAACTCAAGGTTCCTACCGGCACGAGCCTTGCGACAAAGTTTAATAAGCTTGTTGTCTCTTGGTGGAATAGTTTCATCATCGAAGTCTTCATTAGAATCATTTGCTTGACCTTGATCAGTAGTGTGAATAGTGGTAGTAGGAGATGATGAATCTTGCCCTTGAATTGGATCAATAGCCATAATATGAGGCTGCTGATCATCAGGAGTTTCAGGGGCCGGATAGTCCGGCCATGTCTGGTGCCGGATAATCCGGCCTAGGAGATCCTGAAGCATCTTCACAATCTTGACTGGAACTTGCTTGAATTGGTGAGGGGCCGGATAATCCGGGGGCAGCCGGAAAATCTGGCCTGGGACTAGCAGTTGTTTCTTCAACAAGATGATCAGGTTGGTCGCCAGTGGAGTGGAGGCCGGATAATCCGGTGTCAACCGGATAATCCGGCCTGGAGCATACAGGAGCATGTTGACCTTCATCATTTGGAGGAGTTGGTGTAGAAGTTTCTCCTGTGTTTGGAGCATGTTGAGTATGTGTAGATGAGGGCTCTACATGAGTAGAGCATTGTCCTTCCCGATCCGCCACAAGGGGTTCCTCAACGGAGCGGAAAAATACCACGCCCATTCTTTGTGGGATCCTCGGACAGGGCCGGCCCTGAGGGGGGGGCAGGAGGGGCGGCCACCCCAGCCCCCGCATCCAAAGGGGCCCCGCTAGGCATGAGAGCTGCAGTAGGGAAGAGTTCATCCGCCATCGCCATTACATGAAGTCTGGAGTTTTTCTTTTCCACTAGAGGAAGAACGAATCGTTACCTACCTTGGCTACACTGGGCTGAGACTATGGACCTTTTCCTTTATTCCTTGGGCCGTTTTTTAGCTTTAGTTAGCTATAGGATACAAGAGATTTAAATAGACTTGGCCCGGTGGGCTAGACCATGGACGCAAAGAGCGATCCTGGAATGCAAAGCACACTTACTCATTGTTTTTCCATTCATTGCACGAGGTTTGCTCTAGTTGTTTTCCTCCTATGTTTCAAAAAAAAGTTGTTTTCCTCTTTTTCCCATAAATTTCTCTGGTTATATTTTTGGGTAATTTCTCTGATTATTGCCAAAAGTCAATTAACTAACCCCAATACGATTAGTGAAGACGGTGCACAACGCGGAGGATCCGAGAGACACAACAAAATAGAAACGGTCGATTGCCCATCAGATGGAAGTGGCAGATTATAGTCCTACTGTGACAGCTAGGACTACTCACAACCAAAAATATAGTAGAATTTTAGTTCAGAAAATGGAGAAATAAGAAGAATTGAAAGACTATGGCTGACTACAAATCCAATTCTTCATATGTTGTGTGTCCACCAACGATCACGAACGACATGATTCTTGACGGCGTCGATATGATCTTTGATACGAGTGAGTCACACATCACCACCGGTGAGCTTTCATCTAAATATATTTCAAAAAAATTAAACACAATAAGTATAACATGTTTTATATCAATATGGTTTTGGAGAGATTTTAAGTGTTATAACATTATATATAGAACTGTACCATTTTTAGTATATATACATATATAGTATTAATTTTTCTATAATATTCGTAATAGGGGCCATAAATTTTAGTTCTGCCCCGGGCCCTTGAAATCTCAGGACCGGCCCTGCCCTCGGATTATTCGTCCAGGATATCCCTGTTATGCATACATCCACGTTCCCATGATCAGTGAGCCGCAGAACATAATCGACAGGTACCATTACAACATCCGAAACATAACGAATTACAAAACTTACATAGATGCCACTATGGCTAGATCATCAATAGCAGCGAAACATCGCCAAGCGCAGAGCCCAATCGTTCCTCAACCTACAGGCAACTGACTGGGAAGACGGCCTAGCTCGCTGGACGTCACCTAAATCTCCTGAAAGTCTAGCTAAGTAAATAGCCAGGGACACAGCCGTGAGTACTATGAATGTACTCGCAAACCACCAAGATACGTGAACAAAGGAAATGCAATTCTGGTTGTGGCGAGATAGCTCTATCTGGGGTTGCTTTTGAAAAGGCCTAACATAACTTTGAAATTATGGCATCTCCATATCTTTGTTGAAAAAGAGATTTGAAAACATGCTTCGGTTTCATAAAACAAGACATCTCCATATCTTTGTTGAAAAAGAGTTTTGGAAATAGTTTTGTAGTTGAAAATCCTTTTTAAACATCTTCCACCCCTCGGGTCAAAACAAAGCCTTCGAACTCGGGTTCCCCCGGAACCTTCGTCCTCAGAGTACTTGTTTCCCAAACAAGCACAGTTTGGGTACTCCTAGCCAAGACCTTTACAACTGTCCTTGACCGTGGACACGGCTATTCGAATAGGTTATACTCTGCAGAGTTTGCACACTTTACCCACAAGAATCAATACAGCCGCCGGGATACAACCACGGCCCACTACCACTGTAGATGGGGGTCCGGATAATCAAACCTAACCTTTCGCTTGTCTACACTAGCAAAGGCATGCTTTTCCTCTTGGGTTTGTTCTCCCCAGTAACGAGTATGTGGCTCCCAGCCATAGTCCTTCCTTCCATACACGCGCATACCCAAGCCGCAGCTTGGCGTATACCTTAAATCTGGAGATTCCACTTCCTTCCGTACTACCTAAGTCATACCGTCCGCGGGAGACCCAATTGTTGCACCGGCCTCCTGCTAGTTCAGGCTCACTCTTGCCGAAGCAAGCGACAGGCTTCAGATCCTTGATCTAGTGGCACCTTCGCGGAATTCTAGGGATTTCTCCCTATAAGCATGGTAAAAGTGCCTCGGCTAATGCGGACAAACTACGAGTTAAGCCCCAGCAACCTGGGGTAATGTGGTTGTGCAGATAAAAATTGTTCTAGTAAAGGCGTAGAACATCCCATCGCATTTCCACTTCTTCTCATCACCATTTCTTTTGTTAAAACTTCCACTGGGAACGATGCCTCTTCCTAGGGTTTTACAAAGCCGTTTTGAAACATTTGTAGTGGGGAAAATCCCAAAAACAGTTTATTTTCTCAAAACCGTGGTTTTCCAACGGGGTGGGATGCTAATCATCATACTCCCGATCTAAAGGGATAAAATGGTAGGTTCATCGGGGTGGTGCCACGAAGGACACGAAGTAATAACTTGGAGCAGCCAAGTTACTATCGCAGTATTTATAAAACAAAACATGCTGGTATATAAATGCAGTTTCTAAAGAGGATATGAAACAGGTAAAAGAGAATAGGACATATAACAGAGTTCAGGAATGGTGGCGTGCCTGTGATCAGCAATAAGTCCCTGGACTTCTTCAGATGACCAAGAATACCCAATAACAATAATAAGAAAACCCTTCCTTCTTGTCGTCAGACCCTCACACTATCATCGTCATCGGGTACACATGCAAGCATACAAGTCCACAATCAATACAAGGCGTACAAGCATCAAACCATACAACAAACAAACATAGGAAAAACTACTGGACTTGGGAGGTTTTGGAGAAGTGGGATTCAAAGGGTGGATTTTACAAGATTGCCACTGGGGTGTTTTCTCTTGGAAGATAGTTGTCAAGGCTAGATATAAGGAACTTGGGTTAGGGATCTGTGGTCAGTAGGTTATCAATGGATAACCATGACATCCTCAGATAGGTATTGACAAGACAAAACCATCACAAGTGGTTTCACTTGATTATCAATTTTCTAGATTTAATTATGCTTTTTATAGTGGATTAAACTCTAGTTTGAGGACATAATTCACCAGAAGTTATCTGGAGCTCCAAACATTATTTCCTTTGATGGTTTGGTAGTACTTTCTGTACTGAACCACCGAGAGTTGGAAGCAATTCAAAATAATTACCAGAATGGCCTCAGGAAATTCCCAAAGGCAGTTATGCATGAATCTTCTCTTTATCACCAGATTAAATCTACAGGAGATATTGAGTTGGTTACAAGGGAATGTGATAGAAAAGTCCAATATATTTCTGTAGGAATTGGATTCACCCTTTTTGGAGTGGTCAAACTCCTGGAGTGATTTATTTAGTGAAAATGCCCCTTACAGAAGTATTTAAATCACTAAAATTCAACCCGAGCTCAATAAATTCTGAGCTGCTGGGGTTGGACAGATACAGATCCTAGGAGGTATGAGACCTGTGCTGGATAATAGGTATATAAATTACCTTCCAGTAGGACCTTGGTTCATCTCAATTGGGGATGGCTAGCTCACAGAGGAATTTATTTAGTGTACCAGATACATGTTAGTAGATTAATTAGTAGCAAATATTGGAATTTAATTTGGGCTTGGGGTTGCTTCTACATGTTTGAGAAGACATCAGAGAACCACTAGAAATTTAGATTTAGACATTTGGACTTGGTTTACTATTTTAGTTGGATTTAATCCTAGCAGGAGCTTTTCTGGAATAAAGATCTGCTAAAAGAAGAAGGAGGGAATGCGGAAGTGGGCCGGATCTGGCGAGAATAGGCCGCCCAGCAACGAAGCCGGCCCACCCAGCTTTTCTCAGCGTGGGAGGAGGGGGTTTCGAACCTGATGGGCGGGGCCGTCTGCCAGTGGGGGTGGAAGGGCGAACGAGTATGGAGGGACGGGGCCATCCGTTTAAGAGCGAAGGACGGCTCTGGCTCGTCCTCTTCCTCTCGATGCCAGCAGAGGAAGCTAACCCTAGCAGAGGGGTAAATGCGGCGGGGAAGCTCACCGGGGTGCGGAAGGACCGTCAGGGATGGGCTGGGGCGACGTGGTGACCATAGACGACCTCGGCGAGGGGCGGAAGGGCTCCGTTTGATACAGATCCGAGAGGCCCACCGATGGACAGAGGGCGGCGGCTCCGAGCTCGTCCGCGGTGGCGCTGGGGAGGATCCTACAAGGAAGGAGAGGCCAGGTCAGACGCAGGGGGGGGAGGGGAGCTCCTCTAAGTAGCATGCAGAGGGAGAAACAGAGAGGAGGGGAGGCCTTGCTCGATTTTAGAAGAGGAGGCCGGGGCTCTCCTTCTTCTTCCTCCTTTGGACAGCACAGCCCAGGGGAGGGAGAGTGGAGCTAGGGGAGGGGAGTGGGAGGTGTGACGGGGCGAATGAGGGCAGGGGCGAGCTGGGGAAGGGCTGCTGGCCTTTATACTAGGATGGAGGAGTAGATGGAGTAAAAGACCATCTAGGACAAGGGGGAGAGGGTTGTTGGCCAGGGATTGGTCCAGGGGGAGGTGGAGAGGGGCACGCTGGGGTTTTGGTCATGCAGGGGCAGAGTGGGGTGCTGTGGTGATTTATTGTGGCAAATCCTTGTAAGATCTTTGATGTTTCTCTCTCCTTCTACTAGTACAAGGGCAAGATGGGTAATTGGTGGGGTGGAGCTACAGTGCTGGTCGACCAGTGGTGTGTCCTTGTGCTGAGGTTGAGCTTTGATCAAGCCTTGATGAAATTTGGAAATGGTTGGAGTTGTGGATTTGCTTGAATGGCAATTTTGATCCAATTGAGGGTTGTGAACGCAGTCCGAAAAGTTACATTGGACCAGAGCAGAAAATGGTACTAGTAGATAGATGAGGTCAAGGTAGACTCCTAGGATTTATTTGAGATTTTTCCGAGTTGTTTTAGTCCTCTTAAAATCAATTACTCAAAAAGGACAGAAGTGATTTCTAGAGGATCATTCTATATTTTTACATTGGGAAAAGGTGGATTTGGATATGTAAGGGTCCCAATTTTGAATACACACTTAGGGGAATTTTCCCAAGATTTATTGGGGATTAAAAGTATTTAAAACAATTATTATTCCAATTCAGCCTTTTAAGAAAAAGGACAAAAAGAAATAATAAAGCTTCTCAAAAATATTGATTTTTGAGCTGTAAAGATAGGATATTCTTTGTGGGGCTCACATGAGCCAAAATTTGGGGAAGTGGTTTGGTAAAAACCAAACTTTCCTTTAGGGAGGGAGTTTTGGAGATTTTGACTATTTAAGGGATTAAATAGTTTTGGGGTCATAATAATTAGGGATAAAATCTGATAAATATTGAGGAGGATGTATAACAGGTGTATAAAGCATTTGCAACCTTGTGTAATGAAAGTCCAACTTGAAAAAGAGGGGAAAACAAGGAGTTGATGATCGGTGATGTTATTTTTAACTCACCAAAACATGCTTGCATCTTCGAGCTCAGAGCTCACCTTGGTGCAAGCGATAGATGGGTAGGTAGACCAGGTCATATAGATGATCATGGCACGATGAGTTTGAATTAATAGCATTTTGGGATGATCTAGAATTGATGGCAAACTTTGTTGAAATTAAGGCTGCCATGCAGAAAGTGTCCTGAAGCCTTCTAAACCAATTGGATTTAATAAGCTCAATGGTCCACTTGGAACAAGTGAGGTAGGTTTTGATAGACCTCAACGAGTGGAACACAACCAGGCAGAGAGTTGGTCCATAGTAGATTGGATGAGGGTGTGAGCTTCTACCAAAGTTGGCATGATGACTAGTTTTGCAGGAAATGTTATTTTCTTGTCTGCAAAACCATCATGGACAGGTGGGTTGGAGGAGGTTATAATCGGGGGCTAATATGGGCCTTGGTAGTCCTCAGGATGGTTAACACTATGGTTCAAGTGCATTTCCAAAAATTCACATGGTTTGAGAAAAGGAGGCGTTCAAAAGGGTGATGTTGAAACTATTTCCAGACTTCGTCAAAATTGGCAGTTTTGAGGATTTTGACTAGAGTATGAGGGGGAATGTTCTTGGAGGAGTTGCAAGGTATCAGAGCTTTAGCAAGTGAATGATGTTGAAGAGTAGATTGAGTAGAAGAGATCCATGCTTGATATTGGTCTTCAAGGACTTGGGGGCATCTAGAATGGAAATCCTCATAATTGATCTGGTTAAAGGTTTTGGATGATCACCTAGTGGCTAGGGATCACATCAAGGTTTGCTTTCTTGCTTAGGGATTGAGTATTTGGGAACCTCTTGATCCTAGTGATGAGCTCCTAGAGTGGCTCATACTACTTCTTAAGCAAATAAATCAAACAGCAGATCAAAGCAACTCATCAGACAGCAGATCAAGGCAACTCATCTTATAACTATTCAACTACTCTAGGGTTACCATCAAGCTTAGCTTGGGGTAAGGTTGGGGCATTTTGAAGAGGTTGAGTTTTGAATAATATGAGGGTTCTTGGTATCTCTACCAAGAGTTGAATCCAAATGCTTTGAACAAGAGTTTTGGGAAAACTAGAGGTAAGAGTAGTCGAGTGTTCTATCTTGAAAACATAAGGAGATTGTAGTATATATCTCTCCATAATTTTGCTAATAGAATCTACAAAAATAGTTTTGGTTACAAAGGCATCTTGGCTCATGTTTTGAAATGCCAGAATGTTTGAGAATATGTAAAGTAAGCCAAGATAGTTTTGGTAAATAGCTTGTGTCAACTGAGGGTGAGGTAAGGAGTATCCTAAGGTACATATCATAAGCACAGGTGCAAGAAAACAACAAGCAAGCACTGCACCAAAGCACAAGAAAAAGTTTTTGTTCCCCCTGATTTTTGCATTCTGGACAACTAATCAGGGTTACTGAAATTGGGATGTTACATTCTTCTTATGGCATCTTGGGTTATTTCAACATATGCATCACAAACATCAACTTGCCCCGCACGGGAGCCATCATTTTCCTCGAACACCACACTACAAGATTCTACAGCAGTTCCAGAGAGCTTATTGTAGACTCTATAAGTGTGGGATTCGGCACCATAGCCAACAAAAATACCTTCTAAAGCCTTAGACTCAAATTTAGATAAATGAAATCCTTTGATGAGAAAGAAACACTTACACCCAAATACCCGAAAGTATGATATGTTTGGATTGTTACCGGTAAGAATTTCATATGGAGTTTTGTCCAAGATTTTATGGAGGTATAGCCGGTTGGATGAGTGACAAGCGGTTGAGATTGCTTCAGCCCAGAAGTTATATGGAGACTTGAGCTCACCTAGCATAGACCTTGCCATATCCATTAGGGTCCGGTTCTTCCTCTCGGCAACACCATTTTGTTGAGGGGTGGATGCATCAGAATATTGATGTCTTATCCCCTCTTCACTTAGGAATTCATTTAAGGTGTAGTTCTTGAACTCGGAGCCGTTATCACTTCTTATTGCCAATATAGGGACATTGTGTTGACATTGAACCTCGTTGGCGAAGTCGATGACCGTTTGTTGAGTCTCGCTCTTCAACTTGAAGAAATAGACCCAAGTGTATCTTGAGTAATCATTAACGATCACAAGATAGTACTTCTTCCCACCGAGGCTAACATGTGATGGAGGTCCAAAGAGGTCCACATGAAGCAGCTCCAAGATCCTTTTTAACGAAATAATAGTCTTCCTTTTATGAGGAGAGTCATGCATTTTCCCTTCAAAACATGCCCTGCAAACACGATCTTTGGCAAAGGAAACATTTTCTTTTAGTCCAAGGATGTGACCACCCTTGTGGAGACTTTGCAAAGTTCTCATGTTGACGTGGGCTGGTTGGCGATGCCATAACCAACCCGCGTCAGCCTTTCCAAAAAGACACATCTGGCCTGTAGTGGTTTTCCCCGAGAAGTCCACCACGTACAGGTCATTTTCGACATATCCCACGAAAGCGACTTTTAGAGACTTGCTCCACAAGAGTACCACCAAATTAGCATCAATAAAAACTGCAAAGCCCGTCTTACCAAGGGCATGAACTGAAAGTAAATTGGAACCGAGGGTCTCAACAAGGATGACGTCCACGAGAGAGATATCATGAGCAACCACAACTTTGTCGAGACCCAATACCTCAGATTTTGACTTGTCACCATAGGAAACGGTTATATGATCATGATTTAATTTGGCTGCATCTCCGTGATGATCTCCTTGTTTCTGGTCATGTGACTCGTGCACCCGCTGTCGAGTACCCATTTAGATCCACCAGAAGCATAGCCCTGCAAGAAAGTTACTTTTTGGTTTTAGGTACCCATCTTTCAATGGGTCCTCTCATGTTAGTGACAAGGGTCTTGGGGACCCAAATAGACTAAGGAATGTAACAGTCATAAGGACCAACATAACTAGCATAAACATCACCATAATAATCACGATATAACTCAAAGCTAGGATTGTTAGCCCCTGCAAAACTATCATAATTAGACTTGTCATTGGTGATGGTGCTAGTCTTTGGTTGAGCAGTCTTTCTCCTCTTGTTATTCTTATTCTTTGTCTTGGAAATATAACCAAGACCCTCTTTTCCATTGATTGTCCTTTGCTTCCTAAGTATATCATCTAGAACTTCTTTACCTTTGTGTTGAGATCCCTTTGCAAGTTCATCTTGTCCACAAGGTGGTGTGGAGGTGTTCGAAAAATCATACTTATTTAATTGAGTTTGGAGCTGGTCACGAGACTCATTTAGAGTAGAGTATTCACTCTCCAATGCCTTGTGACCAATGTCAAGTTTCTCAAACTTCTCCGTGAGTCTAGCATGAGCTACCCCAAATTCAATCTTTTCTTTCTTTAATTTGTTTACCTTGGAAAGAGTGTTGCATGTTCTTTGATGATCTGAGCCACAACTTCTTCATGTGACTCCTCAATTGATTCGAGTCTCTCTTCCAAGGATACTCGAGCTTCCTCTTCTTCTTCCAAAGCATTCTTCAAGGAGGCTATTTCCAAGGCATCTTCTCTTTCAATTCTACCCTTTTCTTCGAGGAGATCTTTGGCTAGGACAAGTTGACTCATAAGAGCATCAAAATGAAGTTTCTGCTCACCTTGCAAGTTAGTGAAAAAGTTGTCCAAAGCAATAACTTCTTATTTCATCTTAAGACTAGTATGATCATCCATATCCATATTTATGTTAGTCTTAGGAAACGAAGAGCTAGAAGATGATACCTCGGACCCTCTTGCCATAAGACAAGTGACGTTGTTGTTGATAACGTTTTCGTTTGGTGAGTCGAAGAGTGATGATGGAGTCGATTAGGTGGCTATAGCAGCCACCTCACGAGAACTATATTCATCCTCTTCATCTTCACTTGCAAAAGAATATTCTTCTTGTGCCACCAAGACAATCTTGGGTTGCTTCTTGGAGGGGACATTCTTTTTGATAAATGGCTTCTTTCTAGGTGCCTTCGATTTTTCTTTAAGGATGAGCCTTGATGACCCACAAGTATAGGGCGTGTATCGTAGTATTTTCGAGGGAAGTGAAACCCAATTTATTGATTCGACACAAGGGGAGCCAAAGAATATTTATAAGCCTTAACAACTGAGTTGTCAATTCAGCTGCACCAGGAAACAATCTTGCTCACAGCAGTTTATCAGTAGCAACAGTTTTGTAGTAGGAATAGTAAAGTAGCAGAAGTAGTAAAGTAAAGATAGCAGTAGCAATAGCAGTAAAGTAGGACTCGAGTGCGGTAGGCATAGGGATCGATGGACGGGCGTTGCATGGACAAGACAATTCACATAGCAATCAGAACATAGGGCAATTGCAGATAAATAAGATAAAGCATCCAAGTACTAGATAATCCTAGGCATGTGTTCCATATACAGTCATACGTGCTCGTAATGAGAACTTGCACAACATCTTTTGTCCTGCCAACCTGTTTGCAGTGGGGACTCAAGGGAACTACTGACAATTAAGGTGCTCCTTTTAATAGAGTACCGGAGCAAAGCATTAACACTCCATGAACACATGTGATCCTCACATCAAAGCCATTCCCTCATGTTATCCCGATTTCTGTCACTTTGGGGGCATTGGTTCCGGACAACAACGTGTGTATACAACTTGTATATAAGACCATAAACAATACTATCATAATGAATCAATAACATGTTCAGATCTGAAATCATGGCACTCGAGCCCTAGTGACAAGCATTAAGCACAACAAGTCGCAACAAAGTCATAAAGCACTCATAAAAGATACTAGGCACCATGCCCTAACAATATGATGCCATTACATGAATGATCTCATCCAATCCCTACCATCCCCATAGCCTACAGCGGGGGATTACTCACTCATAGATGGGGGAAACATGGATGGTCGATGGAGAAGCGATGGTGATGATGATGGCGATGATCTCCTCCAATTCTCCGTCCCGGAAGGGTGCCAGAACGGAGTTTCTAGTGTTGTTTCGTGGAATCTGGTGGTGGCGGCGGAGCAGAACTCCTTCTGGAAAAACGTCGAACCCCTGGAGTTTTTAGGTCAGAAGGCTTCTTATAGGCGAAGAGGGAGACCGAGGGGGTGCCTGGGGGGCCCACACCACCCCCTGGCGCGGCCTGGCCTGGCCCGCACCACCAGGTGGTGTGGCCACCCCCTGGCTCTTCTCCGTCTCGTATTCTGGCTCCTAGAGTCTTCTGGTGAAATAGGAGTTTTGGCTTTTGTCCCGTCCAATTCCGAGAATATTCATTTTCTGACTTTCCTAGAACCAAAAACAGCAGAAAACAGGCAGTTGGCACTGTGGCTCTTGTTAATAGGTTAGTCTAAGAAATCATATGAAAAGTACTCCAAAGTGTGGACAAAACACAAGAAAGTGGATAAAACCAAGCATGGAACATCAAAAATTATAGATACATTCGCAATGTATCAAGCCTGCCACCATTATCTTCTCTATTTTGATATGGACACTCAGCCACAAAGTGTAGCCTATCTCCACAATTGTAGCATGTTCTTAGTTTTGGGCCATTCTCTCTTCTTCCACTTGACCCATTCTTGCGCTCGAGTTCTGACTTGGCCTTGGCTGGATCCTTCCAAAAATTCCTTGCATAGAACGCCATGTACTGACCATGAGCACGCTTGACTTCATCGGGGCAGTCCATGGAGACACCCTCGAAAGCTCTTTCGTCCTCATCTTGCTCAACAACATTTTCCTTTAGACCAACATTGACCCCTTTTTGCAATAACACATAGCAACTATGCTGCAACATGAAAAGGCACAAACAAAAGATTCATGAATAATGATGCTTTAGAAGACGTTTGTTTGTTTGACATAAAGAGAACATAGCATAGTGGCACTCAGCTTGTCCCTCATAGAGTAGCAAACATAAATGCATATGACACCTTCAAAGTTTACAAGAGTGACTAGATACAAATAGTTTAAAACAAGCAATATCAAGGTATGCATCAATCAACAAGTCTTGGGACAATGCACATAGAACTAAGAATGGCCACTATGCTCTCAAGAAAGTGCTCATAGAATGTGTGGAGACTCAACAAGGAAATGAACAGGTTTTGAAAAGTTTGAAAGGCTTCCAAATGCTGAAAGTATGGTACTCATTAGCTTTGAGCTCTCATTGCCCCTATCATAAGCATCTTTAAATGGTTAAGGTTAAAGTGACACAACTAAGAGGATATGCTTTATAAGTTATAAATCGAAGTCTCATGCCCCTTACTTACAAAGACCAATCCTCATGCTACTCAACTTCAGTCACAAGTAAGCTCTTGTCATTGTAAGTATATACGTATCATAGAGAACCGCCAACGGGGTACCCCTTGCACATGACATGGGAGCTGTCCCATAATCAAAATAACAAGGCAAGCAGACAATGAGCATCTCGGCGATCTTTTCATTTACTATGTGCATAGATTTTTATTGAGGATGCTTCATAGAATGCTCATTATGGTTATGCTGCAAGTTTCCACCATGATTAGGCATGGCTTAGGCTGGCGGCCCAGGCATTTCTCTAACATACATACAAACTCCATGATCTTACAAGTTCCACTTTTATTTCACACCGCCGGGATCCATAAGCAAAAGAACATGATATCAACTAGGTACAAAGTACCAATGAAGTGTTGAAAGCGGTCTCCATGATACATGGTTCTGCTAACTTCAACTCATAAAGCGCAAGCATATACGCAACAAAGAAGGACGCAATGGTTCAGGTTTATTAAATGCAAGAAAATAAAGTGGGCCATCAAGTTCGTGAGAGCTTAACTAACTAACTTTCCCATAATAAGCAAACATTTTATTCAGAAGAAAACAAGGGATATTGAATATGCACGGAAGTAGAAAATGATGCTAATAGGTAGGTATGGTGGACACTTTGGCAACATTTGGTTTTAGGGAGTTGGAAACATGAGTAAAACATACTCACTGAAAGTGAAGGCTAGCAATAGTAAGGGAGCGACAAACGAGAGAGCAATAATGGCCATAATCATGCAGAGCGACAAAACATCATTGATCAAAGCATAAAGTGATACTACAAGTTGAAAACTAAAGGATCATAAAGGATTATGGTGACTTGGGATAGTCATAACTTGGTGTGAGCATATGCCAAGTCAACGCAAATAAAGAATCAAAGGAGAATACCACAATACTATGCTTTAATATGCTAAAACAACGCATGATTCATCCAAGGCACATTAAGCAATCTCAATTGTTTATAACAAGTCATGCTACAGCAAAGAATACTAAGCATAGAGCCAAAACAATATCAAGCATGGCATGACAAAGCATAGGCCACAGTCAAAAACAAGCTCTCTTTTACCACTTAAGCTTGAGCTTTCCTACTCTTTTCCAAACCAAACCAAACTAAACTATTTGAACAACAATGCATGAAAGAGGAGGTCCAGCCAATTTATTTAGCAAACTAAGCAAACAAAAGAAAACGAAATACCAAAACAAAAACGAAGAAGAAGACGCTCCAAGAAAAACACAATTGTGCATGAAACAATAAAAATGAAGCGTTTGGAAGAAACCTGGGATTTTTATTGATGAAGAAGGGGATGCCTTGGGCATCCCCAAGCTTTGACGCTTGTACTTCTTGGATATTTCTTGGGGTGACACGCGTGGCATCCCCAAGCTTGAGCTTTAGTCCATCCTTCATCTCATTACTAACTCCTTCCATACACCTGAAAATTTTCCTTCATACAAAACTTCACACAATCTTTATTAGTAACATTAGTGCACTCAAGATAAATAAGTCCTAAGGTTCAGTTATAACACCAAATAAAATTCCATTAGAACACTAGCTACTGTAGCACTTCCCTCAAGAAGCTCAATTCCCCAAAAGAACTCAAAAAGGAACCAACAAGAAGCAAATGCAGAAAATGGCAGAAATCTGTCAAAACAGACCAGCAGGTAAAGACGAATTTTTTCGAAGACCTTCTGTTGCTCAAATCAAAAAGTGTTGAACTAACAAATGTTAGATAATAACCTGGGGCAGAAGCAAAAAAGTTCACGCCTCAAAAAGACGTTCATAGATTTTACACGAATTTTTACGGTGAAGCACAGAAATCTGTTTCGGGACAACAACTTTCCCAGTCATTACTTCTCTCTCATTAGAGGTTACTCTTGGCACAAAAAGAAAATAAAAAGGATAAGGAGCGGTTATTACTGAAGTAATAACTTCCAAGACTCATCTAAAACTTTTGGGTTATCTCCCAATAAGTACTTTTCTTTCACGCCTTTAAGTTAGGCATAAGGAAAAACTAAAATGGATAGAATAGAAGTAAGCAGAGATAATCATGGTGAAAACATTGTTTTGTTCAATGAAATCCTTTTGTTAACAAGGTTGATCAGGTCTTGCTACCAAAACAATTCCATATGAGACAAAACTTTTTATTCCACTAATGATTATGTTACCTCAACCTTGATAGCAATGGTCCCAATCATAATAGTTTCAAAATTTTCTCTTGGTATGGGACAATATATTTCTCCAACTTGAATGCCCTCAACATGTTCAATTGAATTCAAACCATAAGTCCTTTCAATCTTCTTGGGGAAGTAGACAGTATGTTCCTTGTCATTCACATTGAAAGTCACCTTCCCTTGATTACAATTAATAACAGCTCCTGTAGTATTTAAGAAAAGGTCTCCCAAGAATAATAGACATATTATCATCTTCAGGCATAATAGTTTGAGAGGATGCTCACATAAGAAATATGAGTTGAAGTAAAAGAGAGCATCAAAAAGCAAATTCAAAACACATTTAAGTCTAACCCACTTCCTATGCATAGGAATTGTGTATGCAAATAAATTCACAAAGAACAATGTGACAGGCATAGGAAGATAAAACAAGAGTAACTTCAAAACTTTCAGCACATAGAGAGGTGTTTCAATACCATGAAAACTTCTACAACCATATTTTCCTCTCTCATAATAATTTTTAGTAGCCTCATGAATAAACTGAACAATATAACTATCACATAAAGCATGCTCTTCATGATCTACAAGCACTAGAGCATTATTATAAACATTTTCAAAAGAATCCTTAGGAACATAACATTCATCCTCCTTTAGTAAGCATGGGGGACAATCAAATAATGTAAGGGGTAAAGAGTTACTCTCATTAGAAGGTAGGCATGGGTAGCTAATCCATTCTTCCTCCTTTTGTTCATCACTCTCCTCCTCTATTTCATGTAATGAGATTTTAGGTTCATCAATTTCTTCTTCCATAGGATCCTGCAAGGCATTAGTCTCTTCCATTTATAGAAAGCATCTATTAATATATTCAAGAATATAGCCATTTTCATCCTTGTAATTATCAAAAAAATTAAGTATACCATAAACCTCATATTTGTAAGGTGAATCATTAATATTTTCAAGCAAACTAGCAAGTTCAAAAGCACCCTTCCAAGCAATAAATTCCTCAGTTTGTTCCACATCATAAAAGTCATAATTCCCTTTAACATAAGAAGATATGGTAACATTATGATTATACTCACATTGAAAAGGGAGGTGTTTGTACCTCCTACAGCAACAAGATTTATCTAGGCAATAAGTAACATTATAAGTAGAGCACACGTTTCTAGAAATGGTATACAATTTATCAATTTGTTCCCATAAGTGTTTCCCTTTTTGTGACAAGCGGTGTTCCTTATAATAATATTTTTGATCCTCCGTGAACCCACCTTGCCAATAAGATTCAGTTTCAAAGAAACCAACCATTGATAAAGAGCGTGATAAAGCAAGCCAATAACAGACCAACGAAAATAACAACTAGAGTAGGAACTACTTTCTTTGTATTTTTGATAAAGAAACAAGAAAAGAAGGCCAAAATAAACTTAGCTTGAACAATAGTGATTCCAAGTGGACTTGAAAAATAAAGCTATGCTCCCCAGCAACGGCGCCAGAAAATAGTCTTGATGACCCACAAGTATAGGGGTGTATCGCAGTATTTTCGAGGGAAGTGAAACCCAATTTATTGATTCCACACAAGGGGAGCCAAAGAATATTTATAAGCCTTAACAACTGAGTTGTCAATTCAGCTGCACGTGGAAACAATCTTGCTCACAGCAGTTTATTACTAGCAACAGTTTTGTAGTAGGAATAGTAAAGTACCAGCAGTAGTAAAGTAAAGATAGCAGTAACAATAGCAGTAAACGTGGGATTCGAGTGCGGTAGGCATAGGGATGGATGGAAGGGCGTTGCATGGACAAGACAATTCACATAGAAATCAGAACATAGGGCAATTGCAGATAAATAATATAAAGCATCCAAGTACTAGATAATCCTAGGCATGTGTTCCATATATAGTCAAACGTGCTCGCAATGAGAACTTGCACAACATCTTTTGTCCTGCCAGCCCGTTTGCTGCGGGGCCTCAAGGGAACTACTGGCAATGAAGGTGCTCCTTTTAATAGAGCACCGGAGCAAAGCATTAACACTCCATGAACACATGTGATCCTCACATCAAAGCCATTCCCTCCGGTTATCCTAATTTCTATCACTTCGAGGCCATTGGTTCCGGACAACAACGTGTCTATACAACTTGTAGATAAGACCATAAACAATACTATCATAATGAATCAATAACATGTTCAGATCTGAAATCATGGCACTCGGGCCCTAATGACAAGCATTAAGCACAACAAGTCGCAACAAAGTCATAAAGCACTAATAAAAGATACTAGGCACCATGCCCTAACAATCTGATGCCATTATATGAATGATCTCATCCAATCCCTACCATACCCATAGCCTACAGCGGGGGATTACTCACTCATAGATGGGGGAAACATGGATGGTCGATGGAGAAGCGATGGTGATGACGATGGCGATGATCTCCTCCAATTCCCCGTCCCGGCAGGGTGCCAGAACGGAGTTTCTGGTGCTGTTTTGTGGAATCTGGTGGTGGCGGTGGAGCGGAACTCCTTCTAGAAAAACGTCGAACCCCCGGAGTTTTTAGGTCAGAAGGCTTCTTATAGGCGAAGAGGGAGACCGAGGGGGTGCCTGGGGGGCCCACACCACCCCCTGGCGCGGCCTGGCCTGGCCCGCGCCACCAGGTGGTGTGGCCACCCCCTGGCTCTTCTCCGTCTCGTATTCTGGCTCCTGGAGTCTTGTGGTGAAATAGGAGTTTTGGCTTTTGTCCCGTCCAATTCCGAGAATATTCATTTTCTGACTTTCCTCGAACCAAAAAACAGGAGAAAACAGGCAGCTGGCACTGTGGCTCTTGTTAATAGGTTAGTCTAAGAAATCATATGAAAAGTACTCCAAAGTGTGGACAAAACACATGAAAGTGGATAAAACCAAGCATGGAACATCAAAAATTATAGATACATTTGCAATGTATCAAGCCTACCACCATTATCTTCTCTATTTTGATATGGACACTCAGCCACAAAGTGTAGCCTATCTCCACAAGTGTAGCATGTTCTCAGTTTTGGGACATTCTCTCTTCTTCCACTTGACCCATTCTTGCGCTCGAGTTCTGACTTGGCCTTGGCTGGATCCTTCCAAAAATTCCTTGCATAAAACGCCATGTACTCACCATGAGCACGCTTGACTTCATCGGGGCAGTCCATGGAGACACCCTCGAAAGCTCTTTCATCCTCATCTTTCTCAACAACAT
The DNA here is from genome assembly GCA_910589775.1 of Avena eriantha. Classification (NCBI taxonomy): domain Eukaryota; kingdom Viridiplantae; phylum Streptophyta; class Magnoliopsida; order Poales; family Poaceae; genus Avena; species Avena eriantha. Next base: position 491,131,846 of record OU342741.1, on the reverse strand, counting down.
TTGTCTTTAGACTAACATTGACCCCTTTTTGCATTTTAATGGCTCGTGCACGGGCATCTTCCGCATTATTAGCTTCAAGCTTGAATGATGCCATTTCTTGCATGACTTCATTGGAAGTCATTTGATGGTAGTTGTGTCTACCTTGCAAGCTCTTCAAGTCCGTTGGCTCAAAAGGCATTAGAGCACTCATGTATTTCCTTTTTATCCAAACATCATCAATGTGAGTGGGTCCATGCTTTCTAAATGTTGTTGCGATACCCTTGAGTATTCTATACATATCTTCATGGTTTTCACCATCCAACATGTAGAATCCTTTATCTTCATTACTAAGGGCATCATACCTATTCCTTCTCATGCTTTCATTTCCAATAAATAGGTCGGTGAGAGCATCCCAAGCTTCTTTAGCTGTGTTGAGATGCTCAATGTGGGGCATGTCTTTGGGACCCACTCCGAGTTGTATCATGTGGAGAGCCGTTGCATTCAATTGGCTATCCAACACTTCTCTTCTTGTCAAGTTGGTGTGATCTCCAATATGGATACCCTCTTCAATAATCCTCCAAAGTTCAATTGAAGAGCTGCATACATGAGACTTCATTAAGAGTTGCCATTGATTAAATGCAGATGCAGTAAGCTTGGGTGGATCACCCCTATTGTTTATATGAGGATGAGGGATAGGTGGGTCGGGGGAATATAAGTGATGAACCTCACTATAGTCCTCCTTACCACTTCCCTTCTTGGAGTCGAAACCATCATGTTTTCACCTACCACTTCATCTTCCTTGGATCCGGTGTTAGCCTTATCCTTGGATGAGGGAGTGGCAGCCTTAGAGGAGGATGCAGATGGGGCTACAGATGATGTGAGGCCAGCAATCATTTGTTGCATTTCCTCTATCTTAGTCTCAAAGGATTTCAACAAGGTTGTTTCCAACGTCTTGAGGTCATCCATTGTGACCTTATCCATAGCCTCATTCCCATTCTCCTTGGTACCCATACTTCTCTTAGGCGGTTAAGGCCGAATAAAGAGTCGGGGCTCTGATACCAATTGAAATGGATCGTATGTGCACCTAGAGGGGGGTGAATAGGTACTACTTCAAATTTTATTGATTTTTCAATTTTAGGCTTGACACAAAAGGAAAATTCTCTAGATTAGTATTATAAATAATTTCCCTATATGCAAACCTAACTACTAGCGAGTAAAAGGCGAGTGGAAAGAGGAACGAGTGAACTGTAGTGAAGCACGCGAAGACATAGGATTTGTTTTACCGTAGTTCCTACCTTGTTAAGGGAAGTACATCTGCGTTGGAGGGGTGGGCGGTACTAAGACCACCACGCCACAATATGCCTCACCCTATTCTCCGATGGATCCCGCCACCAAAGGCCTGATCCACTCCACTATAGGAACCCTTCGAGGCGGGAATCGATGCCTTTACACAACTAGCAGGGTACAACTCCACAACCAAATTGGAGGCTCCTGTGATGACAACAAGCTGCCACAAGAACAAGTTATCAATAACAAAACACAAGATCTAAATATTAACAAGAATACTAGATCGAGGATTTCACCAAATGAATGGAGAGGAGTTGATGTGCTTGATTCGTGATGGCGATGCATATTGTCTCCTCCTTCAATTCCACCAAAGATCAAAGCCTTCGGGTGGTTGAAGTGGGAGATCTAGAGAGGGAGCTCTAGTAATGGGTCTGACACGTTTCGAATGAATCAAGAGTTCTAAAAGGAGGGGATGAAGGGGCTTCTATACCACATACACCCACTGAGTCATTGGAGCCATTTGGGGCCGGATTATCTGGCCTAAGTGAGGGTCAGATTATCCGGCCTGGGGAAAACTCCGCCCCAGACTCGGATTATCCGGCAAATAATCCACCCCCACACAGAGCCTCACATCGAGCCTGCCCTTGATCATCTCATGGGGAATCGGATTATCTAGCCCTATGCGAGGGCCGGATTATCCGGCCAGGGAAGGAAAAAATGCCGTGTTTGGATTTTCTGGGAGAAAATCCTAACCCACTCAGAGTGCCGCGCCTTGGCTACCTTTGATCATCTTCTGGGGGCCGGATTATCTGGCCCCATGCGAGGGCCGGATTATCCGGCCAGGGAAGAAAAAGTCGCCCCTGTTCGGATTTTCTAGGAGAAAATCCGAACCCACTCAGAGCGTCACGCCTTGGTTACCTTTGCCAAATGAGGTAGACCAAATTATCCGGCCCCTGATGGGGGCGCATAATCCACCCCCAAACATAAAATCACTCCCTGCACACTTGGCACACATGAGAAAAACAACATGGTATTGTTATCTAACACTCAAAACACAGGGAACCATGAAATGTTCTTTCATCTTCTAGATGCTAGAATGGAAAAGAAGATCCAATGGCTAGAAATGTTGGGATTCGTGAGTCTTGAGCTAACGGTCAATATTCAAAGTTATTCATGTTTGGGAAAATGCCCTAGAGGCAATCATGGTTGATGATATTTCTCAATGTATTCATAAAGTTATAGTCCATGTATGTACTAATGATATGTATCATCAAATATGTGATTCGAGTGTGGAACTATATATTCATGTTGTTCATGCTAATTGTCCTTGGTCATTGAGGTTGTGCTGGACACACAACTTAGATCAATGTGAAAGTCGGCAGATGACAAGGTTCCACTTGTCATGGGCATGGAGATGCTATTCCGACTTACACAGATTCGGCTAAAGATTTTAGCGAGTCGGACTGGCCCATATTGAGATACAACGAGTAAGTCGTCATTTGTATATCTCAATCAATGTAATCCTTAGACCTGAGGTTATTGCACAATCTGATTTGAGGATCACCGACTTAGGTTCTGTCAAATGATGTTCCGTCACTAGGCAGTTATAAAGGCGGAGTTCGGGTCGACTGAAAATCAAGCTTCGTGATGTGAATAACCGAGATGGGATTTTGCCCCTCCGTCTGGAGAGATATTCTCTGGGCCCTCTCAGAAGATATGATTCAGAAAGCATGGCCATGCGTGACTCGGTTAAGTGTTAACCGAGGCGACCGACTAACAGTTAGTCGGATGAATCACTTATCTCGGATCAAGAAAGAGAGTCGAACTATTTAAGGGATGACGATTAATCGCCTATAGTTCGACAAGGTATATCATGAGGCAAAAGGGACTCAGACGAAAGTCTCATTGGAAGGTATGTCATCATGACTCTTTGGTACTTGGGAGTTGGCACGTTCTGCTAGGAGCCGCTACCAACTGATCGGTCACGAGTGAGACTCGGATCATGTCCGGGTCACCATGAGCCTGTCGGGTCACACACTTAAGAGCGGGAGCAAGTTTGGGTTAGACCCAAACAGGAAATCTATTTGGGTTGGACTCAAATAGAGACATGGACTTAGTCAGCAAGTGGGACTTGTAGTGGCCAATATAGGCCTTTTAGTGAATGGGCCGCAAGTGAGTAGAGCCCACTTTCACTCCCTATATAAGCTGGGGTGTAGGTGCTTAGAGCACACGGTTAGGTCACTCCATGTGTTGGAAACCCTAGCTCCAGTACAGTCCAGTCCTATCGCCGCCGTACCGTACCTAGCAGTCCATCGCCAGCGCTCCTCCTCATACGTGTGGATACTGGCGGAGGTGCTGTACGTTCAGCACTTCGACGATCGTGGATCGGAATGGATCGTGAGGACTGCACAGCATCAAGCGACGTGCTTCATCGATTCCGCAACCGCGCGTATAGTGGTAATTCTCGTGGCCTACTACCTCAGCTAGATCTTGGGATCACCGCGTAGGAATTTTTTTTGTTTTTCTCTGCGTGGCCCAACAATTCATACATTATATAGTGGTAAGATAAGATAAGAATTATGTGTGTATATTTGGTTCTTGTACTGTGTATCATCATGTAGAAGTCAAAGATTATTAGCTACCTAACACTTGAAATTTTTGGTAACATGGTCAAGAGAAACGAGGGAGAAGATTCTAGTATGATGGAGAAGTGTGTTTTGAGGTTTGTGCATAGCATTCATTATGCTGAAGACTATCAATAGAATCTTCTAGATGCTAGGGCCTTGTTTGATTCGTAGGATAGGAAAAGCATAGGAATAGGAAAAACATAGGATTACAATGTCATGCCCACTTTAATCCTATAGGAACCCATATATATATGCAAGAAAGTTTGTTTGATTCCATCGAAGGAAAAAAATGATTATAAGAAAGAGGTTTGGGCGTGGATCGATGTTAGTTTTCCTATGCAATCTAGTGCAAAGGATTCCCTAGGAAAATTTCCTATAGGAATCAATAATCATACAAATCAAACAACCATTATAGAAAAAATTCTTATGGGATTTAGTCCTATAAATTTCCCATGTAAATCCTTTGAATCAAAGATGATGGCCTAGAATGGAAAAGAAAATCCAACGGCTAGAAATGTTGGGATTCACGAGTCTTAATCCAACGGTCAACATTCAAAGTTATTCGTACACTATATAAAAAAGTGGTAAGATAATGGAAAGATGAGATAGTGGTAAGATATACTACTCTTGTTGCTCCATGTCACACCCCGAGAAGAAGAATCACACACATACACAGAGATTCACAAAGATTGCTCTTGAAGTTATACTATGAAACTAGTTTGAAGGTGTACACTGTGGGTCAATATCTTGAAAATCGCCAAGATTTCTGAATGACTCAATATCTTGATATATATGAATTTGCATGCTGGCAGCTCTTACACAGATTAAAAAAATGAAAGGATATAAAGGAAAATGAATAAACGAAAAGGGTCCGCATGACATCCTATCGTTTGTAGTACCAGCCATGAAAAAATGGTAAACATGAGATTTGAAACATTTGAAAAAGTTGGAGTCACATTAGATATGGCCTGAACACTAGAGGGTTTCTCGAGCGGAACGACCGATTAGGTCATGCCCATATCTACATCATAGTTCATGATAATGTTCCCATATTTGGTAGATGGCTGTGTCTTGCCATGGTATACAATAATGCTGGGGTGGTAGTTTCGAACTAGTATTCGGAAAAACATGTTCAAATTTACGAGTTTTATCTTTAGGGTCCATGTTGTAAAAGTATAGGTCCTAGATGTATTTTGGTTTTCTCTTTGGACCACTATGTAATTTTTATGCCCACCATTGGATTTTAACGCGCATGTTCTTGGTACTTCTGGGTAGATTCCTCGTTAGAAAGAAAAAGAAAAACTTCCCAGTCACCGGAATTATTTTGCGCGTGAATATTTTGTATCTGAATGCCCCAGCCCTAATTTTTAGAAAAAAAGGACTATTTTGAAAAACTTGAGTAGTCCATACTTCTACTAAACCAGGGGCACCAGAAAATTAACCCAAAAGCTACCAAAGAAAAAAACAGAAGAAAAAACGAAGAGCGTGAAGAGATTATTAATGGATGACAGCGCGAGAGCAGCGAAGGAGTTGAAGGCGGTGCGATGTTAGAGTAAAGGTAGTTTGACGGGTTTCTGACACGAGGTATAGGTACCTACTACTAGTAGCACAGTACTACTAGTAATACTATTATGTTTTCTCTCTCCTTTGCTGTCTCTCACCATCCATCCTCTCTCCCCCTCCTGTGCAGTGCCACGCGCGCACCGGCCGGCTAATCTCTCCCTCGTCCCACTGTGTCGCGCCGCACACGTGTGCCTTGGTACGGCCCCTCTCTCTGTGTGCGTGGCCTATTTTTTTCCTTTTTTCTTGACAAGAGTCTCTAGCGTGTTTTGAATTAGATACATAGCACCAATCCTGATCGTTGGGCTATAAGATCCAATGGTTCAGAGCAGCTGGATTCGTGTTGAACGGTACCTAGAGAAAACTCCACCATGTTCTAGGACCATCATACTTTAAGTCTTGTTAGAGAAAAATGCATACATTAAGTCTATTAATAATAGCTCTCTTCTTTTCCATGCTAGCATCTAGAAGATTCGATCTATAGTCTTCATCACAATGAATGTTATGAAGTAAACTCAAAACACACTTCTCCATCATTCTAGACAAATCTGAGAACAATAATTTGGATCGAAGGGAGGAGAATGATGGAGTAGTGTTTTTTGAGGTTTGTGCATTGTATTCATTGTGCTAAAGACATACTATCCATAATATATTCTAGTAGAGATGCTAGCTAGTAGAATGGAAAGGAAGATCCAACAACTAGCAATGTTGGGATTCAAGAGTCTTGATCCAACAATGAATATATTTGAAGTTATTCGTACACTGTATAGTGATAAGATAAGATAAACAATAGTATTTTCTAGAGATGATGCTACAATGGAACAGTAGATCCAATGGCTGGCAATGTTGGGATTCGCAAGTTTTGATCCAACCGATCAATATTAAAAGTTATTCGCAAAAAATATAGTGGTAAGATACGATAAGAAAGACTATCAATTGTATCTACTAGATGCCATAATGGAAAAGAAGATCGAACCGGTTGGCAATGTTGGGATTCGCGAGTCTTGATCCAACGGTCAAAATTCTAAGTTATTCCTACACTATAGTGGGTAAAATAATGTACTATCCATAGTGTATCTTCTATGTAGATGCTAGCTAGAATAGGCTAGTAAAAGTCACGTGCCACATACATATATATTGTATGAAATGTGATTTAGAAAACATTAAGTTGTTATTATTAACCAATAGTCTTGTTAGAGAAAAAAGGGCACACATTAAGTCTAATAGTAAAAGGCATGAGCCACACACGTATATACTGTATGAAATGTGATTTAGCAAACATCAAGTTGTTATTATTAACCAATATTCTAGTTAGAGAAAAAAGGCATACATTAAGTCTACTAGTAAAAGACATGAGCCACACATGTATATGCTTTATGAAATGTGATTTAGCAAACATTAAGTTGTTATGATTAACCAATAGATCTGTTCGAGAAAAAGACATACATTAATTCTATTAATAATAACTATCTACACGCATTGAGAATACAACGTACTTTGCTATGATTATTTGGGGGGGGGTACATGGTGGAGTATGCTCTATGGGTACTGTTCAACACGAATCCAGCTACTCTGAACCATTGGATCTAACAGCCCAATCGTCAGGATTGGTGCTACTAATAATAACTATCTACACATATTCAGAATATAGCCTACTCTGCTATGAAATTTAGGAGGGGGGTGGGGTGTTGACATGATGATTCTAGAACATGGTGGAGTTTGCTCTAGGTACGTACTAGCTGTTCAACACGAATCCAGCTCCTCTGAACCATTGGATCTAACATCCCAACGGTCCGGATTTGTGCTATGGATCCAATTCAAAATTGCTCTATTATATTAGTAGAAGAAAAGAAGATAACACTGTATAGTGTATGATACAAATAACTTTAAACTTTGATCGTTGGATCTAGACTCGTGAATCCCAACATTGCTAATTAACCGTTGGATCTTCTATCCATTCTACTCCATCCGTCTAGAAATATAATACATTTTAGCTTTATGAAACGAATGTATCTAGATGTCTTTTAGTCTATAGGCCGACATCTAGATACTTGTGAATGGGGCAGTAGCATCTAGAAGATTCTATTGTTAGTCTTCAGCACAATGAACGCTATGCACAAATCTCAAAACACACTTTTCATTAATTCTAGAATCTTTTCTAGAGCACGTGGAGTATTAGGTAAGAGTAGCTAGGTTGATTTCTACATGATACAGTACAAAGTAGAAGAACGAAATATACTTTATGGACGTGGCTAGAAATTAAAATTATTTTTGAGCTTCACCTATCCCGTGCAAGGCATGTTCAACTTTATAGTGGATCCCCAGACCATGCTGGGGGTGACAAGTGCTTACGGCTGTCTCTTCGATTTCTGCGTCAAGTACTGTATCAGAATGGAAATGGTATTTTTACTCGTGTGGAGATCAGGAGGCCATCTCTCACGGACTCGACCTTCTTCCTCCTCCTCTTCGCAACTGTAGCTCTTCTCTACCAGATTGCTTTGCCCGTTTTCATTCCTTTTTGTTGTGCTATTTCACTCGCATGACCGGGAACAAGTCCTGCCATAGAAGGGCTCATGCCACGATGGCACAGCTGGCAGAAGAGAAGAAGTCGTTTGCTTTTCTACCATTATGTTGCTACCGGTACCAGGCGATGCAACGATCAAAGGGTCCTAGTCGAATCCCTCGGCTGCAGGCGAGAGGTCTTCAACTCAAGGTTCTTCAAAGCCGCCGCAACCATAGACAGATACCTTCAGGTAAATCTCTGTTCTTGCGCAACTTTCCATGTCTTTGTCCGTTTCTTGATTTCTCATTTACCTAAAAAAGCATGTTCTTCCTCAATGGTGTTTTTAGGTCGGATGGTCTTCGAATTCCATGAGCACTCCTTCCTACAGAATCATCTTCACCGTCACCGATGGAGACTGATACCTTTAGGTAAATCTCCGTGCTTGGGCAACTTTCCATGTCTTTGACCGTTTCTTGATTCACTCATTTCCCTATTAGTACATTATTTCTCAATGTTGTTTTAGGTCAGGCGGACTTCGCATTCCCGTGGCACTCTTGCCTGCAGAATCATCATCACCATCACTGATGGAGGCCAATCGGTACAGCCGCAAGGTAAGAAATCATTCAAATTGTGATTCCATGTCTCTCTTCCTTGATAGTTCTCTGTGTACAATTCTGAATTTACACTCCATGTTCATCTAACAGAATATTGGCTTCGAGATTGAGTTTGTGGTGAAAAAGGTGATGGGTGATTTCTGCGTCAAGACAGCGGACAAAAGCGCCCTCGTCAACGAGTGCACTAGACTTTACTCCAAACTCGCCGCTGACAAGGTCAGGCTTAGCCTCCTTAGGAATCTCACCATGGAATACTTGATTGAGCGTGACAAGCTGAAGCAGCTAAACATCGGCATGATGGAGATGTTGGGCATAAGCTTCGAATAGATCCAAGACCTCGCGGACCAAAAGGACAAACTCCTCGCCAAGCTGGCAAAGCTGAAGCGTGAAGCTGTCGTCGATCTCCATCAATGAGCTAGCACGTGGAAGACCTTAGTTAATACTCCATCTGTTTTCACAATATAAGTCTATTTACGGAGCTAAAACAGCTTACAAAAAATGCTTATATATTATGGAATGGAGAGAATAGTTGATGATCGTATATATAGATTGCAATATTGCGCCAGTAAATTGAAAAACCTTTATAACTAGTATGAATGTATGATAGTGTACTTGTTGGTAAAATATTTGGTTATTTGGTGAATGTGATATGCATCAGCATCACCAGCCACAATGTTGCCAGAGCCAATTTTGGGTGTGATTATCTTTCCTACTGTACTATAGTAGTAATTAGTACTACCTCCGTCCCAAGGCTTAAGGCATATATTTTTTGGGAAAGTCAAACTATGTAAAGTTTGACCAAGTTTTTAGGAAATTTTTTTAATATTTACAATATAAAATATATACCTTGGATACATCATGAAACATATTTTCACGTGGTATCTATATAATATCACAGTTCTTGGTAGTTTTTTCAAAAAGTTTGGTCAAACTTGCCGTAGCTTGACTTTTCAAAAAAATTATATGCCTTAAGCCTTAGAACGGAGGAAGTAGTTATTATTGCTTCCGTGCAGAGCGGTAGCTACCTTTCCATCGTTGTCATGCTGCATCTCACCAACTTCACTTGCTCAAAGCCTCCATTCTTCTTTACTCCAAAAAAAGAGCCTCCATTCTTCCGCCATCTTCGGTTTTGGTCCTGCTGATGGCAGTGGCAGTGGTATCCCATTGATGGTGACTTTAGATCAGGACCCCAACTTTGTCTCTGTACAGCTGCAGTGTAGTATAATCATTGCGCCAATGCTTACAGGGGAAGGAAGAGGTAACTGCTGGGGATTCCTCCTAAACATATGTACACTCTCCATAATTTATACATTGAAAGGATAACCACTTTTATAGCCATTTAAAAGAGTTTCAGGTGATTTTGTCAAATTAATTCGACCTTTGACTTGATGTGTGCTATTTGGTCGACAATTAGAAAACACTATTTAGTTATTTAGTAGTAGTATATAGATTCTTATAATTTTTGACTAACTTGTGACATCTATTTTGGTACGAAGGGAGTAGAATTATGCGTTAGCTACAGACATGGCCTTTATTCTGCATAGTGTCAACCTGGTGGGATAATTCTCTCCTGAGGAGAGAGGCCTACACATTAAAAGGTGTCTAGATATATTCGTTTCACAAAAGCTAAAACATCTTATATTTTGGAATAGAGGGAGTACATATGATATAATAAAGAGCGGAGAGAGGTACATATATGAGTAAAAAAATGAGAGTTGCAAGAACAAGATGTGACACCCCCGGGATCAGGGTTAAACAAATCCAGACCTTAGCCTGACATAATCTTAACCTAGAGCTCGAGGATATCCAGTGAGAGATCTATAACACAACAGTAACCCTGTGACACAAAAATTATTACAGCAAGCTCATAACTGGGCGAAGAAGCAAAATATTACAAGTAGAGGTCACTGACCACAAACATCAAACGACGGAAGGCAAATTATTCTATTAAGTATAGCAAACTTAACCAATAGCCTAAAAGGCCTGAAGCATAACGATGACGTCCCAGCCCATAGAATCTAGGCTACTGGCGGAGACCCCAAGCTACTCGGTGGTGTCGATGTCATACGGAACTCGTCTTCAGGGGAACACTTACTCTGCTAGAAAAGTATCAACAAAGCAAGGGTGAGTACAGGGTGTACTCCGCAAGACTTATGGCTAGTGGGGTTATTTTGCATAAAGCCATCTTTGTTTATAAAACAAGAGGAAGAAGAAGCTCGTCTAATCAGAATATTTTAAAAGGGGATAAGAGAGAGACTTCTACGAAGAATTGATCATCATCTCGATATCCACCAAAGTAATCCCCTTCTCACAACTAGGATCACCCCCTCGTACCCATGAGGAAGCATCCTTAAGCACACGTTGAACTGCCAAGTTTTATGATTAGGTTAAAGTTCTCTATGATCTTCATGTCCATTCCCAAGTCATCCATAACCGTGGACACGACTTTTCGAAAAGATTTAACCCTAGAGGGGTATACAACTTTAGCCACACGTACCAACCGACTCTTAATGCCACTAGTAATAGCCCTCTTCCTTGGAAGGCCGGCAGAGGGTGGTTGGACACGACCTTTACCTTGCTTTCGCCGAGACCATGAGTCACACCCTAAGGATGGTTCCGCCGTAACGGGTCAAATCCCGAAGCCGGTCCCTAGAGATGTGTGTTGAGGTTGGTTTACCAGGGCGACATCTACCCCAAGCAACCCCGACCACGCATACTACTTGTATGAATGCACCTCCTTCACCTCCTCTTTCGAAAACTTTTTCTATGCATATGTCGAATGGAACGCCCGAACTATGTGACTCATGGAATCTACTAGGCAAGTTAGTTACTCGTGAGGTTTTCTAGGCCCCGTGTGGTTGTACGCTTGTCTTGGTTCAATAGGCTAGAACTCAGGTCCTAGTAGTGGCGAGCATGGGACTACAAAAATGACATCCCACGGTGGCCTCCCATACAAGCCTTAGCATGTTTAACCTTTACCACTGATCTTACCTTATCAGTATACATTGTTCTCTGCATTTGGTACATCATCTGGATGAACCAGCACTGATAGCTAAGCATGGCTAAGCAACACACAAATAATAGCTCTAGCAGTGCACACAAGTCAAACCTAGTTATGCTAGGAGCCATGGATCTGGTAATATAAGCTCAAAGGGAGTAATGCAATAGATAGGATACTCTATCTATCGATAAAAGACCACAGTAGAATCGTATGCACATGGCAAGAATGAAATACTTTTGAAATCATAGGACTGAATCATGGTGGGGCTATGCTTGCCTTGTTTGTTGATACCCAGAAAGCAGATCTTCGGATATCTTGTACTTGAAAGGATTTATCATATGCTTGCCTTGTTCGTCGATCTTCGATGGTGTTGATCTCGGTCTTCAATCTCGGAGTTGGTATCGTATTCTACCGGAAAGAACCAAACAACAGAAAGAAAGGGGAAACAACAATCAACACATGTCATTGATGCAATGCTCAAGCAAGGATTTCGATATGACAAGTTAAACTGTATTGAAATGAAACCCTAAAGCATGCTTGGCAATTTAAGCGGCATCCGAGGGGTGCAAACCCTAATACAGGAGAGACCCCGGAATCACCTTCAAGGGTTCATATGTTCTTATAATTAAACTTGTAATTAAATTTGTTGAACAATGCATGATTATGACTCTATTGTAAAGATCTAATTTTTCTAAACATTTTGATATATTATACACATTTTTGTGACTTATAAATAATTAGTTATTGAATTTCTAATATTTATTCAATTTCTGGAATTTTTGAACAAGGTTAAAGGATTTATTGCACCAGCATGATGTCAGCGCATGGCTTTATTTCTTTTTACACAGGGGATGGGCTAGCCTCTATGGCTGACCGGTGGGACAGGGCCACATCAACAGCCATGTTGGCGGTCAGCGGTCAACGGGCCCGCAGGCCACGTCATCATGATGTCACGGTGACGTCATCATGGCGGCCACCGTCAGGTGGTCACCGGCGAGGATGCTAGGGTGCGCGCGGGACTACGGGACTAGGTGCTTTCGAACCGAGGCTTCACGGTGAGCTAGGTAGAGGCGGCGCCACCCTTATTTGGTCATCGAAGACGTGGCTATGGTGAGGAGCGGCGGTGGCGCTTGCGGGTTGACGGCGAGCGATGGCTACAGAGCGCGAGGGGGAAAATGGAGGGGCTCGGAAGAACTAGTAGATCACCTTGGTGCTGAAAGGGCCAATGGCGAGGCACGCGGTGGACCCGAGCGATGGCGATGGTGACTGTGGACCTCGTCAGGGTCGGGGAGGACGGCCTCGATTCGAACGACTAGGAGCGCACCGGCTTGTGAAACTTTGTGGGGAAGAACGAAAAGGCGATGATAGTCCTAGCTGTGGCGTCAACGGAACCTGGGGCGGCCGGAGACGGTGGAGACTGACGGTTAGGGTTCCGGCCAGAGAGAGGAAGACGTGAGAAAGAGGGCGCGGGGGAGAGTGAGAGGATAGGGATGAGAGGGAGACGTGCGTAGTGGTCTTATCCTCGTCCAGAGCTCAACAGACGGTGCAGGGTGGTCGATGGAGATCGACGGCGCTGGCGGCGACAGACAGCTGCTTGCTATCATCGACGAAGATGACGATGATGGAGGAGGCCGAACTGGTACGAGCCAAGGGTGGGCTGCTACGGCCTGTGCTGCTCCACGGGTGGGCGGCAGATAGAGGAGAGGAGAGAATGGTCTGGCCTACTAGCTAGGTTTGCTTATTTTTTCTGTAAAACTATTTTTGCTTTTCTGTTTTATCTTTTCCATTCGTATTCTTCAAATAATTTTATGTTTTGAATCATTTGAAAAATACCAAAGACTTTTGTAAGCTATGGAAAATATTGTGGGGCCCTATTAGTCCATTTGGGCTCCACACTTTTTGAACTTTTTCGAAATTCAAACTATTTTGAATATGTTTAAGAGGAAGAAGGAAACTAGGGTTTAGGGTTTCCTTTCTTTTCTTTACATGCATTTTTAAAGATGATGCTCATGAATGCACAATCAAAGCCATAATTATGATTAACTAAAACTGGGGTGTTACACAACATGATGAATGAATATTCTATCAATGGTCTTCCCGACAATTTGTCACCCTGTTATGGAAAAATGCAACAAATCCATGAAAAATGAAAAAAAAATGTGTGTATAAGTTTTTATGTGACAACGACTGTGCCCCTTGTGCCCTAGCACACACCCAGAAAATATATGGAATTTTTTGGACCGACTCAACTACAGCGAGTCCGTCGCAAAAAGAAAATGGAAACTATAGAAAAAGGAAACGATGTCGTGAAACTAGGTCAAACTTTCATATCTTATCTTATTACTACTATATAGTGTACTGATACATTGCAAATGTATCTATAATTTTTGATGTTCCATGCTTGGTTTTATCCACTTTCTTGTGTTTTGTTCCAACTTTGGAGTACTTTTCATATGATTTCTTGGACTAACCTATTAACAAGAGCCACAGTACCAGCTACCTGTTTTCTGCTGTTTTTTGTTCTAGGAAAGTCAGAAAATGAATATTCTCGAAATTGGACGGGGCAAAAGCCAAAGTGCCTATTTTTTCGGAAGGGATCAAGTGCCAGAATACGAGGCGAGAAGGGCCAGGGGACGGCCACACCACCTGGCCGCGCGGCCAGGATGGGCCCACGCCAGGGGGTGGTGTGGTGGCTCCCGACACCCCCTCGGCCTCTCCTTCCGCCTATAAGTTGCCCTCGAGACGAAAACCCTAAGTACCCGGTCAAAAATCCACGAAAGAGTCTGTAGCCACCGTCATCTCCATCCCTAGATCGGGAGGGATCTGAAGCTCTTCCCGGCACCCTGCCGGAGAGGGGAATTCACCCTGGAGGCCTTCTTCATCACCATGCAAGCCTCCGGTGTGATGCGTGAGTAGTTCATCCTTGGACTACGGATCCATGTAGTAGCTAGATGGCTGGTTTCTCCTCCTTTGTGCTTTCATGTTTAGATCTTGTCAGCTCCGTTCATGATCAAGATCATCTATTTGTAATCCATACATGTTGTGTTTGCGGGGATCCGATGGATATTGAGATGCTATTTCAGATTGATTATTGATTCTATCATGTATTTGTTATTTGAGATCTTGCATGCTTTCCGTTGTTAGTAGCTATCTTGGACAAGTAGATGCTAGCAACTCCAAGAGTTAGTATTTATGCTCGATAGTGGGTTCATGCCTCTAGTAATCTGGGGAAGTGACAGAAATCTCTAAGGCACTAGATGTGTTGTTGCTACTAGGGAGAAAACAACAATCCTTTGTTCATAAAACAATCATATTGTTTAGTTTACACACAGTTCGTAAAGCAATAATCTGGTGCTTGCAACTTAATACTGGAGGGGGTTCCGATGATAACCTGAAGGTGGATTATTAGTCATAGATGCAGTTGGATGGAGGTCTATGTATTATGTTGTAATGCCCAATCAAGTCTCAGAGGAGTCAAGATGATTAGTATATGCATGTATTGCTTTCTCGGTGTTTGTCAATTGCACCGCTGTAATTTGTTCACCCAGCATGTTATCTATCTAAGGAGAACCACCTTTACTGAACTATGGATCCCAGTCCTTTTACTTTACATTCAATCTACAATCTTTTACTCCTTTGTGTTTACTTTCTGCAAACTTTTACTTCTTTCCATTCGATACGTTTAATCCTTTGTTTTCCACAAAACAAAGTGAGGTTGACAACCTCATCGCAAGTTGGGGACAAAGTTCTGTGGTTGTGTTGTGCAGGTCTCCACGTTGCTACTAGCACCGGTAGTGCGCCCTGCCAAAGCTCAGCTAGTAACACCTTTGGGGTGTTTCCTTCCTCCTACTGGTTCGATTAAACCTTGGTTTCATAACTGAGGGAAAACTTGCTGCTGTGCTCATCATACCTTCTCTTGGAGTTCCCAACGAGCTCTACATCAACCACGAGCCAGCATGTACGAATAACTTTGAAGGTTGACCGCTGGATGAAGACTAGCAAATTGCAACATATCTAACCTCTGGATCTTTACCATTCTAGCATCTAGAAGATTCAATGGATAGACTTTAGAACAATGAACGCTATGCTAAAACTTCAAAACACAATTCTCTGCCATTCTAGAATCTTCTCTGTCATTTCTCTAAGCATGTTACAATTTTTTTGAGTATTATTATGTACCAAGAACCAAGGATACAACTAATAATTTATGGATATGATGTGTCTCAAAATTCTTTAATATTCTTTTGAGCTTTACCTATTATAATTTTATAAGTGATGACATGTATTACTTTCCATCTCATATCTAGAGATGACATGATAGTCTTTTATTTGAGTCTCACGTTTGTTTTTTTGAAATGGGGATACCGCAACCTCTGCACTCAAAGGATGCACAAATTCCTTTTTTTAAAAACCAAGTACCGAGTACAGTTTATGGATTAGATAAGATTAATACAAACACCAACCATGTGAACAAAGTTAAAAGTCTCACAAGAGAACACACACATCTCACGTGCAAATTATTATGCAAATACTTACTTGAAGAACATAGTTTGACGTAAATCTGGTCAATAATATATAATTATATTTAATAATTTTTAACCAATTTATTTGGGTTCGAAAGACGATTCCAATGGTATAATTATTATGACATACAATTCATAAATTGGTGACCAAATTTATGGTCAAATTATTTTCTTTGAGTATGTATTTGTCTAATGAACTGGAATGGAGGTAGTATACTACATAGTAGTATTTTTTCCCTAAAAGGGGAGTGTACATGTTTGATTCCTAGGATAGGAAAATCGTAGGAGTAGAAAAAATGTAGGATTGTAATGTCATCCCACTCCAATCCTATAGGAATTCATATGAACCAATGTGTGTTTGATTCCATCATAGGTGTCCGTTTGATTCAAAGGATTTCTCTAGGGATTTTGTAGGATTAAATCCTATAGGAAAAATTTCTACGACGGCTGTTTCATTTGTAGGATTGATTCCCATAGGATATTTTCCTAAGGATTCCTTTGTACTAGTTTTCATAGGATATCAAACATCCACCCATACCTATTTTTCAGATTCCTATGGTGGAATCAAACACACTTTGGTTCATATGATTTCCTATAGGATTGGAGTGGGCATGACATTGTAATCCTACATTTTTCCTACTCCTACGATTTTCCTTTCCTAGGAATCAAACATTCCCTATAATCTAAAAAAGAGGTATGGGTGGATGTTTGATTTCCTATGAAAACTAGTACTATGGGAATCAATCCTACAAATCAAACAACCATCGTAAGAAATTTTCCTATAGGATTTAATACTACGAAATTTCTAGGCAAATCCTTTGAATCAAACAGACCCTAGAGTAGGAGTACTTGAAGCAGGGGCCCTGCTCGTGACTGTGCATAGCTTTTCGTAGTAGGGACTACACGGAGTGTGCACTAGGGAAAGGCTGCTAGTGCGTTCATACCTCCCATCGCATTCGATGCACTTGCTCTAGCTCGGCTCCTGGCTAGTGTAGCAATAATCATAGAGTAGAGATCGCCAATTTTTTTGGCGGGTTCATCTTGTTCTAAAGTGAGATCACAAAAATTTGAATGACATTGGCGGGTTTTTCTTTGAACTACCCTACGCGACGCAATTCAAAAGTTTCGAACCTACCACCGGCACCCTTGTGATACATATAAAACACGTCGTATCCCACATCTCTCACTCGACCTCAGAGCCAGAGCATCTCTGTCCCTCCCCACCACCACTGCCTCCTCACCAGGTACCATTGTGACCAAAGGCACCACTCCCTTGTTTAGCAAGACGGAGCGGCTTCCCCACACCGATGACCACCGCGCCGGAGCGTGCACAGCGTCCCCGGCAAACATAGTACGGTCGCCGCAAAGTCCCATATGCTTCACGGACTCCCTGGTCTCCGGCCCCAGAGAGATGGGCAAACGATGTGCCCCCCGTTCGGCCGCACCAACGCAAAGCGTAAACTCGTCTCCTTCCCATACAAATGTTGTTGCACACTTTATGTTTCCTTTCACCTTATTACTATCAAAAGTACTTCGTCATTTGTTGTAGTGTACTGCATATTGCTCATATACTCGATCGTTACTAAAGTTTGCTAGAGCCTTCATTACCATCATTATGAAGCTCCTTTGACATATGTGGAATATCTCCTCAAATGATTCTAGTTGGGGCGTACAGGTTTATAGATAGCACAGCTGGTATACGTGCACTCTAGCTAACGTCCCAAGCCAAATTAGTATGTCATGCCTCCTTATTTAGAGTATAACCAGGCAGGCCCTACTAGTTATGTTATCAGTATTATAGTCAAGCCTGCAGGTTAGTCAGTTGTATTGGAACTTCATGTGTTTTCTTCTCACTCAGGGTTACATATGGTTAGAGTACTCATTGCGGAAGTACTGTACTAGAGTTATGATGCGAATCATTGCTTTTCGTGTCGTCAACCTCTGCAAGAACTCCTAATAATTTCTTCTTTTTTCACACGATTCCATGATAAATCTGAAAAGCTATTTTCTTCCAATGCAGGAAACGGAGTCAGAACAAGGTCTCAGACTCTACTTAATCTAGTTGAAAATGACAACTAGGCCAAAAAAGACAATAATGCAAAATATCTGCATAAAAAGTTTCGTCCTAATCCCACACCAGTTGGTCCATTGCACTAGCGGCTGCAAATAGAAAAATACACATCCCACAACCGCCAGTAGCCCATCTGGTTACCTAGGAAGAATTGGCAGCAGAACCAGTTTCAACAGCAGGTTCTCATCAATGAACTGGTAATGATCTCCCGACGACCTTTAGTACCGACAGAGACATATACTCCCTTGCAAATGAGCTTGACATACAATTTGTTGTATGTTTAGAGACTATTAGTAGCATGCCCTTTTATATGTAATATGTATACATTGATATTTTGATGTAAAATTTTTTAGTTGCACTTCGACGAAGATTAACAAGGGGGCCAACGATGGGAAAAAATCTTGAGCAGATGCTTGAAATAACTAAATCAAAAATTCCGATCACATCTATAGCAGGATTCAGAAGGCCACTGGATCCACATGAATATGCTTATATTGCATCGATCACAAGCATTTTCGTGAGAAATGATATTCCCATCTTGCCCTCATGGAAACACCACCGAAATACCCCTGAGCATTTTGAAGGTTTACTGAAGAAGTTACATGTAAGTCCTTGATACATCCAAAACGTATCTACTTTCTCGACCACTTTTGCTATTGTTTCTCCCCTAAAATTGTGTGAATTGGATGCAACTAACATGGACTGACATTGTTTTCAGCAGAATTACCTTGGTGTCTAGTTTTTGTGCAGAAAATCAACTATCAGGAAAAATCCTGGAAAATATGCCAAAAATACTATTTCACCAGAAGACTCCCAGAGCTAGAAGACGAGATGGAGTAGGGCCACGAGGGGCCCACACCACCTGGCCGCGCGGGCCAGGCCAGGCCGTGCCTAGGGGTGGTGTGGCCGCCTCGGCTGCCCACGTGGCCTCCCTCTTCGCCTATAAGTTGCCTCTTGACCTAAACACCAAGGGGGTTTTCGACGTTTTTCTAGAACGAGTTCCGCTCCGCCGCCACTACCAGATTCCGCGAAACAGCACCAGAAACTCTGTTCTGGCACCCTGCCGGGACGGGGAATTGGAGGAGATCATCACCATCATCGCCACCATCACTTGTCCATCGACCATCCATGTTTCTCCCATCTATGAGTGAGTAATCCCCCACTGTAGGCTATGGGGATCGTAGGGATAGATGAGATCGTTCATGTAATGGCATCAGATTATTAGGGCATGGTGCCTAGTATGTATTATTAGTGCTATTTGACTTTGTTACAACTTGTTATGCTTAATGCTTGTCACTAGGGCCCGAGTGCCATGATTTCAGATCTGAACATGTTATTGATTCATTATGATAGTTTTCTTTTTTGTCTTACCTGCAAGTTGTATACACACGTTGTTGTCCGGAACCATTGGCCCCGAAGTGACAGCAATCGGGATAACCGGAGGGAATGGCTTTGATGTGAGGATCACATGTGTTCATGGAGTGTTAATGCTTTGCTCCCATGCTCTTAAATGGAGAACCTTAATTGCCAGTAGTTCCATTTAGGCCCCGCTGCAAATGGGTTGGCAGGACAAAAGATGTTGTGCAAGTTCTCATTGCGAGCGCGTATGACTATATATAGAACACATGCCTATGATTATCTAGTACTTGGATGCTTTATCTTATTTATCTACCCTATGCCTACCGTGCTCAAATCCTACTGTTTGCTGCTACTGTTACTACTGTCTTACTTTTACTACTGATATTACTTTGCTGTTACTTTACTATTGCTACCATAAAACTGTTGCTACTGATAAACTGTTCTGAGATGAATTGTTTCCAGGTGCAGCTGAATTGATAACTTAGTTGTTAAGGCTTATAAATATTCTTTGGATCCCCTTGTGTCGAATCAATAAATTGGGTTTCGCTTCCCTCGGAAATACTGCGATACACCCCCTATACTTGTGGGTCATCAAGACTATTTTCTGGTGCCGTTGCCGGAGACCATAGCTTTATTTATCAAGTTCACTTGGACTCACTATTGTTCGCTACCATCCATCCATCATGGGTAAGTCTCATGATGGCAAGGTTCCTATTTTACCATCCACTACAAGAAGAGGTACGGTTCTGAACACCTCTGTTGCTCTTGATTCACCATCTGTTATGAGTAAGTTCCTTACACCACCACATACACATGTTACACACACTTCTACTACTACTGAATCTGAAACTTCTGATGCTTATGATGCTTGTACTACTGTGCTTGATAAGAGTGGTTCATTAGGTCCTTTCCTAGATGCTACGATTGCTAGAACTATAGATGGAAATACTGAAACTCCTAATGAAGACACTACTACACATGTTAGTTCACTTGATTCTACAGAGAGATATGATATTAAAGACGGTTATATAGAGATGACCAATGAATTTATTAATGAATGCCAAACACCCATGATAGGAGTGTTGCTAAGAGTCTCCTTGAGAGGCGTACTATAAAACCCAAATTGTCTCCTAATGCTAAGTTTGCTGCATCTCCCATAAACATTAAAGATAAGGATTATGATTTCTCTCTTGATCTATCTTACATAACTATTGTTGAGAAAGAACCTTTTTGTGGGACTAAGAATGAGAGTGCGGTAGCACATATGACTAAGCTTTCTACTATGAGTGGTTTATTTTCTGATGATATTAAGATGCACACCTACTTTCTTGCTAAAACTTTCCCTTTTTCGTTGAAAGGAGAAGCTAAAACGTAGTTTAATAATTTACCTCCTGGATCTATTAATAGCCCTGATTGCTTGATTAGTACCTTCCTGCATAAATATTTTCCTCCTAGTACTAGACATGCTATTTTCCAGGAACTTTTTGAGTTTAAACAGAGAAAGAAGGAGATATTGCATGAATCATGGGCAAGGTTTTGTGCTTTGATTCATGCACAAGCTAGATGTCCATTGCCTAAGAATGAACTTCTTGATATATTTTATAATGGACTAACTGAAGAATCTAGGACACACCTGGATAGTTGTGCTGATTGTGTTTTCAGGAATAGGACTCCCAAGGACACTGAGGAATTAATGGCTAAAATAAGCAAGAACTATGAAGATTAGACTCCTCTAGAACTAGCTATACCTGAGACAACTATACCTGAACCAACTATTCCTGTGCCTATACCACCATCAGAGAAGAGGGGAGTTATTGAACTAAATGATGAAGTGATGAAGGAAGCTAAGAAATGTCTTAAGGATAAAGGTATTAAAGTTGCAGATGTCAAGAATTTACCTCCCATAGAAGAGTTATGTAAGCCTATCCCCCACTCATCCACTGTTGAGGTACACTCTCTCCAATACTTTGATGGAGGTGATATTCCTTACTCTAAACCTCCTTATCAATGCTTAGAAGAATTCGATATTTTTATTGTTAAGCAAGATAATTTTAAGAAAAGGGTGCAAAATCATTTAATGGAAAACTCTAGAGCTA
Source organism: Avena eriantha (assembly GCA_910589775.1). Classification (NCBI taxonomy): domain Eukaryota; kingdom Viridiplantae; phylum Streptophyta; class Magnoliopsida; order Poales; family Poaceae; genus Avena; species Avena eriantha. The sequence goes on along the minus strand of OU342741.1, from coordinate 491,110,226 downwards.
TTGTTGAGTTAAAAGATATTGTGGAAATAACCTCTAATGGTGTTAAAATGCTTGTTAAACATTTCCAAATGGTTCAAACTCAAATTGATCAGCTTATTAAAGTACAAAAAGACTTGCTAGTTAATGCTGCCAAAGAAAAACATGCTTATGAAATTAGAACTAGAAGTGGTGCTGCTACCAAGGATCCTCTATATCCTGATGGGCATCCTAAAAGAATTGAGCAGGATTCTCAATAAGCTGAAAATAGTGGTACTACTCCTAAGAAAAGAAAGAAGAAACATAAAATTGTTGTAGAACCCTCTAAACCTACTAAAGATCCTAATAGTATATCTGTCTCTAATGCTGAAACTGAAAGTGGTAATGAAAAAAATGATGTTCCTGATAAGAAAAGGTTGAAGAAGAACCTGAAAGGCACACTAAGAATACTAAGTACACTAAAGAAGATTTTGTTGCTAAGAAACATGGTAGTGAAAGAGAGCCTTGGGTCCAAAAACCTATGCGTTTACCTTATAAGAAACACAAGTCAAAGGAAGATGAACACTATAATAAGTTTTGTGAGTGGATGAAACCTTTATTCTTGCAAATTCCTTTGACTGATGCTATAACATTGCCTCCTTATTCAAAGCATATGAAGGATATTGTATCGAATAAAAGGAAGATCCCTAATGAAGAAATTTCTACTTTGCTTGCTAATTGTTCCTTTAACGGTAAGGTTCCAAAGAAACTTGGAGACCCGGGAATTTCAACTATTCCTTGTTCTATTAAAAATAGTTATGTTAGAACTGCTTTGTGTGATTTGGGAGCAAGAGTTAGTGTTATGCCTTTTTCTCTCTATAAGAGACTTCAACTGGAAAAACTAATACCAATTGATATATCTTTGCAAATGGCTGATAAATCTACTACTATTCCTGTTGATATATGTGAGTATGTACCTGTTCAAGTGTCTCATAATTGCTTGATATTAACTGATTTTGTTGTTCTTGAAATGCCTGAAGATGATAATATGTCTATTATTCTCGGGAGACCCTTTCTTAATACTGCAGGAGCTGTTATTAATTGAAATCAAGGAAAGGTGACTTTTAATGTTAATGACAAGGAGCATACTGTGTATTTCCCCAAGAAGATTGATAGGACTTATGGTTTGAATTCAATTGAACATGTTGAGGGCATTCAAGTTGGAGAAATATATTGTCCCATACCAAGAGAAAAATATGAAACTATTATGATTGGGACCATTGCTATCAAGGTTGAGGTAACATAATAATTAGTGGAATACAAAGTTTTGTCTCATATAAAATTGTTTTGGTAACAAGACCTGATCAACCTTATTAACAAAAGGATTTCAATGAACAAAACAATGTTTTCACCATGATTATCTCCGTTTACTTTTACTTTATCTATTTTAGTTTTTGCTTTCGCTTAGTTTCCTTTTCAGTTGTTAGTTGCTTGCATTTTAGAGTGTCTTAGAACTTCTGAAGTCTTAGTTTTGTTTTGTCATTGCATCATTTGAAAATCACTTTTCTGCAGAAAAATCATTCATCTATACCTAAAAATTACTCAAAAATAAAGTGTCTCGAAAAATTCTAGAAAATTCATATTAAAGTTTTTCGTGAAAAAAGGGGCAGAGAAGTGCCTGGAGTGACCCAGGGGGGCCCACTAGGCAGGTACACCACCTGGTGGCGCAGCCAGCCCAGGGGCGCGCCTGGCCATGGTGTGGGCCACCCCTGGCCCTCCACTCACTCTCTCACTTGCCACTGCTTCCCCTCTCCCAAGAAAACATTAGTTCTTTGCTCGAAATCACGTTCTTGCTGTTCTTGCCCATGATTTTTCGATCTCCTTGCTCAGCCCATCTTTGCTGCTAAAATTTGGAGCATTTGTTCTCTGGTATGTGACTCCTCCACTTGTCCAAGTATATTTGTGTTTAGTGGTTTATATCTTGAGTATTTTGTTGCTGTAGGTGATAGGTTTTGAGTGCTTGTAAGCTTCTTCAATGCTTAGAGATATTGTTTTGATGCATGTTTAGGCCTCTTACAAGTCCCTATGAGTAGTACCCTTCATTATGTATTCACTTTGCAATCACTTGGTTAAATGGATGTTGAAATTTCAGAATATCAATGATGAACAACCACATGTTTGGAGAAATATTTGAGAGGGACACACCTAGGAGGTCGAGGCCCTCAAGATCAGCCTCTCAGTTTAGGCCTTCATACAATGAAGATATCATTCCACCACGCTTTGGCAATGAAGGAGATGAGGGGGATGCTTACCCATCTACTTTTCCTTGTTATATGTTCTTGCAAGCTGCAGGGATCCTCAATGAATTCTTACTACTGGTTCAGAAGGTCGGGTTGACCTCGTACATGGAAGATGAGAGTGATATGCCGTGCTCACCAAAACTTTCATTGAGAGTTTCGTTTTCACTAACACTCCCTATTAATCAACTTTTTCTTTCAGAATTTATAATATGCCATTCACCATCACTTTGGAAAGATTTTGTAGCATTATAGGTATAGGTATGATAGGGACCGTGAAGAAAATCCAAGGGCGACCCGCTGATTTGCTGGAGCTCTATCGAAGTGTGACCAATGACGATGACCGCGTAGCTCAACGCGGGAAGATAAGAAACATCCAACTCCTAGCTCTCAGATACTTTGCTTATTATCTTGCTACTAGCATTCTGGGTAGGGAGAACACAAGTAACATCTCCAATTATCATTTAGCCTTCCTCGCTGCTGCACTTAACAATGATACTCGGTACAATCTAGGCTCTCTCATTGCTCGCCGCCTAGCTGCTAAGGGACCCATTTATGGAGGCATTATTGCTTCACGTATGGTTACTGCGTTGGAACTTTCTGTGGACCCTAATGATACTATATTGGCACCACAAAGGCTTGATCTTGCTACCATGAAAACACATCACTTCGTCACTACTAACTCTGATATGGACAGTTTAGTATACAGGATGTCGTTTACTGACGGGGATGAAAGGGAGATCCCTTTGCTGCAATCTAGCTTGTTCAGTGTTCACAGGAGGTCGTGGTCGCGTTCCAAGGAGGAGGTGGACGAGAAGCTCCGCTTGCTTGGTTTCCATAGGCAGCACCAGGAGGATGTGCCTTCTTACGACTACTCTGCGCACTACGGTGGGGCATCCTCGAGCTCGTACCAGGACGAGGGCACCTCCTCGTCGTACCACGGAGACACTTCATCTTGGCCAGCCTCGGATTGATACCCACTTAGGCCAAAAGCCTAAGCTTGGTGGAGGTACACCGACATCACACTCATCTCCATATCATGTTTCGTTCGTACTTTGTATATCCATGCTTCGTTCTCTTTTTAGTTTTCGTTCTTTCTTTACTTTTGCTTGCTAAAACAAAAAAAGACCAAAAATATTTCTGTTGTTTCGCTTGGTTTGCTTCTTCTTCTTTTTTCCTTGGTTTGCTTTTTCCTTTTTGCTTTGTTTTGATTAATTGAAAAACCCAAAAAGATTTTGCTTTGCTTGTTCTTCCTTTTGGTTCTTGCCTTTAAAACTCAAAAACACCAAAAATATTTGTTGTTCTTCTTTGGTTTTGTGAAGTTTGTTGCAGGGTTCAGCAGTCCTCAGTGGAGTTTGGTTTCATGTTATTATTCAAGCCACACAAGTCAAGGGCAATAATGAGGATTAATGACAACTTGAGGTGTGGTAAGAGGCTGGCAACGAACTCTATTTGTTTTCATTTTTGTACATATACTCATCATTGTGGGCATGCTTAGTCTGTTCATGTAGGGTGTATGTTATTTATGGATGCTTAGTAGTTCTTGCCTTCTTATGATCAGCTCCAACTTGCTAATAGTTTGTAGCATGTCATATGAATGTTTGCTTGCATTTCTCTATTCATAACTTGGTCTGGCACTGTGGTATCCTCCTCTGAATGTTTCACTTGAATTGACTTGGCACATGCTCACGCATGCATCTGACTGAAACAATCAGTTAAGCCTCGATGAATTATTTTGCCTCAGGGGTCTTGAATCACTTCCATGCCATGATTAGTCATGTTTTGTTGTAAGCATGATTATGACAGATATTGTTCTCTCGTTTGTCACTCCCTTTCTATTGCTAGCCTTCACTTGTGCTGAGTATAACCTATACTCGTGCTTCCAACTCCCCAAAACCAATATTGCCAATGTGTCCACCATATCTACCTATTAGCATCATTTGCTATTCCGTGCATATTAAGTATGCCTTGTTTTCTTCTGAATAAAATGTTTGCTTGTTATGAGAAAGTTAGTTAGTAAAGCTCTCACGAACTTGATGGCACACTTTATTTTCTTGCACTTAATAAACCTGGACCATTGCATCCTTCTTTGTTGCGTATATGCTTGCGCTTTATGAGTTGAAGTTAGTAGAACCATGTATCATGGGGAACACTTTCAACATTGCACTGGTACTTAGTACCTTGTTGATATCATGTTCTTTTGCTTATGGATCCCGGCGGTGTGAAATAAAAGTGGAACTTGTAAGATCATGGAGTTTGTATGTGTGTTAGAGAAATATCTAGGCCGCTAGCCTAAGACATGCCTAATCATGGTGGAAACTTGCAGCATATGCATAATGAGAATTCTATGAAGCATCCTCAATAAAAATTTATGCACATAGTAAATAAAAAGATCACTGAGATGATCATTGTCTGCTTGCCTTGTCATTTTGATTATGGGATAGCTCCTGTATCATGTGCAACGGGTACCCCGTTGGCGGTTCTCTATGATACATATGTACTTAAAATGGCAAGAGCTTACTTGCGACTGAAGTTGAGTAGCATGAGGTTCGGTCTTCGTAAGTAAGGGGCATGAGACTTCAATTTATAACTTGTCAAGCATATCATGTTAGTTGTGTCACTTTAACCTTAACCACTTAAAGATGCTTATGATATAGGCAATGAGAGCTCAAAGCTAACGAGTACCATACTTTCAGCATTTGGGAGCCTTTCAAACTTTTCAAAACCTTTTCGTTTTCCTTGTTGATTCTCCACACATTCTATGAGCACTTTCTTGAGAGCATAGTTGTCATTCTTAGTGTAATGTGTTTGTCTAAAAATTTCATTAATTGTGTTATGACCTTGATGCTTGTATCTCTGATATCTTTACTTCTAGTCTTCACTTGAACTTCAGAGGTGCCTTGGCATTTATATTTTCTCTACAATCAAAAGCATGTGAGATATCACTCTATCATACCTTGTTATGAGCATTGCAATGTTTCTTATGTTTATGTTTCATGCTACTTATTATTTTTGAGTTGGAATCTCTTCATAGCTTGCAATGACTATTAAGTAAACTTAGTAGCATACTCTTTATTATGAATTGCCTGAGTAGTTGACCATATGCTGAGAATATATACATCTTATGAAGCAAATGTGTTCGTGAAAGTTTCTTTTATCGCACTCAGTTTTCAACTGAATTGCTTGAGGACAAGCAATAAGCTAAGCTTGGGGGGAGTTGATACGTCCAAAACATATCTACTTTCCCGAACACTTTTTCTATTGTTTCTCCTCTAAACTTGTGTGAATTGGATGCAACTAGCATAGACTGACGCTGTTTTCAGCAAAATAACCTTGGTGTCTAGTTTTTATGCAGAAAATCAACTATCAGAAAAATCCTGGAAAATATGCCAAACATCCTATTTCACCAGAAGACTCCCAGAGCCAGAAGACGAGACGGGTAGGGCCACGAGGGGTCCACACCACCTGGTCGCGCGGGCTAGGCCAGGCCGTGCCTTGGGGTGGTGTGGCCACCTCGGCTGCCCTCTCGGCCTCCCTCTTCGCCTATAAGTTGCCTCTTGACCTAAAAACCAATTAGGTTTTCGACGTTTTTCCAGAAAGAGTTCTGCTCCGCTGCCACCACCAGATTCCGCGAAACAGCACTAGCAACTCCGTTCTGGCACCCTGCTGGGATGGGGAATTGGAGGAGATCATCGCCATCATCGCCACCATCGCTTCTCCATCGACCATCCATGTTTCCCCCATCTATGAGTGAGTAATGCCCCGCTGTAGGCTATGGGGATGGTAGGGATTGGATGAGATTGTTCATGTAATAGCATCAGATTGTTAGGGCATGGTGCCTAGTATCTATTATTAGTGCTATTTGACTTTGTTGCAATTTGTTATGATTATTGCTTGTCACTAGGGCCCGAGTGCCATGATTTTAGATCTGAACATATTATTTATTCATTATGATAGTATTGTTTTTGGTCTTACCTGCAAGTTGTACACACACGTTGTTGTCCGGAACCAATGGCCCCGAAGTGACAGCAATCGGGATAACCAGAGGGAATGACTTTGATGTGAGGATCACATGTGTTCATGGAGTGTTAAAGCTTTGCTCCGGTGCTCTATTAAAAGGAGCACCTTAATTGCTAGTAGTTCCCTTGAGGCCCCGCTGCAAACGGGTTTGCAGGACAAAAGATGTTGTACAAGTTCTCATTACGAGCACGTATGACTATATATGGAACACATGCCTATGATTATCTAGTACTTGGATGCTTTATCTTATTTATCTGCAATTGCCCTATGTCTTGATTGCTATGTGAATTGTCTTGTCCATGCAACGTCCGTCCATCCATCCCTATGCCTACCGCACTTTAATCCTACTGTTTGCTACTACTGTTACTACTGCTATTACTCTAGTGTTACTTTACTATTGCTACCATAAAACTGTTGCTACTGATAAACTGATGTGAGCAAGATTTTTTCCAGGTGTAGCTGAATTGACAACTCAGTTGTTAAGGCTTATAAATATTCTTTGGCTCCCCTTGTGTCGAATCAATAAATTGGGTTTCACTTCCCTCAAAAATACTGCGATACACCCCCTATACTTGTGGGTCATACGTTCTCTGTCTCTTGGAAATACTCCATTGCTGTGTTATATATGCTCCTCATTGTTGTCTATAGAGATTTTTCATGTTTAATGAGAATAGCGAGGAAGTAAAGGTTGTTCTCAAAAGAATATTCTCTGCATGTTTGCGCCAACAGCGCCACATGCTAAAGAAGCAACACTTCTATGGCAAGTGTTTTAAGGATGTTACAAGAACATCTCCTGTGGATTACATGACTAACGATCAGTGGGGTGATCTTCTCCACCATTGGCTTGATCAAAAGAATGAGGTATGCTTTGAGAAGGCTAGGACTAGATCGCATTGTCAATTCGTATTTATGCATGTGTTTTACAAGTCTCATTTTATAGGCCATCGCTCAAATTAACTGTTCCAGCCGTAATAAAGTACGAGTACTAAGTCGCACAGGATCCCGCAATATAATTGGGCACCTCTACCAATTCGTAAGGACCTGTTGTTCTGTACTGTATATTTTAAAGAAGTATGTAATTGATGTTCTGGAATCTGTATGCATCTTATCTTTCAACCTCTGTTTCCACCATGTGATGCAATTTATTTTCGCCCGTCCAAATGCAGACGATGTCTAATGGGGATCCAAAAAAACAGTTGACTATGCTGGAGAAATTTGAGGGTGCCAGACGGATAGATATGGTGTCATTGTAAAGATAGTTGTTGTAAGTCCTCTCTGCATTTTGTGATGTTGCACTTGCAGTGATTTGTACGTATAATTTTGATATGCAACCTTGCTTGGACTCTCAGTTTTGTTTTCATTTTCCTTCATAATTTGCAACTAAAGTTAGTATCAGTTATGAATTGTACAAACAGTTGGCATATCATGCACCTCACAGTGTTTACACAGGAAGCCACATTTTTAGTCTTGTTAGTAAATGACATCAAAAAAAGATACATGACAAAAAGATCTTTTTACTGAAGTGTATAAGATGTGTTATCAGCACTGCCAATTATAGCAGTTCATGCACATGTTAAACCTGTCTGCATGTTTCTCTGTAGTAACTTCACTTCTCTTACACATGTCTATCAACTGAAAACTTTCCAGGCTGAATTGAAAGAGGAGCTAGCAAATCCTGGGAAAGACTGTTCAGTAAAAACTCCAAAAGAATGTGTGGATTTATTTTCCAAGGTACTACAACGCGGTGCTATAGCCAAGAATATGTTGCTATGTAATGCTGGGTTTCCAGCGAGCTCGTCAAATACCAAGTTCAAGTTCAAGTCCAACTCCAAGGCCATTTCTTTGCATATTCAAGTTCTAGAGGAACAACTCCAAGCTGAACAATCGTTATAATCTGCCCTAAGTGTATATAATGAACGTTTGATCAAAAAGTTAAAAGAAATTTTAATTCGGCTGGAGAACTCCATAGAAAATAAGGAGAAAGTCATGAAGATGCTCAGTATTTGTGGTTGAGCACTAACAGCTGAGATCAGTCCCTTTGTCGTGAAATGGAACTTGAAGCTGAAATTATTTGTTAGTGCACTATCTTGCACTTGTTATGAACTTGGTTTGTTTCCTTGTTGCGACATGTCTTTAATTTATATGGTAACTTATAATGTACTTCCTCTATTTCAAAATATATCCCTTTTTAGTAAAGCTATTTTAGCTTGCTAAAGATCCTTATAGTATCAATGGAGGTACTATTGTGGAACAGAATGCACCAATATGGAAGTAGTATGATTCCTGAATGCGTGATATCTGGATTGCTAGCCTACTTAATATTGTTGCTTTATATGTTGCAAGGTTGGATTGTTATGTACTTAATATGTTTGGATGGAGAAAATTGCATCTAACACCAGTATTTGTGGCATTTCTTGCACAGAACACATAAACATGACCTTTTTTGTGGCTAGCACGGTTTGTGGCTTAATTTTTTGCACCTGGCCCAAATAAACATCTTAACCTGATGGGTTAGAGCATCTCTAACCCATCCCCAAAATGGCAATGGATGAGTAAATTTACTCCTCTAACGGCCGAAGCCGCACTGAACCTAACCCTAACCCCTATCGCCGTTTAGAGGAGAATAAATATAGGACTTGCTACCCGACCTCTACTCCTTTATTTTTTCTCCCCTACCCGCACGTTCACTGTCAGCCCGCTGCCATGCACCGGATCTATGCTCCGCCGATGGCAAGCTACCCTTTGTGCTTCTTGTGGTAGCCTACATGGCCGGAATCGGCTACCACGAGCCATTTTCCCCGGCCACAAATGCGCCGCCGAGCTTCACCGGATTCGATGCATCGTGGCCAGTATTTGCCGCGATATGATCAGATCCCGGAGGTTGCACCCTCCGGCATGACTACACACCGTTGCAACTCCCCGACCGAGCTCATAGGAGCGACGCCCCGAGCACCCGCACCGCCACTAGCTCCGGATCCGGCACTAGCAGCCGCACCGGCACCCTCCCATACCGGCGCCGCCGAAACAAGGTGATGAAGAGATAAGCTCCAGGGTTCTTTGTAGCGTTTTTGGTTAAAGCTCGTCAATTTTCTAATCTAGATGATTCTTTGTAGCAAGGTGAAGAAAATAGAAGCTCCATGGTCCGAGGATGACGACAATGATTTGTACTTTGCTTGGTATCATCAAACAATTGTTGGAGTTGACCAGCCTTTCCAACAATTTTGGGAAGAAATACATGCCAATTTCAATGAAATAACTACTGGAGATGCAAGGTCATTAGTATCGATTATGAATAGGTGGACTTTGCTAGTAATTTACTCCAATACGGGAAATCTATGAAAAAATGGAAATTGCATGTATGAATAATGGTGTATGAATATTGAGCTTCTCTCTTATTCATCTTGTTAAGTATGACCTGACGTGAGATTTTAGCAAATTAGGACGATGCTATTACTATATATGACTAATTTTTTGATATTAGGATGATGCTAGTATTACTATATATATGAACTATGAATCTTTATGTTACACAAAAGAAACTGCACTAGATGCAAAAAAGAAATCATTTCTATGTTTTGTGCAACAAATGCCACAAACTGGTTATGTGTGGATGCACCAATATATACTAGTGTGATACAGTATATTATGTTACAAGTGCTGCTGTCCTAGATCATTGATCATAAGGTTCAGGTTCTCAAAACAATGCCTTAGCCCTTTGTTGCACACCATATTCATACGCGTCATGTGATAAATGGAAATACGTTTTTGAATCGGAGATCAACATTTTCTTTCACGTCTGAATAGACTGATGAATAGATGGAGTATGACCCGCAAAAAAATACCTTATACAATTTTTCTGTTCTGTTAGTTGGAGTAGTCACATTCAAAACCATACTTGAGCCGCAAATCCTCCTACCGTCCCCCGTAATATTTTTGAATCTGAGATCATGGTATCCAATTTTCTACCCCTCCGTCTAGAAAAAGGCTACTTTGAGCAAGGTCCTGGATGATCAGTTGATGTGACCAGGCCTTGGATTCGTGAATAGAGGGAAGTACGGTCTACTAGCAGTTATTACTTGGACTGTCACCCAATTCAAATTCTGAATCGAGAGGAAAAAGCTCCCGCCTACACGAAATATTTGGGCCCCATGTTTAATCTTTCGTATACTATGAAATTCCGTTTGACCTATCATACTAATGACCAATAGCAATTGTGAAATTGCTAGGTTGGGTGGTGCGGATCGCTCGTAATTTTTGTTACTAGGACTATAGCCAAATTCAAAATCTTAATCGAGTGTAAAATCCTATAGCCCAAACAATTTCGCAGATGGAGTCAACATTATTTTTTCTATGTGAATATTTTTTTATTTATAAAAATAGGGAGTAGCATTTATTTCAAATTATTACTTGTACTCTATCCGAATTCAAAATCTCAGTTGAGCGGCAAATTTTACCAATGTTCTGGGCAATTATGTAATGGATGGTCAGTTGATGTGACTCTCGGTCTTCCATTCTTGACCATATATTGTACTAGTCTACAACTATCTTTTTATATTATTATTTCGCCACCAGCCAAATTCAAAATCGTAAAATCGAGAGGCAAAATCCCAACTGACTCATATGCATTTCGCGCCCCTCCGTTTCAAACATTTTCAGCTAAAATCTCCCACCGATGGAGTACCATTTTTCTAGTATTACTTGGACTCTTGCCAAATTCAAAATCTCTATCGAGCGGCAAAATCACACACCGACCTTGAAGCATTTCCCGCCCCACCATTTCAAAAACATTGAACAAAATCTCCGACCTGGGAGTACCATTTTTCTATTATTATTATTTGTCATGTAGCCAAATTCAAAATCTCTATCGAGCGGCAAAACACACACCGACCTTAAGAATTTCCCGCCCCAACATTTCAAAAACTTTGTGGCAAAATATCCCATCGTGGAGTACCACTTTTCTATTACAGTATTATTATTTGTCCGGTAGACAAATTCAAAATCTCAATCGGGCGGCAAATTAATAGACCGACCTTGAAGAATTTCCCGCTCCGCCATTTCAAAAACTTTGAGGTAAATTATCCCACTATGGAGAATCATTTTTCTATTATTATTATTTGTTTGGTAGCCAAATTCAAAATCTCGGTCGAGCGGCAAAATCACAGACCGACCTTGAAGCATTTCCTGCCCCACCGTTTCAAAAACTTTGAGGCAAAATCTCCCACCGGGGGATTACCATTTTTCTATTATTAGCCAAATTCAAAATCTCAATCGAGCGGCAAAACCAGAGACCGACTTCGAAGCATTTCGCACCCCTCCGTTTCAAAAACTTTTCACATTAAATTTCCTTTTCTACCCATTGTTTCGACGCCCTATGGCACGCTAAAGTCGGTAGCTTGGGGGCACGATCGTAATTATTTTTCTGTTCACCTCCATAGACCCGATTCGCGTAGTTTTTCCAGCTGGACCTCCCAAAATGTCAGGCTTCTCTCCCACGCGCTCACCTCCATGACCACCACCCGCACCGCCCGACGGCAATTCCACGGCTGTCGGAGCCGCTTTATCGATGCTCACCCTATCGGATCTAGTTCACCGGGTCTATCTGCCACTCCACCAGAGCTGTGGTCTCGCTGACCACGCCTATGGTGTTGTCGACCGCCCACGCTCTGCTTCCCTGCCGCCGAAAGCTACCCAACTATACCAGAGCAGCTTCACCGTTGTCCAGCATACGAGATCTAATTCAACAAGTTCCATCTCCACTGCTCCAGACCAGCTATACGGTCGTCGTTGTTGACTACACCAACATCGACCTCCCAAGATCTACTTCCCCGACACCAACAGCCACCGCAATTGCAACACCCTCGGTGACCTGGACGTCACTCACATGCTACCGATGATTCTTACACGGCTCTCTGACCAAGGTAACCAAATCTCCAACCCATTTTTGTTTTGTCAGTGGTATAGCAGGTTCAAGCCTGTCGCAATGAACTGCATTTTTGTAATCGTGCTAGTACATACAAGTCACTGGGCACGCCCGTTCTTCATGCTAGTACATACAAGGTCATTAGACATGTTGGTTTGCATTCGCTGCTCTACAAATATCAAGTCATGCACATGTCTGTTATTTTCTGATGCACATGTTCTTATCTTAGCTGCTCCATACACTAGTAAATGCTTGCTATTGTGTAGTTCTTGCAAAATGTAATGTCAGTGGAAAATATTAGTGTGGATTCCCTCCTACACAGTTACTGACTCTATCTGGTTATTCCTGAGCTGAGTTCCTGTTATTATTTCCTCCTTGGCATCGTTCTACTATCCTGTGGTACCCGTTCATACTCTTCGTACTAGTTCGATTATAATTTTGTTGTTGCTATCTGATTCTTCAAAAGCTGCAACACTGACTATTTTCGTATTCTTTGCCTAAAGCTCAAAAAGGCAAAACTGAACCTGTTGGTTTGCACAGCCTACAAGTCCACCAGCGCTGCCATTATATATTTTTTTGTATCTGGTGCTGGTTCGTCCTAATCAACGGTATAATTATTCGTGTTTTCCATTTTACTGTATAATTATTCTAAACAGTCGATAGCTAGGTGTGTACTGGCGGCAGGGGGTAGGATTAGGGTTTAGACTAGGGTTCTTTTGGGCCGGGTGGTAGGCGGTTTGGCCAGTTGGGCCTCTGGCCTGACCAGCTAGACTGCCTTCCGGACAAAATATTTTTATTTTATTTATTTTTTTAAAGACGTTTGCAAATAGTTTTTAGACAAACCAACGATTGGAAAAAGACGAGGGTTTGATTTGAGATAAAGACGGGATGTATAGAAAATAAAGATAGGCTTTTATAAAATAGTTTTAGACAAACAAATGCAGGATGATGATGATGCTAAAATACAATATGGCATGATTACATGAGCATGCAGTCATGATGATGCACAGAATATAAACAACAAGCAATTTTCTAGTAATGATTTTACCGGGGTGCTACAATTTGACACCACTAACAATGGATCTCGCCCTCGAGATCCGCCTCATGGTACAGGGAGGAAGGCTGATGGTCGGACTCTTCTCGCTTCGTGTAGATCCTCGCAACACCACTAACAAAGATTATTGCTCCATCTTGAAACCGGCGACACCACCTACAAGGATTGTTGCTCACATCATCGAGAGAACACTCCAGAGGACAAAGGACGAAGTTAATGGTATCACAAGATCAGGCCACCTTTAACTTCTATGAGAGGAGAGAATAAGTGCAGCCTAATCCACTTCAATGTACGAGAGCAAATAGAATGAGTAGTCAGCATGGGGGCCAATCCATCACGTACCCAAACTATTACTCCGCACATGTAGTAGAAAGCATGCAACCTATTCTCGGAATGAGACTGAAGATCTTGTCAAGCCATGTTTGAAGCTTTGGAACACAAAGGAGTGATGCAAACTCTTCATCGGGTCGGATGCAGATGACATCGTCGTCTTGGAAACAGCGGAAGATACAAAGAAAGGTTTTAGTGGATTTTGGTCCGCTGGAAGGTACATAGAGGGAAATTTCTCAGATAGCATGAAGAACGGATGTAGCAACACCGTTACGAAAAGAAGGGATCGAAACCCTAAAGGTACGATAGAAACCCAACCACGAGAATTCCTGGACTCGAAGAAAATATAAGAGAGCAGATTCAAAACACGCAGAGATAAGAGGAGAATAGCAGAGGGGTAAGAAGTAAAATAGAACTAATCAGATCTATCCAATTGATTTTGCAAAATAGTTTTGACACTCTACATCGATTGTTAGCTAGGTTATCCTAAATGCTAGACCAGTAGGGTATCGTAACTGCTAGGCTCTGATACCACTTTGTAACACCCTCAAATCGGCCCTATGCAAGTTTCAGCGATTCCTACCAAACCCGCATAGAAACGATTCAAGGACGCCCACCAGGCACTTGTGTGCGGGTGGAGAACGAAGTAATACCATTACACATTAGTCCACGATGGACCCCACGGAGCATATATATACCACAACGACTCCATGAGTCAATAATACAGATATAAAATACAAATATCCAAATCACCTTGAAAACAATAGAACATCCGAGTACAGACAAGATGCAAATGGGGCTAAGAGCCCTGAAGAACCAATGGCGTCCATAACCCTGCCCAGGCCAAGCCGGAAGGGTAACCCTGCTAACGACGTCGATCTCATACCCGCTAAAACAAAAGGGGTGCCGACAAAGGGCAAAGAAAAAAGGGTGCGGTCAGTACTGAGGCCAGTACACGGCGAGGCTAGAATTCGGCGGCTCTTGCCTACAAAGGTATGGTGGACTGAAGCGGCAGCGCAGCATGCACTAAACAATCTATAGAGACTCGTTTCAACTGTCGGCTATTAGAGAGGGATAAGAAAGACCTATTCGGATCCAACCTGATAGTAACACCAATCATACCCATCCTGGTATTCCCCCTCGAGACCAAATGAGGAAGTCAACCGAGGAACTCACACAGTTGGCAGTTTTATTCATTCCATTATAGTTGAAGCACTTACTAGTCAGATATAGATAGCATGGGTCCTCCTGACAGCATAAGTAGTGGGCAGTTTTAGTTAACCATTCAGTTGTAGTTGCAGTACTTACTAGTCAGATACAATTAGCATGTGACATCCCAAACCCAGCAGTTGTTGGCACTTTTATTTCATTCCATTGGAGTTGCGATACTTACTAGGCAGATATAACATGACAAGATACACCCCAGTTCCACCAGTTGTTGGCACTTTTATTATCCTTTCCATTGTAGTGAAGCTGATTACAAGTCACATATTAAGTCAAATTTATAGCACTACTTTAGTTATGCTTGTCTATGATCGAGATACTATGCTCCAAGTCGTCCATAATCGTGGACACGGCTTTCAGAAAGATTTACCCTGCAGGGGTGCACAAATAGCAACACACGCACGATCGACCTCGGAAAAACCAAATAAACACCCAACGAGGCTTTCACGACAAAGCAATCACAGGATTCATAAATCATTTCAGGGGGCCACCCCTAATAAGCTACCTGCTACGAAGTCAACCGGCTCCGCGATGGACCCAGGGTGTGTGGCGATGGCTGTAAACGACTGGGAACCCGAAAGTGTGACTGGACTTGTTGATACAGCGGAAACGTGGCACGGGGTTCCTAAACAGTACAGGCGCTCCACACGCAATCATAAATAAAATAGTAAAGCATGGCATAAGTATAGGATAGTAATAAAGCCCCAAACTAGTTTGTGGCCCCAAGAAATAAGAAATGAATCAAGCTCTGGCTAAGGGGATTCATGGTCCCACATGCGGATAGTGCGATAGTCAAGGAACATGTATCAAGTACTCGGGGCCTACGGGACACAAATGAGCAGTTAAAAACCAAATATTTGCTATTGCCCACTGATGCCTCTGCATTAGTTATATCTATTCCCAGCAATTAATCAAGTTGTATTTGAAGTCATGATCATCTCCACCATTAAGCATCCCCACCATTTATCATGTGCCAACTTGCCGTCAACGGTGGAACGACAACGACGCGAAGAGACACATAAGCAAGCAACTAGGACTCGCAAGGCCGACTATCTATCAAACAACAGGCAATAGGATGTGTCCATGGCAATATAGACGCTGCAAGGAGTATAAATGGTGCACGGAACTAAAGCATCGCAACACAGCTAGCAATAGATCAATAGGAGGAAATAAAGACTATTAAAGCAAAATAGGTAGAAAGGGGGAGATGCTCGCCTGGGAAACACTGTCGACGGTTCATATCCGAAGAACTTGTCGATACTCGCATCCACTCAATGGCCAAATCTGCTAAGAACCAAAGCACTAAAATAAACATCGGATGCACTATTTAATACTACGTCTGAAGATCGGGCATGTTCATGATATGATGCATGACATGGAAAAGATGCGATGCAATTTGGCAATATTAAGCGGAACCGGAGTCCCGACAATTAATTAGGAGGTTCATCTTGTTTAGATACCCCGCAATTTAAATGTTGTTTTAACAAGGCAAAACATGGCATCGGTTCGCTACACAAATTTAAATGGAGCCAATATAAGACTAGATTTGCCAGCATAAGGTCTCCATATTTAATTATGAGGTGAATCGAAAAAGTGACCCCAAACAAATAAACATGTATGCGAGTATGGATGATTTCATATGCAATGAGTTTATATGACATTTATAAAATAAGGATAGATAGGGGTCACACATTGGTGTTCGGCGATCTTGGTTCGAGGTGGTTCGGGTTTGGTCTCCGGGTGCGGGGATGGGGCTTCGGACATATGCTCCATGTAGAAGAGCATGGTGTTCCGCATAGAAGGCCTTGGAGTTCCACCTTATTCATCGATGGCGGACTTGGGATCAGTGCCGGGGTCCTCGGGGGTGCCATCATAGCCGAACTTGTCGATGCGGATCTTTGTTGATGGCGCTGCCTCGAAGAGGATGCCAAGTACATAGGTACCAACACAGGGAAGACAAACTGACCAAGCCCAAGAGCAACCGTGTCGCAATATCGGTGGCTCCAAATAGATCTTCAACAGCAGTGCCCTGCACGACAAAACAAAGGTAAGGAACCTGCTCCTGGTAGGAGTTGCAGACACCAAAGGGAAGGCGAGCTCGAGCGGGGGTCGATGGAGCACATGCGGTAGGGCGTGGCGCTTCTGCGGAGGAATTCTAGTGGCGTCCGGCCGCGCTGCAAGAAGAAGGTCGAGTAGATGGGCGCCCGTGACGGCGTGCGGTGCTCATAGGAGGGTGCGCGGGACGGCCGGAGACGGGGAAGGCAGGGCCAGCTCCAGAACAGGGCGTCGGTTGAGATCAGGCGCACCGCGGCGGCACGTACTGGAGCACCTGGTGGTGTTGTCTCTGCTCAAGGTTGGGCGAGGCGGCGGGGTTGACGGTGGTTGCAGGGGATGGAGCTCGTGGGAGGCGCGCGGCCATGGCGAGGACGAGGCCATGGGAAGGAGACCACAGGGCTTTGCGAGGTAGGGCCTAGAAACGGAGGGCGGCGGCACTTGTCCTGGCGGAGAAGCAGCAGAGGGCGACGGTGCCAGGTGGTAGGGGTGGCCAGGCACTGTGGCGAGGTTGACGAGGCGCCATGGCCGGGCGAGCTCGGCCGTAGGCGAGGAGGCACAGAGGACGGCGCGGAGGGGCTTGGGCATTGAGGCGGCCGTAAGGAGAGAATAGGGCGGCGGCGGAGGATAGCTAGATGGAGGGGATCACACTGGTGAGTGAGGGGAGCGAGGGGAAGGGGAAAATGCGTGCATCACGTTGACGCGTCCCTGGGGTAGGTGGGACTGCGCCCGTGTCGATCGAGGTGGGGCCAGGGGCGATTTGCGGTGCACGAGAGTGGGCAGCCGGTTGGGACGTGTTGGGTCCAGGGGAGGGGTTGGGTGTGTTGGTGGTAACCTTGAGTGGCTGAGGTGGGATGCGGGACTAGGGCGGGTGAGTGTGTCGTGCACGTCCGCGCGTGTCGGTAGCTAGGTGTGTACTAGCGGCGGGAGGGTAGGATTCGGGTTTAGACTAGGGTTCTTTTGGGCCAGGTGGTAGGCGGTCTGGCCAGTTGGGCCTCTCGCCTGACCAGCTAGATTGCCTTCCAGACAAAATATTTTATTTTTTTAAAGACGTTTGCAAATAGTTTTTAGACAAACCAACGATCCGACAAAGACGGGGGTTTGATTTGAGATAAAGACGGGATGTATAGAAAATAAAGATAGGATTTTATAAAATAGTTTTAGACAAACAAATGCAGGATGATGATGATGCTCAAATGCAATATGGCATGATGACATGAGCATGGAGTCATGATGATGCACAAAATATAAACAACAAGCAATTTTCTAGTAATGATTTTACCGGGGTGCTACAATTTGACACCACTAAAAATGGATCTCGCCCTCGAGATCCGCCTCATGGTACGGGGAGGAAGGCTGATGGCCGGACTCTTCTCGCTTTGTGTAGCTCCTCGCGACACCACTAACAAACATTATTGCTCCATCTTGAAACCGGCGACACCACCTACAAGGATTGTTGCTCACATCATCGAGAGAACACTCCAGAGGACAAACGACGAAGATAAAGGTATCACAAGATCAGGCCACCTTTAACTTCTATGAGAGGAGAGAATAAGTGCAGCCTAATCCACTTCAATGTACAAGAGAAAATAGAATGAGTAGTCGACATGGGGGCCAATCCATCACGCACCCAAACTATTACTCTGCACATGTAGTAGAAAGCATGCAACCTATTCTCGGAATGAGACTGAAGATCTTGTCAAGCCATGTTTGAAGCTTTGGAACACAAAGGAGTGATGCAAACTCTTCGTCGGGTCGGATGCAGATGACATCGTCGTCTTGGAAACAGCGGAAGATACAAAGAAAGGTTTTAGTGGATTTTGGTCCGCTAGAAGGTACATAGAGGGAAATTTTTCAGATAGCATGAAGAACAGATGTAGCAACACCGTTACGAAAAGAAGGGATCGAAACCCTAAAGGTATGACAGAAACCCAACCACGAGAATTCCTGGACTCGAAGAAAAGATAAGAGAGCAGATTCAAAACACGCAGAGATAAGAGGAGAATAGGAGAGGGGTAAGAAGTAAATAGAACTAATCAGATCTATCCAATTGATTTTGCAAAATAGTTTTGACACTCTACATCGACCGTTAGCTAGGTTATCCTACATGCTAGACCAGTAGGGTATCGTAACTACTGGCCTCTTATACCACGTTGTAACACCCTCGAATTAGCCCTATGCAAGTTTCAGCGATTCCCGCCAAACCCGCATAGAAACGATTCAAGGATGCCCACTAGGCACTTGCGTGTGTGTGGAGAACGAAGTAATACCATTACACATTAGTACATGATGGAACCCACAGAGCATATATATACAACAACGACTCCATGAGTCAAGAATACAGATATACAATACAAAGATCCAAATCACCTTGAAAACAATAGAACATCCGAGTACAGACAAGATGCAAATGGGGCTAAGAGCCCTGAAGAACCAATGGCGTCCATAACCCTGCCCAGGCCAAGCCGGAAGGGTAACCCTGCTAACGACGTCGATCTCATACCCGCTAAAACAAAAGGGGTGCCGACAAAGGGCAAAGAAAAAAGGGTGCGGTCAGTACTGAGGCCAGTACACGGCGAGGCTAGAATTCGGCGGCTCTTGCCTACAAAGGTATGGTGGACTGAAGCGGCAGCGCAGCATGCACTAAACAATCTATAGAGACTCGTTTCAACTGTCGGCTATTTGAGAGGAATAAGAAAGGCCTATTCGGATCCAACCTGATAGTAACACCAATCATACCCATCCTGGTATTCCCCCTCGAGACCAAATGTGGAAGTCAACCGAGGAACTCACACAGTTGGCAGTTTTATTCATTCCATTATAGTTGAAGCACTTACTAGTCAAATATAGATAGCATGAGTCCTCCTGATAGCATAAGTAGGGGGCAGTTTTAGTTAACCATTCAGCTGTAGTTGCAGTACTTACTAGTCAATTACAATTAGCATGTGACATCCCGAACCCGGTAGTTGTTGGCACTTTTATTTCATTCCATTGGAGTTGTGATACTTACTAGGCAGATATAACATGACAAGATACACCCCAGTTCCACCAGTTGTTGGCACTTTTATTATCCATCCCACTGTAGTGAAGCTGATTAGTATTCACATATTAAGTCAAATTTATAGCACTACTTTAGTTATGCTTGTCTATGATCGAGATACTATGCTCCAAGTCATCCATAATCGCGGACACGGCTTTCAGAAAGATTTACCCTACAGGGGTGCACAAATAGCAACACACGCACGATCGACCTCGGAAGAACCAAATAAACACCCAATGAGGCTTTCACGACAAAGCAATCACAGGATTCATAAATCATTTCAGGGGGCCACCCCTAATAAGCTGCCTGCTACGAAGTCAGCCGGCTCCGCGACGGACCCAGGGTGTGTGGAAACGGCTGTAAATGACTAGGAACCCGAAAGTGTGACTGGGCTTGTCGATACAGCGGAAACGTGGCACGGGGTTCCTAAACAGGATAGGCGCTCCAGACGCAATCATAAATAAAACAGTAAAGCATGGCATACAGGATAGTAATAAAGCCCCAAACTAGTTTCTGGCCCCAAGAAATAAGAAATGAATCAAGCTCTGGCTAAGGGGATTCATGGTCTCACATGCCGATAGTGCGATAATCAAGGAACAGGTATCAAGTACCTAGGGCCTACGGGACACAAGTGAGCGGTTAAAAACCAAATATTTGCTACTGCCCACTGATGCCTCTGCATTAGTTATATCTATTCCCAGCAATTAATCAAGTTGTATTTGAAGTCATGATCATCTCCACTATTAAGCATCTCCACCATTTATCATGTGCCAACTTGCCGTCAACGGTGGAACGACAACGACGCGAAGCAACACATAAGCAAGCAACTACGACTCGCAAGGCTGACTATCTATCAAACAACAGGCAATAGGATGTGTCCATGGCAATATAGAGGCTGCAAGGAATATAAATGGTGCACGGAAACTAAAGCATCGCAACACGGATAACAATAGATCAATAGGAGGAAATAAAGACTATTAAAGCAAAATAGGTAGAAAGGGGAGATGCTCGCCTGGGAAACACTGTCGAAGGTTCATATCCGAAGAACTTGTTGATACTCGCATCCTCTCAACGGCCTAATCCGCGAAGAACCAAAGCACTCAAAGAAACACTAGATGCACTATTTAATACTACGTCAGAAGATCGGGCATGTTCATGATATGATGCATGACATGGCAAAGATGCGATGCAATTAGGCAATATTAAGCGGAACCGGAGTCTCGACAATTAATTAGGAGGTTCATGTTGTTTAGATACCCCGCAATTTAAATGTTGTTTTAACAAGGCAAAACATGGCATCGGTTCGCTACACAAATTTAAATGGAGCCAATATAAGCCTAGATTTGCCCGCATATGGTCTCCATATTTAATTATGACGTGAATTGACAAAGTGCCCCCAAAACAAATAAACATGTATGCGAGTATAGATGATTTAATATGCAATGAGTTTATATGACATTTATAAAATAAGGATAGATAGGGGTCACACATTGGTGTTCGGTGATCTTGGCTCGAGGTGGTTCGGGTTTGGTCTCCGGGTGCGGGGACGGGGCTTCAGACATATGCTCCGTGTATAAGAGCATGGCGTTCCACGTAGAAGGCCTTGGAGTTCCACCTTATTCATCGATTGCGGACTTGGGATCGGTGTCGGGGTCCTCGGGGGTGCCATCATAGCCAAACTTGTCGATGCGGATCTTTGTTGATGGCGCTGCCTTGAAGAGGAGTTCAAGTACAGAGGTACCAACACAGGGAAGACAAACTGACCAAGCCCAAGAGCAACCGTGTCGCAATATCGGTGGCTCCAAACAGATCTTCAACAGCAGTGCCATGCACGACAAAACAAAGGCAGGGAAGCTGCTCCTGGTAGGAGTTGCAGACACCAAAGGGTGGGCGAGCTCGAGCGGGGGTCGACGGAGCACATGCGGCAACACGAGGCGCTTCTGCGGAGGACTTCTACCAGCGTTCCGAAGTGCTGCAGGAAGAAGGCCGAGTACATGGGTGCCCGCGGAGGCGTGTGGTGCTCGCGGGAGGGTGCGCGGGACGGCCAGAGACGGGGAAGGCAAGGCCGGCTCCAGAACAGGGCGTGGGTCGAGATCAGGCGCACGATGGTGGCATGTACTGGAGCACCTGGTGGCATTGGCTCTTCTCAAGGTTGGGCGAGGTGGCAGGGTCGACGGCGTTTGCAGGGGATGGAGCTCGTGGGAGGCGCACAGCCATGGCGAGGACGAGGCCACGGGCAGGAGACCGCAGGGCTCTGCGAGGTAGGGCCTAGCAACGGAGGGCGGCAGCACTTGTCCTGGTGGAGAAGCAGTAGAGGGAGACGACACTAGGTGGTAGGGGCAACCAGGCGCTACAGCGAGGTTGACGAGGCGCCATGGCCGGGCTAGCTCGGCCGCAGGCGGGGAGGCGCAGAGGACGGTGCGGAGGGGCTTGGGCGTTGAGGCAACCGGGAGGAGAGAAGAGGGCGGCGGCGGAGGTTAGCGAGATGGAGGGGATTGTGGGGGTGAGCGAGGGGAGCGAAGGGAAGGGGAAAATGCGTGTGTCGTGTTGACGCGTCGCTGGGGTAGGTGGGGACTGCGCCCATGTCAGTCGGGGTGGGGCCAGGGGCGGTTTGCGGTGCACGAGAGTGGGCGGCCGGCTGGGGTGTTGCGTCTAGGGGAGGGGTTGGGTGCATTGGTGGTAACCTTGAGTGGCTGGGGTGGGATGCGGGACTAGGGCGGGCGAGCGTGTCGTGCACGTCCGCGCGTGTCGGTAGCTAGGTGTGTAGTGGAGGCGGGAGGGTAGGATTAGGGTTTAGACTAGGGTTCTTTTGGGCCGGGTGGTAGGCGGTTTGGCTAGTTGGGCCTCTGGCCTGACTAGCTATACTACCTTCTGGACAAAATATTTTTATTTATTTTATTTTTTTAAAGACGTTTGCAAATAGTTTTTAGACAAACCAACAATCCAAAAAAGATGGGGTTTTGATTTGAGATAAAGACGGGATGTATAGAAAATAAAGATAGGCTTTCATAAAATAATTTTAGACTAACAAATGCAGGATGATGATAATGCTCAAATGCAATGTGGTATGATGACATGAGCATATAGTCATGATGATGCACAAAATATAAAGAACAAGCAATTTTCTAGTAATGATTTTACCGGGGTGCTACACATAATCTTATTGGGCTCTCTTGATGGGCCAGCCCACTTAATTATGAGCAGGCCTGGCTTCTACCACGGTTTACGTGGCCATTAACGGTGGTAACTGGTCGTTAACGGTGTTTGCCACGTGGCATTTTGCATGACATCAGCAGTCAACGTGGCTGGCGAATAGATCTACGACGGAACAAGTTTTCGTGGCTGAAGGGTGCGATCCGCCACGATCAAAAAAAAACCGTGGTAGATTCTTTTGTGACGGGGCTTTTACCACGATGGACATCCATTGTAGAAGACTTTTTAGCCACGAAAAATGGTCCTCAACCACGAATCGTCCGTTGTAAAAGCTAATTTTTCTTGTAGTGTAGAAGGATACAACATCTCCAGAGTATTTAGTTCACAATGCAAGCATGATGAATTACTTGTCAACAATTGAAAGAATCAAAGGCCTCAAAAACATTACAAATGATTCCACCAAATGCTATGTGAGAACTTTGTTCGTTGCCACTATTAGGTAATCATGCTCAAATAGTGTTGCCATATATTGTCTCCTTTGTACCATATATGATCATTTGTACACCAACATAGTAAACTCTCATTATTACTTTGCTATTCATTGATAAAGCTATGATTCAAATATTTGCCATGTTCAAGTGTTATGCATGAATAAAGAAAATTTCTTGTCAAAGTATTTTATCGCTTCTACACTACATTTGAGTTGTTTGGGGAGAAACAACGAGCTAAGCTTGGGAGAGCTGATACATCCCAAATGTATCTACTTTTCCAAGTACTTTTCTCGATGATTTGATCCGGAATCTTCCCATACTTGGATAAAACTGCTGAATCTAACATTGTTTTTAGCAAAAGTCTTCTTTCTGTCAGTTTTTGTAGGAAATAAAGTCGAGGAAAAATACCACGTCGGTTTTTCACCAAATAATAAAGCCCGGGACCTTGGAATCAAGCGAACGGAGCCATGGGGCCCAAAAGAGACCAGGTGGTGTGCCTGGTAAGGGTGGGTACGCCACCTAGGCCCTTTTGGCCATGGAGCATTGCCTCGGCCCATCCTTTGGTGTACGCCCATATATACCTGCAAAACCTAGGTATCCAGAAGCACGGGGCGTTTGGCGAAACAGAGCGCCGCTAGATCCACGATCTTCGTTTTGGGGGCCAAATTGGTCCTACTCTCCACCCCGGAGAGTGGGATTTCGAGGTCTTCTCCACCACCATCAACATCATCACCAACGACCATGAGTTCATCCCCCATATCATGTGTGAGTGATTCCCTTTGGGCATGTGAGGTCGATGGGGATTGGATGAGATCCGTCATGTAATCATCCATATGTATCGAGATTTGAGGTGTTAGTCTTGTAGACATTCTTGTATGAGTGTTGGTACACTTTTGCTATGTTTAACGCTAGTTGCTAGGGGTCGAGTGACATGATTTCAGTACTGAACTTTTATTGCCCCATCATATATTTGAGTTTGGTATGTATTTGCAAAGTGTATTACCTATTATTATGTTGAACCTGTGAACCCTAAAGTGACAATTAGGGAAAACAATGGGAATATATGATACTTTGAGGATGTTGTGTGCTCATGAAGTGTTAATGTTTTGTTCCGGTCTATTTGAAAAGGTATATCTTAATTGCCTGTATTACCAAGTTGGCCCCGGTGAAATGGGCAAGCGGGACAAAAGATATTATGCAAACTTACATGCATGATTATGTTTGGAACACACACACTGTCGGGGGGATGATCCCCAGGTACCCAAACCGGACAATAAGCCAGGCAGTCGGATCGCGTCCGGCTGACGGATGCAGCCAGACAGGGCAAGACAGGCCGGCTATCCCCCGGTAGCCGGATCAGCAAGAGACAGCCGGACACGGCGACGTAGCCAGACCCAATCAGTGAGACAGGACGACGTGTGTATCAGTGCACGGTATGCCCTGTACCATGACAAGACGGGCAACCACCCGGCCATACCGAAGACTTTGCGTAGGTGACGCAGGAATAGTGGCCTGTGCTGACGACGGGCTCGCACGGTGTCCACTGTGCCTACGACAGCCATACAGCTCGTACTCCGATAAGACATGCCATACTGGATACTGTAGATGACTAGCCGGCTGGGACCCGCCTGTGGGGCCCGCCAGTCGGACTAGCCAGTGAGACCTTTGCCCCTCTGCCTATATAAGGAGAGGCAAGGCCTCAGTAGAAAGGGTTGGTCATATAGCATTTAAGGCAGCAGCTAGCGCATACAGCTCAAGGAGTATTTGTAGTTCGTGTATTCCACATAGTCAGATCCGGCAGGAGTAGGGGCTTTACCTCACCACGAGGCTGAACCTGGGTACTTCTTGCGTCCCGCTACGCTCGCTTGTATCCAATCCCGCATGCGGACGTCGTCGATAGCTTCCCTGCTAGTCCCCACACCTCTATCTAACCTCCTCAGGTACTGTCGTTCCCAATACAACGACAGTTGGCGCCCACCATGGGGCTAGATGGTTTCGACCGGAGTCACGTTCCGCACGGGACCCCGCACTTCCGTCGGTGAGCACGTGGCCTCCGGGCTGGTGCTCACGCTTGGCAAGTTCGACTGCGTCATCGACAACGCCTCCTACTTCGCCGGAACCTCCTTCCCGGCGAACGGCACCGTCCTGCTATTCGGCGATCTCCCCGTCTACGCCGTCACCGTCCCAGAGCGTTTCCCTAGGGAAATTGTCTCTGTCGCGGAGCTGCCGCGCTCAGGTGGCAGCGCCTCCGCCGCATCCCGCGGCGTGGACGTCATGATGGCCGGTTCTAGCTCCCATCCCCGCCAGCCGCGGGAGCGAGGCACGGCCGAGGTTGGAACTTTCGCTACCCCGCAGCCCTGGAATCCGGTGGAGGATGCCATCGATCGGCTCCTGACGCCGGTTAACCTCGGGGATAACCCGGAGGAAGCGGAGGCCAACTTCAGCATGGAGAGACAGATCCTTCTCCATGAGGCCATGGAACTGGCGGCAGCCCGCAAGCAACTTGAGATCACCCGGCGCGAGTACGACCGTGCGCACGGCCTTACTCCGGCTGCCACGGAGCCGAGCCGGCACGGCCAGGTACGGTGTCAGGGCGGCGAGCTGGGCGGTAGGATGGAAAAGGACGAGGAACCAGATCCCACGCATGCCCTCACACGGACCACCTACAGCACGCCCATCAAGAACCTGCGCCCGGTGCGAGCCGCAGCAGACGAACTACCCAGCCTGGAGGGCGAGGAGCGAGCCCGCCAGCACCCTCGCGTGCAGGAGCTCCTCCGCGTCCCGGACGAACAGGCCGGTGCCAACCGGCAGATGTAGGAAGGCCTTAGCAACTCCAGGGGGAGCAGGCTACCTGCCAACAGCAGGGGCGCGCCGCGCGACACCCAGCAGGCGTCCTCCCTTCAGCCGCCTAGGGCCCGCAGTAGGCGTCGCAGCTCCGGCAACAGGGGCCAGCCGCGCCAGGAGCAGACGGTGAACAGCAACCCACCACCTCCCCCTCCGCCAGTCGGAGCGCCCAAACCAGCCGGTTCCCGTCTATCGGGCCGGGTGGGAGCGCCCAACCCGGATTGTCCAGATGCCCGTGACCGCATCGAGCTCCTCGCTCAAGCGCGCGTCACGGAGGAGGAAGATTCGACCGGCCCGGTTTGTTTCGGACCCCGCATCCGGAACGAGCCGTTTCCGGATAAATTCTCCCTGCCCAGGGACACCCCCAAGTATGACAGCAGCATGAAGCCGGAAGATTAGCTGACCGACTACGCTACGGCAGTCAGCATCGCCTATGGGAACAAGCGCACAACTGTGCGCTACGTCCCCCTCATGCTGACCAGGTCGGCAAGGACATGGCTCAATAGCCTTGCGCCCAACATCATCAACGCTTGGCCTGACTTCGAGAAGGTGTTCGTCCGCAACTTCAATGGCACGTACAAGCGCCCAGGGCACCCGCGTGACCTGGCCTTGTGCGTCCAGGGCGACCGCGAGACCGACCGCGAGTACCTCGCCAAGTGGACGGAGCTGCGCAACACTTGCGAGGGCATCCTGGAGAGCCAAGCCATCAGTTTCTTCATCGAGGGTTGCCGAGAGGGCACCATGCTTCGCCATGAAGAAGCCCCTCCGAGTAAACGCGGACGGCCGTCCGACTCCCACGGAGCCGGCTCGCGACCGACCAAGCAACCCGGCTGGAGAAGCCGGATCCTCCAGGCGCCACGGCAACGACAACCGGTTCCATGGGGACCGCCAGGCTAGACTGCAGCAGCCGCGCTACCATGCGCGGCAGGTCAATGCGGTGGAGGGCGCGCCCGACGCACCGGCTAATGAGGCAAGAAGGCAGAAGCCACGGCTCACCTTCGACCAGATGTTTGACGGCCCGTGCAAGTGGCATAGCGGTCCCTTCAAGCCGGCTACGCACACGACCCAGAACTGCAGCTGGACCCGCCAGCTAAAGGACCAGGGCAACCAGCCTCATCCCCTGCCTCCTCCACCGGGCGGACCTCCACCACCGGCTAGGGGAGCCGGCAATGATGGCAACGACGGCAACAACAACAACAGCTACCCCCAGCTTCACACCGCCTACCACATCTTCGAGACGGAGCAGGACGGCAAGCACAGCCGCAGGCGATGCTCCAAGGAGGTCAATGCCATCATCTCTCCGGTCCCCCAGTACCTGAGCTGGTTGGAAACCCCCATCACCTGGAGCCGGGCGGATCATCCTGAGCATCTGCCGACTCCCGGGGGCTACGCCATGGTGCTTGACCCTCTCATCGTCTCCAACACACGCACCTACCGATTCTCGCGCGTCCTCATCGACGGAGGCAGCAGCCTCAACCCCCTCTACCAGTCCTCGCTAGAGAAGCTGGGCATTCGCGAAAGCGACCTGCGCCCGACTACCACGACGTTCCACGGCGTACTGCCGGGGACAGCCTGCGCCCCGCTGGGGAAAATCTAGCTGGACGTCATCTTCGGGACCAAGGAGAACTTCCGCCGCGAACCAATCTGGTTCGAGGTGGTAAATCTGACGAGCTCCTACCACGCTCTCCTCGGGCGCCCCGCCCTCGCCAAGTTCATGGCCATCCCTCACTACGCATACCTCAAGACGAAGATGCCGGGACCCCACGGCGTGATCACCGTTGCCGGCTGCTTCAGGCGGTCGATGGAGTGCGCCTCAGCCGGTTCCAAACTGGCAGAGGCCCTCATCATAGCCGAAGAAAAGCGCGTGATCATGCGCAACGTGGCCATGGCCCAGCAGGACATTCCGGCTAGCAGCAAACCGGCTGGAGAAGGAGCTTTCCAGCCAGCAAAGGAGGCGAAGAGGATCCTACTCGACCCCTCCGATCCGACTAAGTTCGTCACCATTAGTGCCGGCTTGGACAGGAAAAAGGAAGGCGTGCTCGTCGACTTCCTACGTGAGAATCGGGACATCTTCGCATGGTGCCCCAAGGACATGCCGAGTGTGCCAAGGGAGTTCGTGGAGCACTCACTTCACGTACGCCCGGATGCCAAGCCGGTCAAGCAACCTCTGCGCCAGTTCGCAGAGGAGAAGAGAAAGATAATCGGTGATGAGATCACCCGACTCCTTGCAGCCGGGTTCATCATGGAAGTGTACCACCCGGACTGGTTGGCGAACCCAGTTCTGGTGCTGAAGAAGAACAAGACCTGGCGCATGTGTATCGACTACACCAGCCTGAACAAGGCGTGCCCGAAAGACCCCTTCGCCTTGCCCCGTATCGATCAAGTCATCGATTCCATGGCCGGCTGTGATTTGTTGTCTTTTCTAGATTGTTATTCTGGGTACAATCAGATCCGGCTAAACCAGGCTGATCAGATTAAGACATCATTTATCACCCCCTACAGGGCTTTCTGCTATGTAACCATGCCTTTCGGCCTAAAGAACGTATGCGCCACCTATCAGCAATGTATGCAAAAATGCTTGCACTCGCAGATAGGCCGAAACGTGCACGCTTACGTGGATTACGTGGTCATCAAGACCAAGGAGAAGCGCACCCTCCTCGAGGATTGGGGAGAAACATTTGGCAATCTCCGCCAGTACCGGATGAAGATGAACCCGAAAAAGTGCGTCTTCGGGGTGCCGTCCGGCCAGCTCCTCGGTTTCCTCGTATCACAACGAGGTATCGAGGCGCATCCGGAGAAGATCGCGGCCATCGAGAGGATGCAGCCGCCCAGGAACCTACTTGGGGTCTAGAAGTTCACAGGATGCCTGGCTTCCCTCAGTCGCTTCGTCAGCCGGCTGGGGGAGAAGGCACTCCTGTTGTACCAGCTGATGAAGAAGACGGACAAGTTCTCCTGGACTTCGCAAGCCGACACCGCGTTTCACGACCTCAAGCGCATGCTATCCACAACACCGGTTCTAGCCACGCCGGCTAGCAAGGAGCCGATGTTGCTCTATATAGCAGCCATCAGCCGGGTCCTTAGTGTCATCCTGGTGGTGGAGCGCCCCATGGAAGGCAAGGCTCAGCCGGTTCAGAGACCCGTCTACTACCTCAGCGAGGTTCTCTCCCTCTCCAAGAAGAACTACTCCCACTACCAGAAGATGTGCTACGGCGTGTACCTGTCATGCAAGAAGCTCAAGCACTACTTCCAGGAGCACCCGATTAAGGTCGTGTGCACTGCACCCCTTTCGGAAATCATTGGCAACAAGG
The DNA here is from genome assembly GCA_910589775.1 of Avena eriantha. Lineage (NCBI taxonomy): Eukaryota > Viridiplantae > Streptophyta > Magnoliopsida > Poales > Poaceae > Avena > Avena eriantha. The sequence continues at coordinate 491,080,538 of OU342741.1, read as the reverse complement.
ACGCCACTGGCCGAGTCGCCAAGTGGGCCATCGAGCTCACCGCCTACTCCATCTAGTACAAGCCTCGGCTCATGATCAAGTCGCAGGCATTGGTGGACTTCCTCGTCGACTGGGCCGAGACCCAGTATCTCCCACCGGTTCCGGATTCGGACCACTGGCGGATGCACTTCGACGGGTCGAAGATGCTCGGGGGCTTGGGAGCCAGCATCGTGCTCACCTCGCCCAAAGGAGACCGGTTGGAGTACGTGCTTCTGATCCACTTCAAGGCCTCCAACAACATAGCCGAATACGAGGCACTAGCGCATGGGCTCTGGCTGGCCAGGGAGATCGGTGTCAACCGGATCCTGTGCTTCGGTGATTCAGACTTGGTGGTGCAGCAGGTGTCCGGAGAATGGGACGCCAGAGATGCAAACATGGCTCTCTACCGATTCCACATCCAGAAGCTCAGCGCCTCCTTCGATGGGTGCGAATTTCACCACATCCCCCGCATCAACAACGAGGCGGCCGATGGGCTCTCCAAGATCGGATCCACCAGGCAGGCCATCCCACCAGAGCACCTACGCAAGCCATCCATCAACCTGTCACCGGAATCATACTCCATCGTATGGGCAGGAAGCGTTCCGGCTGACAGAACGACAGAAGCAGAGCCGACAGAACCGCCGAAGAAAAAGATTCGAAGCACCAATTCTGGCCAGGCAGTGCCTTCCGGCTCGCAAGACCCGGGGGCTGACAGCTCGCCTAGTGGCTCGGGGGCTGCCGTCCCGGGTACGCCACCCGGACGACCCCCCGACATCCGTCAGCCCGAGGACAGGAGCGTCCTCGTCATCCGGGAAGTGCCATCCTAGGCACAGCCCTTCATGAGCTACATCGCCAATGGGGAACTCCCAGACGACGAGGTGGAGGCCAGGCAAATCCAGCACCGCGCGCACACGTACACCATCATAAACGGCGAGCTGTACAAGTGCAGCGTATCCGGCATCTTCCAAAGATGTGTCGATGTGTACACGGGCTACCGGCTACTCAAAGATATCCACCAGGGCAAGTGCGGGCACCACGCTTCGTCAAGGGCGATAGTCGCCAAGGCATTCCGCCATGGTTTCTATTGGCCCACCGCCCTCGAGGACGCTGAGCAGCTGGTCCGCGCATGCAACGGGTGACAACGCTTCGGACAGGTCAGGCACATGCCAACTTCGGTACTCAAGACCATACCGATCACCTGGCCCTTCGCGGTTTGGGGCCTCGACATGGTCGGTCCTTTCAAGCGAGCACGCGCGGGCATGACCCACCTACTGGTAGCGGTGGACAAGTTTACAAAGTGGATTGAGGCCAAGCCTATCCGGAAGCTGGACGGAGCAACGGTTGTTACCTTCTTCACCGACATCATCAACTGCTTCGGCTACCCCAACAGCATCATCACCGACAACGGCACGAACTTCGCCAAGGGGGCCTTCGCCCGGTTCTGCAGCAACAAGGGCATCCGGCTGGACCTCGCCTCTGTCACGCACCCGCAATCCAACGGGAAAGTCGAAAGAGCAAACGGCTTGGTGCTAGCCGGCATCAAGCCACGTCTTATCGAGCCGTTGGAGCGGTCACTCGGATGTTGGATCGAAGAACTTCCGGCTATGCTGTGGAGCCTCCACACCACGCCGAATAGGTCAACCGGCTACACGCCATTCTTCCTGGTCTATGGATCGGAAGCCATCCTCTTCGCCGACATCGAGTTCGACTCCCCTCGCAAGCTCCTATATGACGAAAAAGCCAACCAGGAGGCGCGGGAGGACGGAGTAGACCTCCTGGAGGAGGCCCACGAGCTGGCCCTGTCCAGATCAGCCCTGTACCAGCAGCGACTACATCGCTACCATTCAAGCCGGATCCGCCCAGTCGCATTCCGCGAGGGTGACCTGGTTCTCCGGCTGGTGCAAGACACGAAGGGCATGCACAAGTTGTCGCCACCCTGGGACGGGCCCTTCATCATTAGCCGGGCACTACCTCATCGACGCGCAGCACCCGCGCAAGAACAAGATGGACAAATTAGACGAGGAGACCGAGTGTCCCTGGAACGCGGCCCTGCTGCGCCCGTTTTACACCTAGTCACCAGGCAGTGTACATATCCCGAAAACCCTATGAATGGAAAATGCGGACCCCACGAGAATCTCGGGGGCTCCTTACTAGAAATGTGTTTGCACCTGTTTTCCAGTTCAAATTTCCTAGCTCCGGCAACCCCTACTCGGGGGCACACCGGCTGGCCCGGCCTGCTAAGTCAACAAACCGGCTGAGTAGTGTGTGATGATGTCAGAGGCCCACTCTTCGTCTCAGCTACAGACCGCAACTCGGCTGTCCGGCTAGCAACAGCAAAAGCCCGAGGCATCTCACACGAAAAATGGGGAGGAGACGCGACAGATCGGGTGTCCCGGCCCTGCACCTAGCTCGAACCAGACCAGCTGCTAAGCCGTCAATACTGTACGTAATGTACTGTTAGCTCCCTTCGATTCCAGCTGCAGACTGCAACCCGGCTGCCCGGCAAGGACGCAGCGAAAACAGCAAAGCGCATGGGAAAACGACTAAGTGTCTAGAAAGGGACAAGCCAGTTTTCGAAAAAACAAGCCGTTTTCTGGCTACAATTTGGCAGACTAACCTACTAACCTATGTGGACATGTGTGTATGCGTATGTACATTTTTGTCCGACTACCCGAGTCAGAATTCAGGAGAAGGAAAGAAGATTCGAAGTCCTTGCCTTCATCAAGCACTCCGAATCTCAGGGGCTACACCCACTGGGTGCGCTTGCGCGCCCCCAGTGGAATCTTGTAGTTCCCGACTGGCTAAAGGCGTTTAGCCGGCCGTTCGGAGCCTAGGTGAGGGCAAGGGCTGGAGCAAGAGAAGACAAGGAAGATTCGAAGCACCTGGCTACACCAGCTACTCCGAATCTCGAGGGCTACACCCAGTGGGTGCGCTCGCGCGCCCCCACTGGAATGTTAGTTCCCCCGGCTAAAGGCATTCAGCCGGCAAAAGCAGCCGACTGGGACGAGGCCAGTCAAATAAAGTTAGAAGCCGTGGAAGAAATGAGGAAGATTCGAAGAACCTGGCTACGCCAGCTACTCCGAATCTCGGGGGCTACACGCAGTGGGTGCGCTTGCGCGCCCCCACTGGAGGTGTAGTTCGTCCGGCTAAGGGTGTGTAGCTGGACGAGGTTAGCAAAATATCGAAAGGAAACTCAACGCACAAGTTAAGGGAGATTCAAGAATTTCAACGATTAACAAACAAAAGGGAGGCGAACTCCCATAAGTTACCCGGCGTCAAAGACATCTGGTACAGACAGACAAGGTTCATGGATATATAAGACAAGACAAATACACCTGGCATCCCGGGGCAATAACTAGATGGCAGGACCCTTGCCGCAAGGGAGATCTGGGTCAGCAGAAGCTTCGGGCGGCGGCATCGGGCCCTCCACATCAGGAGTGCCGACGGACTCGGAGTCGGTGAGCACCTCGTCGGGATCCACGTAGTCGGCAATCTTGATGGCGGATCCGCGGAGCTCCGGATGGGCTCGGCGGATGGCGGCAAGATCGGCTCCGGCACGGAAGCCACCGTTGATCTTCTTGACGCGGGCGTCCTTGTACCAGGAGAGCATGAGGGCCAGGGCCATCTCCGCTCCGGCCCGTGCCGCCGAGTCCCGCAGCCGGTCCACCGCAGCCGGCACCTCCCCCACCTTCGCAGCCAGCTGTGCCATCGTCTTCGGAACCGGAGCCTCCGGCCACACGAAGGAGAAGACGTCCCGTGTCGCCTGACGAAGCTTGGAAGCTTCCTCGCCAAGAAGGACGACGAGCTCCTGGGCCGTCGGCTGCGCTCCCGGCCAGTTCTCCTTCAGCCGATTGTAGGCCAACAGGTCTATGCCGGGGTAAAAGGCTGTCAGAAAAGAGGAGTCAGATTCGGCTACCAGATCCGAAAAGAAAGGAAGACAGGAAAAGGAACTCACCCTTGGCAGTGTGGCCGACCTGCATCAGCTCCTCCACCAGCGCCTTCTCCTTGACCGCTAGCCGTTTGGTCTCCTTCTCTTGGTCCTTGTTCTGGGCCTCGAGAAGGGTGAAGGCTTCGGCCCGGCTATTGGGTGAGGCGTCGCGCTCCTTGATGGTGGCCTCCAGACCGTCCACCCTCGTGTGCCAATCCTTGTTCTGCAGCCGCAGAGTGGAATTGGACTTGCTCAGCCGGTCGTTCGCTTTCTTTAAGCGATCGATCTCGTGCTGAGCGCACACAAGGATGGCTGTGGAAATTCCGGCTATCAGTACAAAAAAAGCCAAGAGAAGCGAGCTTACTCTGGGAAGTCCCGTTGGCGGCAGCAAGCTTCTGCTCCAGCGTCCGGTTCCCGCCGGCTGTGGCCTCCAGCATCCGGATCTCCTTCACCGCCAGCTCGAGCGTGGCGTCAAGGTCCGACAGCGAGGCGGCGGAGCAAGCATCGTCGTCCTCGGCGTTGACGGCCAAGGACTCCTTTGCCGTGACCACCGCCGTTCTCCATTCCTCCCCAGGCTCCTCGTCGGAGTTGTTGTTGCCAACAACAACGAGCTCCTTGCCGGCAGCCCCCGCGTGCCCGCGGAGGAGCCTTCCGGCTGGGAGGGCTCCGCTTTCGGCTAGGGACCTTCCGGCTGGGCGGAGGCGGTCGGCTCAGCTCGAGGGGGAGGCGAAGGTCGCGCCTCGTAAGAAGGAGGGGCGCCGGTTGGCGCAATCGAGGCACGGGGCGGCAACCCGGCCGGCGCTCGTGCCGGGCTCGCGGCTCCAAAGGAGACCAGTGTGCTAAAAAGAAGGAGGAAAAGGCAAGAGCAAAATAAACCAAAGTCAGAAAAAGAAGAAAAAGGGCAAACAGATAGAAGGCGCCGAAAGAAGAGGGGGGAGAAAGAACGTACCCCGGCACAACTGGGGGCGGCCCCTTCTTCCGGCCGAGGCGGCTTGGCGCCAGGGCGCCGGACTGGCTCCTCTTGGGAGCCGGAACGGCTGGAGCCGCTCCCGCCTGCATCGCCGTCCATCACGGAGCGCATTGCCGGATTCGCGGTCGGCACGGCCTCCTCCTCCTCGTGCACCTCCGCGTGGGGGTCGGCAGCCGGCTCGTCATTCCGGCTGGGGAAGGCATCGCCGTCCCCGTCCGATTCCTCGCCGGACCGTCGAGCGCGCGGCTCGGGCAAGTCAGGCGTGAATACCTCGAGGGGAGCCTCGCCCTCCTCGCGAAGGATGCAGGCGAAGATCTGCCGAAAACAAGAAGTCAGTTAGACAGAACAAGGAAATAACACAGAAAGAGCAAATAAAGTTTCCGGCTATAAGAACTTACCCGGGGCGCGCGTTCTCCCGGCTGTACGGCGCCAGGCTGAACGTCCAGTTCTCCGGCAGCCGCTCCTTGCTGATCGTCCACAACCACTCCTTCAAGTTGTGGTAGCGGGGATCGCGGCGCGACAGCCGGGTCGGGTCCAGCCGGCCGGAGTAGTAGCACATCTTGTGCGCCCGCTGCTGCATCGGCATCATCAGCTGGGACATCCAGCTAAGAGTGATGTCCCGGCCGGTTAGCCGGCAGGTGACGAGGGAGCGCATGCGCTGCAGCATCGCGTCCGTCTCCGCCTTGTTGCCGTGGAACTTCAAGTCCCAGTTCTGCCGGCTGGACTCGACATCCTGGAAGGCCGGAAGATTTATCTGGTCGATGTTGGTGACATTCTTGACGTAGAAATAAGACTGCTGCCAAAGCCGTACCGTGTCATGGAGCAAGAACTTGGGGTAGCCGGATTGGGAGCGGGAGTAGATGGAGGCGCCGCCACAGTCGACCAGCGGCCCCTTCGTGTACTGCACCTGCGGCCGAACTCGGAAGAGCCGGCAGAAGAGCCCGAGATCTGGCTGGATCCCGAGATAGCTCTCGCAGAATGCCATGAAGTGCGCCAGCGTCCCAATGGCGTTGGCGCCGAGGTGATGAAGACGGAGATCGAAGAAGGCGAGAAAGGTCAGGAGGAAGGGGTTCACCGGAAGGGCGAACCCGCGCGCCAGATGTGAAAGGAAGACGACGCGCTCCCCCTCCGCCGGGTGCGGCGACACCTCTCCCGCCGGCGCCAACCGCACCGCCACCTCCTCCTCCGACGGGAGAACACGGGTGGCGCGGTACTTCGCGATCTGGTCTTCGGTGACGGAGGAGCCGCACCAAGCCCTGCAGTCGGCGGCCATTTCCGGCTGGTGGAGAGGAGCGGTGACGGAAGAGTGGCGATGGCCCGTAGCATCGGCGACGGCGAGCGGGCGGCGCAGAAGGCAAGAGCGCAGAAGCAGGAGCACGCGAGGGAGAAGGAGACTGCAGCGCGGGAGCGAAGGAAAGGAACCACCTCCCCCGTGGCGTCCCTTTAAAGGACCGGAAGGGCAACCGTCGACGGGGCCACGTGGCATGCATCCAGGCAACCCACACCCCAACCGCTGCCCAGGATCCGGTGTGCCGAAGCAGGATGCACAGAAGATCCCGGAGCAAGAACCGAAGCACCGGACAGCGGTTTCCCGAGGCGACGTGTGACGGGACGTTACGCTGCCTGCCGCAGAGCAATGATGGCGCGTGCGCGCGTGGCCGGCGTCAGCAATGACGTCACGGGTAGCGCAACCGCCAAACTCAGCCAGACATAAATTCAAAAACAAGAAGGAGCGCAGGCACATTTCGCCTAAGGGCGGAATCCCCACGCGCTCGGAGGCTAGAGTCGGGGAGATGATCCCCAGGTACCCAAACCAGACAAGAAGCCAGGCAATCGGATCGCGTCCGGCTGACGGATGCAGCCGGACAGGACAAGACAGGCCGGCTATCCCCCGGTAGCCGGATCAGCAAGAGACAGCCGGACACGGCAACATAGCCAGACCCAATCAGTGAGACAGGACGACGTGCGTATCAGTGCACGGTATGCCCTGTACCATGACAAGACGGGCAACCACCCGGCCATACCGAAGACTTTGCGTAGGTGACACAGGAACAGTGGTCTGTGCTGACGACGGGCTCGCACGGCGTCCATTGTGCCTACGACAGCCATACCGCTCGTACTCCGATAAGACATGCCATACTGGATACTGTAGATGACTAGCCGGCTGGGACCCGCCTGTGGGGCCCACCAGTGAGACCTTTGCCCCTCTGCCTATATAAGGAGAGGCAAGGCCTCAGTAGAAAGGGTTGGTCATACAGCATTTAAGGCAGCAGCTAGCGCATACAGCTCAAGGAGCACTTGTAGTTCGTGTATTCCACATAGTCAGATCCGGCAGGAGTAGGGGCTTTACCTCACCACGAGGGACCCGAACCTGGGTACTTCTTGCGTCCCGCTACGCCCGCTTGTATCCAATCCCGCCTGCGGACACCGTCGATAGCTTCCCTGCTAGGCCCCACACCTTTATCTAACCTCCTCAGGTACTGTCGTTCCCAAGACAACGACACACAACTGAATTATAGATAAATGACATGGTAATGGGATACATTATATGATGAATATCATTCATGAAACACCCCTCTATCACCTCACGCCTGCGTTTTAGCCACTAAAAGTTTCACTACATTACTTCCGGTGAAAACAGGAAATCTGCTGCTTCATCTACTGCTTTGTTTTACTGCTTTTAATCAACTTCCATAAATCACCACTTTCTTTGCAAGTTTATTGATATACAGGTGTGATTGAGAGTGGTGTCTCAGTTGTTAAATTCTTATTGGTATTCTTCCGTTCCCCTTGAGTCGACTATAAATTTGGGTAATACTCCCTATAGTAGATTTCAGCGATCCCCTATACTTGTGGGCATCAGTTGCCAACCGGCAGCAACAACAATAACCACTTTAGAGAAAGATTACAGCAAAGCAGTATCTCAGTTTCTGTCCCGTTCGGTAATCAGAAAATTTCTCTTAAACCGCATATCCAATCAGCACCAAACTTGGTAAACAAGTAGACATTCAAGTTTCCAACATACACGCCAAATTTCAGCTCAGTCGGATATCGTTTGCCTGCCCAATCTATTCGTCTACCAAAACTAATCTGTGCTGAAACTACAGAAATCCGAACTGACTAAACCACTTCGAAATATGATGCTACACTAACCAAAATCTGAAACCAGCTAACCAGATCTAAGTACTCAAAGCAAGGAACGATCTCACCAAGTTTGGAGTCAATCCAAGCACGTTTGATCCTCCAAACACCAACTTGAAGACAGACCGGTTAGATCTCAGAAATCTGGATAGAAATCACCACTCATTCTTCTTCCTCTCTTCTCACTAGGTTGTGGGGTTATTGTGTGTTATCTCACCCTTCCTCGGCAACCACGATGGCTTGCTTTCTCAGCTCTTACTCTCACAGAGTGTCTCACATAGCCAACAAGGGTGGCTAGAGTTCTCTTTTCTACTCCCCTTTCAAGGAGCACCTCCGCCGTTGGATATGAACATCAATCAATGGTTGAAACGTGTTGGATTTCACGGGATGATGTTGGGCTGCCAACACACCTACATGTGGAGGGACATGGCCCAAAAAATCCCCCTCCCGACATAATGGAGGGTCTCACTGCCAATCGGCAGTCATGCCGGCGAGCCGATGACATACCTCGATCTTTCCTCTTGTCACCACCTTGGTCAACATATCAGCCCTATTGTCATCTATGTGCACCTTCTCAATTTGCATTTTGTTGGAATTCATCATATGTCGAATCCAATGATAGCGAACATCAATATGCTTCAACCTTGAATGAAAACTTGCATTCTTACTCGGGTGAATGGCACTTTGGTTGTCACAAATCATCACATACTTGTCTTGCTCAAAACCAAGCTCGCAAGCCAATTGTTTCAGCCACAATAGCTCCTTGCTCACCTCAGTTACTGTGATGAACTCGGCCTCAGTTGTGTTCAGCGCCACACACTTTTGCAACCTACTTTGCCATGCCACTACTCCCCCTGAATGGGCAATTAAATAACCTGAAGTAGACTTCCTCACATTGACATCTCCAGCCAAGTATGAATCTGAACATGCAATCAGCTTCAGCTCACTACCACCAAAGCAAAGCTTCATATTAGTGATGCCCTAGAGATACCTCAAAATCCACTTCACGGCTTCCCAATGTGGTTTTCCTTATTGGAGATAAATCTGCTCATAGTACTTACCGCTTGAGCAATGTTAGGTCGTGTACACACCATAGCATACATCAAACTCCCAACAGCTGAAGCATAAGGAACTTCCATCTTCATTAGAGGGACATTGCTTTTTTCTCAACTTGAAATGAGCTGCAAGTGGACAACTCACTTCCTTTTGTCTTGTCCATCTTGAACTTGTGAAGTAACTTCTCAATATATTTCTCTTGAGACAAGTACAACTTGTTGGATTTTATGTCTCTCTCAATTCTCATATCGAGAATACACTTTGCTGGACCCTAGTCTTTCATGGAAAAACTTTTGCTCAACTCTTTCTTTAATCTAGCAATCCTAGAGACATTATTGCCAACAATCAAGATATCATCAACATAGAGCAATAACATGATAAAATCATCACCTAAGAACCTCTGAATAAATACACAATGGTCTAAGTTACACCTCTTGTAGCCTTGCTCCCCCATGATAGATTCAAACTTCATGTACCATTGTTTTGGTGATTGTTTCAGGTCACAGAGACTTTTCTTCAATTTGCACACATAGTCTTATTTGCCTTTAACAAGAAAACCCTTAGGATTCTCCATGTAGATTTCTTCCTCCAAATCTCCATGAAGGAAAGCTATTTTCACATCCATTTTCTCAACCTGCAAGATGAGACTTGCTGCCATGCCAAGGATCATTCGGATTGATGTCATCTTCACCACCGTAGAAAATATTTCATCAAAGTCAATACCTTTTCTCTGGTTGAATCCTTTTACAACTAGCTTGGCCTTGTACCTTGGATGTGACATGTTCTCTTCTTGCTTGATTCTATAGACCCACTTGTTCTTTAGAACATTCTTGCCCTTGGGAAACTTCACCAGCTCATAAGTATGATTCTTATGCAAGGAATTCTTGCATAGCCTTATTCCACTCCTTGTTCTCATGTTTCATTGCATCTTGAAAGCACTCAGGTTCTAAACCATCATAAAATAACACCACATATTGGTCTAAATCGTACCTGGTGGAAGGATCATGGCCTCGGCTGGACCGTCAGAGTGGAGCAGCTGGTGGACTATCTGGTTCAGGTGCTTGTTGATCATGATCATCTTCTTCAGCATCATACTCTTGTTGTTGGGGGGGATCCTCACCTGTACCACTATGTGCATCACCTTGCACAATCTTCTACATCATCATCTTGAGCTTCTTCTTCAGCTAAATCTGCAGAAACTGGGTCAGAATCAGATCTATCTTGCTGCTGATTTCGAGGAGGAACATGTACCAGAACTTGCTCCAGAACCTGCACCTTTGTCTTCACAATATCCTCAATTTTTTGGTCTTGAACAAACACATCACAACTTCTCATAACCTTTCTTGCTATTGGATCATATAACTTATAGCCGAATTGATCACCTCCATAGCCAAGAAATATACACTGTTGTGTTTTTGAATCAAGCTTTGACCTTTCATCTTGGGGGATATGAACAAAAGCCTTGCACCCAAAAACCGTCAGGTGCTCATACGAGACATCCTTGTCATAAAAGACCATGTTTGGAAAATCTCCCCACAATGGATAACTTGGTGAGAGATTAATAAGATAAACTACAGTCGACAAAGCCTCACCCCAATAATGTTTAGGTAGCTTTACACTCGATAGGAAGCATCTAACTCTCTCAACAATTGTCTTGTTCATCCTCTTAGCAAGACCATTCAGCTGTGGTGTCTTCGGAGGAGTAAATTGGTGCCTAATTCCCAGCTCCTTGCAATAGGCATCAAATGGGCCAATATACTCTCCCCCATTATTAGTGCAAATGCACTTGATCTTCTTCTCAATTTCTCTCTCAACTGAGACTTAGAATTGCTTGAATACACTTAGTAATTGATGTTTGTTCTTCAAAACATAGATCCAAACCTTCCTGGAAAATCCATCAATAAATGTGACAAAGTACTTTGCTCCACCCAATGACCTCATCGACATTTTACAAACATCGGAATATATCAAGTCCAGCACATCGGTCTTCTTGTGAGGAGGTTGACTCTTGAATGAAACTCTGTGTTGCTTCCTCGCTAGACAATCTGAACATTCCTTGATGTGAACACCCTTCACACCTTTCAATAATTGTTTCTTCACTAGCACTATCATCCCCTTCTCACTCATGTGCCTAAGTCTCTTGTACCATAAGGAACACACATCCTCTTTATGCAATGCACTGACACAAGCAATAGAAATCTTAGCATGAACATGATACAAAATTAAAGCCATGTTACCTTTTGCAACAATCAGTTTTCCTTTGGTGAGCTTGTATTTTCATCTCCAAATCTTCTCAAGTATCCATCTCTATCAAGCAATCCAACTGAGATAATGTTGAGCCGAAGGGCCTCGATATGCCTCACCGACTTGAGGACTAGTGTCATACCATTTTCAGTCTCCAAGTGCACATCTCCTCTTCTAATGATTTTTCCTCTATCATTATTTCCCATCTTCACAACACCAAAATAACCTGTTGTGTAGTTTGTGAAGAGCTCTCTACGAGATGTAGCATGTATGGTATCACCACTGTCCGGAATCCAAGTCATCTCATCACCATCTGCAATGCTAATGGTATCATCAGAAACTACAGTGATCCTCTACTCAATAGTGGAACAACCGCTGCCATCATCATCTTCATGCATGAGAAACATGATCTCCTCTACCGCAGCAATTCGGCCTCCTTCACATTCACTATCACTATCGGTTTGCTTCTGAACTTTCTTCATTTTATTTTTCTCTTTCTTCCATTGTTCCCAATGCCACTTGATGTGGCCCTTCTCATGGAAGTGATGGCAAATAAGACCAGCATACTTGTCTTTGCCTTTTGATTTGCTTCTACTTTTTTCTCCTCCCTTACTCAGACCTTTACTCTTGCTTATCCACCGTGACTCGATCATTAACATTTCAAAATGTGAGGAAGAACCGTCCTTATCAGCAATATTTCTAGACTCTTCATTTAGTACATTGGTCTTCACAAGGTTCTAAGTGACAACTCCATTAGGTGCTGAATTGCACGCGGTGACCTCAAAGGTCTCCCAAGTGTCCGGTAATGAGCCAAGTAGTAGCAAGGCTCTCACTTCATCTTCAAATATAATTCCCATTGAAGATAGCTGATTTATAATGCCTTGAAATTCATTTACGTGATCTGAAATTGGAGTGCCCTCCTTGTACCTCAAACACATCAATTTCTTCATCAAGAACATCTTGTTGATACCTTATTTGCGGGCATACAACTCCTCCAATTTCTTCCATAAGGACGTGCATGTGTCTCCTCAATGATATGGTTAAAAACATTATCATCCACCCATTGTCGGATGAACACGCAAGCTTGGAGATGAAGTACCTCCCACTGATCTTCTTTCATATCACTGGGCATCTCAGTGGAGAACACCAGCATCCAGTAATCCTTCACATATAACAAGTCCTTCATCTTAATCTTTCAAGTTTGATAATTTGTACCATTCAAGGTTGTGGTGTTCTTGTGTGTTCTCTCACACTCTCTCAGCAGCCACGATGGCTTGTTTCCTCGTCTCTCACTCTCACAGAGTATCTCACACAGCCACCAAGGGTGGCTAGGGTTTTATTTTCTACTCCCCTTTCAAGGAGCACCTGAAACGTGTTGGACTTCACGAGCTGATGTTGAGCTGTCAACACACCTCCATGTGGAGGGACATGGACCAACATGAATTTGCATAAGCACATGCTATTAGATGTGCAGTCGCCGTCATTCTTGATGAAGGTTTGAACACGATCATCTTTGTTTCCGATTTCCTATCGGTCATTCAGCGGATTAGGAATCCAGAGAGGGACACATCGCTGATTGGTGTGGTGATTGAGGACATAGGAGAAACACGCTCCCTGTCTTCAGTGTCTTTTCGTCATGTTAATCATTTGTGTAATAATTCGGCGCGTGTCTTTTAGCCCGTAGGGCTGAATAGTTTCGTACTGTTTTCTTTAGTGATCATGTCCTAGATTGCATCCGCGAAGTATTGATTTTTTTTATCTATACCTATCTGTACCTAATAATAAAGTATAAAGTGTTTCTTACGGGTTCCGCTTTTTCTTGACGGTTTTGCCCTCCCACCAATATAGGAATTACCCCAGTGTCACGATTAAGTAAAAATGGTTCGGTTCGTCTGTCTCTTATGCGAACAAAGGCCGATCTCCAGCAGGAGAACATGTACCCCGCCAGCTCGCGAACAAAGGCCGATCTCCAGCAGGAGAACATGTACCCCGCCAGCTCCTCGTCGCTTGCGCATTTCGTACGTAGCCGCCCTAGCCTGGATGGGGGTCGCTGCCGGCGATAGTCCTCGCAGTCCCTGCGGCTCCCTGCCGCACGTACTGGTCCCCGCCAGCACCTCCGCCCGCTCCCTCTCCTTCCTCCTATGCCACAGCCAGCCGACTCTTCAGCTGGGCTCCCTTCCCCTCCTTATTCATCTCCAGTGAGGGCGCCTGCGGTGTGCGCCGGCCACACGCAATGGCCCCGAGTGCGAGACAACGCTGGATTAGAGAAGGCATTCAGAAAAAAACGGAGCTGCTGGCACTTTTTGTGTCGCTTGATGGGATAGAGAAAAAAAATCACTTCGGAATCAGAAGCACAAGGTATGGTCACTGGCATCGATTGATGTGGCTGTTTGTAGCTTGAATTTTGCAACATATCCAGCATAGTATTCACGGAGGTCCAGGCAAAAGGGTGACCACAATCTACTGATCGGGTCGAGGGATTTGATGGCTGCACGATGAATCAATGGCATACAACGCTGGGATTTGGACTGACTAGAAAGGGGATCGAGATAACACAGAGAGGCTTCCGCGTGCGGCTGCTACCAAGTACTACAACTCTATAATTGTGGTGGCTAAATATGGACAGATTACAGGTTCACAGTGCGTCTGCGCATGCATGTGTGCTTCTTTTTGCATGTCTGTTAACGGGAATGAGATTTATTTTCCTTTTTTGTATTTATGTAAGTTTAACATCTCTACATCTATCGTCTCTTCTCTAATTAGACTTTTTATTATACCTTATATATGGATTATTATGATTACTTTATGGCCATAGACTATTTCTTATATCCATTGGGCCATTCCCAAAAATTAATACTCCCTCCCTATATATGGTATTTTAGTTTTTTCTGAAACATTATGTATTTAGAAACAAAATGAGTGAATCCACGTACTAAAAATCTTCCACATACATGTCTTTTAGAAAAATACTAAAACATCTTATATTTTGGGACATAAACAGATTGGTGGATTCTTAGAGTGAGAATTAGATACTTCTGTCAGACTTCGTCGACACTAAGCCCCTGTTGGAGAAGAAAATGGAAAAAAGGGCGAACTGAGGCTAAAATAACATGAATCTATTTTGAGGTGAAATTTAAGTCATGCCAAATGTTTCATGTAAAATATAATTTTGTTTATTCTCCGGTGCAACCCACGGGTATGTTTCCTAGTCAATAGTAAAGCACTGAATTCTCTCAAAAGAATTTCTTTACCTCCTCAAGCCTTGTGCTACTAGTCAAGCTCATCCAGTGCGTCTACCCTCCTGGACAGTATCCGACGCTTTGGTGCTATCTGATCTCCTCTATCTCAAGATTCTCAAGTTCAAAAAAAATCTCAAGATTTTCAACAGCATCACACACAACACAACCTGGATCTGGGGATGCTGTGGAGTGCCGGGTTTATAGGAAACAAAAGGCTTTGTGGAAGCACGATTCCCATAAGAACTGTGGCAGGCCGTGTTTAGGTGTTGGAGTTGCGAACCGGCCGGATAGCTTGGCGAGGCGTAAGCTGGCACAAAATTCGCTAAGAGAAAAACTAGGCGCGCGTGTTAGCTAGAGCATCTCCAGCGGACGCGGTATCTTAGCGCAGCCCTAAAAATAACTGATTGTTTGCAGCGCGCTCGATCATCCTCCAGCACAAGCGCGAAAAAAAGCATGTGCTCAATAATTTGCCACGCACGGGCTCTTGCGCTACCTGAAGCGGCAAATCTCCCGCGCGGAGTACAGCGCGCGCTACAAAAGGCGCGTGGCGCTCGCGTCCAACCGCCACGTGCGCTACAAAAGGCGCGTGGCGCTCGCGCCCAACCGCCACGCGCGCGCGTCTGGAACGTTCAACGCCCTCTCCCTTTTCCCCTTCCTCGCCACGCGTGCGCCACACCACATCCTCTTCCTCGCCACGCGCCACCATGCCGCCTCGCCGCCGCTCCGCCTCAGGTTTCCGCGGCATCCGCCCGCGCCCGAACGGGACGTTCTACATCGAGCTGCGCGCCGGCGGTTTCCGCCTCACCCTCGGCACGTACGAGTCATCGGATGAGGCCGCCCGCGGCGCGAGATGAACTTCCCCGAGACGGAGAGTCTCGCGGATGCGGAGTTCCTCGTGCTGCAGCCCGCGCTCGTCACAGAGGAGGACCATCGTCGTCGCCGCGTGGTGTAGCGGCGCCTCGCCATCGCCGAGCGCGACGAGTGCTCCATGGTGGAGTGGCGGCGCCTCTTCCTGCAGGACGTCCAGGCGAAGGTCCGAGTTCTATGCGGCGAAGAGGGCCGAGAGGAGGGCGGCGCGCGCGGACCGCCGCTGGTGCAAGGCCTTCATCATGGCGCAGATCGACGGCCCGCAGACGATCCCCGACGACGACCCGAGGTGGGACGACATGTGGAGGGACTCCGACGAGACCACCACCGACGACGAGGAGTAGCGCAACACGTAGTTTAGGTAGCGCGCAGTTTAATTTCTGTTGCTTGTTATTATTTGTTCATCGAAAACCTTTTTTATGCATTTTCTAGATCTTTGTGAAATGCGAATGTGTGTGCGCGGGGTTTGTGCGCTGCATTATTGCGCGCTTGGCGAGGGCACATTCCTGAGCTGTACTTTTTGCACGCGCGTTTACAGCTTCTGGAAAAGGCCGCGACAAAATAGCGAGCGCAAACCGTCCAGCGCGTTGTATCTTATTTTTGCAGCGCGCTAAAATATCATATGTGCTGGAGATGCTCTTAGGAATTCCGATACATACACAATCTGCAGTTTAATTTGATTGTTATCTCTTCTCTTCCTTCAAATTTATACTCACTACTCGCTTCACAATCCTAACAAACTTTGTAGATAGGGGTGTGCGTATATATCGGATGCTATAAACCCGCCCGTTCTATAAGATTTCTAGTTATATAAGGAGACGACGACGACTCTGCCATCGTTAGAATAGCTAGATCGATCGAGCCGTCATGTCGAAGAAAGACGCCACCGTCTCCGCGTCCACCATCGGCACCAGGGTGATCACCGCCGCCGGCTGCCACGTCCTGAGGATCAAAGGATACTCGCAGACCAAGTTGCTCAGCCCTGGCGCGGCGGCCCTGTCCTGCCGGTTCGAGGCAGCAGGTCAGTTTTGGCGCATCTCCTACTACCCCAACGGTGAATTATATTCGTCAAACAGGGACAGCGTATCCCTCGCCATCGAGCTCATCTCCACCGACCACAGCTGGAGTGAGGGCTACGTCAACGCCGTCGCGCGCTTCACTCTGCTCCCGCACCACGGCAAGCAGCAACCGCCGGCGGAATCTGCGCAGCCACATAGCGTCAGATTGTCGAATGAGCTTCCGGAAAAGAAGTTGCAACTTGTTGGTATGAGTATTCTATCAATCCTATTAAGCCACATGTCTGGTCTCACAGCCGGCCAGGTTGAAAAGGTTGGAATCAATTTCATTGGGACGAAGCTGCCGGTGCTTATGATGGGTTCCTGCAAGAGGAGCCGCTGGCGAGGCCTCCCACCATGAGAGCTTGACGCTGCAGATCATCGGCAGCCCACTGGAGCAGCACCATTGCACTAGTGGAGAAGAACCCTGTCCTCCCCCAACCCAACCACTGCTCCGCTTCGGTCCTCCCCTCCCCTCGCCTGCACGGCCGGCCGGAGAGAGAGAACAGAAGAAAGCAGAGCAGCAGAGGAAGGAGAGGAACCGACCCACCTTGAGCTTATTTGCGGAGATCCCTGGGAAAGCGCCGCCTGTCGATGCCTCCGACCGCCGGAGACCACCGTTGCGACTCCTCCAGCGCAGGATGCGCCAGATCTGGCCCAAACAGCCTGATGCCCTACTCCAAACTACTGGCAACACGCCAAGACAGCTACAACTACTCCTACTATCTACTCTGGCACCTCCCCCTCCCCCACTCCGAGCGGCATAGCCGCCGGAGAAGGGTCGGGATCGGGCCGGTCTTCGGTGGTCAACGACCAGAGGCTGGGGAGAAGGGGGACGGGTTAGGGGAGGAGGGGAGGAGTCGCTCCTTCTTCTGGTCGCCAATGCCTCCCTCGCTGCTCTGGACGGAGATTGTAGCTTGCTAGCGGCGCTAGCGGATGGACCGCGGTTGTCTGCCAGTTTACTAGATGGGAACGGTGTGGCGGCGCCATGGACAGCCGTCCCCACTTGCACCCTGATCTAGGCGTGCGTGTGAGTTAGGAATGGCGATACACAAGTATGGAATTGGATTTGATTGTTATCTCTTCTCCGTTAAAATTTACTCAACAATCATCTCTTACCAATCCCAACAAACTTTTTAGAAAGGGATGCGCGTATATATCGGATGCTATAGATCCGGCCGTTCGATAATAAGCTATCTAGTTAAGGAGACGACGACGACGACTCTGCCATGCTTTAAAGTACTAGTAGTAGCTAGATCGATCCACCCATCACCATGTCGAAAAACGACACCGCCGTCTCGGCATCCACCATCGGCACCTGGGTGATCACCGCCGCCGGCTGCCACGTCCTGAGGATCAAAGGATACTCGCAAACCAAGCTGCTCGGCCCGGGCGCGTCGGCCCTGTCCTGCGAGTTCAAGGCGGCCGGTCAGTTTTGGCGCATCTCCTACTACCCGATCGGCGAATTATATTCGACGGACAGCATATTCCTCGCCCTCCAGCTCATGTCCAGCGAACACAGCTGGGCCGACGGTTACGTCAACGCCATCGCGCGCTTCACTCTGGTCCCGCACCACGGCCGGCAGCAGCCGCCGGCGGAACCGACGCAGCCGCACAGCGTCAAATTATCGGGGAAGTTCCGCGTGTCTAGCAAACGGTGCTTCCGTTTCATGAAACGGGAGGAGCTCGAGAAGTCGGAGGGGTACCTCGTGGACGACTGCTTCGCCGTCCGGTGCGACATCGACGTCGTCAAGACCTGGGCGAGGTGGGACCGGGTGCAGGACGTGGTGGAGGCGACGGAGGTGACGGGATTGGTGTGGAAATCTTGTGCTGAAGATGGTGGTTCCACTCCCACGGCGACTTGGCGGACACTATGGCAAGCAGCGCGGCCTTTCGCTGGTTGGGGAGTACTGTTTGTTTCTAGTATGATTTTGTTCAAAGTATATGTATCTTTTTATTATTAGTAGTAGTATATGAACTCATCATATTACAATATAAGTAATATGAACTGTGTAAGCGTAAACCCGGCCTGTCGCTTCTGGTTTAGGTGTCCGTAGCACATCAGTCTTTTCCGACAACAGTCTGAATCTCGTCAGATTAGTTTTCACTTAGTGTTCTCAATAAGTCAGTTGTCCTAGTTATTGCATGTAACGAGTTAGTACCGGTTCTGTTGGCACACGATTCCCTTGTGGGATCGCATGACATTAGTGGATTGTGGTGATCAACCACGTTCATTTGTAATCAAATAAAAGGAAGGAGAAAGTCTGAAAAGCTGTGCGACAGATTATCGGCGTTTGTGGTGATCAACTACGTTCGTTTGTGGAGTACTGCTTGTTTGTATCATTTTGTTCGAAGCATATGTATCTTAACTTCACTAATGAATGATATAATTTGGCATAGGAAACACATGCAAAGAAAGAAAAGGTAGCAATAGGTTTTCTATCCTTGAAAATTTGTAAAGTCAACCGCGACAGATGAAAGATATATATTTTTCCTATTTTTCAGCTAGATAAGAACTTATTAAGCCAGATCTCTAGCTGCCCACTCGATTTTGTGGCGTGAATTCATATTGTTTCTTCTCTTTTCCTTTCAGTCAGTCTTTTTTGGTTCAGTTGTGACCAGTTTTTCTCGTTCCTCTTTTACCTATGGTGTGTTGTCTTCCTCGGTCCGCTCAGACCCCATTCCTCATCATCTCCTAGGTGTTTGAATCAAGCATGATGACCTACTGGCATATTGACCACATCTGGTCTGTTTCAGCACCGTTTAGGTATTTCTCTTTAAGTAAAATTTGTCTGGTTGTCTTTTCATTTTCGTATTTTTCATTTTATTATACGGGTGTTGATAAATCAAGTGGACATCTCATGATGACCTTCAATTGTCTGCCACATTTTTGTTCATTAGAAACAAATATGGATTTTGTAATATGCCCATGTGTATATCAAGCATCACTAGTAGAAAACAGACCTTTAGTTCGGGGGTATTAGCCCCGGTTTTGCTACAAACCGGGACTAATGCCCCGGTCCAACGGCTAGAACTGGCCCCAGGGGGTGGCAGACACTAGCCCCGGTTTGAACGGGACCTTTAGCCCCGGGTCGTATAACAAACCGGGGCTAAAGGGTTTCAGGCAGGCTAGGTCGGGCGTCAGACCCTTTAGTCCCGGTTTGTTACACGACCCGGGGCTAAAGGTGGACCTTTAGCCCCGGTTCTAGACACGAACCGAGGCTAAAGGTCTGGCTATATCTTCTTCCCCTGCCCGAGCCACCATTCAAGCTGGTGGCTCTCCTCTCTCTCTCTTTCTTGCTTCAAGCTCGAGTTCATGCTCTTTTTTTCCTCAAGATTTGTCTATATTTTGTGGTGCCCCATCTATCCAAAGGTTTTAAAAGGTGAGCAATTTCATCCTTTGAACTCTCATTGCTATATTAGCTCATTTCATGCTCTATCTTATAGATGGATTTGTGGATTTAGTTTGGTAGTAATTTTTGCAATGATAGGATGAGATCGATGTTTAGATTCTATCTATATCTTGTAATAATGTAAGGAACTCTAAGGTAAATATCACAATATGTGGATTCTATCTATATATGTCTTGTTTTGGCACACAGTCTCGAAATTTGATTTTAGAAGCACACACATGCGTGAGTTCATCATTCTAACTAGCTAGCTGGCAAAATATCCTTCTTCGTCTACCTGCGTTCAACAAACTGAAAAAATTATAACAAAGATAGGGTTAATTCATAAAAGCTTGATAAGAAGACATCACAATTCACATATTAGGGAGTGCCTCTATGGCGAGCTCCTCGAAGATGTCTGAGGACGGTATCCTAAGATATCTTCGAGAAGCTCTGCCGTAGTGGTGTCTCTGCTCTCTCACACCATCTTTCGGTTTATATCTTCTCTAGCTAAATCAGTATGTTGGTGGAGCTAACTAATTTCACATATTAGAGAGTGCCTCTACGGCGAGCTCCTCGAAGATGTCTGAGGACGAGGTCCTAAGACATCTTCGAGAAGCTCTGCCGTAGTGGTGTCCCTGGTCTTGCACACCATCTTGCAGTTCTTCACAAGAATGCATACCTATTTATAGATTAAGCAGCACAACATAGTGTCGGGCACTGATGACATAATGTCGACACACTCACGCTGGCATAGTGCTGCCACCCACCCAAAATAGTGTCGGCATTTAATTTACTAGCTTAGTGCTGCCCACTGAGGACATAGTGTCGACATGTTGTCTCCACATCCACATTTAGTCCCGGTTGGTGCCTCCAACTGAGACTAAAGGTTCATCATATCTTTAGTCCCGGTTGCTGGTTTTAGATTAGTACTAATTAATTATGATTATGTTTGATGTACTTAATTAATTATATATTGCAGATGAGCCGGCAATGGATGTACGCTGACCGACTCTCTAACGAGTTCATTAAAGGCGTGCATTCTTTTCTGCTTGTGGCCGAGGCAAACAAGCGGAATGGTTTTATGTCTTGTCCATGTGGCGTCTGTCGGAATCATAAAGAATACTCTTCCTCAAGAGTCCTTCACAGCCACCTGTTTCGGTCCGGTTTCATGACCGGCTATAATTGTTGGACCAAGCATGGAGAAAAAGGGGTTATGATAGAAAACAACGAAGAAGAAGAGAATGACAACGACTACCCTGAATACGATGGTACTACAATGGAAGACATTGATGAAGAAAAAGATGAAGAATAGGCATCAGATCTGCCCGATGATGATCTTAGTCGGGCCATTGCTGATGCCCAGGAAGAATGCGTAACTGAAAGGGAGAGGTTGAAGTTTAAGAAGATGTTAGAGGATCACAAAAAATTGTTGTACCCAAATTGTGAAGATGGGCACAAAAAACTGGGTAGCACACTGGAATTGCTGCAATGGAAGGCAGAGGACTGTGTGACTGACAAAGGATTTGAAAAGTTGCTGAGAATAATGAAGAAGTTGTTTCCAAAGGATAACGAACTGTCCGCTAGTACCTACGAAGCAAAGAAGGTTGTCTGCCCTCTAGGATTAGAGGTGCAGAAGATACATGCATGCATTAATAACTGCATCCTCTACCGCGGCGAGTACGAGAATTTGGATGCATACCCAGTATGCACTGCATTGCGGTATAAGATAAGACGAGATGACCCTGGTGATGTTGAGGGCGAGCGCCGCATGAAGAGGGTTCCTGCCAAGGTGATATGGTATGCTCCTATAATACCACGGTTGAAACATTTATTCAGGAACAAAGAGCATGCCAAGTTGTTGCGGTGGCACATGGAAGACCGTAAGAAAGACGAGATGTTGAGACACCCCGCTGATGGGTCGCAGTGGAGAAAAATCGAGAGAGAGTTTCCGGACTTTGCAGGTGATGCGAGGAACTTATGGTTTGGTCTAAGTATAGATGGCATGAATCCTTTTGGAGAGCAGAGCTGCAGTCATAGCACCTGGCCTGTGACTCTGTGTATCTATAACCTTCCTTCTTGGTTGTGCATGAAGCGGAAGTTTATTATGATGTCAGTGCTCATCCAAGGCCCGAAGCAACCCGGCAACGATATTGATGTGTACCTAAGGCCATTAGTTGAAGAACTCTTACAGTTGTGGCACGGACAAGGTGTACATGTGTGGGATAAGAGCAAGCAGGAGGAATTTGACTTACGAGCGTTGTTGTTCATAACAATCAATGATTGGCCTGCTCTTAGTAACATTTCAGGACAAACAAACAAGGGATACAATGCATGCACACACTGTTTAAACGATACTGAAAGTATATATTTGGATAAATGTAAGAAGAATGTGTACCCGAGGAATCGTCATTTTCTTCCGCCCTCGCACATCCTAAGAAAGAAAGGTAAGCATTTCAATGGTGAGGCAGACAGTCGGTGTAAGCCTATCCGCCATACTGGTGATGATGTATTTGACATGGTGAAGGATTTAAAAGTAATATTTGGAAAGGGTCCTGGTAGACAATCTGTTCCGAAGGACGATGTCGGACACGCACCCATGTGGAAAAAGAAATCTATATTTTGGGAGCTACCCTATTGGAAAGTCCTAGAGGTCCGCTCTGCAATTGACATGATGCACCTGACGAAGAATCTTTGCGTGACGCTGCTAGGCTTCTTGGGCGTGTATAGGAAGAGCAAAGATACACCTGGAGCATGGCAGGACCAACAACGTATAAAAGACCGAGACGGCATGCATCCAGAGCTATTTGAAGGTACTGCTAGCTACGCTCTTACCAAAGAAGAGAAGGAAATCTTTTTTAAAGTCCTTTACAGTATCAAGGTCCCGTCTGGTTTCTCGTCGAACATAAAGGGAATAATAAATATTGCAGAGAAAAAATTTCAAAACCTAAAGTCTCATGACTGCCACGTGCTTATGACCCATCTGCTTCCGATTGCATTGAGGGGACTCCTGTAGGAAAATGTTCGATTACCCATTGTGAAGCTATGTGTGTTTCTCAATGCAATTTCTCAGAAGGTAATCAGTCTAGATAGTCTACTAAGGTTACAGAAAGATGTGGTCCAATGTCTTGTCAGCTTCGAGTTGGTGTTCCCACCATCCTTCTTCAATATTATGACTCACCTCCTAGTTCACCTAGTTGATGAGATTAACATTCTTGGTCCTGTATTTCTACACAATATGTTCCCCTTTGAGAGGTTCATGGGAGTGTTAAAGAAATATGTCCATAACCGTGCTAGGCCAAAAGGAAGCACCTCAAAGGGATATGGAACAGAGGAGGTCATTGAGTTTTGTGTTGACTTTATTCCTGACCTTAAGCCCATCGGTGTTCCTGAATCACGGCATGAGGGTAGAATTAGTGGAAAAGGCACACTAGGAAAGAAAGCAAGGATATGTATGGACGGACATTCTCTCACAAAAGCACACTACACAGTTCTGCAAAGTTCCACCTTGGTGGCTCCGTATATCGAGGAACACAAGAATATTGTACACTCCAACAACCCGGGGAAGCCTGGCTCCTGGATTAGAGATGAACATATGAGGACGGTCGACGGTTGGTTGCAGACACATCTCATGAATGACATAAATGTTGGAGAGCAGTTGTACTTGTTGGCCAGGTCACCATCTTCGACTATATTGACTTTCCAAGGGTACGAGATAAATGGGAATACATTTTACACGATCTCCCAAGATAAAAATAGCACCAATCAAAACAGTGGTGTCCGATTTGATGCAACAGACGAGAATGGGCAAAAGGATACATATTATGGTTATATAGAGGAGATATGGGAACTTGACTATGGACCTTTTTTTAAGGTTCCTTTGTTTCGGTGCAAATGGGTCAAGTTGACAGGAGGCGGGGTTGAGGTAGACAAGAAATACGGAATGACAATAGTGGATCTCAACAACCTTGCGTATAGAGATGAACCATTTGTCCTAGCCAATGATGTGGCTCAGGTTTTTTATGTGAAGGACATGTCTACCAAACCGAGAAAAAGGAAAGATAAGCAAAAGAATACAACATCCGATGAACCAAAGCGCCACATAGTTCTTTCAGGAAAAAGAAACATCGTGGGGTGGAGGATAAGACAGACATGTCAGACGATTATGATAAGTTTCATAAAATTCTGCCCTTCGCTGTAAAGGATGACCCAAGCATCCCGTTAAGTAAGGAAGATGCTCCATGGTTACGGATTAGACGAAAATCCTAACATGTGTGGATGTTGGTGATGTACAATATTATTAAACCTTTATTTTTAATGATCTTCTTATATGTATATGGATATGAACTATCTCGATCTCAATAGGTAGTATTGCAACTTGTTGTGGCCAGACATTTATTAATATTAAAACGTAAAAATTAGTCATAATCATATCTAGCCCAGTAGTACACAGCTTCTAGGTCGTCTTCGGAATCGTCATCATCATCGTCATCGTCGTCGCTCGTAGCACGCGGATGGATCATCAGCCCTTCCTCGTAGCACGCGGATGGATCCTCCGGCCTCGGATTCACGACGCGTGGGGGAGGGGGCTCCCGGATGACGACCCCAGTACGCCCTAGGCCTTCACCACCACCATCATTCTTGTGGCTATGCTGCAGGTGAAAGTGCGGGTACCTCAGGCAAGGATGGTCTCCCATGGCGATGTAGCGCATCACACCGGCGATAGTCCGGTTCGCCTACCACAGGCGGCGACAAGCCTCGTTGTGGTTCACTGGGGGCGGGCCGTCACCCTCGTACCTGGCGAGCTCCCTTTCCCGCCGGTTTGCGAAGAAGGCATTCCAGGTGTCGAGGTTATCGGGATCCCAATGGGGATCCATCCGCTGCTCCGGCGTGAGCTCGAGATAGAAGTGGTTCGTGATGGCCGCCTGGCGGGCCTAACCTTCAGACATAGGAGGAACAGGAAACCCTCCAGCGCTCAGCATCCAGCCAGCGGGCAGCCGGTACCCCGGCGGGCATGGGTAGCTGAAGGCACACAGCGCCTCGGTCTCCTCGAGCGTCAGAAAATCCCAGTAAACGGTGTCCGTTGTTGTGAGAGAGAAGGTGTGGATGTGTCGATGGAAATGGCGGTCGGCCTAGATATAAAGGGACATGGCGGGAGAACATGGCGAAAAGCGGGGAAATGGCGAGAGAAACATGGCGGGAAGCGGGGGAAATGGCGGGAGAACATGGCGGGAAGCGGGGGAAATGGCAGGAAGCAGGGGAATTGGCGGGAGAACATGGCGGGAAGCAGGGGAAATGGCGGGAGAACATGGCGGGAAGCAGGGGAAATGGCGGGAAGCGGGGGAATTGCCGGAGAACATTGCGGGAAGCATGCGAAATGGCGGGAGAACATTTCTACTATATTTTTGTGAATATTTTGGTATATTATATGTATTTTCCATTTTTAAATAATAGATAATTTCATTTAAGTTCTATCATAAAGTATGATAATAGATTTAAATTATAGATCTTCTTTTTCTGAAAATTTTGATATATAATACATAATTTTTTGAAAACTATAAACCATTTTTCGTTTTGGCGCCAAAAATAACCCTTTAGCGCAAACCAGGGGGAAGTGCGGCGGGCCGAAAACACCTTTATCCCCGGGTTGTAATACGAACCGGGGCTAAGGGGGACCTTTAGCCCCGGTTCGTATTACAACCCAGGGCTAAAGGGGGGGTGGTATAAATACCACCCCCACCCCGGATCGAGCCATGACCCGGAGAGCCCGCGATTCACTTCTTCCCCAGCAGAGACGAACCACGCCGCGCCGTCGCCCATGTCGTTGCCGCCCACCGCGCCCGTGGAGAGGCTCGCCGCCGCTGCCGTTGCCGCCCGCCGCGCCCGTGGGGAGGCTCGCTGCCCCCGCCGTTGCCGCCCGCCGCGCCCATGGAGAGCTCGCTGCCGCCGTCCTTGCTGCCCGCCGCCGCGCTCGTGGAGACTTCACACAGCCGCGCCGTACGTCTTCCTCCCGCCGCGCCGCCGTTGCCACCCGCGCCGCTGCCGTACGTCTTCCTGCAGGTGAGGTCAATTAGTTAGTATAGGTTAATTAGCTATATTAGTATTAGGTTAATTATAGCTAGTATTATTAGGCTAGCTAAGTATTAGGGTTAGAATTAGAATTAGTATATAGGTTAATTAGCTAGTATTAGTATTTGGTTAATTTGCAAGTATTAGTATTAGGTTAATTAGCTAGTATTATTAGGCTAAGTATTAGGGTTAGAATTAGAATTAGTATATAGGTTAATTAGCTAGTATTAGTATTAGGTTAATTAGCTAGTATTAGTATTAGTTTAAGTATTAGGGTTAGAATTAGAATTAGTATATAGGTTAAGTATTAGGGTTCGAATTAGTTTTAGTATTAATTATTAGGCTAATTTAGAGTTAGAATTAGGGGTATTGGTTAAGTATTAGTGGTGTTGGTTAAGGATTAGGCATATGATTGGTTAAGTATTAGGGGTATTGGTTAAGTATTAGGGTTGGAATTAAAATTAGTATTAGTATTATTAGGCTAATTTAGAGTTAGAATTAGAATTAGTATTAGTTGTTAGTATTAGTATTAGTTAGGTAAATACCGCGTTATTGTTATTAGTGATAGGTTTAGGGTTATTGTTATTAGGACAATATATACTTAGTGATTTAGTTACTGTTTACGTTTTATGATTGTTTATTGCTATTATTTAGTTATGACGTGTCCACCTCGTCCGAGCCTACTGGACTCCGTCGGGGATGTCCGAGTCTGGGCTCTGCCGGGTTGGCACTGGGAGGTGCTACCTGTCGGGACTCGTACCTTAGTGAGGAATCCGGGTATCATCGTCGACCCGAAGCTTATTTGGTGGCGTCCACGAGGTCTAGGAGCTATGTAGAGGGAGCCGGCCCCCGAGGAGGTGGTACGTCGTCGTATCAGGGAGGAGGAGGAGCATGTACGACGATATATGTATCTTTTGTAGACTAGGTTCTCCAATATCTAGCAGGTTCACAGATCTTACCCGAGCTATTCTCCGGTGATGGTTCCTCTTCTGTGACTGCATAGCTCCCGTAGCACAGAACGCGGCAGCCGCGTTTGCTAGTTTATCTTAATACTGTACTTTATCTTATACTTTATCCTATAATGCACCCGAGCTATTCTCTGGTGATGTATTAATAATGTACTTTATCTTATACTTTATCCTATAATGCACCCGAGCTATTCTTCAGTGATGTATTAATAATGTACTTTATCTTATACTTTATCCTATAATGCACCCGAGCTATTCTCCAGTGATGTATTAATAATGTACTTTATCTTATATTATTGTACTTTATCTTAATCACTAAGTACTGTATCCGAGTTGTCGCAGTTGTAATATTCTTTTACTTAATGCAATATTCTTTTTCTGTATTAGTTAAGTTATGGACGGTAGACAGAATGAAGAGGAGCTTCTCAACATGATAGATGAGGGTACTGGGGGTCTTATTATGATGGCTCCGAATATCTTAATTTTTCTGGAGGAGACGATGGTGGAGAAAATAGTGGAGACGATGGTGCTGACCATGGTGGAGACCATGGTGAAGACACCATAATAATGACAAACTCCGTCGAGGTATATAAAGCCTCTATCGATCGTTCACTAGTATAGATGCACTAATTGATTCGTATATATGTACTGACAAATGTTTCTTCTCTTAGACCTCCGCTTCCGGCCAATCTTCTACAAAGACACGAGGCCCGACACACAAGTTGACCGCTGATGTCCGTTTCAGCATTGACTTAGTCTCTGCGCAGGGTCAACCGCTGGAGCCCAAAGAAGCTACGAATGCATTTACAAGTCAATGCGGAGTGATTGTTAGAGACAAAGTCCCGATCACCACGCGAATCTAGAACAAGCCAGGAAAAAAAAATGATCCAGCTGGGGCTAGTTTTGTAGATGACAGAGCGAAAGATACGATGTGGAATTCTCTCATTACACATTTCACCCTACCAGTCTTGGAGACTGATGAGCTCACACAACAAATGACGAGGAAAGTCAAGCACTTTGCTCTTAAGAAGATGGCCGAACTATTCAAGGAATGGAAAAAAAGATTGTACCACAAGTATGTCTTGAAGAAAACAACTCCTCCATTCGTTGGCCCACTAGAGTTGCAGCAGGATAACTGGGCCACATTTGTGGAATACAAGACCTCGGCACCAGCTAAGGCAATATCAGCAAAAAATAAGTTAAATGCAGCCAAAAAGAAATATCACCATCATATGGGCACAGGTGGCTACAGGAGTGCCATGCCTAAGTGGGATAAAGCTGACGCTGACCTGGAGGCTAAAGGGGTCACTCCAGCTACGTCTAGTTGGCCCTTGAGGTCAAGAAATTGGGTATTCGGGCATGGGGCATCATTAGACCCAGAAACAGGCGAGATTGTTGCAGCCGAAGAAATTTCTTCACCCAAGAAAGAACTTGTTAA
The DNA here is from genome assembly GCA_910589775.1 of Avena eriantha. NCBI lineage: Eukaryota > Viridiplantae > Streptophyta > Magnoliopsida > Poales > Poaceae > Avena > Avena eriantha. Next base: position 491,052,156 of record OU342741.1, on the reverse strand, counting down.
AGTGATAAAAGAGGTTGAAGAGGGAACGTTTGTTCCCGACAGAGAGAACGATGAGCTGACAAAGGCTCTCGGGAATCCTGAAAAGGCTGGACGAACAAGAGGGTTCGGACCTTCTTATCCATGGGTTATCGGGTTTCCCGAGCACCGTGACACGTACAGAAGCCGATCGAGAAGAACAAAGCGGAAAAAAGAGGAGGATACGGAGCGGTTCGCGAGGTTTGAAGCCATGCTGCAGGAGCATCGGCAGGAGCTTAATAAACTTAAAGGACTCCGACAGCAAGATCCTACACCGGACAGTACGGTCGGCCCATCGCAATGGAAAAGAGCGTGGCTTCCATGGAGGGCCACGGTAATGATGCAACGATGGATGTGTACCCCGTCGATGCAATTAAGGAGAAGACTAGTTGTGATCTGCATGTTGAACTGAAGAATATTTCCATGAAGGTGGCGGTCGGCTTTGCTTTACCTTCTGCACCGGGAGCGACCTACCATTGCAATCCGATTCCAGCTGGCTATGCTCGTGTCGGTGTGGATGAAATTCTACCTATGTGTCAGTCACTACAGCTTGACATCCCTGGAGGTGAAGGGGAGACGATACTGGGAGAAGTCACGAGTGGCTTCATTCTTTGGAAAAAAGAATACATCAAGTTTCCAGGCTCGACACCAAGGCCACCTTCTCCACCGAGAAACAATCCATCACCTCCAAGGCAACCGTCTCCTCTCAGTGCACCGTCTCCTCCAAGTCCACCTCCAAGTGCACCGTCTCCTCCCAGTAATATTCCAATCCTTGACCCCAACACGAGTCCATCTCAATCTACGCAGCCGCCTCCACCCACTAAGGGCCAAAAGCGAAAGAATACCACCGCTCCATCGAGCGATAACCAACGCCCGAAGCGACAGTTGTCGCCCCTCCCAAGAGTATCGACAGTTCCTCCCAAGAGGGCTTACGACCTAACCGATGAGGAGACCGATGCGGTCATACGGGCCAAAGTGGATGCTCATTTAAAAAAGAAACAACCTGAGCCAGAGGTCCAAATAAAACCAGAAACCAAGGAGCACTTTAGGAAATTACTGACGCAGCCATCCCAAGCTCAGTTAAATGCGCCAGATGACTATACACGATGTCTTCAGAAGACACTGAAACAGAAGAGATCAAGCGGTAGAGGAAGCATAAAAAAAGAGGTTTCCCAGCAGGGGGAACAAGAAAGACAATCGAGTGGTAGCGGAAGCATCAGAACAGACGTCCCCCAGCTGGGGAAACAAGCAAAACAATCGAGTGGTAGCCGAAGAACCAAAAGAGATGTTCCCCAGCTGGGGAAACAAGCAAACCAATCGCTCCCCCCACTCCAGGTGCACATACCCGAACCTCAACTTTATGAGGAAGAACCTATGGATCCGGAAACGGCTAGGATATTGGCCGAGCAATGTGGTATGCATATTCATGAAATTATTCACGGCGATATGCCCAAGGCTGATGTAGCACCCAAATTTGTTAATGGGGACCCTCTAGTCAGTTCTAAGAGGCTTGGGGATATGCCAACACAAATGCGACGATTCCATGAATGGTACATGAAAGCATCAAAAGAACAACGGAATTGGCTCATACTGAAAGTTCGAAAATCGTATTACTTCATTGAAGACGAGGTCCCTATTGAATTTACAGAATTATTTCAGTTATTCAATCTAAAGGAACTCGACAAAACTATCCTCAGTTCGTATTGTCTGTAAGTGATTACTTTATTTATGTAATTAGGTCTCTATCTCAGCTTGTTCAATTCATTGTCGGTAAGTATACTCACTATATTCTTTTGTACGCTATATATAATGATGCAGAATGAAGATGCTCGATTGTAGAAGAAAGGCTATCAACGGATTTGGGTTCATTGACCCACATCGAGTTGATGGAGCTATACAAAAGGATAAACCACTGGAGACCGAGCACAACTTGTTGCGGTTTCTCACGAAACAGCATTTCTGTAACAAAATATTATTTCCTTACCACGACGGCGGGTGAGTTTTTGTGCACATTAACTTTTGCTTACTCGATGTTCAGTGTAAATGATGAGTTACTGATGTATGTAAACCTTGCGTAGGTACCACTGGATTCTTCTAAGCATTTCACTTGACTTGGGAAGAGTTCACATCATGGACTCACTAAACAAATACATTGAAAACTACCGCAATATTATCGATGCGCCCCAGAGGTAATTTCAACCATTATCGCACTATATCGGTTTCTTTCGTTCATTTTCTGAGATATCAAGTAGTTATTAACTCATACATTAATTTTCTTTGTCGGGTAGAGTTTGGACACAGTTCAAGAAACATGTCCGCGGTCAATGGCGTGAGGAGCTATTTTTTAAATCACTATCGGTAAGTAGTACGAGCTAAGTCCGCGCATCTATTTAATTCTAGTTTATGTGCATGTATAATGCTAGCGTTATTATTTGATTGAATTCTATTCTTGTAAAGTGCGTGAAGCAGCCACAGGGAACTAATCTATGTGGATTCTACGTGTGCGAGTTCATTCGCATTAGTATTGAGAAGCCCTCGGAAAATGTTCGACTAAGTAAACAATATATTCACCCTTTATTTTTATTACAAAAAATCGTGCTGAGTCTAATCCATACGATCTCCTTTTTACATAGTTGGACGCGATGCGGGACAAGCTCCTACCAGAGGACCGCCTAATAGCAATCCAAGAGGAATTTGCTGCATTTTTTGTCGACGAGGTCATAGATCCACGCGGAGAATACTGTATAAGTAGACCCTAAAGCATCCATGTAATGATCTCCATGTAATCAAATAGACATGCTCTGGACCCGGTTGGGACTCCATATATGCTTGTAAGAGAAATTATATTATATATTGCGTCAATGTGTACAAGTACTGTGTAGTAGCATTCTGTATGTATACGAAAACTTGTTTCTAATGAAAACACAGAATGAAAAATAATTGAACACAAAACACAAAATGAAAATAAAAACACAAAACCCTAAAACCCCATCCCCTGCCGCGGCAGCCAAATGGCCCAAAATGCTGCCGCGGCAGGGAACCTTTAGTCCCGGTTCGTAACACGACCCGGGGCTAAATGTCCTGCCGCCCAGCGCGCCTAGCAGGCCACGTGGTTGGACCTCTAGCCCCGGTTCATAACTGAATCGGAGCTAAAGTTTGGACCTTTAGTCCCGCTTTCGCAGCCCCGGTTCGCAATCCGGGGCTAAAGGCCCTTACGAACCGGGGCAAATGGCCCGGTTTCTACTAGTGCATGGCTAGAGGTGGCTACTGATTCTTTGGTTGCCCAGCAAGCTTTGCGCTCTCTTTGTACCATAAAATGGCCATCTAATGTAGATTGAGTGTATGGTGAGCTCCTATGTTGGAAATAAAAGTGTATGTGTTGCTTTTTTGCTTCCCATCCAACTCTTGCTAAGAAATCTAGGAGATTGTTGTATTGTTTATCTGATTTAATGGTGTCGTCGTTGGATGTTTTCTGAGTTAAAGGATTTGATTGTATTATAGACTTGTAGTATATATATAGAGTTTGGTTTCTTGAGCAGTCACTTTGGTGTATTTGTCTAGTTTATTTATTCCTTTTGAGTTTGGTCATCATTGACCTTCGTTAATGTTATAGTAGTAGTTGTGTAATTCTGAATTAGAAGAATCTGAGATAGCTTTGTGATTTCTGTTATGATTTTACTACTTTGGCCACATTGAGTGACCATATAGTTAATTTTGGTTGTTGTTTGGGTGACTTTGTTGTAAATTTTAGTACATCATCTGTGTATCAGACTTGGCATTAATTTTGGGGGTTTTTTAGTCTTGTATATATTTCATTACTTCCTACATGCCTTTTTTCCTCAGCATGTGCACTAAACGCTAAATCGAATCCTACCACGCCACTGCTATGTGGTAACGTCCATGGACGATGGGGGTAATGGATAAAGAAGAATGTGGAGGCCCCGATTAATCGTGTGGATGAGGGCTTGTTCGGTTAATCCCCTCCACAAGTGGATTGGGTGGGATTTGGAGGGATTTTGACTTACACTAGATCATATAGGCGCGTGTTGCCGTGCCCATCCGTGAGGGCAATATTTTGTTAGGAATCGAAGAAAATATATTGAAATTTTAACATATTCTAAAATGTGCAGGCTAGACAAGTGAAGTAAAACTCCATCCGTATTTTCTGGTTAGTTAGTTGAACCCTCGTTTTATTCAGAGTAAAAGGAGAGGCCCTAGTGATTCTACGGTGGCTGACATCGTTTCAGGTAAATACATTGTAGGTAAATACATTGTTACCGGAGTGTAACGTGATGTATATATTTGGTTTACTGCATCAGGAGGGAGACGCCTGGCTAGTTTCCATCCCGACTATACATCGGCCATCCATCGTTTGAGTTCCTCAGGTGGTGACCTCATGTTTTGCATTTACGTATTTCTTCTTTTCGTAGATATTGCTGAAGCAAGCCTGGAGCATGCTATTGGAACATATGGAATTTGTTCAGAAAGCTGTTCAAATTATGTGTGAAGCAGTTTGGAATTATATCGTGAGCTGTACAGTACATTTTCCTTAAACATGGAAAAGCATCTGCAAATCAAATGTCTCTAACTTCAAGATAGCAATCCCATTGATCCATTAGTTGAACAGAGCATATGCTAGATGGAGTAATTTTTTCGTTAGGCGTTGTTTATCGACCCAATCACGATAGGGGCAGTTACTGGTTTGTAGCAACTGAAAATTTAATCCGGCTTCAAAGCAGCCACGTTAATTGAGAAGACTCTCTTTTATCCCAGTTATAATATCACTAATGGGAATTAATCTCGATCGTTTACTCGCCCCCCTCTCCTTCCCCCTCCTGCTTTGAGAGTCGTGCGGAGAGCTCTGGGCCACTCCCGAGCCCTTCTCGCCGGAATAGCCGGTGAGAGGTGGCGGAGGAGCAGTGCCAGCGTAGTGGTAGGTTGTAGTGTGTCCAGTAGGTCTAGGGTTTGGCTTTATGCCGCGTCTTGGCGTCATGCCAGGAGGATACGCCGGTTCTTCTGAGCCAGATCTGGCGATGGGCGGTGTGGGTGCTGCTTGTCGTGGTGCTCCAGCGGAAGGAGCCAGCGGCGCACATCGTCTCCATTGACTCCACCAATAAGGCTCGTGGCTGCGTTGTCTTGTAGCGGCGGCAGTTCTTGCTTCCCCTCTCTCTGGCCAGCCGTGGCGGAGGGGGGAGAGATTTGGGGTGTAGAGCTGCTGGCGTTTTCATGGCGAGTGCGGCGAGGGTGCGTCGAAGCTGTATTCGGGAAGATCTTCTGGAGTTCATCATCAGCAGCGCCTATTCGACGGCTACTGGCTGCTGTCCTGCTGCTGAACACCATGGTCGTAGGGCGACCGCTCCGAGCTCTGGTGTTGGATTTGTGCCAGCGCCATCTCTTCTTCCTCCAGGCAAGGATGCCGCTAGGGAGGTTCCCGCGAGATCGCTTGCGGCGTTCATCGTCTCGTCATCACCAAGTGGTGCAGTCCCCGGCGACGGCGTCGACGGCCGCAAGAAGATGCTCACTGCTGACGGTGGAGAAGGACCTGATCGCGTTTTCAGTCTCTGTTTCAGGGTCCTTTTTGTAAAACATCAGGGTTCTGTTGCAGTTTGTGCTTCTACCAGGGTCCTGGTCGTAATTTGTAGTCCCACCGCTTCTCAGTAATACAGCTTCTGGACCCTTCGGGGTCTTTTCCGTTCAAAAAAAGGGAATTAATCCACCTCAATCCATGTTGATCCACTCCAATCCGTTTCAAACCGAACAAGCTCTAAAGGTGTACTCCCGGGATTTCTAGCGCGAGTACCTCCCGACATCAGCATTCTTTTATCTCGTCTTCCCTTTGTTTTTCTTTTCTTTGGTCATCTTATGTGTCTCTTTATTTTCTTCATTTCTCCATTTTGCTCATTTTTTTGTCTCTTCTTCTCTCAATTTTCATTTTCTATTCCCTCCATTATATTGTCTCATTCTCATTTTCTTAGTCTTCATTATTCTGATTTTCTCTTATTTTCTCTTAGTTTCTAGCCATCTTAATTTATCGTTCTTTCATTTCTTGACATTCAGTACTTCATTCTCATTCTTTTAGCTCTCATTTTTCTGATTATTTTCTTTTTTAGTCTTCTCTTCTCAATCATCTCAATTTATCATTCTTTGTTAGTTTGATGTTTTTTTTAGTTTTCTCAATTCTTCTCTATATGGATTTTTTCATTTCTCGGTATTTTCTTCTCTTGGTTCTTCAATTTACATTTTCATCTTATACGTTTGCTTATTCTCAATTTAGGTCTTCATATTTTTTATTATCTCGGTTTTTGTCTCTTCTCGGTTTTCTTATTTCCTTTAGTATTTTATTTCCATCTTATCTGCTCAGACTCTCTCGGTCTTTCATTCGTTCATTTTTATTTAGTATCTCACTAATTTTGTTTCAATCCATCGGTCTCACTATTTTATTCTCAGTGGCTGGAGGCACTCTACCGCACGCCGCAGAAGCCGATGGAGCTCAGCAGAGGGGCGCGACAGCTGCGGGCGGGCGAGCGGCGGGACGGCAACACATCGATTGGGGACAATTCAGTGGGGGGGGGACGGGTTGGAGGTCCGAGGGCCGAGATCTTATGGTGGCGTGGAAGCGTGGTGGAGGAATCACGACAATTTGGTGTCGGCGCTGCGGGCGACGGATGCGCTAAGGGAAAAGGTGTGCGGTTGGTGGCCCCGCGCGTGCAGAAGATATGATGCCCCAAATATATATAAGGAGGGGCATTTTTTGGGCATGAGCCCAAAACAAATATAGGAGAGAGAAGGTTTTGAGCATCTATAACACCCTAGCCTCTCTGGACCAATGATTGTCGTAGGATTAATGACAAGTACGCCATAGGGGGTCCAAAAGGCATTGAGAAAGGGGTGTGAGACGTACGATGTTCCGAGGACAGTGGGCATACAAGTTTACTCAGGTTCAAATCCAACAATGGTGATCGGATCCTACTCCTACTAGCAACCAAGTAATAGATCGGCAGAGCCGGATGTTATAGAGGATTAAAAGAGAGGTTCGCCTGTGCGAGTAGGTTATGGTTGTTCCCTAAAGGCTTATCCCTAGGACGGCTTATATAGTCATCCGGCCTAGGGTTTATAGGAGAGACCTAGCCGGCTACTATACAGAGTCGGTACAAAGTACATCATGGACTACAAGTAATACTATAGGCCTAAGTTGGTAAGTCTTCTAGGCCTTCGCGTAGCCAGAAGTGACTCCATCTTCTTTCCCTGACTGGACCACCCGTGAAGCAAAGCTCTAACCTATAAGTGGGCCACCCTGGTCAGTGAGTACCTGTGGGTATACCCAAAAAATATATCCCAAACAGTAACCCAGGAAGTCTCCAAGATCCAAAGTCATATTAGTCATCTAGCTTGATGATTCTTCGGCTTGCAAAATCTTGAAGGGTTCCCGAAAAGTAGAAACAAAGTGTAGGATTCTAAGTCACACCCGAGTCGGATATGATGATTCGTAATTGCCATCTCCATGCCCATTTTAAAACTGAGCCCGAAATGAATGAGTGAGGTCTCTGACAACTTTTCAGGTATCGTCACGTCAGCGATAGATATCCGCCGACCATTTGTGGGTCCCGCAATGCGTAGAACCAAGGCATCATTTCAATGCGAGCACGGAGTTTGAGGAGGTGGAGACTTCGCGAGAAAGTTGCCTCTTCTGTTCCACGATGTGTGGTGATAACGTTATTAGCGCTAATCTTGGCGCAAAAGCCATACATATAGGGGAATTTTCCCTTTATCTCCATTCTTCTCACTTCAACTTCTTTTCTCTTCATGCCTCTCCCGTTTCCCCTCCTCGCACATCAAATAAAACCATAGCGTCGCCAGTTCTTGACCACCGGCCAGATGGCTGATTCCTCATCTACTACGGGCGCAGCGTCGTCGTCGTCATCGGCAACGGAAGCCAGGAAGTATCGAGGGATCTGGGTCCCTTGTGTCATGGACAACCGGAAACTCTAGATGATGGAGGATGAAGGCTACATCCGCGCTCGATGCATGGCGGAGCAGCCTCAATGAACCAATTCCAGCGCCGCACAAGGGAGATCGGGTCCACTTCACGACGCCTGTAGACCGTGGGCTCAGGTTCCCACCCTCGGATTTCTTCTGCAAGGTACTCCGATACTACGAAGTTCAGCTTCACAATCTTCCTCCCAATTCCCTACTAGAGCTTAGTGCCCATGTAGCGCTTAGCGAGGGGTTTCTCGGAATTAGACCGAGTCTCACTCTTTTCCTGTACTACTATGGTACCCGGAAGAATTCTATCAGTGCTGGTGTCCCTTACATTACCGGCACTCTTAGCTTAGTCCTTAGGAGAGACCGAGTCTACCCTAGGATTTTAGCTAGTGAGTCTGTAAAGAAGTGGTCGGCAATGTTCTTCTATCATAAGGACATGCCGGCTCCCGGCAAGACGAAAGGTCTGCCGGTTTTCTTCGACGGTGTTGTAGCCCACAGAGATTCATGGGATGCAGAAGTGTCGGAACTTACTAGGGACTTGATCCTTGCCAAGAGGCGGATCGAGGTCCTGATGGAGAATATGGGCCTGAGAGGCTCCGACTTGATTCAACGCTCCTTGGATCATCGGATCCAGCCTCTGCAGCATCACGGCGACCGGCTTATGCACATGGTTGCTGTTGATAAGAATGATAGCATGAGGGCTAGTCCTCTGCGGATTCCCGCGAAGGATTACAAGACCCGAATGCAGTTTTTGATTAAGGAGTGTGTGAATAAGAGAGTTCCAGAGGTCTCCATGTTGATGTTTACAGCTGAGAATCGTCCTCTGACTCCGGTAAGTCTTTCAACTCTAATTATTTGTTCATCACTTCATCATCTAGTATTATATTTTTACTGAGAGTCTTCTTGTCTCTCATCTTAACCAGCTCCCCGAGTCAGAGTTAGTCCCGCTAGAGGGTTATCCTCCCAATGACTCGGAAGCGACGAAGGATGATGAAGCGGAAGATGTTCCACCCTTGGCTTCAAAGAAGCGCAAGGCCCCAGTTATCACCGCTAGTGCACCACTAAAAAAATACCCCACATACCCGGCACATTTTTAGGGCGGCATAAGCGAAAAGAACCGGCAAAAGTTGGATATGTGGCGGATGTGCTATTCACGGCAACAAGCCACTGTCCGGACCGACCCAACCGTAGCCCAAATTTGGTGCATGGATGGGTCGGTCCGCGCGAGTCGGTGTGGATGAGTCACCTTGCTAGGCCAGCGCGCAGCTGTCCGCTAGTCCATGGACGCGTTTGGACAGGCTGGGTCGTGCCCGTGGAGATGTCCTCTGAAGTAGGCTGAGTAGCTTCTCCTTCTCATTGTTTTTATTTTTATAAAGACATTTTTCTTTATCAGTTTCCCTGTTTGTTTCTGGGTCACTGGCGCAACAATGGTTGAACGTATATACTCCCTCGGTCCCAAAATAAGTGACTTCGGTTTATCTAGATTCGGATGTATCTATATACTAAAATGTGTCTAGATACATTTAAATTTAAATAAACCCAAGTCACTTATTTTGGGACGGAGGGAGTATAACGAATTGAACCTCACCACGGTGCTTTCTAAAAAAGGAAAAAGGCTGGGGCCAGACATCCTTTTAAGCTAATTGCCCAACAATTGCACCCCTTACAAGTTTAGTAGTGGTAACAATCAAGCAGCTCCAAGCCTACAAACACCAAAGTAGTGTCCGAGATGATATACTCAAATGTCCTCAGCACGGTTTTTTCCTTCCATGAAATTTTAGATTTTTGTGCAGGTAAAAATAAAGGCTTTGCTCTGCGAACTGAGATTGGTAGTTAGCCTCGTTGTGGTGGAACCAGCCCACTCAGTTCAAATCCACTTGATATGCTGTTTGCAGTATCTGAGTTTACTTCATGATTTAACTGACGTTGTTCTTTCAGTGGTAGCTGATGTGTCCGTCAACATTGAAACACATGTGAAAACTTTATCAATCTCAAGATATGTTGACACCCCTACACCCTACACTAGCCAAATCGCCGCCTCGCCAGCAGATCCAGGGGCACATGGCAGGCTGGCCCGCCCCTACCCATCTGGGGACCTAAGGGCCTAGATCCGGGCCAATTGGGCCCGGCCAGCACCACCCACCGCCTGCTGCTTGCCGCGCCTCCCCACATGCTGCAACGGCCCCCGCCGCCTCGAACTACAAGGCGGATTTCTTTAAGCTAATAAAATCTGCGTCAAAGTGTTAGGACGCTCCCACCAATATATTCATGCATGATTTGCTTCAAACTAGGACGGGAGAAATGGAGATTGTTATTGAACAGTTTCTTACGGAAATAACCCATATATAGTTTCTTAAGGAAACATGTATCCAGCAGACCAACAAGCATATATGTGCTCGTGTTCAAACGACGAGAAAGTAGCCTAACTGGCAACTAATTAAAAAATAAAAACGAGAAAATAGTATATCAATTTAAGCATCTATCTATCTATATATAAAGACGAAACAAAAGCTAGTAATGTCGTATAGGTGATCGATCTACTCGAACGCCCACTGGTTCTCCTTCCTGATCTCCGCCTCCTCTTCCGGCGTGAAGTCGTTCTGGATGTTGAACGTCTTGCGAATCTCCTCCGGTGTCTTGCCCTTGATCATGTCGGCCACCGTCTGGCAGCTGAGGTCCAGGAGCCCCTTGATATCCAGATAGTTGGCGGCGAGGATGATGTCGTAGAGCGTGGCCTGATCCACCTTGATGAAGTCGTCGTCGAAGACCTTGAGGTCTTGCTCCTCACCGGCAGTGGCTGCGGCGTGCTTGTTGCAGTACTCGATGACCTTGGAGAGGATCTTGGAGTTGACGTTGGGGAGCGGGACGCCGTTGTCTACGCAGTCCTCCTCGATCATGTGCTTGATGGTCTGCGACAGCGCCGCCGCCTCGTGCTTGATCTCGAACTCCTCGCCGTCGGAGCTCTTGAGCGTGATCATTTTGCTCTTCTCTGCCACGACCTGTTCCTCGTTGCTCTTGATCTGCCCCACGACCTCGTCAACCGCCGCCATGGTTCGTGCTTGATTGATCTCTCGTCGAAACTTTTAAGATCGGTCGGGCGTCCTTGGAACGTACTCTCGATCTTGATTCGTAGGATTGGATTAGTTTGATGCAGGGCAATCGATCGATCGATCGGTCCCGTATTTAAAGGCTGAGAGAAGGCAGGAAAAGGCCGACTCGGGTCTGATCGGGATACTAGCTAGAGTCTGGATTGGACTGTTGTATCACACGGTCATGATCTCCGGGATTCAGTAGACATGCGGCATAGTTTGCGGCCGTTTTCGTTACGTAGCTGAACCCGTGACTGTTACATAGTTGAACTCCCGATGGATTTCACAATGAGATCGAGCCGGTACGTTACCTTTCTTTTTGCGTAGAGAGCGTGCCCGTGCGTGCATTGCTTCAGACTTGCTAAAGTACAACAGCGGGTACGACCCTCTTCTGATATTCTCATACACGCCATGGCTCATCGGCAACAATCCAGGTCACCTAATAATATCGACAATCGCAATAACGCTAGAACAGGAATAGGCTGACTACCAGAAAATGAAACTATGCCGTGTATTCAATAGTTTGCTGAGTGCAAAATCACGGATTCACGGCAAACGTCAGCTTTGCCGAGTTCCCGAACAAAACACACTGCAAAAGACAAACTACGCCGAGAATCCATGGAGAAAACACTCGGAATTTTTTTTAATACAGGGCAACAATTAAAACACATGGCAAAACTGGGGGTTAGATAAACTCTGTTAGGCTTTGCAGAGTGTCTACTAACATACGCTCGGCAAATTTCCATCTCGCCAATTTTCACGCGCGGGAATCTATGAAGAGTTGTCTTTTTTATGAACACTCGACTGAAAGTTCATCCTCGGTTCAGATACATGGTTAGTTGTATATACAAAGTGGCTTATTATTTTTGAAAGCCGGGCTGGTCTATTTATTATCAATTAGTAGAATATGGTAGGTGGTTCACAAAATAATCTATTTCTGACACCCACAAAATAATATGGTAAGTGGTTCACAAAAAACTCTCCTGAATCATCTGGCTGTGCATCGTCCGCGCCGCCGCCACGTTCACACACGCCTGCAGCCGCCCTTCGGTACCGTCCTTCCCCCGCCGTCCTACGACCGCCACGGCTAGCTGACCTTCTTCCCCGCAACTTCTCACTCTTTTTCCCATCTCGAGCTCCATCATGGACCACTCCAAGATCCAGCCAATAGCATCGACGAGATTCTCGCTTGTCTCATCAGGTGAAGAAGATGGACGAGGCCTCCTCCTTGCGACGGTCTGGTTCGTGCTCGGCCGGGACAAAACCGAACTGTTGGTCGTCGCCGGCTACCATGCGTGGCTGCCCACCGTCGACTGGGACCGTGCTCCACTGGGACGTGTCCGTTCTCCGCATGGGGATCAGCTATGGCTACATCGGAGCATGCTCGTTGTGCGGAGCCAGATCGACAGCAGCGCTAGGAAAATATCCGCTTCAACGGCTGGGACGGGAGCTCTTTATTGGCGGTAGCAATTGATGGCCAGAGTTGTTGACAGGGAATTCCTCCGCGCAAAAAAAAGGTCCAGACGAGGCCTGAAGAAAAAGGTCGATACAGCAAGGCCTGATAAAAGAGTACTATGACAATTAACAGATTCAAAGATAAGTATGTGCATGTTCTAGAAATCTGATATTTCCAAGCTATGGTTGCCTATAAGATGATTTGCTCTTCCAACGCTTTAACCCATAGTTTTCTAATTAGTTAGTTTGGTGGTATCAGGCTAAAATTCTTTTTGTTCAACATGTAACCAAACGCCTGCTTTGTGGCAAGGCTAGCGAGTGCGCATCCAGTCCACCTGGATTCGAGTCCCCAGGGAACCGAATTAAACGGAATGTTATCCGAGCGCGTTTAATTTACTGATGGTGAGGTCTCATCTACCTAACAACGTACAACCCGCAAGATATCATTCCTCGGGGTCAATGTTTTAAGATTGATGATTCTAAAACAATTGATATATTGTTTGTCAAAAAGGATGTACATATGAAGAGAGATTCTGCATAACCCGGTGTCCGCGGGTGAGCTAAGATACTGCAGTTGCGACGATGTAGTGGGGAAGGCTGGCGAGGACGAGGAGGGGAGATGGGGATAGGTGGGGGTGGCAGCGAGTCCCTTCAAAGGTCGCTGTCCACTGAGAAACGTCCAAGCCGCGTCGATCGGATGAAGATGGACTCAGAGGCATCGCCACTCGGTACAAAATGGCGATATATTGATCTGTACTTCTCAATGTCAGGTTGTACTAAACTGCGACAATTCCCACGATTTCTCAAGTTCTTTTACTGTTTTAGTGCCTAATCTTGCAAAGGTCATTGCTGTTTGAGGACCTAACCCACCGAATATTTTGGAACAGGTTGTTATGATGTCACATAGGAAGTTCTCAAGTAGAATGTGATGCAAATAGATGAACTGAAGTAGCATCTTTACTAGCCGCAAAGGTGTGGTCATAGATTAATAAAAAGTGTCCACCTAAATCACGTGAAAAAGTTCTTTTACTTTATATATTCTAGATTACCATGTAATGTTAAGATTTATGACTCGACACATAACTTTAATGTCAGAACAAATGATATTACGTTAAGCTTTGCACAATCCATTCTTAAAAAGGAAAACTTTGCACATTTGTGAAAAATGGAGAAAGTGTTGCCGCAGTACCTCTCCTACTGATCTACCATTTTCCATGAGTATCATGGTAAAGCTTTGTTTTCTTTTAATGTTTCAGAGGTGCAACTTATCAACAATTCAAAAATTCTACATCTTATAAATTAATTTTACACCTATGTCAGCACAACCTTGGAATTAACAAAGGAGTGTGTATAAGATGCATCAGAAGCCATAGAAATAGAAGGTTGGAAATTTAGGGATTGAAATCACCAAATAGAATAATTCTTTATACTTACCCCTAATTCCTAAGAAAGATATGGCTAGAAACTGTGCATCATCTGATAATTTATATGGATCCCTTTTTGTGTTGTCCTTTTAGTTTCTTGCCAATTCATGGCTCCGTAAATTCGTGCATTTATACATTGATAATGTACTGCATAATTTGGTCGTGCGCTCAAATTTTGTTCACAAAGTACACAACAAAGCATAAGTGCATGTATAGTTGACACACAGAGAAGTGAATTTTGATGTTTGATAGTAAATCGATTTAGGCTACATTTGGGTGTCAATTTTTCATCTAATTTTTTCTACCGTTGCAACGCACGGGCATTTTTCCTAGTGTATATATATTATATTATATATAAAGTACGAAGTGTTTCGTGTTCCGTTTTTTAGACGATTTTGGACTGCCACCGTGTGTGAAAACTGAACGCTTCAGTAACGAAAAAAAATCCCCAAATGCGAGGCGCGCGGGCGCCAACCAGCGGCGGCGACGTTCCGGTAACCGACAAGGATGGAGTTCTTCTTCGAGTCGGTGGAGGGCGACAACGTTGGATCCTCCATGCTCCGCCACGCGCGGCCGGATTCCCTTTGGCGCGGACGGCGGAGGGGGTCGAGGAACCTGAGCAGTTTCCCGCCGTCGTCGGCCTGCCGTGTCGCGACCATGGCGGGGCTTCAAGCGGCGCAAACTTGGGGGCCGCGACCATGGCTGGTCAGGGTGGCAGCCCGTGCGGGTCGCATCACAGGCTGGAGGGCGCTAGGTCTGAGTGAATTTGGGGAAGATAGTTCTGACGCACTCGTCAGTAGCATGCCTGCAGGTGGCGTACAGGAAATTGATCTGTCCATCTTCACCGTGATGGCCAGGATGGAGGTGTTACGCTTCAGATACGGTGTGTTGTCTTTGCCCTGGTATCTTGAGGTCTCGGATGGCCTCCACGACTAGGCTAGCCACCGGTGCTTCCATATTAAGTGTTGAACTGCCGCTCCTTTAATTCAGTTACAACTAGCTGTCAGTAGGATCTGTCCTTCAGTATTCGATCAATAGATGGACATGTGTAACTCGTTTGGTGATACAGTACGTTGAAAGTTTCTGGTGCAAAAAGGCTGCATCTTAATTTTGTATCTGTTGCTCCAAATTTATATGCACGTAGAACCGGCTGGGGTCCTCAGCTTGCCGAAGATGTAGCTCATGGCGGAAGGTGGCCGGCCGTCCGATTCATGGGTTGGATTGTACCGAACTCGGCGTTCTTTCTTCTATTCTTCCGTCTGTCGCATCGATCCGAGTAGGATTCCTGTAGGCGAGAGTCAACCTGATCCAGTCCAGAAGGCTGATGTAACTAGATTTATTTTAGGTGTGCATAAATAGATTTTTTTTTTTTGAGTGTGGGTGTGTAAACAGATGGCCTAAGGACGGATCTAACCTGTCCCCTAAAGTTTAAACTTCCGGAAAAAAACTTATAAAAGTAAAAGTACTCCTCTAACGAATAGCCGTTTCTAACCGAAGTACAAAACTTAGAGGAGGAAATTAGATGATCACCGCAAGATTTGATCAAATTTGACTGAATTTTAGTCGATTCAAAACGAATTTGAAACCTACTCTTTAATTTAATTTAATTTAATTTATTACACTCAAAAGTCGGTCGAATTCAGGCGCACGGAGCTGCCGATGTCCTCCTTCCTCACCCTGGCCAGTGTTGGAGCTGCCGACGGCCCCGCAGCATCGGCGACCCTCTTCTTCTTCGCCGCGTCCGCCTTCCGTTGAGCCTCGGCAAATTTCTCGAGCCGCTGCCGCTCCTCCTCGACGAATATTCGGAGCATAAGGGCAGTTGAGCCTAGAGCCTGTGTGATGGGCCGCTTGTAAAGAAAACGGGCCTGCTAAAACATGAAACTTAAGAGCCGATTTTTGCCAACAACTCCCGTGTCTAAGTGTCACCAGATTGTTTAGCTACCTATCTGGTTCGTGATCGATTTTTTAATAGTCCCACCTCCTTCACTTGCAACGAGTCCCACCTTTATATGCATTCATAATTTTTATGGAATATCAGCAAGTTGCCTCGGGAATCAAGCAGAACCAACGTTGAATGGTCTAAAATCTAATGATCAGGAAAAACAGATAGAGTTCCCATGTGCCGATGATGATGAGCAAGGAGGGGTGATGCCTCGTTGAATGAAACGAACATGTTGTAATTATAAGCATCGCGGGCTAAATTAAATTTATAGTCTGATGACATCGGCGGCAAAGCCCGTCCGTTAAGGACGCATGAGGAGATAAGTAAGAGGGAAACGAGCTCAGAGTAAACAGTACTCCCTCCGTTTCAAAAAGGATGTCTCAAATTTATCTAAAACTTGGATGTATCTAGACAATAAAGTCGAAATGAGCTGGGTTTTTTTAAGTTATTTTTTCTTTTCCGTTGCAACGCACGGGCGCATTTCCTAGTAAAATAAAAAGTGAGTTTTTGTGCAAAAAAGAAATGAAAACTTTCTTTGGCAACATTATTTGCTATTCCAATACTCACACGTATGCACAATATGGGTTCATTTAAACAAACTATGGTATGGTTAAGTTCATGACCTAACTCATTTCGGCTGAAAGCCATAGAGTTCGCAAATGGAGTAGCTCTGTTTTGAGAAAGAGTTCTTTTCAGAATAATTGTCGTAGTCCAAGTTTATTATTTTTTCTCACAACTTGGTAACTTAAATGACGTTGTGCATATGTGTTTTCATTGTTCTCACTGTTTTTGAATTCATATACCATGTTCAAGTTTTGGTCAAAACCACGGGCATGACCATAATTACCTAGGGGTTGCATCTTAGCTACGTCGATGGCGGCCCTTGGCCTAGCGTTTGCTACGCCTACGGTTTAGGTACGCCGACGGCGGCCCTCGGCCTAGTTTACAATAAGCCGACGGTTTTGTTAAGCTGACGGTTTTTTTCCTGGCCGTTGGCCTCCTTTTAGATATGCCGAGGGCCCGACATTTGGTCGTCGGCGTAGCTTCTAGATGTCGGCCTACTGCCCGATTCCCATAGTGGCTAGTTATCTTAATTGTCGCCACTGGTCCTAGCATGCGATATGACAAAATTTCAAGGCGAATTTCTTTAAGGACAGCGCTAGGCGTCCCCCCGGACGATGGGAGGTCCCATCGTCCTACTTCCCGCTCGCCGCGCGCCACGTGTCCCCCAAAATGCCCTGAATCCCGATTTTTCTACAAAACACCCCCTTTGCTACAAGTGTCCCTGCTTTTGGTTCCGAAACAAAAAAAAGGGTTCGTTCCAGAAAATAGAACGTCCCGCTGGAGACCATGCAGCAAAAATTGTGCTAATGTAGCAAAAACGACTTTGCCGGAGACTTAGTCGGAAAAAAAACTCGCCGGTGACTCTCGCCGGAGACCTTGTAGCAAAAAATTGACACTGTTGTAGCAAAACCAAAAGACGGTTCTAGCAACAAAGTTCTTCTAATGTAGCAAAAAACTAACTTTGCCTGAGACTCTTGCCCGTAAACATCGCGGGACACCTCGTAGCAAAAAATTTGTACAATTATAGCAAAACCTGAAAACTAATGTAGAAAAAATATAGAAGTTTTTTAGCAAAATAATTTATGCTATTGTGGCATCCTAGCAAAATCTTGGACCTCGTAGCACCGCGGCCGACGCATGCAGCAAACTCTGTTGCCGCATGTAGCAGACATCGACGCCTCTTGCAGCCCAACCATCGACCTCACGTAGCAAACCCCTAAAACGCTTGGTAGCAACATGTGATTGGCCCAGCCAAAGGCGAGCCTCTCGTCCTCGATGCCGGTAGCCTAGATGCGGAGGAGGAGTAGCATACTCGCCGGAGAAGAACCAAGGGGAGCTCGGGCACGGGCACAGACTCGCCGGAGAAGAACCAAGAGGAGCTGGGGCACGGGCGCAGCTGCCCCCTTCCGCCGCGTTGCAGGAGGGAGGAGCTCGTGGGGCCTGTCGCGGAGGCTGCGCCCGCCGGCGGAGGACCAGAGTGGGCTGACGCGCGCCGGCGAAGGATCAGCGCGAGGCGGGCAGGGCGGATCGTGGGTGCAACAGGAGGGAGCAGCGCGGGGCATTAGGAGGAGGAGGCAGCGCTGGACGAGAGATTGAAGACATCTACTCCCTCTGTCCCAAAATAAGTGACGTGAGTTTGTCTAGATTCGGATATACCTAGACACATTTTAGGATATAGGTATATAAGAATTTAGATAAACCCAAGTCACTTATTTTGGGATGGAGGGAGTAGTTTTTTTCTATCGATAGGACGCCAGGTGGGTGATCCGGACGATGATGATCTGGGGATGCTAATCATTTTCGGTAATCTGCATCAAAGTGCTAGGTACGGTCGTCCCACCAATATTGCAATTCATGCATGATTTGCTTCAAACTAAGACGAGAGAATTGGAGATTGTTATTGAACAGTTTAAAAATATGGAACCAATAATCTTGCTTCAAATAACCCATAGTTTCTTACGGAATCATGTATCCAACAGACCAACAAGTATACGTGGACGCTCTGACCGAGCTTCTTGGGCTCGTACCAAGCTAGGCTCGGCCCGTAGCTGCGTCTAGACCAAGCCGAGTCACGGTTCCTGGACCGCGGCGAGCTCGGGCCGAGCCAGGCTCGGCTCGGTCCAACTCGTTTGACTCGGGAATGGAAAGGAGAGGAGCTGTATTCAGACTACGGAACCTCTAGGAAACAATCGGTGGCTGGCACCACCTGATTAGGAAAGACTAGCCCGATAAAATTATTCTATTTGAGAAAAGGCAAGAAAACAAGCGCGGAAACAGCGGCGCCTACACAAAAAACATTGACGAAAGTAACAACCACTTTATCGAGCCCTCTTTGCCCAACTTTTCTTCCTCCTCTAAATCACCATGATCCCCAGGTTCTTAGACTGATCAAAAGTAAAAACAATACTAGAAATCACAAACACCTGGGCTGTTTTCCCAGAAGATCAAGGTAATCCATATCTTGGGAGCAAATCAGCTAGACAAAATATCAAAGGAACAGAACTATGGAAGATTTTTTACAGTAAAATATATAGGATGAGACAAACAACACGCATACAAACATGTACGTCCTCTCATGCCTATATCCAAATCCCAGTTTTGGGTGTAGGAAGAAAACATTGGATGCGCTTTTGAAAAGCAACTTAGTTGCATGATAGGTACAACTAAATAGTAAGAAATCCTGTAACTAGTAGCCAAATTCACATTATAGATAGGCAGTTCTGTAAGGATATACTACCAGTCGATAGTGCATCCATCTTTTCCCTAGCAAAAATAACTGGGATACCTCACTAGATCAGCAACTTGACAACAAACATTGGATAACATTCTTCATTACTGCCGTTCGCTGGTGCCCATACTGGTATTACTGTTCTTGTTGAAACACCCTGAAAAGTTGCACACAAGATATAAGATCAGTGAAGGGTTTTTCCCCTACGAATGCATAAAGTTACTTCCATGTTGCTTCCATTACCAGGGTTGTAGAAAAATTAAATCCCTAACACTAAATAGATTTTATCAAGTTGTCAATGTGTGATCTAGACCTGAAGGAACTCCCTATGGATGTAGACAACAAATCTGATGTGAATGACATGGAGACACCGTTTTGCACTCAACTTGGTTAGAGGGATTTAAAAAGCAACTATCGGACACTGTCAAACAACTCTACATGATCCCTAATGCAACTAAGGCTAGAGTAAGAACAGCCGGATAGAAATCATGCAAACAAGTTGGTTGCATGGATTAAAAAACAACTATTCAGATACCATCATACAAATTTACACGATCCCTATTGGAACTTTGGCTAGAGTAAAAAATCAGCTAGATAAAATATGTAAACAACTTGGTCACATGGATTAAAAGAGCAACTATTCAGTCACCACCATACAACTCTACACAGTCCCTACTACAACTTGGGCTAAAGTAAGAAGAACTAGATAAAAGTTCATGTAAATAACTTGGTTACATGATTCAAAAATGCAACTATTCAAACACCATTATACAACTCTACACGATACCTAATGCAACTTAGGCTAGAGTAAGAATAACTGGATAGAAATCATGCAAACGAGTTGGTTGCATGGATTAAAAAACAACTATTCAGATACCATCATACAAATCTACATGATCCCTATTGCAACATAGGCTACAGTAAAAAAACAACTGGATAAAAATATGTAAACAACTTGGTCGCATGGATTAAAAGAGCAACTATTCAGACACCACCATACAACTGTACACACTCCCTACTGCAACTTGGTTTAAAGTAAGAAGAACTAGATAAAAAATCATGTAAATAACTTGGTTACATTGATTCAAAAAAGCAAGTATTCAAACATCATTATACAACTCTACACGATACCTAATGCAACATAGGCTAGAGTAAGAACAACTGGATAAAAATCATATAAACAACTTGGTTGCATGGATTCAAAAAAGCAACTGTTTAGATACCATCATACAACTCTACACGATCCCTACCGTAACTTAGGCTAGAGTAAGAATAATGATTAAATCATGTAAACAACTTGGTTTCAAGGATTCAAAAAGCAACTATTCAGACACCATCGTACAACTCTAGTAGTATTGTGAGACTATTTTTACATAAGTGTAAAGGAAACATAACATATGCTAGTAGTATGTATTACCAATCTTTGTTTCATCATTCCTTACCCACCAAAACAGTACCCCGCCCCTCGCTCTAAAACGTGGCATATCAACATTTTAATTGGGAAAAATGATCGCAATAAAATCTAGTAAATAATATGTAGCGGGAATAAGTTTTGAGACAACTTTAATTGTGTAATTGCAATGGTATTTGTATAAAGTAGTAATGGAACCTACATATGGATGAGTATGTAATTTAGGCTAGGATGTGTAAACAACTTAATAAGTGGTAAAAACAACTTTACAATGTTGGCAAAACAACTTAATTGAGAAAAAAGAGAATAAACCAAACAACTCCCATGCCTTCATGGACATGTGAAAAACCAAAGTTAAAAGAGGATCGTTATGCAGGTTAGACTAATATGTCTAATCAACTTAATTAAGTGGCATAAGTAACTTAATTTCATGACACGTATTAGCATGGCAATTACACCAAAGCTTCTACCTCATGAGGCAAAGTGTGTACCTGAACCTAAACTCGTAGGGTGGCATCTGCATGTGCAGCGTGTCAAGGCCCCCGGTGCCCCGGTGCCAGCCTTCATCCACGGCCCGCATCGCGCTCTTCCATAACTCGCTTGGCAGCTGCAGGCATCCCTTGTCCATGAGAGAGTCCACATCCTTTGCGAAGCCCTAGAGGTACCAGTGCAAGAGCTTCGGGATCGGGAGCCTCTCCGGCACTGACATAGCCACAGAAGACTGCATGTAATCCCTCTTGGCACCCTCCATCTCCTCCTCTACACGCGGGTGATAGTGTACACCCTCACCTTTAGACAGAAAAATAAAAATACAAAGACATAGCCATCGCCATTATTGTTAGTACAACAATTTTAGCACACTGTTCATAAATTATTGGAATCGGGAGATCATACAGCAGGAGAGGAACAACTTCCATAGGAGAGCGTGAATGTATGGTTCCAGCCACTCTAGTCTGAACGCTCCAGCTTGTGTTCTCACGTCGTCACCACCCTTCATTCCTTTGGGATTCACCTGTTGATGGGTACATTCTCGAGAAAAAGAAATTAAAACAGAGTACTACCGATGGAAATTTAGTTGTATGGTAAAGTTAAAAACTCGGGTGAGATGATGGTAAAACAACTTAGCCATAAGTTAAAAAAAAGCAACTTAGTTAAAATATTAGTAAATTCAAGCATAATGAAAAAAACAACTTAGTTTAGACAAGCTTCCCTCTATATATAGGGCAGCAATTATGATTGTCTATTGACTACAGTCAAAAAGCAAACAACCACCAAAGGTAGTGTTGAGTAACAATTTAGGTAAAAGAGGGACAAATTTCATGACATAAACAACTTGAAGTAAATTTTCTATGACACCTAAAAAACACTAAAACATAGGGGTTCTACACGCCTTTGCGGTACACATGAGAACGTTCACCCATCGGCATATTAAACGTAGGTTGTGCAATGGTGCTATCAGTAGCCAACTAACAAAGTCATGTTGCTAAAAACAAACTTACCTAGGCAACTTAAGCAACTTAACATGCAACTATGATCATTGCTTGTAATCAACTTAGTTTATATGATAAGAATGAACTTAGTAACATCATAAAAGCAACTTAAGCATGTTGTCAAAAACAAAAAACTTAACTAACTCAAATCATGATGAGATTAGAAATAACTACCCCTCCCCTCGACATATATTGTAGAAGTGCGACTAATATAATATGCTACAAAGCAAGTAGGCGCACATCATGAACATAAAATCCACGAAGAACAACTCCCTATATAAGCATGCATGATCATTTTTATTCAAGATGTGAGGTCTGATCTGAGAATGAATGTTACCTTGCTCTTATCAGCGACGTCACGAAGCGAGTGTAAATGGTGTTGGGAAACAGATCATTGCTACTGCCCGCATCATAGTGCATGGAAGTAAATAATGAGGGAATCAATCGTGGTCTATTCCTTCCAAGAAATATATCATACATATGGAGCACATGGACATCGTTTTCTCAAAATCCTTTGGGAGGTAGGGTTGAGTTCATAAACCAGCCCAAACATCACTACAAGAATTTGGACGATCCGTGATATTTTTTTATGACGCGACCTAAAAACGTCGCGGGTTCCTGACATTCTAGAACGTTTCGTCGTAAAGAGATCCAAGCCCCTCCAGTCCGGTTATCCATGACGTTCTTTGTTTTCATTGTGGAAAATTCGTCGCAGATTTCGTCCCAGGCCCTGAAGCTCAGTTTGCCATTTCGTCTGGTGCAAAATTTGTCGTAGAATTCGTCACGGCACATATTCGACACTTTTTCCCCATCGGCCGTCTCCTCTGTGCTTCAACCCCACCTGTCAGCACACTATGCACGGTAGCACTTCACCGAATTTTTTAGCCGGTCCCACATGTCAGTTTGTTTGATCAAAACTTGCATGGAGTGCATGGCTAGTTCACCCGCTAGTTCCGAAAAAAATCCCGTTGATCCAAACTTGAAGTGGCAGTTCTGCTTCTTCTCCCTCGTCTCCTCGTCTCCTCGCAGTGGCAGTTCCGCTTCATCTCCCTCGTCTGTTCTCCTCTTCTTCTTCTCCTGGCAGTGGTAGTTCTTCTTTCTTCCTCGATCAAAACATTCCTACACGTAAGCCATAGCCAGTAGCCGGATGAAGAGGAACATGTCCGATCTCCCGGCCGACCCACTTCGCAAGACTGCTGACTACTTGCTGGAGAAAGAGGAGTATGTCGACACCTATGCTGCTTGTCGGGAAGTCTGCACCGATTGGCGCCGCACTTTAAAGGTGCCCGAATTCCATCTCAACAACTAGATCATGATAGATCACACACTTCCAGACGTTGGCGACTTCACATTCCTCAACCTCACCACTGGTCGTTGCTTCAGGACGAATCTAATGGACGTCCATCGCAGGTTCACATTCACATCCAATATATATATAACATTCATTTATTTGTATTTTCCATTGTAAACATCTTAGTGCTAACTCATGCCCTCTTCTTCCAAAAGATTCTACTTCGTCGGTGTTTCTCGTGGCGTCATCGTGCTTGCTCAGAGGGTGGAGCCATACAAGATTCGGCTTCTGAACCCAATCACTCATAAGTCTAACACTGAGTTTCAATCATACATTCCATCTGATCTTTTGCAATCTGTCGTCGTGAAGAAGTACCCGACGATGGTGTTCGTTTGCATAAATTATCCAGATCATATTGCATGGCCCGATGAGAGCACCCCAACGGGGCAAATCAATGAATCATTTGGAGAAGGATTATATTCGCCACCTCCTAATATGTTTCTAGTCTGCATGACGGCATTCCGAGGGGAAGTATATGCATTACTTGAGAATGGAGACATCATGTCAACCAACATCCAGTTAGAGCAGCGCGCGAGCACTGTCACGATGGCCAAAATAATTTCAGCCCCAGTGTTTGAACAGGTACGCGAAGGCTATATATTTTACCTACTTGAGTCAGATGGTGATTTGCTTCTTGTGTTGAACGGGGATTTCTCTAAAGGGAAACCTGTGTTATACCGGATGGACACGAAGAACCGCTCTCTCGAGGCCGTCGGTGACATTGGAAGTCATGCCCTCTTCGTTGATTACCATCGGTCTATCTCCATTGACATCAGGTTACACCCCACAGTCAAACCTGGTTGCATATACTACAAGAATTATATCAGACTGTACGATCATGAGGTTCAAGCCTGGGAAAAGGAACCAACAATGATAACGTATGGCTTAAGTCTGGAACATACACCGAGGCCTTACCCTCTGGACGAGATACTAGCAGCACATTGCAAATGGAGAGAGTTCTCTGAACATATGTTATGGCACACGGGAGCCGGCGACAAAAAATATAGGGGAGAATGAATCCTATATTCATCCTAGGTTGTTTTCTAGCATTTTTAGGTCTATTTTTTGAAGTAGAAATTTGTACTATATTTATATTATTTCGATCAACAGTATGCGTATTACCTTTCAGACAAAATTATAATGTATTTAATTTTAGTACTTTTAGAATTCAAAGTATTTATTTTTAGTAGCTTCTTTCAGAATTCTCTGTGTTAGCTTTCAGAATTATGTGCAAGTACTCTCTTTCAACTTTTCAAATCATAGTACTCAAGTTGTTGTAATTACTAATTCAAAAAATCTAACGGAGATTAGAGTCTCATCATGGATAAATCTCTCGAACTCGCGATGAGGGAATGACCGAAATGCATGCGGACAAGAAATCTTTCAGAATTCTTTTGTACTAGTAGCTTCCATATAATTCTTTGTAGTAGCTTCTAGTTCACACAATCATAACCATACCCGGTAAAAGCTTCCAAGAGTAGACTAAACAGGCAAATATATTATATATATACACTAGGTTTCAAATGACTAATTAACTGTTGCAGACTACGTCGTACTAGTTAAGCTTAACAGTTCCCAACCACAACTATACTCTAGATGGTCTCGAACACAAACTTCACGTCCAACATCTCTTATGTGGTCTTCCTGCTAGTGATTAGCATGGCTTGTCCAACATTTAGATCATCTTCACTTTCGTGGAATTACATCCACCCCTGATTGCAGAAGACGGCATGACCATCTGGGTCAGTCTTGTATGCAATTGGGGTGATGTCAAAATCTTCTAGCTGTACTCTAGCCACACCATCATTACGGATACCCATGGAGAAAACCAGTAGGTAATCTCTGCGATGTCGCACCGTGGATTAAAAAGAAGAATTAATCATGTCAGACGACGACCACCACAAGTTATATATGGAGCCATACAAGGAACAAACAAAAGGTAGTTGCCATACCATCTTCTGTTAGACAAGATTTGTCCTTGTCAAACGGGTCACAAATGGAACCCCGATGAAGGTGTTGATTGGCGGTAGGGTAGCTAGGAGGTGTTCCTTCTCATCATTGGTAAGGTGGCATCTTTGGGCGACAACTGTAGATTCATATACGTCTTCCTTGCCACCAAGACCACAGATATAGAGAACAATTATCCTCGGCACGGGTCATGTCAAAGAAAAACATAACATTTCTTCCCTGATAAGATCGTTTTGTGTAATGAATTGCTTCCATCCTTCACCTCCCATGATAGGCATGTTTTTTTCTTTTCTCGAGGTCAATCTTGTAGGTGTCTAGATTGAACATGAACCTTGAATTGCATGGCACAGTCTGTGCACCAAAAACAAAAGAATCAGGCATTAAACAAACGGTTATAGACTTACATTGTAGTTTGAAATAAAATTGCTTGTTACCACTTACCACTGAGTTCTGGAACCCCTCTGACTCTGACAAGTAGATACAAAAGGACATGCTCAATGACAACTTGGATTCGTAATTGCTCTTGCATACTAGACACGATGCTAGATCATGTTAGGCAATAAATGATGAATATCTAAATGATATATGGAACTAAACTCCCAAAAGAAATAGACTGTATATATACATTAAACGAATTACAATTTAAACACCTGAGTTGGCATCCTAGTTTTCTTAGCTTTGGCGATTCTAACAACCGCATCATCAAGTGCTATGAACCTTGCTTTCTTAGGTCTCTTGACTAGTTGCTTCACATCGTCAGCAGATGCTGTGAACCTCACTTTCTTAGGTCTCTTGACTATAGGTTGCTTCACATCATAATCATCATCATCATCATAATCATCATCATCAGATGTGACATCGATTAAGCCAGCGTTGGTTTTAGAAACCTAAATGGACATTGCAGTAATTATAATTAATGTTTTGTTTTGCTGCTATACACTAGGTTTAACTACTATCTTAGAGTCAGTATCAACAATTTTAAAACCTGCATTTCAATGCTATGCTATAAAGTAGGCTCCTTCTGCATCAACCCTTCCATTTTGCAGTATTCACAGTTTCTACAGGCGACTCTTTCTAATTCTTCCCTTGACAGTGCAGCCATTTGGAGACTCGCTAACTAGAAGAATCAAATAATAATTAGTGAACTACAAAAATCAAATTTAAAAGCATATGGTTTGGTCACAACTACAAGCATCGTCCAATGAGATGAATCTGTATATACCAAGGAGCATATACAACCATAGTGGCCATGCAAAGACAGTAAGTAGATGCCTATCATCCCATCAACAGTCAAAGTGCCACATTTTCATCACTGACCAGTTGTAAACAGTGAAAATCACAAGATTGTCCCTTAGCACTCACATAGCTATGAAAAACATCGATTTGGGCCTCATACTAACAAAGCACACATAAATCAATGAGATAATCGAACATATAGCAAGAAACATGCACAAAAAATGTGTTTGTACAGAAGACATGCTATATGCACATTATCCCATGGACAGAGATAGTGCCACCCTTTAATCATTGGCCAAATGCATGTGAAGAGAATACAATGACCTACATCAATATATAATGTGGGCTCCATAGTAAGATAGCACACACAAGTCAATGAGATGAATCTGTATCTACCAACGAGATGTAGATCCATAGTGGTTATACAAAGACACTAAGTAGATGGAGATCATCCCATCAACAAGCTAAGTGCCACATATTAGTCATTGGCCATTTGTAAATAGTTAATATCCTAAGATTATCCATCAACACTAACATATAGCTATGAAAAACAACAATTTGGGGCATTAATTTGGCGACTACTTCAAGATCATCTAGTGACATAGACAACAACACTTTCGCTCTACCCTAGAATGAGGCGGTGACATTGAGGCCAAGATCCATCACCGGTGACCTAGATGGAGCACTGACACGGTGAACCTAGAACGAGGAGCTGACACGGTGAAGGGAAGTAGGTCAAGGAGCACTTACGTTGCAACCGTCGTCGTCGGGGAGGGGAGGGTGGTTGGTCGTTGCCGGGAAAGGGAGGGGAGGTGATTTGGCCATCGCAGGGGAGGAGAGGGGAGGGGATTTGGTCGTCTCTAGGGAGGGTACAATAGGGGAGGGGATTTGTCCGTCACCGGGGAGGGGAGGGGACGGGATTTGTCCATCACGGGGGAGGGTCGGGGAGGGGATTCGGCCGTCGCCGGAGAGGGTTTTCCTAGCGCTGGGAGGTGAGTGGATTTGGGCGAGTTTGGAAGGGACCCGTAATACCCAACGACATGTGGGGCCCATGCTGGAGCTGACGAGTGGCCCCATAATGAGTCGTTGCCCTGACCACATCGCACCAGACCGCATCGCACCGCGCCGCACCACACCGCCGTGCTCCGCGCCGCACCGCACAGTCGCCGTCACTGCCGTCACATCTCCACTGCCGTCGCTGCCACATCTCGGCTGCCATGGGGATGCACAAGCCACAGGAGATGGCGACATTGTGGACCAGGTAAATTAGGTATTGCTCCGTCCCTGAATCTGTTCTACCTAGGGTACAAGCAGTTAGGGTAATTTAACTGTTACAATGACTTGTTCTGCAGAGTTGGGTTGGAATCGACAGGGAGCTACCAATTTCCATCCAAGATCAAGAAATTGGTGGGAAGGAGCTAGATCCTAGTTGGAGATGCCAGTGCAACCATGTTCCTGCTAGGAAGGTTGCCTCCTATGGTGCAAACATTGGTAGATTTTTTTTAGGTTGTCCAGATGAGGTTTGTTGTTACTTGTACTGGATGGACAACCCATGGCCAGGAAAGATGCAGAGGATGCTTTCCCAGCTATGTAAGAAGGCAGATGATAAGATGATGATTGAGATGAGGCTAGTAGATAGAGACATGAATCTGCAGATATCTAAACTTAGGTTGAAGAAAATGAGAAAAGAAATGGAATGCAAGCATGTTTGGTTCATGATGATGCTTAGTGTGGCAGTGACTTTAGGGTGTGTTCTTCTTTTTGTTGTTGGCAATTGTGGAAATATGTATTGAATTATGGATGTATTCTGCTTCCTCTTGGTTATTTTGACATTTTAGAAAATAGTAAGAGGAATGAGTTTGTTGGATATTTAGTTAGTTAGCTAGCTAGTTAGTTGTTTTCAGTATTCATGAGATGTATTTAACTTGTTGTACCAAACTTGTTGAAACTGGGAAAAATCATGGTTGCAAAAGTAATGTGTATTTATCTTTTGTTGATTTCAAACATGGTGCAACCAGGAACAATAACCATGTATTTTCTATATTTTTGCAAAACCAGGAACAATCAAGTGTGTGTTTCTAAAAGATTGACACTAAAAAAATATTTCGAAATGTCGGAAATATGTGCAACTAGGAACAATCATAACAAACAACTTAAAAGGTACTGACAATATATAGAGGTACTAATTAGATAGGTTCGATCACAACCACCACATACTACTAGTAGTACTTAATAATTACACAACCCAAATGATATAATATAACATTCCACCCATTGCATAAACAGGAGGCAGCAACAGGCAATAGGCAGCAGAGGCAACAGGAGGCGACATCAGAGGCATCATGAGGCGGCAGTAGGAGGCAGCTGAGGCAGTAGGAGCAAGCAGTTACGGCCCCAGAGGAATGTGACCGAGATCGGCATACTTGCTCAGGTAAACCATGAAGGCAACATGCTTGGCTTTCGTATGATTCGCACACCGCTGTCCTCCACGGGCAATGCCCTCGGCATGCTACATGATGTTGTTCAGGTCTTCTGCAATCCTTCTTGCGCAGAAGGGGCACCTGTACTTGTTTGCACCTCGGTGGAAGGGGCACCTATACTTGTTTGCACCTTGGCAGAAGGGGAACCTCCCATTCCTCATTTGCTTCAGGATGTGGCAGCTTTTTGCGTGCCTGGACCACATACTTTCACCAACATTGCTATCTGGTTCCTGCGAATTGGCAAGTAGAGAGAAGAAGTCAATGAATGAAAAAAATTACTCTCCCAAGATCATGAGATCAAACTAGGAAAGGGCTGTGTTGAGAGATTAATTTTAGCATGTGCGCACAGATTTTGAACAAACTAGTCCATCAAACATATATCTATTTTGCATACATATATGATAAAACAAGTTCTATATAAAATTATATTGTTCTTCCAAATATAGTTTGAAAGAATCTATAAAAGTTTCAGTATATAAAGATACGTCCAAATGTTAACAAAACTGAGACATTCTTTTTAGGATAGATGGAGTAATTCTTTCCATTTATCTTATCAGTAAATTGGTAAAACAAAAAGAAGTTATGACTAGCTAGTTTTATTCAGTTTGAACATGGTATAAATAGGAATTTGTTTTCTCCTGAATATATAATCAGTGTATTATGAATTTAACAATTTGCTTCCCTAAACAAATAACACACATGGACTACACAGAGAAATTTAATTTATCAGCATTATTTTAATGCATATGTTCATATAAATACACAACTTCAAATAACAGAGATTGGATAAAATATGCATGATCCAGTATTTAACATATACACTCTACTTAAGTTAAAATTATACTGTTTTCTTTCAAATAATTTGAATGAATAGCTATACAAGTTTCAGTATATATAAAGATACATCCAAATTTTAATAAGAAATCTGAGACATCCTTTTTTTAGGACAGATGGAGTAATTATTTCCACTCATCTTATCACTAAATTGGAAAAACAAAAAGAAGTTATGACTAGAACATGCTACAAAAAGGAATTTGCTTTCTCCTAAATATACTCAGTTAATTAGAAATTTAACAATTTGTTTCCCTAAATATAAAATAGATGGACATTTATCTGCGTTTTAATGCATCTGTATATATGATTTGTTTCCCTAATTATAACAGAGATGGACATTAAATTTCTGTTAATGTAGTCAGGAGCTCGTATGATTACTATATATATGCGTGAATTTTATCATACAAATCAAACTATACATTGGACAACATGAACATAACCTTGATAAGAGATCTCTGAACCCTACAAACCAATTAAAATGACCAACAAAAGATGAGCATGTATAGAACTACTAGGATCCTATAACTACTAGCTATCAAATCAAACTAGAAAATGTGCGACTGGAATGACTAGGGGAAGATCAAAACGACCAACAAAAGATGAGCATAGAATTACTAGGTGGAGAACAAACTAATTAATCAAACTCTACAAGATCTAATTAAAATATGAACAGTAAAATCTGAAAACCCCATTCACAGTTTAGATCTAATTACCTTCGGTTCTCCGTCTCTGGATTCTTGTTTGAACGCGAACGGATCCATAGGTTCTTCATCCTCGCTGTCGTCGAAGTAATCATAGTGCACCTTGTTATCTGCAACCGCCACCGGATCTGCAACCGCTTCCTCTTTGACCTTGTTATCTGCTTGCTTCTGGACGATGGCATTGGTGTCCTCGACGATGATGACCTCGGTGTCCTCGGCGACCATCGGTCTTGATCTCTTCATCTTTGCGAGAAAATGATCTCATACTTGTTGCTAGGGTTTCCTTTTGTTCTTTGGAGTGCAGGGAAGAGTGGGACGATGGAGTGTGGAGAAATGACTGGGAGATGATGGGGAGACCGTGTGACTGATGTCTTTTAAATGACTGGAAGACGATGGGCAGTTGGGTGGTGGGAGCACACGCGGGGTGGGAGACGTGTACATCACACGTGCCAATGCAAAACGCACGAGTGGGAATGCAAACCGCACGTATACACAGCTCGATTTCTTTTGCAGTTAATCATTTTTCGGCATGTCAATGGAAAATGCAAAACCCACACTCGATTTAATTTCTTCTAAATTATTCACTAAATCATTGTTACTCTAGATGGTCCGCATGCATGCATGCGGACCAAAAAGATTTCCAACATGTTTTTTTCCAAAACAACATTGATATCTGATGACCACACACACTTCCATGGTTTTCCACTTGGACCCCCCCTAGAGTTTGCACATTGCATATGAGTTATTTTCGAAAACCACATTGATATCTGATGACCACACACACTCCAGTACGTGGATTCTGTGACTCAACTTGTGTCACACTAGTGTGTTTTTGGTCTCTATATATATGGATCATCCCCTAGAATGATTTTGCATATGTTCTTTTCCTAAACCACACATTCATTTATATATATATATCTCCACTAGATAGTAATTATTGATGATTCACATGACCACATTGATCATATATCTATACATGACCACACAAACTACTATAGTGGATTATATTCTGTGATGCAACTTATCTGTCACACTGGTGCATTAAATGTGTACTGGGAGTTGATTTCCAATGTGTATTTTGATTCTTCTACACCATGGTTTTCCACTTGGATCCCCCATAGTCATTGCATGCACATTATATTGTATATCTGTTCTTTTCCAAAACCACATTGATATCTGATGACACACTCTAGTGGATTTGTGATTCAACTTCTGTCACACTAGTGTGTTTTGGTCTGTATATATATGACCATGATGGTTTTACACATGTATATATATATATGGATCATCCCCTAGAGTGATTTGCATGTGTTCTTTTCCTAAACCACACACGTTGATATATATATAGATAGTCATTATTGATGATCCACATGACCACATTGATCATATCTATACATGACCACACACACAAACTACTCTAGTGGATTATATTCTGTGATGCAACTTCTCTGTCACACTGGTGCATTAAATGTGTACTGGGAGTTGACTTCCTATGTGTGTTTTGCTTCTTCTACACCATGGTTTTCCACTTGCATCCCACGTAGATTCATTGCATGCACATTATATTGCATATGTGTTCTTTTCCAAAAGCACATTGATATCTGATGACCACACACACTCTAGTGGATTCTGTGATTCAACTTCTGTCACACTAGTGTGTTTTTGGTCTCTATATATATGACCATGATGGTTTGACACATGTATATACATGGATCATCCCCTAGTGTGATTTGCATGTGTTCTTTTCCTAAACCACACATTGATATATATATATATATTTCTCCACTAGATAGTCATTATTGATGATCCACATGACCACATTGATCATATCTATACATGACCACACACACACTAATCTACTAGATTATATTCTGTGATGCAACTTCTCTGTCACACTGGTGCATTAAATGTGTACTGGGAGTTGATCTCCTATGTGTGTTTTGCTTCTTCTACACCATGGTTTTCCACTTGGATCCCACATAGAGTCATTGCATGCACATTATATTGCATATGTGTTCTTTTCCAAAACCACATTGATATCTGATGACCACACACACTCTAGTGGATTCTGTGATTCAACTTCTGTCACACAAGTGTGTTTTTAGTCTCTATATATATGTCCATGATGGTTTGACACACATGTATATATATATGGATCATCCCCTAGAGTAATTTGCATGTGTTCTTTTCCTAAACCACACATTGACATATAGATAGTCATTATTGATGATCCACATGACCACATTGATTGTATCTATACATGGCCACACGCACACACTACTCTATTGGATTATATTTTGCGATGCAACTTCTTTGTCACACTGGTGCATTAAATGTGTCCTGGGAGTTGATTTCCTATGTGTGTTTTGCTTATTCTACACCATGGTTTTCCACTTGGATCCCACATAGAGTCATTACATGCACATTATATTGCATATATGTTCTTTTCAAAACCACATTAATATCTAATGACCACACACACACTCCAGTGGATTCTGTGATTAAACTTCTGTTACACTAGTGTTTTTTTGGTCTCTATACATATGACCATGATGGTTTGACACATATATATATATATATGGATCATCCCCTAGAGTGATTTGCATGTGTTCTTTTACTAAATCACACATTGGTATATATAGATAGTCATTATTGATGATCCACATGACCACATTGATCATATCTATACATGACCACACACACACTACTCTAGTGGAATATATATGTTCTGTGATGCAACTTCTCTGTCACACTGGTGCATTAAATGTGTATTGGGAGTTTATTTCCTATGTGTGTTTTGCTTCTTCTACACCATGGTTTTCCACTTGCATCTATCCCACATAGAGTCATTGCATGCATTATATTGCATATGTGTTATTTTCCAAAACCACATTGATATCTGATGACCACACACACTCTAGTGGATTCTGTGATTCAACTTCTGTCACACTAGTGTGTTTTTAGTCTCTATATATGTCCATGATGGTTTGACACACATGTATATATATGGATCATCCCCTAGAGTGATTTGCATGTGTTCTTTTCCTAAACCACACATTTATATATATAGATAGTCATTATTGATGTCCACATGACCACAATTATCATATCTATACATGACCACACACACTACTCTAGTGGATTATATTCTGTGATGCATCTTCTCTGTCACACTGGTGCATTAAATGTCTATTGGGAGTTGATTTCATATGTGTGTTTTGTTTCTTGTACACCATGGTTTTCCACTTGGATCCCCCATAGAGTCATTATCGCATGTACATTATATTGCATATATGTGTTCTTTTCCAAAACCACATTGATATCTGATGACCACACACACTCTAGTGGATTTGTGATTAAACTTCTGTCAAACTAGTGTGTTTTTGGTCTCTATATATATGACCATGATGGTTTGACACATGTATATATATGGATCATCGCCTAGAGTAATTTGCATGTGTTCTTTTCCTAAACCACACATATTGATATATATATATATATATAGTCATTATTGATGATCCACATGACCACATTGATCATATCTATACATGACCACACACACACTACTCTAGTGGATTATATATGTTCTGTGATGCAACTTCTCTGTTACACTAGTGCCTTAAATGTGTATTGCGAGTTGATTTCCTATGTGTGTTTTGCTTCTTCTACACCATGGTTTTCCACTTGCATCTATCCCACATAGAGTCATTGCATGCACATTATATTGCATATGCGTTATTTTCCAAAACCACATTGATATCTGATGACCACACACACTCTAGTGAATTCTGTGATTCAACTTCTGTCACACTAGTGTGTTTTTAGTCTCTATATATATGTACATGATGGTTTGACACACATGTATATATATGGATCATCCCCTAGAGTGATTTGCATGTGTTCTTTTCCTGAACCACACATTGATATATATATATAGATAGTCATTATTGATGTCCACATGACCACAATGATCATATATATACATGACCACACACACTACTCTAGTGGATTATATTCTGTGATGCAACTTCTCTGTCACACTGGTGCATTAAATGTGTATTGGGAGTTGATTTCATATGTGTGTTTTGTTTCTTCTACACCAGGGTTTTCAACTTGGATCCCCCATAGAGTCATTATTGCATGTACATTATATTGCATATATGTGTTCTTTTCCAAAACCACATTGATATCTGATGACCACACACACTCTAGTGGATTTGTGATTCAACTTCTGTCACACTAGTGTGTTTTTGGTCTCTATATATATGACCATGATGGTTTGACACATGTATATATATGGATCATCCCCTAGAGTGATTTGCATGTGTTCTTTTCCTAAACCACACACATTGATATATATATATAGTTAGTCATTATTGATGATCCACATGACCACATTGATCATATCTATACATGACCACACACACACACACTACTCTAGTGGATTATATTCTGTGATGCAACTTCTCGGTCACACTGGTGCATTAAATGTGTACTGGGAGTTGACTTCCTATGTGTGTTTTGCTTCTTTTACACCATGGTTTTCCACTTGCATCCCACATTGAGTCATTGCATGCACATTATATTGCATATGTGTTCTTTTACAAAACCACATTGATATCCGATGACCACACAGACTCTAGTGGATTCTGTGATTCAACTTCTGTCACACTAGTGTGTTTTTGGACTCTATATATATTTCCATGATGGTTTGACACACACACACACATATATATATGGATCATCCCCTAGAGTGATTTGCATGTGTTCTTTTCCTAAACCACACTTTGATATATATATATAGATAGTCATTATTGATGATCCACATGACCACATTTATCATATCTATACATGACCACACCTACACTACTCTAGTGGATTATATGTTTTGTGATGCAACTTCTCTGTCACACTGGTGCATGAAATGTATACTAGGAGTTGATTTCCTATGTGTGTCTTGCTTCTTCTACACCATGGTTTTCCACTTGGTTCCCCCATAGAGTCATTGCATGCACATTATATTGCATATGTGTTATTTTCCAAAACCACATTGATATCTGATGACCACACACACTCTAGTGGATTATGTGATTCAACTTCTATGTCACACTAGTGTCTTTTTGGTCTCTATATATATGACCATGATGGTTTGACAAATGCATATATATATGGATCATCCCCTAGAGTGATTTGCATGTGTTCTTTCCTAAACCACACATTGATATATATATATCTCTCCACTAGATAGTCATTATTGATGATCCACATGACCACATTGATCATATCTATACATGACCACGCACACACTACTCTGGTGGATTATATGATATGTGATGCAACTTCTCTATCACACTGGTGCATTAAATGTGTGGGAGTTGATTTCCTATGTGTGTCTTGCTTCTTCTACACCATGGTTTTCCACTTGGATCCCCCATAGAGTCATTGCATGCACATTATATTGCATATGTGTTATTTTCCAAATCCACCCATTGATATATATACATATATGTGTGTGTGTGTTCTTTTCCAAAACCACATTGATATATACATGACCACACACACTCAAGTGGAATGCAACTTCTCTGTAGTATTACTGGTGCATTGCAACATGCGTGGAAGTTGCTTTTCTATGTTTGTTTTTCTTATACACCATGGTTTGCCTACATCAACATCCACACTTTAATAAATATGGTAATGCTAATTTATTTGAGCATTATACGGAATTTTCCTGAATTTTTTGGTTAGTAATTGCTAATATCTTTGAAAGATGCCTTTTTTAACAAGGATCCTATGTGATTAATTTATTTCAGCTACTCATCATGCAATAGACGGCCGGGATATGCCATCAAAAAAATTGACCGACACACCCCGCTCAAATTTCTCGCGTAGGAGTTAAATTTCGTGCCTCGAAATTTTGTCCCTAGGATAGACCGATCAGCCCTTCAGCACAACGCCACGCATCATTCGCAGAGAGGGCATTTAGGTAATCTAAGAGAAATCCTCCTTATCGCCTCCGCTGCCGAAAGTGTATGAGATCCATTTTTCCTCGCCTCGCCGTCCCATGCCTCCTCCCTCGCCCTCACCCTTGTCACCGTTCGTCCTTCCTCCACTCACCGCCGTCCTTCACTCCGCCCCTCGCCGCCCTATGCCCCTCCCCACCATGTTGCCGTCCTTCGTTCTAGTAGACAACAGGTAGCCTTTGCCGTAGCCCAAACCCTAGCCCGTCGTCACCTTCGCGGTTTCCCACCATGCCGTGCCAACTTTCAAGCTCGCGGGTCTGCAAGCTTGTCGTCAACCTCACCCACAAGATCTGCCACCTCTAGGTGCACCTCTCCGTAAAGATCCCCCACTCGCCGTGCACCTCTCCATCAAGGTCTGCTCCCTGGACGTCAAGGTCTGCCCACCTGCGGTCAAGGTCTGCTCACTCGACATGCACCTCGCTGACAAGGTACGCTACCTCGCCGTGCACCTCGTCGACAAGGCATGCCACCTTGCCGTCAAGTTCTTCCCACTATCCCTGCACGTTGCCATCAAGATCTGCCCACTCGCGGTTAAGGTCTGCTCACTTGACGTGCACCTCGACTACGAGGTACGCCTACTCGCTGTCCACCTAGCCGACACGGTCTACCACATCGCCGTCGACAAGGTCTGCCTACTCGCCATGCACCTCATCCACATACTCTGCTACCAAGGTCCGCTGACAAGCCTCGATGCCACGATTTAAGCGTTCCGCCAGGAATAGCAGTAAGAAAAAGGCCCCACAACCTGAAGGAAGGGAAACACTTACCTTGCTTTTCTGCTCTTTGGTTATATTGTTTGTTGCTGATAAATGCTTTTCATAACACGTCTTATGATCAGAGTATAAATAAAAATTGTTCACAGTGGAATATTTTACACTAGTGATTACTAGTAGACAATCAACAACATATGTTATATTCTGCCTACTTGCCTATTCAGTGGCAAGATATAGATGCATATACTGCTAATGTTTAATTGTCCTGACCTCCTTATTATTGCAACCAATTGGTGAATTTCCCAGCTTGTAAACTATTAGGCTTATGATCAGTTTGCGTGTGATAAAGGTTGCATTATCCTATTTGTTGCATTACTTTGGCTGTTTTGTGATATGTCTTATGTTCATCGTATAAGTAGTTCATAGTTTACTATTTTACATGATGGTTTACTATAGGACAATGATGCGGTGACCCAGCATACCACTGCATGATGTAGTACACTATAGTCATTGACATAACACCAATGAAATACCGTTCACTAGTATTACATCCCTCAGAGCGGTACAATAGAAACACAGCAGGTCCAAGACATGACTATAGATTACAACTTGACTCTTTACAAAAGATCTAGAGAACACTCTAGGTGAAAGAGAGAGAAAGAACTTCTTACAAAGAAGAACCAGAAATAATAACTCAGAACTATCTAGTAACTAAGACTAGCATCTAAACTATTTGTCTTGCCATTGCTGCTATTGCATTGCTCTACAGAAATAGGTTTTATGGCTAGAGAATCTACTCCTATCGAAACCGACACTTTATCTTCACTCCAGCTGATGTATATGTTGACTTTATTGACTTTATTGAAGAACTTGAGTTGCCGATGATGGTTTCTTGAGCAGAAATTGATGTTGACATCGTCTTCAATGGCTTAGAACCTAGCAAGGGTTAAGAAGGTACGGTTGAGTACGAGCGTACTCAGCAAGTTCACTAAAAATTAGTGTATGATGCACTATCTCTACAGCCATAGACCATAGGTCATAAGCAATGCAGGTTTTCGTAAACATTTCTTCAAAGGTTGCTTTTATTCTGAAAACTATGTTCGATAGCCTTCACAGGTTGACCAGAACCTTCGTGGGGTACCTTTCCTGCCGCGTTCGTAGCTCCTTCCCGGAACAGGGGGTAACATGTCACAATTCTTACACTCTGCAGAGGTGCATCAATTTTCCCACAAGAGACCTTAAGCTTTGTTGCACAGCTGGGAGTATGTCCCCATTCAAACTTCCATGGTTTGAGGCCCAACTTAAGATCCAAGCCAATCGCTACCCTCTCCATAACCCCATATGTCTGCACGATCCTCCGGGGCTGACTACACCTCCGTTAAGCCGCCAACTAGGGCAAGCTATAACCATGGGAAGTTCCCGAAGACTCTATGAGCTGGTGATGCCCCTAGAGGTCCTGCTATACCCCTGATAGCCACTAATAAATAATCTAGACACCAAAATCGTGGGGCCTAAGGGTGCACACCCATATGTTGGATCCATACCAGGAATCCCAACGTCACGATAAGGTCATCTTGCCTCCATATGAAAGGAAGAAGATACAAGTGACTTCTCTGTCCCACTCCAAATCTCATGGTTGACGCGTAATATACGGCGCTAGAATCACTGGAGACATTGGTTGTTAAGTCCTAGATATTATGTTCCTTTACCACTAGAACTGTATCAATAGAATATTACCATTTGGTAAATAATCCATAATCATATTATTATGAAAATAATATTTTCTGTCCTTTTTGAAATATAGGTGATGACACAGTTGAGTTACAAGCATAGAAAATAATCAAAGCACATGAGCAAGTTGTGAACTTGCCTTTTTGTGATTGCAAGGTTATGCACTCACGGTCTTCAAGACAATAGAATATCCAAATTTTGTAAATAGCATCATTGGTCCGGTAAGGACTAATGTATAAAGAAGCAAGATGCAATGATGCATAAGTAATGTAATGCAATTTGAGAAACGCGAATCCCCGGAATAGTTGTATCTAATCTAGGGTTTGGAATTCGGGAATGATTTCTTTAGAATGTGTTGCACTTTTATAACAACTTCACACTTCTGCTTCTTACTAAGGCTTGTGAGAGTGTGTGTGAAACAATAAGTAAATACAACAAGTAATATGCAACAGTAAAGCACTCAAATGGTATGGTATCTAAAATATTGCTTAAACAAGATTAAAACTCCATTAGAGTCTTTATAGAAGTGTTCAAGGTTTAATTTTAATGTTGCTTAAAATAATAACTGTTGGAGAAAACATTACTTTATAAAGTAAAAAGTATTTAAACTTAAAACTAATACTTTAAGGTTTTCTTATAAATTATAAGTACTAAAGTAGAAAACAACTAGTATTGTTGAGTAGCTATTCTACTAGTAAATGGAGACTTTTAATACTCCATGAAAGTGAAACAAAAGTATTATGTATTGATGGAAGTGGTATTTTCTTGATCTTATAAGTGGATAGAATCACTTACTTATTATAGAATTTATACTCATTACTATGAACATGGGAATGGCATCATGTTAAATACTTACAAACTTTCCTTAGCCTTTAGAGTGGATTCCCCAATTTGTAAAAGAATTAATATTCAAATCTTGATGATTTTATAAGGGATAAACTATTTTTGGAGTAAGATTTACTTAACTTTGAATGCTAGTTTTAGTAAGTACAACTTAAAATGGTTAGACTTATGTTAGCTTCAATTAGACGTTATTTGAACTTTTTATTATATTTTTAGACTCTAAACAAATAATGTTAAAGACATTAGTAAAAAGGTTTATATATTTTTTAATGAATTAAAATAAAAGAAAAGGGTTTAAGTAAGATTTATTAGACCTTTACCTTTTATTTTACTTCAAAAGTATGAGTTGATATTTTTAGTGTGTAGATCTCTATTTTGTGATGCTTTTGGTATATTGTAAGTATTTTTGCGAATTTTAAGTAATAAGATATGATTTTTTATAAGTTTATTCACTTTATAAATACTTAATAAATAATAAATATTAGTTAAGTGATACAAAAATAATTTAAACAAGTTTGTAAATGTAGATTTTGTTTTTATAAGAATTTTAGTATATTATTTATATTTTTCTTATTTACTAATATTAAAATCTGAATTTTTAAAGTCATATTACTTATAAAATCTTTATTAAATAATAATTATTTAAATAGTTAACACAATAATATTTTTAATGAAGTTAAATTATAGATTTTATTTTTCTTAACATTTTGATATGTAATATGTATATTTCTGAATTATAAAACAAAAGATATGGGATTTCTAAGATTTAATCCTTTTATTAATTATCTGGAATTATATTTATATTTAAACTTATTTTGTTTTATCTAATACTTTTTATATTAACACTAACCTAGCCACAGACACTGACTAATGGGCCCGTGGCCACGTCATCTGCCACATGAGATAAAGACTTTTATACCTAATCTATTCTACCCCAGAGCCACTGACTAGTGGGCCAATCGCCACGCAGGTATCCACGTGGGTGTGTACCAGTTAGACTAATGACGTGGTAGGGTGGTGACGCGGGGCTAATGTCGCGGTGATGTCACTTCGCCGGAGACGGTCAGACGACGATCGGCGGCGAGAACTTAGAGGGTTTTGGTAGGCTTGGTTGGGGTGATTCGAACAAGGAGAGCGAGGCGAACCTAACGGTGGCTGTGCTGCTGGCTTTTGGTCACTGGAGAACAGGACACGACAGTGTCCGACGGTGGTGCACGACGGCGCATGGTGAACGATAGCTACGGAGCACACGCTAACGGACAGAGGCTATAGAGAGACTCGCATTCTCACCGTGGTGATGTTGGGGATGATGAGGAGACCGGAGGAAGTCAGAGACGACGACACGGAGAACAACGGACCTCGTCAGAGTTGAGGAAGAAGACGTCCTGGGACTCGATTCCGTGGACCCCAGTTCGATTCCTTTGGCGAGGCGACGTAGTAGATCATGGCGGAGCTCGTGGGTCACTTTTTCGGCCACGGGACGGCTCAGAGCATCGGCGATTTGAGGTGGCCGAGGGCTAGGGTTTTGACCATGCGCAGTGAGAGGAACAGAGAGCGTGTGCGAGAGGGGGAATGAGGATGAGGATGGAGAGGCGTCGACGTGTCCTTCTTATCCATGCAGATAGCGGTGACGAGCATCACAGCGGACTGCTGACGACGGCGAACAGCATTGAGCGGTGACGAGCTGCTCCAGCGAGCAGTCTGTGTGCGTGAGGATGACAACGACGTCATTTTCCAGAAAACCCCTAACGTTTCTACGAATTAACCCGTGGTCTACCGTTGGTCCCACCCGTCAGTCAGACAGATAAAGTGAGACGGGTTGCTATTGGGCTTCTCCTGGGCCGCGGCTGAGTGTGCGGATTTTCATTGCTATTGCTAGCGAGCGTTGGTTAGGCGAGAGAGCAAGTGGGCCGTGGGCCGGTTCCGCAAACATCTCTATTTCCTTTTTTTCTGTTTTCATTTCTGTTTTAGAATATTCCTTTTAATTTGGATCCTTTTAATGATTCAAATATCCAACCAATTCAAAGTAATCAATAAGGTTTTGACGTATTTAATGTAACTAGTTGAGTTTGCATTCCTTTTTAGTATTTTAACTATTCATAACTATATGAAGGATTGTTTAACAAGTAGAGTAAATGAGAATTGGGATTTTGGGAATTACTTTTTATATAAAGATCTTTTAGAAATGATTTTGTTTTTACTTGATAATGATTTAAAATGATTGATGATATCTATAGAACTGCTATTCATCCTTAGCATCATCTAAAGATTAATGTACATGCATTAAACCTTATGGTTTATAATATGGTGGTTTAAGTTTAGAATTACCATAGCACACTTTTGGTTAAGTCATTATGCATGGATGATAATCATTGATGGAAAATTGAAGATGCTCATTTGCAAGCGGTTTAACATAAGTTTTGGAGAATATTTAGTAGACTCACATTCTATTATGGCTATGGATAATAGCTCCACTGAGAGTGAGCTATTTAGATTTCTTTACTAAGTGATCTTGATGATATATGAGACTAGGTCTTTATTAGGGTTTAAGACAATCAGGTAGACAAGGCTTCTCAAACACTCACCTGGTTCTCTAATTATCTCTTGGAAGCTTTAATTTTCCAAGAGGTATTGTTCAATGGTTACTTAGGAATAGGAAATGGTTTCATTATCCATTTGATTCTAGGGTTTTGAATAATACAGTAGACATGGGTCTTGTCATGGCTTGATATATTCTTGGTTAAGGCTTCTAAAGAACCCTTACCTTAATACCTCACTATGGATATCTTGAGATAGGGAATTCCTTTCCTAAATATATTCTATATATTTCTCTTATCTTATTCACAAAGTTCACATCTTCCTGAATAAGACAATCATCTGACTCCACCATATCCATCATCATATCATGACATGGTCATGTCACTTCAACATTACTCCATCCTTACTCCTAGTATATAACTTCTCTTAATTAACTACCATTGATGCACCTATCAATGTAGCTACTGCTAACTCCATCTATTAACTTCCTTAACTTCATCTTGCAACTACTTCCAAGGTTTGCAAGACTACAATCCTTACTATACATACTAAGGATATCATTCCTTTGAAATAG
Source organism: Avena eriantha (assembly GCA_910589775.1). Taxonomy (NCBI): domain Eukaryota; kingdom Viridiplantae; phylum Streptophyta; class Magnoliopsida; order Poales; family Poaceae; genus Avena; species Avena eriantha. The sequence goes on along the minus strand of OU342741.1, from coordinate 491,009,066 downwards.
GTATAGTACTACTCCCATAATACCAGTTATCCTTATATTAAGTTGGTTAAGCTAATATGCCTCCAACTACTCCATACAACTCATCAAATACTTCATCATACTCTAGCTTGACTTCTAATGATCAAGCTAGATTATTCAACTTACCCGGCTTTACCTGATTTGGTAAATTCATAACTCTTCGTCAACACCTAATCATCTATTCTCAAGTGACTTGAGAATAATCACCACCATCCTTTGATCATACAACTTCTAATTATTTGATCAAGATCTATATTCAACTAAGTAGTAAACTTGTATTAGTCTCTCTATAGACTTATCTTGTTAAATAAGCTTATTCTAAGTCTATATCCACTTGTCCTAACAAGATTGTTATCTAATGTACTAATACTACTAGCTTTCTCATAGCTCCATGATCACTAGTTACTTCCTGGTTTAAATACTGCTTCTAGTTAACTCAGGAGTGATTTAACTCCTCCAACATCAAATGGTTTGATCTCCACTAAGGATCACATTCCATTGATGATGGTACACTCAACCATATCTACTTCTTCCTTCAGATTAATTTACTTAAGGTATTTGAAAGGTCAACACAATAGGTCAAAGGCTATGAGTCAATAAGTTCTAGGTAAAGAATTAATCACTCAATATCGATGATCAATTGATACTAGGACTTGGTTAAATAGGAATGTCAACTATTATCATGACACTAAGGGTATGTAATGGATGATCTTGGCTTGACTTCCTTTTCTACTCTATCTGTGACAAGAGTTAATGGTTTAAGAACTACCATGTTACCCATGGTAGGAGTAACTATGGCAAACAAGTGTTTCAAGATTTAGTTATAGAGTTTCTTTTACTTAAGTTATAAGCTGAACTTTATATACAGAGTTTATGGTAGGTAATATCTTGATATCATCTTTAGAATATTAAGTATTCATCCTTGAGTTGTCGTATGAAATACCATGTAATGATCTCTAGAAGATCAAGTACTCCTTATTAAATAGTGTGTTGTGACTTAGTTTTATTACATTTGATCTACCCTTAGATCAAATTATATTACCCAAAGATAAGGTTTTAGCAAAGGTCATATTGAAACTTATCGCAGTCAACTTGATGATCTACTTTAGTTCCACCAAGTTAAGAGAAGCTTCAATCACTTTGACAAGTTTTATTTAAAAGCGCAAAAATTATCTAGATTTTCTATGCATGAATGCAAAGCACACACCTGTGTTCAGCTTATTTCTAAGCTCTAATGCTGGGATGTTATAGACTCTCCCCCTTAAAATAAACTTCGTCCCCGAGGAGTTGACTTGTATTGATCACACCATTTTTCAATTCCATCGTGATCACAGTTGGGGATAATTGTGGTACCCCGTATCCAGATATGTTCCTTGAATCATCTTCATATTTGGCAACTTCGAACTATCATTCCTAATTTGTCCTATGGTTTCTGTTACGATAATCCCTTGGATTATATCCTGACAGTTCTATTTAGAATTGGTTGTGAACACATTTTGTCTATTCCAATCTGATTTTCATATAACACTTTAGTGATATATCTCGGAATACTCTCTTAACTCTTAGGGACACTTACGAGCTGTTTCCCCTATATAACTAGTCCACTAGGTTTACGTTGTAATATCTCCTTCGATCTTTCATCCGGACATACTCTAGAGAGTACTCTTAAACAAATGACTTCTTATAACCTTATGAGAATAAGGTTTAATCTCACCATAATTTTGTACTTCTCCAACCTTTAGTCAGAAAGTTAGACAGCAAAACTTTAGTGTTTATTGTTTACTCTCCCCCTTGGGGTTTCCTAATGGTCTCTAAACATCATGTATAATACCCAATAGTTAAGGTATTGGTCTTTGTCTAGCTTAAATCTTACCTATATAAGGTCTCACGAAAGAATCTATGGTATATCCACATAGTTGTGGATCTCCAAAATGACTCTCCCGGCACTTTGTGTCTTACATTTAACCTTTTGGACATTTTTGCTTTACTAAGCCTGATTTCGCGAAGCGTCTCGAAAGACGATCTTTAATTTCATACTTCCTTAGGTCTAATTTAACTTAGGCCAAGTTTTATACTATTTAGATTACACAAATATGACTTACTTCAATACACCGTTAGGATACCAGCTACGGATACTAACTACAGATACTGATACATTGCAAATGTATCTATAATTTTTGATGTTCCATGCTTGGTTTTATCCACTTTCTTGTGTTTTGTCCACACTTTGGAGTACTTTTCATATGATTTCTTGGACTAACCTATTAACAAGAGCCACAGTGCTAGCTGCCTGTTTTCTGCTATTTTTGGTTCCAGGAAAGTCAGAAAATGAATATTCTCGGAATTGGACGAGACAAAAGCCAAAGTGCCTATTTTTCCGGAAGTCATCAGATGCCAGAATACGAGACGGAGAGGGGCTAGAGGCCGGCCACACCACCTGGAAGCGCGGACAGGCTTGGCCCGCGCCAGGGGGTGGTGTGGTGGCCCCTGGCACCCCCTCGGCCTCCCCTTCTGACTATAAGATGCCCTCGGGACGAAAACCCTAAGTACCCGATCAAAAATCCACTAAAGAGTCTGTAGCCGCTGTCATCTCCATCCCTAGATCGGGAGGGCTCTGAAGCTCTTCCCGGCACCCTGCCAGAGAGGGGAATTCACCCTGGAGGCCTTCTTCATCACCATGCAAGCCTCCGGTGTGACGCGTGAGTCGTGAGTAGTTCATCCTTGGACTACGGATCCATGTAGTAGCTAGATGGCTGGTTCTCCTCCTTTGTGCTTTCATGTCTAGATCTTGTGAGCTCCGTTCATGATCAAGATCATCTATTTGTAATTCCACATGTTGTGTTTGCGGGGATCCGATGGATATTGAGATGCTATTTCAGATTGATTATTGATTCTATCATGTCTATGTTATTTGTGTTCTTGCATGCTTTCCGTTGTTAGTAGCTATCTTGGCCAAGTAGATGCTAGCAACTCCAAGAGTTAGTATTTATGCTCGATAGTGGGTTCATGCCTCTGGTAATCTGGGGAAGTGACAAAAATCTCTAAGGTACTAGATGTGCTGTTGCTACTAGGGAGAAACCAACAATCCTTTGGTCATAGAACAATCGTATTGTTTACTTTACACGTAGTACGTAAAGCAATTATCTGTTGCTTGCAACTTAATACTGGAGGGGGTTCAGATGATAACCTGAAGGTGGATTATTAGTCATAGATGCAGTTGGATGGCGGTCTATGTATAATGTTGTAATGCCCAATCAAGTTCCAAAGGAGTCAAGATGATTAGTATATGCATGTATTGCTTTCTCGATGTTTGTCAATTGCCCCGCTGTAATTTGTTCACCCAGCATGTTATCTATCTTAAGGAGAGCCACATGTAGTTAGCTATGGATCCCGGTCCTTGTCATTTACATTCAATCTACAAATTGTTTACTGTTTTGTGTTTTCTTTCTGCAAACTTTTACTTCTTTCCATCCGATACGTTTAATCCTTTGTTTTCCGCAAAACACAGTGAGATTGACAACCTCATCGCAAGTTGGGGACATAATTCTGTGGTTGTGTTGTGTAGGTCACCATGTTGCTACTAGCACCAGTAGTGCTCCCTGCTAAAGCTCAGCTAGTAAAACCTTTGGGGTGTTTCCTTGCTCCTACTGGTTCGATTAAACCTTGGTTTCATACTGAGGGAAACTTGCTGCTGTGCTCATCATACCTTCCTCTTGGGGTTCCCAACAAGCTCTACATCAACATCGCACCAGCACTTTCCTAGGCTCCATTACAAAGCCATCGAGCATTTTTCTGGCACCGTTGTCGGGGACTGAGGAACAAGAAGAAGCTCCCACGTCAACAACGCGCTAGCAACATTTTTCTGGCGCCGTTGCCGGGGAGTCAAGGACATCTTCACAAGGGGATTCCCTCATAACCAATCTCTTTACTTTGTTGTTTTTGTTGTGCTTAGTTTCTTTTTGCTTTGTTTGCTTGCTTTCTTTATCAAAAACACAAAAAAATTAGTTTCACTAGTTTGCTTTCTTATTTGAAAACGCAAAAAAATGACTACTCTTGAAAACACTAAGTTGTGTGACTTCACTAGCACCAACAACAATGATTTTATGAGCACACCTATTGCTCCACCGGTGCCTGAAGATACTTTCTTTGAGATAAAACCTGCTTTACTCAATCTTGTTATGAGAGAACAATTTTCTAGTATTGGTAATGAATATGTTGGTTCCCATCTAAATAACTTTATTGAACTTTGTGAGATGCAAAAGCATAGGGTTATAGATGGTGATATTATTAAGCTGAAATTGTTTCCTTTCTCTTTGAGAGGAAAAGCTAAAGAATGGTTGAATTCCTTAACTAGGAATATTATTGATTCTTGGACTAAATGCAAAGATGCTTTCATTGGAAAATACTATCCTCCTGCTAAGATTATATTTATGAGAAGTGAAATAATGGAGTTTAAACAACTTGATAATGAACATGTTGCTCAAGCTTGGGAAAGAATGAAATCTTTGGTAAAGAATTGTCCCACTCATGGACTGACTGCTTGGATGATCATCCAAATTTTTTATGCAGGATTGAACTATTCTTCAAGGAACCTATTGGATTCTGCTACAAGAGGTACCTTTATGACCATCACTTTGGGTGCTGCAACGAAACGTTTGGACAATATGATGGTTAATTATGCTGAATGGCATACTGAGAGAGATCCACAAGGTAAGAAGGTAAATTCTGTTGGGGAAACCTCCTCCTTGAGTGATAAGATTGATATTATTATGTCTATGCTTGTTAATGGGAAAGCCCATATTGATCCAAATAATGTTCCTTTAGCCTCTTTGGTTGCTCAAGAAGAGCAAGTTGATGTGAACTTCATAAGAAATAACAAATTTGGCAACAATGCTTATGCTAATAATGCTTATAGGAACAATTTTGGTAATAACAATTATAAGACATATCCTCCCAACAATGGTAATGCTTATGGAAATTCTTACAACAATAATAAGAGTGCTCCCTCTGAACTTGAAGTTATGCTTAAAGAATTTATTAGTAAACAAACTGCTTTCAATAAAACTATTGAGGAAAAACTCTCTAATGCTAAAAGAAATATAACATCTTTGGCTGAAGCTCAATCTTCTTTGAATAAAATGGCTGCTAAACCTGAAACTAATGATAATCCCTTTCCAGCTACTAATGCTATACAAGTAAGAATTGATGAAAATGTTAGACTATTAGCTGAATTACATGCTAAGTGGGAAAAAGAAGATGAAATTGCTAGAAACATTAGTGTTTCTACTATCACCACCACTAGTGTTGAGGCTAGTAATAGTTCTATTGCTTTAGTTGATAAATTTGATTTTGATCTTGATGGTTGCAATATCTCTGAAGTTATTAAGTTCCTACAAAAGCTTGATAAAAGTCCTAATGCTAGTGCAATGAACATGGCCTTTACAAAACACATTACTGATGCTCTCATAAAGATTAAAGAAGAAAAGATGAAACATAAAGCTTCTATTCCTATAAAACAAGAAGATGGTTGGGAATCCATCATTAATATGAAAGTGAATGACTTTGATTTCAAAGCTTTATGTGATCTTGATAGTAGTGTTTCTATTATGCCTAGAAGGATTTATGATATGCTTGATTTGCCTACACTTGAAGATTGTTATTTGAATGTCCCACTTGATGATAATGCTAAAAAGAAACTCATGGGGAGTATTAATGATGTTCTTATTATGGTTAACAATACCTATGTCCTGGTTGATTTCTATGTTTTGGATGTTGAATACAATGCTTCTTGTCCTATTACTTTAGAAAGACCTTTTCATAGAACTGTTGGTGCCATTATTGATATGAAAGAAGGCACCATTAAATATCAACTCCCATTCAAGAAAGGTATAGAACACTTCCCTAAGAAGAGAGAGAAGATTTCTTTTGATTCTCCTATGAAAACAAAATTTGGTCTTAATGCTTCTTCATTTGAGAACACTTGATTTTTTCTTGCTTCTTATGCCTAACTTAAAGGCATTAAAGAAAAGTACTTATTGGGAGATAACCCAAAAGTTTTAGATGAGTCTTGGAAGTTATTACCTCTGTAATAACCTCTCCTTATCGTTTTTATTTACTTTTTGTGCCAAGAGTAACCTCTAATGAGAGAGAAGTAATGATTGGGAAAGTTGCTGTCCCGAAACAGATTTCTGTGCTTCACCGTAAACATTCCTATAAAATCTCTGTACGTCCTTTTGAGGCGTGAATTTTTGTGCTTCTGCCCCAGGTTGTTATCTAACTTTTGTTAGCTCAACACTTTTTGATTTGAGCAACAAAAGGTCTTCAAAAAAATTCGTCTTTACCTGCTGATATGTTTTGACAGATTTCTGCCATTTTCTGCATTTGCTTCTTATTGGTTCCTCTTTGAGTTCTTTTGGGGAATTGAGCTTTTTGAGGAAAGTACTACAGTATCTATTGTTCTAATGGAAGTTTATTTGGTGTTGGAACTGAACCTTAAGACTTATTTATCTTGAGTGCACTAATGTTGCTAATAAAGATTGTGTGAAGTTTTGTATGAAGGAAAAATTTCAGGTGTATGGAAGGAATGAGTAATGAGATGAAGGAAGGACTAAAGCTCAAGCTTGGGGATGCCACGAGTGTCACCCCAAGAAATATCCAAGAAGTACAAGCGTCAAAGCTTGGGGATGCCCAAGGCATCCCCTTCTTCATCAATAAAAATTCCAGGTTTCTTCCAAACGCTTCATTTTTATTGTTTCATGCACAGTTGTGTTTTTCTTGGAGCGTCTTCTTTTTCGTTTTCGTTTTAGTTTTGGTTTTTTGTTTGCTTTGGTTTTCTTAGTTTTCTGAATAAATTGGTTGGACCCACCACTTTCATACATTGGTTTGCAAATAGTTTGGTTTGGTTTGGAAAAGAGTAGGAAAGTTCATACTTATGTGGTAAAAAGAGCTTGTTTTTGACTGTGGCCTATGCTTTGTCATGCCATGCTTGATATTGTTTTGGCTTTATGCTTAGTATTCTTTGTTGTAGCATGACTTGTTATAAACAATTGAGATTGCTTAATGTGCCTTGGATGAATCATGTGGCATTTTAGCATATTAAAGCATAGTATAGTGGTATTCTCCTTTGATGCTTTATTTGGGTTGACTTGGCGCATGCTCACACCATGTTAGACTATCTCAAGTCACCATAGCCTTTATTATCCTTTATTTTTAACCTTGTAGTATCACTTTATGCTTTGGTCAATGATGTTTTGTCGCTCTGCATGATTATGGCCATTATTGCTCTCTTAGTTTGTCGCTCCCAGTCTTTTCCTAGCCCCCACAACAAAGTATGAGCTCCACTCATGCATCCAACTCCCTAAACCAAGTTATTCCAAAGAGTCCACCATACCTACCTACTAGCTTATGCTATTCCAAGTATATTCATGCTTTTGTTTACCTTCCAAATTAAACTTGTTATGAGAAAACTAGTGATGAAAACTCTCACGAACTTGATGGCACACTTTACTTTTCTTGCCCTTAATAAACTTGAACCATTGTGTCGTCTATGTTGTATATGCTTGCACTTATTTGTTGGGAATTAGCAGAACCATGCTTTCATGGGGAACGCTTTCAACATTGCACTTGGTACTTGTACCTAGTTGATATCATGCTCTTTTGTATATGAATGTCGTAAGTGTGAAATGAAAGGGGAGCTTGTAAGTCCATGGAGTTATGTATATGTGTTAGAGAAACGCCTGGGCCGCCGGTCTAATCCATGTTGACATGGTGGAAACCTGCAGCGTAACCATAATGAGTTGTCGATGAAGCATTCTTCTTATAAAAAAAAGAGTCCTATATTGAGAAAAAAAAGAGAAAAGAGAAAAAAAAGAGATTATGAAAAGAGCAAAGAGAGAAAAAAACCATATTCCCATGGTAAATAAGAAGATTGCTGAGATGCTCGTTGTCTGCTTGCCTTGTTATTTTGATATGGGGATTCTTCCGTATCATCGGGCAAGGGGTACCCCGTTGGCGGTTCTCTATGATACGCATATACTGACAATGATAAGAACTTACCGGTGACTAAACTTGAGTAGCATGAGGAGCGGCCCTCGTATACAAGGGACATGAGATTTCTAACTTATACTTCGTCAAGCATGTACACCATAGTTTATTCACTTTAACCTTAATCACTTCAAGATGCTTATGATAGGGGAATGAGAGCTGAAAGCTATAAGTACCATAATTTTTGGAAGCTCTTTATGAGACTTGAATCCCTACTTCCTTTTATAAAAAGGCCTTTCTTCCACCATTATATTGAGTCTCCACCTTCTATCTTTATGCACCTACTTTGAGAGCATACTGGTCATTCTTAGTTCTATGTGCATTGTCCCAAGACTAGTTGATTGATGCATACTTTGATATTGCTTGTTTTAAACTATTTGTATCTAGTCACTCTTATGAACTTTGAAGGTGTCCTATGCATTTATATTTGCTACTCTATTGAGGGACAAGCTGAATACTTTTATGCTATGTTTTCTTTATGTGAAACAAACAAACGTCTTGCAAAGCATTGTTATTCATGAATCTATTGTTTGTGCCTTTTCATGTTGCATCATAGTTTCTTTGTCTTATTGCTAGAACTTTGTCTTTCATGTTATGATTGAAGTACTATGATCCCAGCTTTGAATGTTTTTACAAATACTTTGATCAAGTCTTTGATGGTGCATGTCACCTCAAAAATTATTCTTTCTTTTTATCACTTACCTACTCGAGGACGAGCAGGAGTTAAGCTTGGGGATGTCGATACATTGCAAATGTATCTATAATTTTTGATGTTCCATGCTTGGTTTTATCTAATTTCTTGTGTTTTGTCCACTCTTTGGAGTACTTTTCATATGATTTCTTGGACTAACCTACTAATAAGAGCCATAGAGCCAGCTGCCTGTTTTCTCCTATTTTTGGTTCCAGGAAAGTCAAAAAATGAATATTCTTAGAATTGGACAGGACAAAAGCCAAAGTGCCTATTTTTCCTGAATTCATCAGATGCCAGAATACGAGACGGAGGGGGCCAGAGGCCGGCCACACTACCTGGCCGCGCAGCCAGGCTGGGCCCGCGCCAGGGGGTGGTGTGGTGGCCCCTGGCACCAGCTTGGCCTCCCCTTCCGACTATAAGATGCCCTCGGGACGAAAACCCTAAGTACCCAATCAAAAATCCACGAAAGAGTCTGTAGCCGCCGCCATCTCCATCCCTAGATCGGGAGGGATCTGAAGCTCTTCCCAGCACCCTGCCGGAGAGGGGAATTTACCCTTGAGGCCTTGTTCATCACCATGCAAGCCTCCGGTGTGACGCTTGAGTAGTTCATCCTTAGACTACGGATCCATGTAGTAGCTAGATGGCTGGTTCTCCTCCTTTGTGCTTTCATGTCTAGATCTTGTGAGCTCCATTCACGATCAAGATCATCTATTTGTAATTCTGCATGTTGCGTTTGTGGGGATCCGATGGATATTGAGATGCTATTTCAGATTGATTATTGATTCTATCATATCTTTGTTATTTGTGATCTTGCATGCTTTCCGTTGTTAGTAGCTATCTTGGCCAAGTAGATGCTAGCAACTCCAAGAGTTAGTATTTATGCTCGATAGTGGGTTCGTGCCTCTAGTAATCTGGGGAAGTGACAGAAATCTCTAAGGTACTAGATGTGTTGTTGCTACTAGGGAGAAAACAACAATCCTTTGTTCATATAACAATCGTATTGTTTACTTTACATGCAGTTCGTAATGCAATAATCTGTTGCTTGCAACTTAATACTGGAGGGGGTTCGGATGATAATCTGAAGGTGGATTATTAGTCATAGATGCAGTTGGATGGCGGTCTATGTATAATGTTGTAATGCCCAATCAAGTTCCAAAGGAGTCAAGATGATTAGTATATGCATGTATTGCTTTCTTGATGTTTGTCAATTGCCCCGCTGTAATTTGTTCACCCAGCATGTTATCTATCTTAAGGAGAGCCACATGTAGTGAACTATGGATCCCGGTCCTTGTCATTTACATTCAATCTACAAATTGTTTACTGTTTTGTGTTTTCTTTCTGCAAACTTTTACTTCTTTCCATTCGATACGTTTAATCCTTTGTTTTCGCAAAACATGGTGAGATTGACAACCTCATCGCAAGTTGGGGACAAAGTTTTGTGGTTGTGTTGTGTAGGTCTCCACGTTGCTACTAGCACAGGTAGTGCGCCCTGCCAAAGCTCAGCTAGTAACACCTTTGGGGTGCTTCCTTGCTCCTACTGGTTCGATTAAACCTTGGTTTCATACTAAGGGAAACTTGCTGATGTGCTCATCATACCTTCCTCTTGGGGTTCCCAACAAGCTCTACATCAACATCGCACCAGCACTTTCCTGGGCGCCATTATAGAGCCATCAGATACCAGCTGCGGATCTTCCTAGGTGTATGGATTACCCTACGAGTTTTTGACTTCTTATTGGCATTCTCTCTGAGTTGTCAGAGCTTGAATAGCACCTTTATTACAAGACTCTTCTTTGCACTAATTCATGATACTTCCATGAACTAGGTACAACTACTTCATTAATTTCTAAGCAACATCACCTACTTAAGTGAACTTAAGTTCATTCCTTTATGTTACTCGACACCTTTTCTGCACTAATATTCCTTCTTTCTGCCAGCTCATAGTGAGTTGGAAATTGATCCATCCTTCAAAATAGTGTTGATACACCTTATATTTGGCTTCCTTCTTCGTGCAAATCTTCATCTTGAGCTTCAGAACTCATCACTCCCTTACACAAATTCCCTTTTCTATCTAGGTCTATAACATCAAGTAATAACTTGATGATGCAACATGCATTTGCACATCAAGTCAGACGTCATGCACAGATCTAGTCAATCAAGAAGATGCAAGAAAAACCAAGAAATCCAAATGTGGTACATATAACACACATCATTCTAAGCCCGGAATATAGTAGTTGAGTATAATACCTCTAGAATTCAGGCATAGCTATGTACTATATGACACCTTCTATTATAGATTTACTTTGTGATTCTTAGCACTTAAGGGTTAAACTACTCTTTGTCTCAATATTAACCCAAATTTCTCAGGTGCAACAGGATAATTTTGAGCAAAGTGGTCTCACTTTGGTTCTAACTAACCTCTTACCTTTCTTTCGGGACTACTAAAGATGATTAATTTTCCATTCTATCGTACACTATCCTCACATTTTCTCTCAAAACTACTAACAAAATTGTAGTTACTACCTTAATCCTAAAATTATCATAATCTTATGATATCTATGACTTCTATCATAGACCTACACTGTTCTTTACTTACTGTTATTTCAAGATTTGTTACTGAGTACTTGTCCTAATTACATACTTATCATGGTCTCTGAGCTATTCTCACCATGAACTTGTCAAGATTTACTTAGTCATCATGATTAAAGAGCTAATATCACCATGCCAACTATTTTTCTTAACTTACTATTAATGTATCTTAACAAAATTCTACTCCATCACATGGAATTATCAAGTGGATGCCACATGATTTACTTCCATTTGTATCTATATATACTCTGATGGTCTAACTTAATTGGTATGGTGGTATCTACTACTGGCAAGATTCTGCTACTTCCCATGGATTCTAAATATAGACTCCAACACTAATACTACTCCACATGATATCCTAATCTTAGTCGTAATCTTCTTTGATACTTTAACTTACTTGAGATATTTTAGGGGTGTTATACCTATTTAGAGCTACACTGAAAAGACATTTCTCTAGAGAAGACACATAACTAATCCTTAAGAAAGATGGTAAGAACATCCAACTTAAGTGTGACAAGGTTTATCCTCAAGTGGATATCCATAACAAGTCTTGGTTCAGATATGATGGCTCCTATAGTCACTATCCAACCTACAGATCTTCCTAAAAGGGTTTTAATCCTAAGGTCAAAGCATATGCTCTGATACCAGCTGCGATGACCTAGCATACCACTGCATGATGTAGTACACTATAGTCGTTGACATAACACCAATGAAACACCGTTCACTAGTATTACATCCCTCAGAGTGGTACAACAGAAACACAACAGGTCCAAGACATGACTATAGATTACAACTCGACTCGTTACAAAAGATCCAGAGAACACTCTAGGTGAAAGAGAGAGAAAGAAATTCTTACAAAGAAGAACTAGAAATAATAACTCAGAACTATCTAGTAACTAAGACTAGCATCTAAACTATTTGGCTTGCCATTGCTGCTATTGCAATGCTCTACAGAAATAGGTTTTATGGCTAGAGAATCTACTCCTATCTAAACCGATACTTTATCTTCACTCCAGCTGATGTATATGTTGACTTCATTGACTTTATTGAAGAACTTGAGTTGCCGATGATGGTTTCTCGAGCATAAATTGATGTTGACATCGTCTTCAATGGCTTAGAACATAGCAAGGGTTAAGAATATATGGTTGAGTATGATCATACTCAGCAAGTTCACTAAAAAGGAGTGTATGATGCACTATCTCTATAGCCACAGACCATAGGTCGTAGGCAATGCAAGTTTTCGTAAACATTTCTTAAAAGGTTTCTTTTATTCTGAAAACTATGTCCGACAACCTTCACATGTTAACCAAAATCTTCGTGGGATTCCTTTCCTGCCGCATTCGTAGCTCCTTCCCGAAACAGGGAGTAACATGTCACAATTCTTACACTCTGCAGAGGTGCATCACTTTTCCCACAAGAGACCTTAAGCTTTGTTGCACAGCCAGGAGTATGTCCCCGTTCAAACTTCCATGGTTTGAGGCCCAACTTAAGATCCAAGCCAATCGCTGCCCTCTCCGTGACCCTATATGTCTGCACGATCCTCCGGGGCTGACTACACCTCCGTTAAGCCGCCAACTAGGGCAAGTTATAACCATGGGGAGTTCCCGAAGCTCTATGAGCTGGTGATGCCCTTGGAGGTCCTGCTATACCTCCGGCACCCACTCATAAATAATCTAGACACCAAAATCGTGGGGCCTAAGGGTTCCCACCCATATGTTGGATCCATACCAGGAATCCCAACGTCAGGATAAGGTCATCTTGCCTCCTTATGAAAGGAAGAAGATACAAGTGACTTCTCTATCCCACTCCAAATCTCATGGTTGACGCGTAATATACGGCGCTAGAATCACCGGAGACATTGGTTGTTAAGTCCTAGATATTATGTTCCTTTACCACTGGAACTGTATCAATAGAATATTACCATTTGGTAAATAATCCATAATCATATTATTATGAAAATAATATTTTCTGTCCTTTTTGAAATATAGGTGATGACACAGTTGAGTTACAAGCATAGAAAATAATCAAAGCACATGAGCAAGTTGTGAACTTGCCTTTTTGTGATTGCAAGATTATGCACTCACGGTCTTCAAGACAATAGAATATCCAAATTTTGTAAATAGCATCATTGGTCCGGTAAGGACTAATGTATAAAGAAGCAAGATGCAATGATGCATAAGTAATGTAATGCAATTTGAGAAACGCGAATCCCCGGAATAGTTGTATCTAATCTAGGGTTTGGAATCCGGGAATGATTTCTTTAGAATGTGTTACACTTTTATAACAACTTCACACTTCTGCTTCTTACTAAGGCTTGTGAGAGTGTGTGTGAAACAATAAGTAAATACAACAAGTAATATGCAACAGTAAAGCACTCAAATGGTATGGTATCTAAAATATTGCTTAAACAAGATTAAAACTCCATTAGAGTCTTTATAGAAGTGTTCAAGGTTTAATTTTAATGTTGCTTAAAATAATAACTGTTGGAGAAAACATTACTTTATAAAGTAAAAAGTATTTAAACTTAAAACTAATACTTTAAGGTTTTCTTATAAATTATAAGTACTAAAGTAGAAAACAACTAGTATTGTTGAATAGCTATTCTACTAGTAAATGGAGACTTTTAATACTCCATGAAAGTGAAACAAAAGTATTATGTATTGATGGAAGTGGTATTTTCTTGATCTTATAAGTGGATAGAATCACTTACTTATTATAGAATTTATACTCATTACTATGAACATGGGAATGGCATCATGTTAAATACTTACAAACTTTCCTTAGCCTTTAGAGTGGATTCCCCAATTTGTAAAAGAATTAATATTCAAATCTTGATGATTTTATAAGGGATAAACTATTTTTGGAGTAAGATTTACTTAACTTTGAATGGTAGTTTTAGTAAGTACAACTTAAAATGGTTAGACTTATGTTAGCTTCAATTCGACATTATTTGAACTTGTTATTACATTTTTAGACTCTAAACAAATAATGGTAAAGGCATTAGTAAAGGTTTATATATTTTTTAATGAATTAAAATAAAAGAAAAGGATTTAAATAAGATTTATTAGACCTTTACCTTTTATTTTAGTTCAAAAGTATGAGTTGATATTTTTCATCTGTAGATCTCATTTTTGTGATCCTTTTGGTATATTATAAGTATTTTTGTGAATTTTAAGTAATAAGATATGATACAAAAATACTTAATAAATACTTAAGTATATTATAAGTATTTTTGAGTTTATTAACTTTATAAATACTTAATAAATAGTAAATATTATGTAAGTGATACGAAAATAATTTAAACAAGTTTGTAAATGTAGATTTTGTTTTTATAAGAATTTTAGTATATTATTTATATTTTTCTTATTTACTAATATTAAAATATGAATTTTTAAAGTATTATGACTTGTAAAATCTTTATTAAATAATAATTATTTAAATAGTTAACACAATAATATTTGTTAATAAAGTTAAATTATTGATTTTATTTTTCTTAACATTTTGATATATAATATGTATTTTTCTGAATTATAAAACAAAAGATATGGGATTTCTAAGATTTAATCCTTTTATTAATTTTCTCGAATTATATTTATATTTAAAGTTATTTTGTTTTATCTATTTACTAAACAGATAATACTTTTTATACTAACACTAACCTAGCCACAGACACCAACTAATGGGCCCGTGGCCACATCATCTGCCACACAAGATAAAGACTTTTTATACCTAATCTATTCTACCCTAGAGCCACTGACTAGTGGGCCATTCGCCACGCAGGTATCCACATGGGCGTGGACCAGTTAGACTAATGACGTGGCAGGGTGGTGACGCGGGGCTGATGTCGCGGTGACGTCACTTCGCTGGAGACAGTCAGATGATGACCGGCGGCGAGGATTTAGAGGGTTTTGGTAGGCTTGGTTGGGGTGATTCGAACAAGGAGAGGGAGGTGAACCTAACGGTGGCTATGCCGCTGGTTTTTGGTCATTGGAGAACAGGACATGATGATGTCTGGCAGTGGTGCACGGCGGCGCTCGGTGAACAACGGCTACGGAGCACACGCCAGTGAACAGAGGCTACAGAGAGACTCGCAAGCTCACCGTGGTGATGTTGGGGACGATTAGGAGACCAGAGGAAGTCGGAGACGACGACACGGACGGCGGCGGACCTCGTCGGAGTCGAGGAAGAAGACATCCTGGGGCTCGATTCTCTGGACCCTAGTTCGATTCCTTCGGTGAGGCGATGTAGTAGATCATGGTGGAGCTCTTGGGTCACTTTTCCGGCCACAGGACGGCTCAGAGCGTCGGCTATTTGAGGTGGTCGAGGGCTAGGGTTCTGGCCATGTGCATTGAGAGGAACAGAGAGCGTGTGTGAGAGGGGGAATGAGGATGGATGGAGAGGCATCAGTGTGTCCTTCTTATCCGTGCAGATAGCGGCGACGCGCATCATAGCGCACTGCTAACGACGGCGAATAGCATCGAGCGCCGGCGAGCTGCTCCAACGAGCAGTCTGTGTGCATGAGGATGACGACGACGTCATTTTGAGGAAAACCCCCTAACATTTCTATGAATTAACCCGCGGTCCACCGTTGGTCCCACCCATCAGTCAGAGAGATAAAGTGAGACGGGTAGCTGTTGGGCTTCTCCTGGGCCGCGGCTGAGTGTGCGGATTTTCACTGCTGTTGCTCGCGAGCGTTGGTTAGGCAAGAGAGCAAGGCGAGAGAGCAAGATTAATGTACATGCATTAAACCTTATGGTTTATAATATGGTGGTTTAAATTTAGAATTGCCATAGCACAGTTTTGGTTAAGTCATTATGCATGGATGATAATCATTAATGGAAAATTGAAGATGCTCATTTTCAAGCGGTTTAACATAAGTTTTGGAGAATATTTAGTAGACTCACATTCTATTATGGCTATGGATAATAGCTCCACTGAGAGTGAGCTATTTAGATTGCTTTACTAAGTGATCTTGATGATATATGAGACTAGGTATTTATTAGGGTTTAAGACAATCAGGTCAACAAGGCTTCTCAAACACTCACCTGGTTCTCTAATTATCTCTTGGAATCTTTAATTGTCCAAGAGGTATTGTTTAATGGTTACTTAGGAATAGGAAATGGTTTCATTATCCATTTGATTCTAGGGTTTTGAATAACACAGTAGACATGGGTCTTTTCATGGCTTGATATATTCTTAGTTAAGGCTTCTAAAGAACCCTTACCTTAATACCTCACTATGGATATCTTGAGATAGGGAATTACTTTCCTAAATATATTCTATATCTCTCTCTTACCTTATTCACGAAGATCACATCTTCCTGAATAAGACAATCATCTGACTCCACCATATCCACCATCATATGATGACATGGTCATGTCACTTCAACATTACTCCATCCTTACTCCTAGTATATAACTTCTCTTAATTAACTACCATTGATGCACCTATCAATGTAGCTACTGCTAACTCCATCTATTAACTTCCTTAACTTCATCTTGCAACTACTTCCAAGGTTTGCAAGACTACAATCCTTACTATACATACTAAGGATATCAATCCTTTGAAATAGGTATAGTACTACTCCCATAATACCATTTGTCCTTATATTAAGTTGGTTAAGCTACTATGCCTCCAGCTACTCCATACAACTCATCAAATACTTCATCATACTTTAGCTTGACTTCTAATGATCAAGCTAGATGATTCATCTTACTAGGCTTTGCCTGATTTGGTAAATTCATAACTCTTCTTCAACACCTAATCATCTATTCTCAAGTGACTTGAGAATAATGAGCACCATTTTTTGATCATACAAAGCTTAGGCTTCTAATAATTTGTTCAAGATCTATACTCAACTAAGTAGTAAACTTGTATTAGTCTCTCTATAGACTTATCTGGTTAAGCAAGCTTATTCTAAGTCTATATCCACTTGTCCTAACAAGATTTTTATCTAATGTACTAATACTACTAGCTTTCTCATAGCTCCATGATCACTAGTTACTTCCTGGTTTAAATACTGCTTCTAGTTAACTCAGGAGTGAGTGAACTCCTCCAACATCAAATGGTTTGATCTCCACTAAGGATCATATTCCATTGATGATGGTACACTCAACCATATATAGTTCTTCCTTCAGATTAATTTACTTAAGGTATTTGAAAGGTCAACACAATAGGTCAAAGGCTATGAGTCAATAAGTTCTAGGTAAAGAATTAATCACTCTATATTGATGATCAATTGATACTAGGACTTGGTTAAATAGGAATGTCACCTATTATCATGACACTAAGGGTATGTAATGGATGATCTTGGCATGGCTTCCTTTTCTACTCTATCTGTGACAAGAGTTAATGTTTTAAGAACTACCATGTTACCATGGTAGGAGTAACTATGGCAAACAAGTGTTTCAAGATTTAGTTATAGAGTTTCTTTTACTTAAGTTATAAGCTTAACTTTATATACAGAGTTTATTGTAGGTAATATCTTCATATCATCTTTAGAATATTAAGTATTCATCCTTGAGTTGTCGTATGAAATACCATGTAATGATCTCTAGAAGATCAAGTACTCCTTATTAAATAGTGTGTTGTGACTTAGTTTTATTACATTTGATCTACCCTTAGATCAAATTATATTACCCAAAGATAAGGTTTTAGCAAAGGTCATATTGAAATTTATCGCAGTCAACTTGATGATCTACTTTAGTTCCACCAAGTTAAGAGAAGCTTCAATCACTTTGACAAGTTTTATTTAAAAGCGCGAAAATTATCCAGATTTTCTATGCATGAATGCAACGCACACACCTGTTTCAGCTTATTTCTAAGCTCTAATGCTGGGATGTTACAAATGAGCACCATATGTTATATTTTTCTTAATTTCCTATTTAATTGCACGGTAGATGCTTGTACTGCTAATGTTTAATCATCCTGTCCTGCTTATTATTGCAGTGTATAATACTAAGTCTAGTCATAGTGGGGAGTAACATAGCATGTTACTAGGCTATGTTACTCTCCACTATGACTAGTCTTAATATTATTTCCATAGTGAGCTGTGTCATAGGTCTTATAACATAGACACCATCATTTAAGTTGGTCATAGTGGGAAGTTTGTACACACCAGTATTGTCTATGATACTAGTGTATAATACCAGCTAGGCCACCCATAGTAGGACTATCATGCAATCCATGTTGCATTTGTTTTTCTGTTTCGTCGTATGTCTTATGATCAAAGTATGAATTGGTCATAGCGGATTGTTCCACCCCATATGTTATATATTGAGCCATATTTGGAGTTCCCTATACATGATAGAAATACATATGTACAGTGGAATGTGCTTGGGGTGTTCCTTAGAAAAATAATCCTAGATTTTTCGTAAGAAACAGTGCTTATTTGTATTCGAGAGGTGCCAATTTAGACATCATCCTGTTATAAATAAGCACCATTGCTTAACCAAAAACCGGTCTATTTAGCTAAGCACTTCTCCAAGTGTCTTGCATTGTACATGCTCTTAGGTTCTTAGCATATGTTGTTGGATCGCCAAGTGTACCCCCCACCCCCGCAGACCCCGCAGACCCCTAGAAGTAGCAAAAGGGAAGGCTGTAGACCAGGTTACATTATCCCGTGTGTTGCATTAGTTTGGCAGCCTATGATCTTTTTGTTTAAATTGCTCATGGCGACCTGTTCAATGATGAGTACTATATAACGTAGGTTGGTATCGCACCGAGTTTTATATTTCAAGATTAATTGGAATTCTTTATTCATGTTAGAACCACAAATACTACCGATGGATGAGCTCCCCACACGCGCGTCGGTCGTCTTGCGGTACTCGCTCTTGTTCGTCGAGCTCCCCACACGCGCGTCGGTCGCTCGCCGTCGATGAGCTCTGTGTAGTCGAGCGTTTCTTCTCCGCCGACGACCTCCCACCGCCTAGCGCGCGACTATCTAGGTGACGACGAGCTCAATGCCCTCCCTCGTGCGCGTCACTCTCCGCCGACGAGCTCGGCGGACCTCCGTCTCACGCGAGTAAAATTATCCTTCCCTGGAAGCCTAGCGAGAAGCTGGGAAGGAATGGAGAGATAGGGATGCTCTCTCACCGGCACGTGCCAAGGTGGGCCCTCAGATGGAATTGTGTCGGGACGGGTAGGCGTGATGGCAGCTCGAACAAGCTGATCAAACGACCAGGAAGCGATGACTCGATCGGACAAACGAGCCACCATGCACTTTTTAGCGTTTAGGTCAGACTAAAAGGCCCATTCGATCGATCGATAGAACACAGAAACGGGTATTCGTCGTCTTGTTCCTCTAACGCTCGGCACTCCAGATCAAGCGTCGCCGCCACCGCAAAGCTAGGTCAGGTGCAGCCGCTGCAAGATGTCCCCGCCACCGTCCACGCACGCGGCCACTGCCTCCTAGATGCCAAGCACCTGCTTCCCCTTGTCGCCGCCATGCTAGCCAGAAAACGCGAGTTCGATCTCCGTCCAACACGCATCGCCACACTGCCCTGTATTGTCGCTGCTGCCTCTAACGTTGCTGTGGAAGATGGCCCCACCAGTCTATAACGCGGAACCTCCAAGCTCAAGAGCTGCACCGAGCTGGTAGGTAGCTCGGGCCGAGCTCAGATGTGTGGCTCGCCGACGACAAGCTGGCTCGGGCTCAGCATGTTGAACCCGAGCTTTTTACTGTCTCGGCCCGAGTGGGACCGAGTTGGCTCGCCTCAGGTATACCAACGAGCATATGATCACGTTCAAATGACGAACTAGCCTAACTGATACTGCCTCCGTTCCATAATGGTAAAAAGGCTTATATTGGAGAACAAAGTAAGTAACTAATTAAACAAGAAAAACAAGGAAATAGTATCAATTTAAACATCTATTCAAATATATACTCCCTCCAATTCACATTATTGTTCTCAACTTTATCTAAATTCGGATGTATCTAGTTAAGTATTTAAATTAGATATATCCGTATCTAGACAACGTTGAGAACAATAATATGGATCGAAGGGAGTATAAAGATGGGTATATATAAAGACCAAAAGCTAGTAGTGTCTTCTAGGTGACCGATCTACTCGAACGCCCACTGGTTCTCCTTCCTGATCTCTGCCTCCTCTTCCGGCGTGAAGTCGTTCTTGATGTTGAACGTCTTGCGAATCTCCTCTGGCGACTTGCCCTTGATCATGTCAGCCACCGTCTGGCAGCTGAGGTCCAGGAGCCCCTTTATATCCAGGTAGTTGGCGGCGAGGATGATGTCGAAGAGCGTGGCCTGATCAACCTTGATGAAATCGGCGTCCCAGGCCTTGAGGCCCTCCTGCTTGCCGGCGGCAGCGGCGTTGCCGACGTGCTTGTTGCAGTACTCGATGACCTTCACGAGGATCTTGGAGTTGACGTTGGGGAGCGGGACACCGTTCTCGACGCAGTCCTCCTCAATCATATGCTTGATGGTCTGTGACAGCGCCGCCGCCTCGTGCTTGTCTCGAAGTCCTCGCCGTCGGAGCTCTTCAGCGTGATCATCTTGATCTTCTCGGCCACGACCTCCTCGTCCTTGTTCGCCGCCATGGTTCCTGCTTGATTGATCTCTCGTCGAAACTTCTAAGATCGGTCGGGTCGGTGTCTTTGCAACGTACTCTCGATCTCGATTCTTAGATTCGTAGGATTGGATTAGTTTGATGCAGGGCAATCGATTGATCGGTCCCGTATTTAAAGGCTCAGAGAAGGCAAGAAAAGGCCGACTCGGGTCCGATCGATCGGACTCTTGTCACACACGGTCATGATCTCCGGGATTCAGTAGACACAGTTATGATTCGGCATAGTTTGCGGCCGTTTTGGTTACGTAGCTGAGCTCCTGATGGATTTCACAATGCGATCGAGCCGGTAAGTTACCTTTCTTTTTGCGTAGAGAGCGTGCCCGCGCATGCTCTTCAGACTTGCTCTTCAGACTTGCTAAAGTATAACAGCGGGTACGACCCTCTTCTGATATGCTCGTACACGCCATGGCTCATCGGCATCAATCCAGATCACCTACACTACAGGAATCGGACAGTAGGCCGACAGCTAGAATCTACACCGGCGGCCATATGTGTTGACGGTCGGCATAGCTTAAAGGAGGCCAACGGTCAGGAAAAGACCCGCCTGCCTATTGTAAACTAGACCGAGGGCTGCTGTCGGTGTACCTAGACCGAGGGCCGCTGTCGGTGTACCTACGGCCGTCCGTGTTTCGCCCATCCACGTGTCGCTAGCGAGCCCGCACGTGACGGTGCGACGATGCCATCATAGAGACGCCGACGGCCTAATAATATCGACAATCGCAATAACGCTCGAATAGGAATAGGCTGACTACCGAAAAATGAAACTATGGCGTGTATTCAATTAATAGTTTGCGAAGTGCGAAATCACGGATTCACGGAAAACATCAGATTTGCCGACTACCCCGAACAAAACACACCGCAAAAGACAAACTCCACGGAGTATCCATGGAGAAAACACTCTTGGCAAAAAATTTAATACATGGCAACAATTAAAAACACAGGGCAAAACTAGGGGTTCGATAACTCCGTTACGCTTTCCAGAGTGTCTAGTAACATACACTTGGCAAATTTTCATCCCGCCAATTTTCACGCGTGGGAAAGATCATCGGTTCAGATACATGGTTAATCGTACATACAATATGTCCTATTATTTTTATAAAAACCGGGAAGGTCTATTTATCAATGAGTAGCATGGTAGGTGGTTCACAATATAATTTATTTCTGACACTTGAAAATGAAAAGTGAGTTTTTGTGCAGGAAAATTTCTTTGGCAACATTATTTTCTATTCCAATACTCACACCTATGCACAATATGGGTTCGTTTAACACTAGTGGAGAACGGTTAGTCCCGGCCCGTAAGGGGCTTTAGTCCCGGTTCTGGAACCGGGACTAGAGAGGCGAGACTAAAGGCCCACCCACTAGTCCCGGCCAGTTACCAGCCAGGACCAATGGGCTCCACGTGGCCGCCTCTGCGCACGCGGGGTGCCCCCCATTAGCCCCGATTCCTGTTACGAACTGGGACAAATGGTTCTCTGTCACGGCAACATTTTAGGCACTTTCCCTGCCGCGGCAGAAAATTCATTTTGTATCATTTTTTTTTTCATTTCAAAATAGTTTTCTACGCTACCACATACCGTACATGTTCGTGCATATATAAAATAACTTGTCTTAAGATCGAGCATACAAATATATACATGATAGTTACATGGACATCACAATTACCAGGACTAGAGCCCATTTATTCAATTACACGGTCGGAGATCATCGGTAGCGTCTATTCAAACTAAATTCTCCGACGTCATCTATCATCTCATTCATCAAGAATCCTGCCAGTTCTTCAGCAATTCCCAGTACGCGTTGCTCTGGTAAGAGCTGATCCCGCATTCTCTCGAACTATATAAGAAAATGAGATCAATATGAATACGAATCATGATAACAAAAAGTGACGGTAATAAAATAATATTGTGATTGTATTGCTTACATCGACTCTATAATCTTTGTGCTTAGTGGTAAACGTGCGAATGAACTCGCAAACGTAGAATCCACATAGATTCGTCCTGGGTGGTTACCCCGCGCACTTTACGAGAATAGAATTCAATCAAAATAATAATCTAGCATCATAATTGTATTGAAACTAGAAGTAAAGAGATGCGTGTACTACTTACCGAGACCGGCTTAAATGTCAGCTTCTCACTAAAGTGACCCGTAATCACACTCTTGAACTGATTCCAAACCCTGCCCGGTAAAGAAAAATAAATGAGTTATTTTATTACGTGATATCTCAGGAAATCAACGAAAGAAACAGATGTAGCGCGAAAATTACCTCTAGAGAATGTCTTGCATGTCCCTAAACTGTTCCAGAGGTCTCTTTAATGATTTCATGACTTCAACTCTTCCCTTATCAAGTTGAATGTTTAGTAGAACCCAGTAAAAATTGCACACGTTTATATATACATCAGTAACTCATTAATTACGCTTAATATCGAGTAAGCAAAAGTGAATGTGTATAACACAGTAAGACCCACACTTGAAATTGTTAGGAAAAAGTGTGTGGTCACAGAAATTTTGCTCCTTTAGAAACCTTAGAAGGTTTTCCTCTGTCACCTCGGGTTTATTCGTTAGCGTCTTTACATGTATTTTATCTGGGTCAATGAACCCAACACTAAAGAGCGACCTTCATTTACATTCCTGGATCTTCATTCTTCATAATAATAGAGTACAAAAGGATATAATGAGGATAATTACATGCAATGAACTGAACAACTAAAAAACTGAACAATTTATATGTAGACAATGAATTCAACAACTTACAGACGATAGCAACTCATGAGACTTTTGTCGAGGGCGTCGAAATTGTATAACTGGAAGAGTTCTGGAAACTCAACATGAACCTCATCGGCTCGGAAGTAGTAGTCATGTGGGACTTTCACCACGATCATTATTCTCTCCTCCTTTGTGGCTTTCAAGTACCAATTATGTGAACTCCGCATTTGTGTTGACAGTTGTTGCAACCTCTCTATGCTGACCAAAGGCATCCCTAGGACATATGTAGGGACTCCATCAACCTTGGGTAACTTCTTGTCCTAGGAACCTAGCAATTCCTCAACAGTCACATTCATAGCGGCTGCAAGCTTCGCATCCTCTTCCATATCCTGCTGGGGAATGTCATAGGATACCACCCTGTGGGGTGGGATATATTTTTGGCCTGTTTCCCGAGCTGGGGTACATCCATTGTTCTCCAGGTTGCACTTTGACTTGATGATTTTCTCTGATTGCACTTCTACTTGATTTGCTCTTCTTCACTTCCTTTTAAAGTGTGCGTAGATAGTAATCTGGCTTATGGTGCAAGTCATTTTACGATTTTGTGTTCAGAGAACCAAGTGCATATGCTTTTTGCTTCTCGGTATATACCGGGGCAGGCTCAGGTTTCTTCTTTTGAAGCTACGCAACACATTTGGCCTTTGCGATCGCTGCGCTTTCCTCTTTAGTACGATGGTAAGGTCTGATGGGAAGATTCTGATGAGGTACTCTTGGGAGGGGCGACATTTGTCATTTTGGGCTGCTGCGTCATTTAGTACTCATCGACGGAGCATGCTTCTGCTTATTGTCCTTAGCAGGCAGCAAAGACGCCTGGCCCTACGGTGGAGATCTAGATGGACTTGCGGTGTGGTGGTCATAGTCATGGGGTCGGCTTCTTGGAGGTGATGGATGTGAAGGTGACATGAGACGACTCGGAGGCAGTGTTGGCCTTGGCGCTGAGCCTGGAAGCTTGATATTGTTATTTTCCCATAGAATGATACCACCCAATACTTCTCCGAGTGTCCTCTCACCTTTAGGTCCAGGGATGTCAAACTCCATTGAGTCCCACCCCGTTGTGATTTCATCCACCCTGACTTTAGCATAGCCAACTCGAATCTCACGGCGATGCCAACGTGTATTAGGTGGACAAGGTAAAGCACATCTGACCGCCACCTTGATAGATAGGTTCTTCACCTTCTGATGGAGCTCACAAGATGTCTACGCCTTGATTCCATCCACGGGGTAGCCGTGACCGCCATCTACCATCCGTGCATTGTCAGACAGGACCTCTGATTTAGCCATGCTGCTTCTCTGCTGAGATGGGATGGCGTTAATATCGAGTGCAGGATCTTGCAGGTGCGCTACTCCTCGTAGTTCATCAATCTGTTGCTGATGCTTTTCAAGTCTTCCTAACAACTCATTGAACCGGTCTCCCTCCACCTCCTGTCGTTGCCTCTTTTCTCTCTCTCGGCTCCTATAAGTATCTCTGTCTTTGGGAAACCCCATCTCCCACGTATAACTAGGGTCAATGCCTCGTACTCGTCCTCCGCATTCGTCATTCCCGAGGACCTTTGTCAGCAAGTCTTTCTCTCTATCGGGACAGAACTTTGTTGTCCCCTCTTTAATTTCCTTCACCACTCTCTGCCATGTCTCCCGGGGTATCCTAATCCCGTCAGTGCAAATAAGGTCCCCTATAGTATCGTCATACTCACTCCCATGCCCAAGGAACCAATTTCTTGCCCTCAAATCCCATTCTTCGCGTATTGATTCTGGAGTGATCCCTTTAGCAAGCAGCTCATTCTCTTTAGCATCCTACTTTGGCATGGTAGCCGCATATCCCCTGGCCCCAGGTGATGGTGATATTTCTTCTTCGCGGCATTTTTCTTGTTTTTTCCGACTTTCCTTAGCAGGTTCTGACTCCTTGTACTTCACAAATGCATCTCAGTTAGCCTGCTGCTTCATTAGATAGCCTCCAAATTTAGGAGGAGTCTTCTTCTTCGGATACTTTTGCCATAATGATTTCTTCCAGTTCTTGAATAGTTTGGCCATCTTCATAAGAGTTCTCTTCTTGACTTTCTTTGTGAATGCAGTTGTGTCGGCATCATCCTCATATTCTAGCAGGGTGGAATGTGTCATGAGGTAATGTCGTCGTATTGATGACAAGTACGCCATGAGGGGTCCTCGAGGCGTGCGGAAGAGAGGAGTGTGAGACGTACGGTGTTTTGGGACGGTGAGCACACAAGTTTACCCAGGTTTGAATCCGCCGGCTTTGGACAGATCCTACTCCTGCTAGCAATCCAATAATACGGCAGAGCTGGAATATGGGTTACAAGGTTTCGCCTGTGCGAGTTGAGATTGTAGACTATTGAGGTGTGCCCTAAAGGCTCTCCCTAGGACGGCTTATATAGATATCCGGCCTAGGGTTTACATGAGAGATCTATCCGTCTACGACTAAGAGTCGGTTACAGAGTACATCTTGAACTACAAGTAACACTATGGTCCTAAGTCGGTAAGTCTTCTGGGCCTTCCCGTAGCCGGATTGGACTCCGTCTTTTCTCCCTGACTGGGCCGCCCGTGAAGCAAAGCTCTAACCCGAAGTGGGCCACCCTGGTCAGTGAGGAACATTGGGGATACCCGGAAAGTATATCCCCAACAGCATCCCCCGGAAGTCTCCAAGATCCAAAGTCGGATTTATCATCGTCTAGCTTGATCTTCGGCTTGTAGAATCTTGAAGGGTTCCTGAAATATCACAACAAAAAATACGATCCGGGTCTTAAAAAATAAGTCAGACCTATCGACATGTTACTCGAATTTTCTAGCTTGATTTCAAACTAAGCCGGAACTTGGTCTCTAACGCCACCTCACACCAGTCATGGTCAAGTCACGTCATCTGACAAACATCCTGTCAGCACGACAGTTGGTGGGTCCGCA
The DNA here is from genome assembly GCA_910589775.1 of Avena eriantha. Classification (NCBI taxonomy): domain Eukaryota; kingdom Viridiplantae; phylum Streptophyta; class Magnoliopsida; order Poales; family Poaceae; genus Avena; species Avena eriantha. Next base: position 490,982,474 of record OU342741.1, on the reverse strand, counting down.
GTTCGCGGAACCGAGGCGCCGTTTCAATGCGTATGCGGAGATCGAGGCGACGTAATCATCATGTGGGTCCTTCCCAGTTCCTTCCATGACGCATGGCGGTTATACAGTGTCATTTACACGAATCTTGGCGCGGTTAGGTGGATATAAGGGGTAGGATTCTCCTCCTCCTTTCTTCACCTATTCCTTTGCTGTTCCTTCTCCTCCAAATCTCCCCGCGCACAAAGCTCCTCTGATTTCCCCAAAAACTCCTAGCACCGCCCATCTTAGGTCACCGGCGCACCGGAGAAATGGCTTCCTGAGAAGGGCTCCTCCGTGCCGGCGACTGGCGGAGCGGCGTCGGGGAGACCGTCCCCAACTCGCGCGCCGGGGAGTGGGTACACTTTGGCACCCACCTCGACAGAGGTTTGTCCTTTCCTCCCTCGAAATTATTTTCTGAGGTGATAGATCACTATAGTGTTCAACTCCACCATCTTCCTCCCAACTCCCTCCTAGAGATGAGCGCCTATGCGGCTTTGTGCGAGGATTCCTCGGCATTAGGCCGAGTCTTACCTTATTCCGGTACTACTTCCATGTCCGGAGAAATTCTTTCACCGTCAGTGTTCCTTATATCACCGGTACAATTAGCTTTTCACTTAGATGTGAGCGCGCATATCCTAAGATTCTAGCCAGTGACTCGGTCAAACAATGGCTAGCCACCTTCTTTTATCATAAGGATGTTCCGGCTCCTGGCAAAGCCACTGCTTTGCTGTCTTTCATCGACAGAGCTAACACGGCCCAACCGTCTTGGGACGAGGCTCCTCTGACTCTCAGTGACGATCCAATCCTCGCTAAGAGGCGGATCGAATATCTGATTAAACACAAAGGGCTGAAGGGATCCGCCTTGGTCCAATGTTGGGTGTCACGCCGGATCCAACCCCTTCAGTACCACGGAGACCGACTGATGCACTCCATCACGTCGTCCAAAAAGGATTCCCTCCGCATCAGCCCCAGAGCCTATACCACGCAAGGTTATATAAGCCAGATTAAATGGTTGATAAGGGAGCGGATCGAGAGGAGGATCCCGGAGGTTTCTCTGGACATGCACACAGCGGAGAACCCCGTAGTGCCGGTAAGCTTCTAACAATAAACCTTTTTATGTGTTTCAATCTTTAAGTTATATCTCAATACTGATATGTTTTCCTCTTTTCAGCTTGCTGACCTCCTCGAGTCGGAACTTGCTCCTCTCGAGGGATATCCTCTAGAGTTTTCTCAGGAGGCCGAATTGGTCCCATTGTCAGACATTGTGCCCAAGAAGCGCAAGGCTCCGACAGTGGTTGTTGGCACAAAGGAGGTGCCTGTCGTGAAAAGGTAACTTTCAACACAACTTCCGCCTTTGTACCTTACTCGAATTTTCTTCCGAGATGTAATGTTTTCCATTCTATTACATTCTCAGAGCTAAGCAGCTCTTCAAGGGTAAGGGGAAGGGAACTTCTACGAAGCCCCTGCGACAGACGAAGCTTACCATAGCTTCTCCTGCCGTGGCTCCTCCGACTCCTGCCCCTCAACCTTCCGCAACACCGGTGATCACTCCTTCTCCGGCTGTCGCAGAAGATCCGGCTCCTTCAACGGAGCCTGCGATCCTTGAATCGCAAACTGATGTCACCATGAGTGAGTTAGGTATAGAGAAGGGTGAACCCTCTTCGGGTAATGATCCCTCGACAAAACCTTTGCCGAAAACCTTCCCAGCAATTCGGGACTTGCCAAGTTTGGCCTATCTCAGAAATCTACAGAAGAGATCTAGCGGCTGGCCAGGCAGTTCCTAGAGAAAAGAAATCTATCTGCCGAAGAAGAAGTGCAAGAGGCAGAGGACATCAAGCACTCTGACCTTCTTGAATAAGTGCATCTTCGCAACGAGAGGATAAGGTCCGGTGAGCTTCCAACTGCTCCAGTGAATCCTCTGACTCTCGCCGAGAAGGTTGCCGTTGAAGTGAATGCGAGTTTGGATAAACTTACTCGTGAACAATATGTAAGTCGGAATTCTAACTCATGTTTTTACTTTACTTCATATCATATCCTCTAGCCCCCAAGCATGAAGTAGGATATATAATCCGGGTTTATGCTTCCTTAGGATGCCAAAGAACGAACTAGTGTAGCCCCCAAGGCTCGTGCTGATATTAGTAAAAATATTAGCCCGTGTCTTTAGTAGACTTCTGACTGTGGGTATTCTAACTTACAGAAAGTATATTCCTATAACCAGGATTTTTTGAAAAAGTCTGCAACAAGCGGAGAGAGATCAAAGCTCTCCGACTTAAGAATTTTGAACTTAAGGTCGCCAAGGATGAGGCCGAAGGTAAACATTCCGAGACTCAAACCTTGTCTTTCATGTTTTCATAGTCGAATTTTTACTGAACTGTTGTTCTTCTTGACTTACAGCGCTGGTGAAACAGTCCTGCGCTATGATTGAAGATGCCGAGAACCTCAAAACCTTGGTGGTGGAGAACAAAGAGCTTCGTCAAGAGCTGGATAAGCTCAAGGCGGATCATGAGAAGAGCATAGCTCAAGTTCTCGAGTCCTCCACCATGGCTACTGACAAGCGTGCTCGTAAGATTGCTGCTCAGGATCAAAAAATCTCGGACCTCAATAATGAGCTGTGCAGAGAGAAGGACCTTTCCGAGGCGCTCCAAGCTGAACTCCAGAGTCTTCGGGAAGAGAGCACCAAAGTTGACGACCTCATCTTCGGTATGTTCCATCTGTCTGATTTGTCTATTTTCTTTGACTTCTTTCAATGTTGGATTTTCTTAACTGTTTTGTGTATAGGTCCTCTGAACTTGACGGATTCCACCTCCGCCGAGCCCCGCACCCACCGGCTTACCCAAGTCGGTGACCTGCTTCATGACTTCCGCCAATCCCTTGAGGATATTGGCGAAGCTCTCAAGATTCCGGATATGCATAGCATGTCGGATTTTCAGGTGCGGGACAAGGCGAAGGAGATGCCTCAACTTGTGCAGGATTGGAACATGTCCTACGCGCGGTCCGCAGCGCAGAACGCTCTCACCATGGTCAGGAGCCACCATGGAAACATGGAAATTTGGCAAGTGACCAAAGGGTACTGCAAGGTAGATGAAGACGGCCAGGAGCAGGACATCAAGGCCATTATGGACTCCTGTGCCGGATATGGGTGTCACGTGGCTGATTTGACCAGCTACAAAACTCCTTTCTTCACCCGCGTGGACACTCCGCCTCCGCCTCCAGAAGAATCAGCAGAAGTTTCCGACGATGACCACACCGTTTCGGATGTGGACATCTCGGAACGATATCAAGGCGATGTATCCAGCGAGCCGGCAGCTCCTTCCTCTCCTCCTGCATCATAGATTGCCAGAAACATTTGTATTATTTTGAAAAACATGATGGGTTTGTAAATATGCAGTACCATAGTTTTGCTAGTGCTAATCTTTTGATCTATTCAGCACTTTTGGCTTTAAATTTTTGTGTGCCTGAAATATTAACATAAGCACTTGTATTTTTTCGCCTATACTTATCGTTTACCTGGCTTTCCGCCTCGTCCCTTTCGTGATCCGACTAAACCTTCTTCTCGGAAACTTGCCGAGCAACGGAGCTCAATTGCTAAACCAGTTTAAACTCGGAAAGAAAGCCGGCTTCCAGTACCAACAATTCACTACTCGGAAAATACTCGCATCCGGCAATCAGACAAATAACCAAAGTATAGACTAGAAACTTTAGGGTTATACCCAAAGGTAGCATTTTTAGAATTGTAAATCTAAACCAGAACAAACATGAGCATAAAGTACTTTCAAGTATTCTAGGATTTTCGACTATGACATGATCATTAGGAAATAAGATGGTAAAAACTTCTTAGAAAAAACTTGAGGCAACCAAGACTTTTATTTCTCACAGAACATGTACATATATATGTTTACAAAGAAAGATAAACTAAGAATAAAAGGGACGTAGCTGAGCAATATTCCATGGTCTGTCTAATTCATCTAGATTTGTACTGCCTCCATCTCTCTTTCTCTTCTTAGTAGCAGGTCTTTCTTTGACTGGCCTCATGTCAGTTAAGTAGTACGAACCATTGTGCAATATTCAACTAACCAAGAAGGGCCCTTCCCATACTGGGGAAAGCTTGTGCTTTCTTTGTTGCACAAGCCGAAGAACCAAATCGCCTTTATTGAAAGATCTATTTCTGACTCTCTGCCTATGATACTTGCGTAACTTCTGCTGATAGACTGTTGATTTCATTTCAGCAATGACGCAAACTTCTTCGACTAAGTCGAGATCATTTTGTCGAGAAATATCAGCATCCTCTTCAATATACGTGGCCACTCTAGGAGAAGTGTGAATCAAATCACTAGGAAGAACTGCTTCTGCTCCATAGACCAAGAAGAAAGGTGTGTATCCGGTTGACCTGTTTGGAGTCGTTCGTAAACTCCATATTACAGAGGGTAATTCCTCTGCCCAAGCCCCCACAGCACGTCGTAGTGGTGCTTCGAGTCTCGGTTTTAGGCCTTGCAGGATTAAACCATTTGCTCTTTCGACTTGTCCGTTAGCCTGTGGATGTGCGACTAACGCAATGTTAAGCCGGATATTTTGCTCTGTGTAGAATTCGGCCAATTCTCCCATAGAGAAATTACTCCCATTGTCCGTGATAATGCTATGCGGATAACCATACCGGATTATAACATCCTTGACAAATCTTTTGGCTATTGCTCCATCACAACTAGTGACATGTTTAGCCTCAATCCATTTGGTGAATTTATCCACCATCACTAAGAGGTGAGTAAATCCACTTGGAGCCCGTTTAAACGGTCCTACCATATCAAGCCCCCAGACCGCAAAAGGCCATGTTATAGGTATTGTTCATAGCTGATCAGCTGGAACATGAGCTTGTTTGGCATACTTTTGGCAGCCTTTGCACGTCTTGACTAATCGTTCGGCATCTACCTGAGTTGTAAGCCAGAAAAATCCGTGTCTAAAAGCTTTTGCTACTAAAGATTTGGCTGCAGTGTGGTGACCACACTCGCCTTCGTGGATTTCTCTTAAGATTTCCACTCCTTACGGACATACGCAGTGCTGAAAAACCCTAGAAACACTCCGCTTATAAAGCTCACCTTTAACTATAGTATAAACTTTTCCTCGTCGTACGATCTGTCGGCTCAAGACCTCGTCTTCGGGTAATTTGCCATCTACCAGATAATCTAGGTAGGGTTCAGTCCAGCTGGGAATTACAGCTAGAACTGCTATTAGAGGTGAGTCGGATTTGGTCGGATATTCCTCATCTACTCCCTTTATTGAGGGAATTTTGAGGTGCTCTAAAAAAACGCCATCCGGGACCTCTTTCCGTGCAGAGCCTATCCGAGATAATGCATCTGCTTCCTTGTTTTCTGCTCGAGGGATGTGTTGAACCTCAAACCCTTCAAACGATTTAGATAAATCATCCATGATAGCTTTATATGCTACCATGTGTTTATTTGCATTACAAATATCCGACACTTGTTGAGCAACAAGATCCGAATCTCCGTAACACATCAAACGTCGGATGTCAATATCCTTAGCAATTCGGATTCCATGTAGTAGTGCTTCATACTCAGCAATATTATTTGTCACTGTGAAGTGGATTTGCAACACGTATAGAAGTTTATCTCCTTGTGGTGATTTGAGCACCACGCCAGCCCCCGAGCCCCCTCGAGCCTTAGACCCATCAAAGTAGAGGGTCCAATATTCCGATTCAGGGAGGGTCATATTCTGCTTCGTCTCTGTCCAATCAGCAACAAAGTCGGCAAGGATTTGGGATTTGATTGCTGTCCGAGGTTTATACTCAATATCAAAAGCTGAAAGCTCTATGCCCCATTTGGCGACGCGTCCTGTGGCGTCACTGTTGTTAATTATATCTCTCATGGGAGTTGTGCTCACCACGGTAATTGGATGCTCCTAAAAATAGTGTCGTAGCTTACGTGATGCTAGAAAAACACCGTAAGCCAACTTTTGATAGTGCGGATATCGCTGTTTTGATTCTGTCAGGACCTCATTGACAAAATAAGTAGGACGTTGCACCAAGTGTTGCTGATTTTCCTCCGGTCTCTCCACCACCATGATGATACTAACGACCTTGTTTGTCGCAGCAAGATAGAACAACATCAGTTCCTGTGGTTCCGGCGTAGCAAGGATAGGATCAGATGAGAGTACTTTCTTCAGGTCTTGTCGTGTAGCTTCAGCTTCGTCTGTCCAAACAAAATCATTGGTCTTTTTCAGGAGTTTGTATAATGGTGCGGCTCTTTCACCAAGCCGGCTTACAAATCGACTGACCGCAGTGATGCAGCCAGTTAGTCTTTGTACATCCTTCAGCGAGTTAGCCTGGAAATATTGAGTATAGCCTTGATTTTGTCCTGGTTCACCTCTATGCCTCTTTGAGACACGATGAAACCTATCAATTTTCTGGCTGGTATTCCAAAGAAACATTTCTTCGATTTAAGCAAGATGTTGTATTTTCGTGGATTGGCGAATGTTTCCTCCAAGTCGGAAATCAGCGTTTCCTTTTTTTGGACATCACCGCAATATCATCCACGTATGCACGTACATTGCGTCCGAGCTGGTCATGGAGGCAATGTTGCATCGTGCGCTGGTAGGTAGCTCCTGCGTTTTTCAGCCCAAAGGGCATCGTAACAAAACAGAAGGTTCCGAAGGGGGTTAGGAATGAAGTTTTGACTTTGTCAGATTCCTTCATCCGGATTTGGTGATAACCAGAGTATGCGTCGAGAAAACAGAGGAGTTCCGAGCCTGCCGTATAATCGACAACTTGATCAATCCTAGGCAGAGCGAACGGATCTTTTGGACAAGCCTTGTTCAAGGCAGTATAATCAACACACATCCTTAAATCAGCGGTGTCCTTTTTAGGGAGCATTACAGGATTGGCCGACCACTCAGTGTGGATGACCTCTTCTATGAATCTGGCTAACTCGAGCCGTGCTAGTTCCTTAGCTATTGCCTTACACTTTTCATCACCGAAACGTCGTAAGGACTGTTTGACAGGTTTAGCATTCGGGTTTACATTTAAAGAGTGCTCGGCAAGTTCCCTAGGTACTCCGGTCATGTCAGATGGCTGCCATGCAAAGATATCTTGATTTGCTTGGAGGAACTTGACGAGCGCGCTTTCCTATGTGCTATCTAGGCCTATGCCTATCTGGGTCACCTTGGAGGGGTCATCATCCTTCAGGGACGTCTTCTTCATCTCTTCTGATGCCTTCAACTCCGGATTTGGCTTTGTCACCTCCTTCTTCGTTGCGGGCATCTCAGACGGATCTATGCTCTTCTTGATCTCCTGGTACTCCTGGGCGTGCATCACGGCTTCAGCAAAGGCGATATTTTCATCCTCGCACTCTCGTGCTTTCTTCGAGTCTCCCCTGATAGTGATTACGCTGTTGGGACCTAGAATTTTCATCATATTATAAATGTAACACGGACGAGCCATAGAAGCCCAGTAAGCCGGACGTCCGAATATAGCGTGGTACGCGCTCTTAAACGGGACCACTTTGAAGGAAAGTGCCTCCGTTCGATAATTCTTTGGAGTTCCAAAGGTAACATCCAAAGTGATTTCTCTCAGGGAATTAGCTTGTCTTCGTGGGACAACTCCATGAAAGATCACAGAGCTATGGTTCAGCTGGGTCTCCGAGATCTTCATCCGGCGTAGCATTTCGACATAGAGAATAATGATACTCCTGCAACTGTCCATGAGGGTCTTGGAGAAACCATAACCGTCAATAAGTGGATTGACGATCAAGGCGTATTTTCCTCGCCTGTGCAACTTAGGCGGATGATCAGCGCGGTCAAATGTGATTGCCACTTCCGACCAGTTCAAAAATTGGGGGACAACCAGAACTGTTGCATTGAGCTCATGTAGAACTGCTTTCTTAACCTTTGCTGGTTGAGATCCGAGGAAGGTGACATAAGTGTCTTTCTTGGTCGGCAAAATTTTTCTTCCCTTCCGGCTTGGGATTTGAAGCATCGGCTTCCTCCATGTCGGAATCTTCCTTGGTGTCCTTATCTTTTTCGGGATTCTTCTTTCCCTTCTTCCGCTTAGCTTTGTAGCCTGCGGTGTCATCTCTTTTGATGTCGTCATTGAAACGACATTCGGCGTTGGTGTGGGATGAGCCCCCATTAGCGTCTTAGTGATGCACACATGGGTAATTGGCAATCTCGGCCCAAGAGTAGGTTTTGCCCTGTTGTTGGTCTCCTCTGCCTTGAACTCTAGAAGTCCCACGGCCATGCCCGCGGCCTCCGCCGCGTCCTCCTCGTCCTCCAGACCCGAAAGTAGCAGTGACCACTGCCGTTTCCGCATTGGGTTTTTCTTCCGAGGTATTTTTGCGCTTCTGAGCTTGTTGCTTTGGTTGTTTTACCGACTGTGGCACAGCTAGGACATTGAGTAATCCCTCTGCATCGTCGTCGGCATCTGCATACTTGCTCGATGTTTCTACATCTCTCCCAAATCAGTGACTTTGTCACACTTCAAGCGATGACACATTAGACCAATTGGGAGACCTGTGATGAAAGCTTCAATCGCAGTTTGATCATTTCCTCCTTCACAGGAGTTCTTGGTGTCGATCCATCATCCGAGGTAATCCCGGCAAGTTTCTCCGGCCTTCTGGGTGCAACGCTGTAGGTCTCCGACCGTACAGGGCCTCCGGTATGTGCCTTCGAAATTCCGAAAGAACGCACTTTGCATGTCATACCAGTTGTGGATGGTGTTCTCTGGAAGTTCATTAAGCCATGATCGTGCTGTCTTTCGCCAGATAAGTGGGAGATATCGGGTTGCGACCAGGCTGTTTCCGCCTTTGGCAATGCAGCAAGCTTGGAAGAAATCCTGTAGCCAGGTATCTGGCCGAGCAATGCCGTTTTAGGCTTGGATATGTCTTGAGATAGAAAATCCTTCTAGGAATCTTGTAGCTCTGATGCGTGATCCGAAGCACTTTGGGCCCACGTAGATATCATCGTTTTCGTAGCGCCGCGCCTCTATGTTGGAGTTGATCCTGTGCCTTGCATCGTTCGAGGATAGAGATCTTCCTGAATGTCGGTTGTGGCTGCGGTGCCTTGGAGCCGGACTTCGGCTTCTGCCACCACCTCCTCCGCCATGTCGTCCTCTTTGTCCCCCTTAAGAGCCGTTGTGATGACTGCTTGGTGGAGAGGGTGGGGCAGCTGGATAGTTTCCGGCTGTTCGCCAGCCTCCGTCCAGAGCGTCATTATTCCGGTTCCGGGGAGGGTCTTCGCTACGACGATCCCCCTGCCGGCTTGTCCCGGCATGGTTTCTGTTGTTCATTCGTCCGTCGTTCCTACTATGGTGAGGAACAGCCGGACGGCTTTCCTGTCTAGGAGGTGGCATTTTTTGACGATCCTCCTCTCGACATTTCTCTTTATATCCTCCCCTTTGACCGTTCGACTCTCGTCGGGGAGGATTCCTCGGATACGGTGCAGCAATGGCCTCTTGCTCGGCCGCTGGAGCAACGTTGCTCCAGTCACGTGCAGATCTGTGATATTGTCCTGATGATCCGGGTCTAGAGTAGTTGTCTTCCCATCGGTTGGAACGGTGATGCTGTTCCGGAACATGCTGGGGCCTTATATCATTCCAGGCTGAGTCCGTATGACATTGGTCGGATTTGGAGACTAGCTTTCCACTTCCAGATTTTGTAGCCATTTGTTGCTCCAGACCCTTGGTGAGTAGCTTGATTCCCAATCGAACCTGTTCTGGGCCTAGGTTATTTGATAGGATATCTCGAGCTGCGACAGTGTTCTGTACCGGTGTTGGGTACACCAGATCTCCTTTGCTGTCGAGACGAGGCATCCTTGGATCTCCTTCAAAGAGGACCCTGTTCACTTCTGGAAATTGACCGTCACGTGTGTAACATTTCTGTGTCTTCTGATGCAACCGAGACATGTAATCCTTAGTTGCCATGCATTTCTTTTCCTCCTCGATGTTTTTGGCTTCATCCAAGAGTTGTTGACGACGCGCTTCTAGGGCTTGGGCCCTTTCTTCTAGCTCTTCAGCAGTAAGTTCTGCAGCTGTAGGGATAGGTGTGGTTAATGCAGCATCGATGAGTTTATGCGCACCTTTAGTGATAATGTGTTCATCCACTGATTCTTCTTTTTTCGGCTCTTCTAGGATGAGTGCTCCATCTGAGTCTTCCTCATATTCCTTGGCACTCACCTCCTTTGTTAGAGGGTCTTTTGCCGGGGTCTTGTTTTTCTTGTTCTTCTTCTTTGCCTTCTTGGCAGCGCCGGTAGCAAAGACGGCTTTGGGTCCGTTTCCCGGAGTCAAGCTTTGATCGGTACTTTCGGACATCTTGACTTCGGGATTATCTCCGACTTCCATGTCATCCTGCGCTTTGGGAGAGTGTTCCCCGGATCCTTCATCCATGGCTTCTCCTTCCTCTACAGCTTTGGAGTTATACTCCTCTTCATATTCTGCGGAGAACTTTCAGAAATCTGCTGACGTCATCGATTCATCCGAGGATGCGGATACGTTGGCGTTTGTTCCAATTGCCTCCAGCATAGAGTCGGTGTTGTCTCTAGCATCGGCAAAGCTGGATCCGGATCCCACATATCCGACGAAGTGCGACGTGTGCTTCCTGAGGTACCTGGGGCTCTCGCGATCAGCTTCGTCGAAACTTTTGATGGTCTCGAGAATTGCATCTGCGCTTGCGTCTTGCATTATCATACGTCGCAATGTGTACCTTAGGAAAGGCCGGTCTGTCCCGGTGTCATCAGAGTCGGAATCAGTGTTGTTGATATGCTCCTCCTGGATTTCGACTTCCGCGGGTGGGTCGATCTGGGATTCAGCCTCCCCGAGGAGATCCACTCTAGATTCGACTTGGGCCGCTAGGTCTTCTTTAGGCTCGGATTTCTCCACTATCTCTGCAACTGATGTGGGCCAGGTGGGATTTGGGTTCTCTGAGATCCAGAACTCTGCCGCCTTCGTGGACAAAGGGGACCCAGAAGATTCTTCTTCCTTTATCATCACCGCTGGGGTGTGTGGGATAGGTTCAGAAAAACCGATGTAAACATCGATCTCGCCAAAAGACATGATGGTGTAGGCAGTCACAGCCTCCCTAGCCGGAATCCAGGTCTCGTCGAGAATGATGAGAGGGACGTCGCTGGCGTAGAGGATGTGACCGATGGCGATAGTCTCGCCGATTCCGATTCTTGTAGATTCCGCTTGGAACGCAGATCCGAAGCTGACTTGCCCTACGGTGGGCGCCAACTGTCGTCGGATTGATGACAAGTATGCCATGAGGGGGTCCTCGAGGCATGCGGAAGAGAGGGGTGTGAGACATACGGTGTTCTGGGATGGTGAGCACACAAGTTTACCCAGGTTTGAATCTGCCGGCTTTGGACGGATCCTACTCCTGCTAGCAATCCAGTAATACGGCAGCGCCAGAATATGGGTTACAAGGTTTCGCCTGTGCGAGTTGAGATTATAGACTATTGAGGTGTGCCCTAAAGGCTCTCCCTAGGATGGCTTATATAGATATCTGGCCTAGGGTTTACAGGAGAGATCTATATGGCTACGACTAAGAGTCGGTTACAGAATACATCTTGAACTACAAGTAACACTATGGGCCTAAGTTGGTAAGTCTTCTAGGCCTTCCTGTAGCTAGATTGGACTCTGCCTTTTCTCCCTGACTGGGCCGCCCGTGAAGTAAAGCTCTAACCTGAAGTGGGCCACCCTGGTCAGTGAGGAACGTTGAGGATACCCGGAAAGTATATCCCCAACAGGTAATTCTAAAGACCCTCTTTGTACCTGCCGGCGACATACTCACCCTCTTCCGCCCCTTTGATCTTATTCCACTCTTGAACGGTGATCGAGATGCGATCCCTAACCATAACTCCGCATTTTTGTACAAATACACTTTTAGCGTTTTCGGGTTCCAATGGTTCACCCCGTGGTGATACCACCATAACTGTATAACGCGTAGATGCGTCCAACTTTTTGGTCGGGCCTTGCTTCGAATATTTTTTGCTCAATGTGGAGTCCTAAGAGAAGAAACATTCGTCAATTTGTATATATACAACTCAATTAATGCAACTACCAATCACCGGACTTCATATATATACCTCGACGGACTTTGTTAAGGGTCCACTGGAGCCGTCGGCTTCTCCATCATCGGAGCCGTTGGCTTCTCCATCGTCGGAGCCGTCGGCTTCTCCCTGATCATTTCGGTCGACCTCCTCACCCACACCGGAGGGGTTCAGATACATCGATGGACATTCGGGTGGATGAACATGGGGGCGCCGTTGATCATATTCTCGAGAATTTCTTCTTGTTCTAGGTCTCTGTGGATTGGACTAGGTGGATCCATAGTTTTTACAAAATGCGAGATGCACACAATATTATTTCAAAATACACACAGTATTTCTATACAATATTTCTATATACAAATATTTCACATTTCTATACAATATTCTTGTATACAAATATTTCCTATACAAAAATGTATTTCCTATATAGAAATATTTCCTGTATACAAATATTTCCTATATATAAATATATATTTCCTATACAAAAATATATCTCCTATATACAAAAAATTTCCTATATACAAAAATATATTTCCTATATACAAATATTTCCTAAAAAAATCCTATATATAGAAAATTAGAAAAAATACCGGCGATGGCGGTGGCGACGGCGAGGGGAGCGACGCGGTCGGGGCAGTGGCGGTGGCGGAGCTCGGCGGTGGTGGCCGCAGCGACGGAGCTCGTGGCGGTGGCGGCCGGTAACGGGAGGCGTAGGGAGGGTGGCGGAGGCGCTCGACGGAGGGCCGGCTATGGCAGTGGCAGCCGGGGAGGGGCGGCATGGTGGCGATCGACGATTTGGCAGCCTGGCGGCGATGGTGCTTCTCCTGGCGATGTGCTAGCTCCAAGTCCCTGTCAATGGATTCGATCAGGGGAAGAAGCGGCGCTATAAATACCCCCATTTGGTCCCGGTGCGTTGCTCCAACCGGGACTAAAGGGGGGTCTTTATTCCTAGTTGGAGCAACGCCCCGGGACTAAAGGGTGACTGGCTTTTCGCCTGTGGACCCTTTAGTGCCGACTGGTGTTTTGGACTGGGACTAAAGTCTCAAATTTGCGCGTTCTAGGCCAAGTTAGCGCCTGTTTTTTCAGAAATTTCAATTCGCATACTATTATATTTTTTAAACATTTGAATTATACAGTTTTTGAATACTTCTGAATTTGACAAAAATTTCAACATGAAAAGTTCTTGAATTTGAATAAGTAATCCAAATTTGTTTTCTGTTTTATAAAATAATTATTCTAACTAGTCAAACTATTAACCATTTTTCCATTTTCAATTTAAAAATGTATTAACTATTATATTTTTCATATATTTGAATCTCACTAAACTTTCAACATAAAAAATGCTTGAATTTGATAAGTAATCCAAATCCATTTTCTGTTTTATAAAATGATTATTCTAACTAGTCAAACTATTAACCATTTTGCCATTTTCAATTTAAAAATGCATTAACTATTATATTTTGCATATTTTTTAATTTCACTAAACTTCCCACCGCTTCCCGCCATGTTTTCCTGCCCTTTCCCTCTAACCCGGGGATTTTAGTCCCGGTTGGAGCCACTAACCGGGACTAAAGATATTTCCCGCCATTTCCCTCCGCTTCCCGTCGTATTTTCCCGCCATTTCCCTCAATATCTGGGCCAGCTGCCATGGCTATCCACACATCCACAACTTCCCCTCTCACAACAATGGACACCGCATACTGGGCCATTCTGACCCTCGAGGAGACCGAGGTGCTGTGGGCTTCCAGCTACCCATGCCCGCCAGGCTACCGGCTGCCCGCCGATTGGATGCTGAGCGCTGGAGGATTCCTGTCCCTCCTATGCCTCAAGGTTCCGCCCGCCAGGTGGCCATCACGAACCACTTCTACCTCGAGCTCATTCCGGAGCAGCAGATGGATCCCCATTGGGATCCCCACAACTACGACACGTGGAATGCCTTCTTTACTAACCGGAGGGAAAGGGAGCTCGCCAGGTACAAGGGTGACGGCCCACCCCCAGTGAACCACAACGAAGCCGGTCGCCGCCTGTGGTGGGCAAACCGGACTATCATCGGTGTGATCCTGTACATAGCCCAGGGAGATCATCCTCGCCTGCGGTTCCCACACTTTGACCCTCCACATAGCCACAAGAAGGGTGGCGATGGTGAAGGCCGCGGGTGTAGCGGTGGCGTCATCCAGGAGCCCCCTCCCTCACGCGTCATGAATCTGAAGCTGGAGTGGCAGGAGCCCCGGAATATGCCCTAGCTGGGCTTAGGATCCAGCCGCGTGCGCCTAGCGACGATGATGACGAAGACGAAGACGACCCTGAAGCTGTGTACTATAGGGCTAGACATGACTATGACTAATGGGTGGCCTTTAGTCCCGATTCTGTAGTCCAATATTTTTAATAACAATAAATTTCTTGAGTCTTTAATCCCAATTCTGTAGTCCTAATTAGAAACCGGGACTAATGGATCGTTTCCTACTAGTGTTAGTCTCTCTACAACTTTCCTGAGCTATGAAGATGTTTTTATATTCTTGTGCCGGGGAGCTAACTAATTTCACATATTAGGGAGTACATCTATAGCCAACTTGTTGGAGAAGCCGGAGGACTGGGCTCCACCGACATCTCCCTCAAGTTGGCCGTAGTGTTGTCCCCGCTCTCGCACACCATCAATACGCTAGGGAGCTATCTAATTTCACATATTAGGGAGTGCTTGTATGGCCAGTTTGTTGGAGATGCTGGAGGACTCGATGCTTAGGCATCTCCCTCAAACTGGTCATAGTGGTATCCCAGCTCCCTCAAGCTGGTCGTAGTGGATCCTTAGTGTTTGCAGTTGATAACTTCATAAGGACGCCGGCCTATTTATAGTGTCTCCACCCATGTTTAGTTCCGGTTGGTGTATCCAAACGGGACTAAAGATGAACCTTTAGTCCTGGTTGGAAACACCAACCGGGGTTAAACATATTTCCCGCCATGTTTTGCCGCCCTTTACCTTCGTTTCCTGCCATATTTTCCCGCCACCCATGTTTAGTCCCGGTTGGTGTCTCCAACCGGGACTAAAGATGAGGACACCATCTGGGGCTAAACATATTTCCCGCCACATTTTTGCGCCATGTTTTCCCGCCATGTTTTCCTTCCATGTTTTTGCGCCATGTTTTCCCGCCCTTTCCCTCTATATATAGGACGGGGACCATCATGACCACCACACATCTACACATCCACACATTCCCCACCACACATCCAGACATTCCCTGCTGCCTACTTTCGGATGCCCCCGCGTGTTCGCCCACGACTCGGTGGCAAGGACGGAGTACTGGGCTCCGTCGGGCATGTCCGAGACTGGGCTCCACCGGGCTGGCACTGGGAGGTGCTACCTTCCGGGACGTGTAGCTTGGCGAGGAATCCGGGTCCCGTCATCGACCCTGAGCTTCTTTGGTGGCGGTCGCATAGTCCAGGAGCGGTGCAGAGGGAGCCGCCCCCCTAGGAGGTGGTACGGAGGCATGTCGATGAGGAGGACGAGCACGTCCGACGCTATATGTATGCATTGGAGGTCAGATTTTCCAATACCTGGCAACTTCTTTAGGGACTTCACCCGGCTATGCTCCAGTGATGGTTCGTTCTCTGTGGGTGACCACCTCCCGTGGCTCAGAACCCGGTCGTCGACGTCCATTTTGAATAAAAGTGGGGGCCTTTATGTCTCAAATAAAAGTTTTAATACATTACATAAATTTATGTGTCAAATAAAAGGTTTAATACATTATTACACATCACCAACATCTAGTGTTGTGGTTCTCTTCTGCATCGTAGCCATGGAGAATCTTCATCATTTAACAGGATGCTTGGGTTAGTTTTCACTTTGAAGGGCGGAATTTCATGAAACTTATTGTAATCTTCTGACATGTCTGTCTTGTCATCCACTGCCACAATGTTTATTTTCCCTGAAGGAACTATGTGGAGCTTTGGCTCATCATATTCTGTATTATTTTGCTTATCTTTCCTTTTTCTTAGTTTGGTAGACATATCCTTCATGTAGAAAACCTGAGCCATGTCGTTGGCTAGGACGAATGGTTGATCCATGTATGCAAGATTGTTGAGATTCACTGTTGTCATGCCGTACTTTTGGTCTACATGTACCCCGCCTCCTGTTAGCTTGACCCATTTGCACCGAAACAAAGGGACCTTAAAAGTAGGTCCATAGTCAAGTTCCCATATCTCCTCTATGTACCCATAACATGTGTCCTTCTACCCATTGTCATCTGTTGCATCAAAGAGGACACCAATGTTTTGGTTGGTGCTCTTTTTATCTTGGGCGATCGTGTAAAATGTATTCTCATTTATCTCGTACCTTGGAAAGTACATATAGTCGAAGATGGTAACCTGGCCAACGAGTACAACTCATCTCTAATAGTGGTGTTATTCATGAGATGTTTCTGCAACCAACTACCAAAATTCTTCTCGTGTTCCCCTTTAATCAAGGAGTCAGGCTTCCCCGGGTTTTCGGAGCGTAGAATATTCTTGTGTTTCTCAATATATGGAGCCACCACAGTGGAATTGTGTAGAACCGTGTAGTGTGCTTAAGTGAAAGAATGTCCGTCCCTACATAACATTGATTTCCATCCTAGTGTGCCTTTTCCAGTGAGCCTCCCCTCATACCGAGATTCAGGAACACCAATCGGCTTAAGGTCAGGAAGAAAGTCAACACCAAACTCAATGACCTCCTCTGTTCTATAGCCCTTGGAGATGCTTCCTTCTAGCCTAGCACGGTTATGAACATATTTCTTTAAGACTCCCATTAACCTCTCGAAGGGGAACATATTATGTAGAAACATAGGACCGAAAATTCTAATCTCTTCGACTAGGTGAACTAGGAGGTGCGTCATAATATTGAAGAAGGATGGCGGGAACAACAACTCGAAGGGGAGCAAACATTGGACCACATCAATTTGTCACCCTGGTAGACTTTCTTGATCGATTACCTTCTGAGAAACTGCATTGAGGAATGCACATACTTTCACAAGGGCTAGTCGAACATTTTTTGGTAGAATTCCTCTCAATGCAACCGGAAGCAATTGCGTCATAAGCACATGGTAGTCATGGGACTTTAGGTTTTGAATATTTTTCTCTTTTATATTTACTATTCCATTTATATTTGACGAGAAGCTAGATGGGACCTAGATACTGAAAAGGACTTCGAAAAAGATTTCCTTCTCTTCTTTGGTAAGAGCGTAACTAGCAAGCCATTGAAACTGCCATGGATGCTTGTCGTCTCGTCCTTTATGATGTTGCTGGTCCTCCCGTGCTGCTGTGTATCTTTTGAGTTCCCATACAAGTCTAGGAAGCCTAGAATATTCACGCAAAGATTCTTCGTCAGGTGCATCACGTTGATTGCAAAGAATACCTCATGCACTTTCCAATAGGGTAGCTCCCAAAATATAGATTTCTTCTTCGAAATGGGTGCATGTCCGTCGGCGTCTTTCGGAACAGGTTGTCCTCCAGGACACTTTCCAAAGATTACATATAAATCCTTGACCATACCAAATACATCAACACCAGTATGGGGGATAGGCTTCGTCCGGGTTCTTTCCTTGCCATTGAAATGCTTGCCATTCTTCCTTATGGTATGACTAGGCGGAAGAAAACAACGATTGTATGGGTACACATTATTCCTACATTTATCCAGATATATACTTTTAGTCTCATCTAAATAGTATGTACATGCATTGTATCCTTTGTTCGTCTATCCTGAAATGTTACTAAGAGAAGGCCAATCATTGATGGCTACGAACAATAACGCTTGTAGGTCAAATTCCTGCTATTTGTGCTCATCCCACACACGTACACCTGGTTTTGCCCACAACTGTAAAAGTTTTATGATGCCAGTGCTCATACAATCATTATGGTTTTACCTAAGTTCATTATGATGCCAGTGCTCATCCCCATTAGGAAACCTTTGCACAAGGGACATCAGGGTCTTAGAGTTTAAAGTTGTGGTTAGGTTTCTACCTTAATTACTTTCTTGTACTTGCGGATATTTGCAAGGGGTATAATCACAAGTATGTATTAGTCCTAGGAAGGTCGGTACATTAGCACAGGTTCACCCACACAATACTTAGCAGACTAAAGAAGACTAATCAACTATATGAAGCGAAAGCACTTGACGATATTCCCATGTGTCCTCGAGAAAGTTTGGTCATCTTAAGTAATAAAACTGGCTTGTCCTTTGCTAAAGAAAGGATTGGGCCACTTGCTGCATTTATTCTTATTGTCTTTTATTTACTCGTACTTTATTTACCTGCATTATCAAAAACCCCTAAAAATCCGTTTGCTAAGTATTTATAGATAACTCCTGCTCCAAGCCACTCGCCAGCACCTTCTGCTCCTTGTTGGGTTCGACACTCTTACTTATCGAAAATACTGCGATACACCATCTATACTTGTGGATCATCAATACTATTTTCTGGCACCATTGCCGGGGAGTGAAGCACTATTGGAGAGTGGAACTGGTAAAGGAAATTTCTACTGTGAGTATTGTTTATTTCTACTGTGAGTATTGTATAATCAACTAATGACCTTAGGTACACATCAATGTCGTTGCCAGGTTGCTTCGGGCCTTGGATGAGCACTGGCATCATAATGAACTTATGCTTCATGCACAACCAAGGAGGAAGGTTGTAGATACATAGAGTCACGTGCCAGGTGTTGTGACTACAGTTCTTCTGCCCAAAAGGATTCATGCCATTGGTACTTAGACCAAACCATAAGTTCCTTGTGTCACCAGCAAAGTCCGAGAAGTCTCTCTCGATTTTTCTCCACTGCTAACCATCTGTAGGGTGCCTCAACATCCCGTCTTTTTTACGCTCTTCCATGTCCCATCGAAACAACTTGGCATGCTCTTTGTTTCTGAACAAACGTTTAAACCGTGGTATTATAGGAGCATACCACATCACCTTGGCAAGAACCTGATACGTCCATTTTGCATCACTATTCTATATCATAATTTACTATTATTCATTGATATATTTCATATTAAGAGATGATACTTATGTTATTTCATCTATTTTTGCATGGTTTATGACTTTTGGAGCATGGACCGCTGCAGTCAGGATTCTGATGGAAAAGGTGTTGTTTGAAGGCAAAATTCGCGAAGATCAGAAAATCCAGGAAAATACATGGAAAATTCTATTTTTCCAGAAGACGAAGATTGACAGAAGGGGAAGTGGAGATGGGCCATAGGGGGGCCCACACCACCCCCTGGTGCGGGCCACCCCAGGCCGTGCCACCAGGTGGTGTGGCCGCCCTGGTCCACTCCTGGATCTCCCCTCTGGCATATATTATCCTCCCAAAACCCTAAGACTCGGGGAGCAACCAAAGAAAGATTCCGCCGCCTCTGCGGGGTGGAAAACACCAAGAGAGAAAGATCTCTCCGGCAGACAGAATACTACCGAGGGAATTCCTTCCCGGAGAGGGGAGATCGTCGCCATCAACACCACCATCAAGCTGGACTTTGTCGGGATCATCATCATCATCACCACCATCATCTCCACCAGCACCATCATCACGACTTCATACCGCTGTAACAATTGGGTTGAATCTTGCATAGTTCTTAGGGGAAACTTTCCCGGTGTTGATTACTCCTTGTACTTGATGCTATTGAGTGAACCATTAAATTATAGTTTATGTTCAGATTGTTACACATTATTATTTCATCTCTGATCATGATCCATATGATGTCTTGTAAGTAGTTTGTTTTGTTCTTGAGGACATGGGAAATGTCATGTTGTTAGTAGTGGAATTGTGTTGAGAAAGATTCAATAGTTTGATATTTATGTTGTGGTGTATTTCTTCTAGTGGTGTCATGTGAACATCGACTACATGACACTTCACCTATATGGGCCTAGGGGAATGCATTGTGTATTTGGCTACTAATCGTAGGGGTTGCCGGAGCGACAGAAACATGAACCCCCATTAGGAAACCTTTGCACAAGGGACATCAGGGTCTTAGAGTTTAAAGTTGTGGTTAGGTTTCTACCTTAATTACTTTCTTGTACTTGCGGATATTTGCAAGGGGTATAATCACAAGTATGTATTAGTCCTAGGAAGGTCGGTACATTAGCACAGGTTCACCCACACAATACTTAGCAGACTAAAGAAGATTAATCAACTATATGAAGCGAAAGCACTTGACGATATTCCCATGTGTCCTCGAGAACGTTTGGTCATCTTAAGTAATAAAACCGGCTTGTCCTTTGCTAAAGAAAGGATTGGGCCACTTGCTGCATTTATTCTTATTGTCTTTTATTTACTCGTACTTTATTTACCTGCATTATCAAAAACCCCTAAAAATCCGTTTGCTAAGTATTTATAGAGAACTCCTGCTCCAAGCCACTCGCCAGCACCTTCTGCTCCTTGTTGGGTTCGACACTCTTACTTATCGAAAATACTGCGATACACCATCTATACTTGTGGATCATCAATACTATTTTCTGGCACCATTGCCGGGGAGTGAAGCACTATTGGAGAGTGGAACTGGTAAAGGAAATTTCTACTGTGAGTATTGTTTATTTCTGTTAGTTGCTTTATTTTCATTATGGATATTTCACTGAGTTTCTTATTTCGTAATGCTACTACCACTGCTAAGGTAGTAGATGAACCACCACCTGCTGAGAATGATACTTTTAAAATACCTACAAGAATTATTGATCGTGTTATGGATAACTATTATGTTGGAGATGGAACTGTCCATCCTGGTGATCATTTGCTCTTTATACACGAATTATGCGGGTTGTTCAAGTGAGCAGGTATTACAACAGATCAAGTCAAGAAGAAGTTATTCTCATTATCACTGAAAGGAAGAGCTGAGGAATGGTATAAGCTGCTGAATGGGAGGAGATAGTACCTCTCTTTTATTCAAACGTTTATCCTCCTAGTGAGATTCATAAAGATTGGAATCAAATATACAACTTTTGGCCTCTTGATGGAGAGAGTACAACTCAAGCTTGGGGGAGATTGAAGTTACTAATGCTCAAATGTCCTATTCATGAGCTCCCCAACAATATTATTATCAATAAATTTTATGCAAGGCTTTCTCTTCATGATAAGGATTTATTGGATGCTTCTTGTGCTGGATCATTCACACGCATGGAATAAGAAGCTAAATGGGATCTTCTAGACCATATTCAAGACAATGCTGAAGCATGGGAGAATGACAAAGGAAGAAAGTCAGGTATAAATTATGATTATGAATGCATTGAATCTTTTATGGGAACTAACGACTTTCAAATATTAAAAATGCTTATGGTCTAGATTCTCAAGCTATTGCAACTTATTTTAAGGCTTTTGCTTCCTATATTGAAGTCCCTAAAAAGAAGTGGAATAAGTATCATGACCATATAAAGATGTTGCTAAGTGTGTTCCTGCAAGAAATACTGAAGTTTATACTGCTAATCATGTTTTACCTGAACCTTACATTGAGAAAATGCCTTTCCTAGTTAAGATAAAGGAACATTCTGTGATAGCTAGTATGGTTAATGAAAGTACAAATAAAGCTGTTGAACCTGATAAAAAATGGATGATGAACCTCTAATAGCAAATGTGAAATATTTTGTCGCAAAATATGAAGAAGATGGATACACTATCCTTTGTAAGGATATCCCTAATATTGTTTCACAAAGTAATGCTATGAGAGCTAGTGTCCCTATGTTTTCTGTTAGGATAAGTGATCATTGCTACAATGGTTCTTGTGATAGTTATATCATTAAGTTTATGCATGATACCGAAAGTTATTATGAGAGAGGAAAGACTGTTCTTATGCACCTCAATAATATCAAGTTTTCTCGTTTTATGCTTAAAGTCTTTATGTTGCACTTGTTTTTCCTTCCTATGCTTGCAGATTCTGGTTTCAACAATTTGTTTGCTTACAAAATTCCCTTGCATAGGAAGTTGGTTAGAATTAAACATGTATATTTTTGCTTCTTAATGCTCTCTTTCACTTCAATTCATGTCTTATGTGAGCTTCATTGAAATTGTCATGCCCATCTTAATGGCTATAAAGAAAGAGCTTTTTGGGAGACAACCCAATATATTCTTGCTTTCGGTTTGTTTTTGTTTCTTTGAGTATTGGAAGTTATTACTTCGGTAATAACCTCTCCCTATCCTTTTTGTTTGGTTTTTGTGTCAAGATCAACCTCTAATGAGAGAGAAGTAAGATTTGGGGAAGTTGCTGTCCCGAAATAGATTTTTGTGCTTCACCGTAAAAATTCGTGAGAGATCTATGTATGTCGGATTGAGATGTAATTTTTTTAGCTTCTGCCCCAGGTTATTATTTAACTTTCGTTAGTTTTGCACTTTTTGATTTGAGGAACATAAGATTTTCTAAAAAATTGATCTTTACCTTCTGGTCTGTTTTGACAGATTTTGCCACTCTTGCATTTGCTTCTTAAGTCGATTTCCTTTTTGAATTCCTTTTGGGTTTTGGAAAGGAGTTGCTACAGTAGATTATGATTTGATGGCTTTTAGGTGAAATTGGACTTAAAAGGTTTATTACCTCACTTACACTAATATTGCTAATGAGAATTGTGTCAAGTTTTGTGTGAAAGAAATTTCCAGGTTATCAGAGAAAATTGTGTAATAAGAAAGATGGCTTCATGACTCGGGCAATATGAGTATGAAGATGAAGATATTGATGTTATTTAAGTGGTGACTCCAGAAGAATTCTACCAAATGCTAAATTCAGAGACCCGCAGAGTCCATTTTCGAATAGGTAACAGTTCTGGTAAGAAAAGTTCCGCGAAAGTTCTATCTAGTTATATTTTTGCAGTTTTTATCCAACGAGGAAAGCAACAAAGCGAAAGAGGGACGAAAACGGAGCCAGGGTGGCTCACACCACCCCCTGAGGCAGGCCCCCTGGCCGTGCCACCAGGTGGTGTGGCCGCCCCGGACTCCGTCTCCGACCCGTTTTTTCCTAGTACCTTCCTTTTGTTGTAAAACTTTGTAATATATAATCCCCCAGATCCCCAGAGGTTCGTATATCTTGTTCTCATCGTGTTTTTGTTTCGATCTGTTTCTGCCAGGAACTATTCTTGAAAGTTTAGAAGCACAATGGTGTTCGCCAAGGATAAGGGAAAGGAGCCTATGGAGGAAGATCTCCAAGACCCCAGGAAGGAGAAGGAGATCAAGAGTGAAGATGAAGAGGAGGCAAAGCAAAGCCAACATCCGCACACCGGAACTACCATTGCAAGCATTGAAGTGTTGGCAAACCCTGCCAAGATCAAAAGGACTGCAAGGATGTCAACTAGAGGGAAACCTCCGCGTCACTGTTTGGCTCCACGGTCACTTCGTCCATGCACCAAGAATCCTTTCCATACCCTTATCCATGAGCATCAATACCAGAATATGCCCAAGGAGAAACTACCCTCCAATTGGGATTTGCCTCGTTCTAGCCATGCAGGAAAAGAAGACTTCAAGGAGGAAGAGTGCGGAAAGAATCGCAAGAGCTGGAATTCGCAACCCAACATGATCATGAGCCGCATTGAGCAAAACTCGGAGTTGATTCGTACTCTCACCTTCAAGATTGAGGATTTGGGGAAATTAATCAGAACGCTCATCGAGAGAATACCACCACCACCGAAGGAGTAATTCGTCATCAGGTTTTGGCATCCCCTTGGTTTGTTCCAAGCTTGGGGGAATGTCGCGGTATCACATCACTATCTTCTATCTTTTTACCTTTTTAGTAGAGTCATATCATGAATAGAGAAGTTATCATGTAGGATGGTTTGCATTATGGAAGTGTCCCCTCTCTCGTTAGATATCTATGTATCCCTTGGTGCGAGTTGCCGTTTTGCAATATTAATGAGAAGTTATACCATTCACTCTTTTGCATATCTTATTTTAGTTTTCAATTCATGGTTATATGATTGATCTTGTTGTTAGTATTGGTATCACTTTGGGATCATTGAGTTAATTTAGTTGGTTTTGGCAAACCTAGCTCGGTCAGTAACAACACTATTTTGAGAATTGAATGAAAAAGATAAAAGTACTTTTAAAGAAATATAATTTTATCGTCTTTTTTTTGAGCTTAAGAGTGTGAGGAAACCGCGCCACATCAATTTATTAAAAACCAAAACAAACAGAAGAGTTACAAAAAAAGGGGGGGAAACAGAAAGACCTACCCACACTAACACATTAGGGGGGGGGACTATACAAAACTCTTAATTACGGAAGAGAATTAATCCAAGCCAACAATCTAGCTTTGTGCTTAGTCTTGATTCTGTGCTGCAACAGGCTCATATCATTTGTAAAATTTCCTCTCCATTTGGCAAAAGTGGGTCTATCTTTGTTGAAGATCTTTCCATTCCTTAATAACCAGATATTCCAGCATGCAGTGATAAGTAGCTCCATGAAGAAAGGATGACCAAAAGACTTTTTTGCATCCACTAAGGTCTATTGTAAATCATCATGAGATTGCCACTCGATTTGTAGGTAATTCTAGATTCGAACACTGAAGTTACACTCAAAAAATAAGTGAATCCTATCTTCATATGTCTAGGTAGGACAAAGCTCACAGTGGGTATCGGTAGTAACTTGCCAGTGCCTTCTTTGGAGAAAATCCCTAGTATTGAGTCTGTCCCTAAGAAGCAGCCAAGCAAATACATTAGTCTTCATTATACAACTTGATTTCCAAATCCATCTGTATACACTCGGCACTTGAATATGCTCATGTATCAACTTATAGAAACTGCTAGACGCATATCCATCTCCCCATTGATAAGTCCAAACATCATTTTGATTAGATGTAGGATTATTCAACACAAGTTCCTTAAGTATATCCAGCTCATGGTAGGCCTCCATTGAAAGTGGGAGACAAAAAAGATCATGAATATCGTCAGCACCATAAACCTGGGCCACCGACAGGTTCCCATTCAAAACATATGAGAAAAGCCTAGGAAAACGATCTTTTAAGGGTTGCTTACTGCCCTGAATCAACCATTTGTCCAACTAGAAGAGAAAAGTATCACCTCTGCCCATTGAGACTGCAGCAACACCATGGAAATTGTCAACTTGTTTAAGTATATCACGCCACCAAAAGGATCCACACATGTTCTCAGCATGTCGAACTTTAACAGTATAATAAGAACTTTTAACAAGTTGTACCCAAGGTATATCCTTGTTATTGTAGAATTTGTCCAAGAATTTGATTAACAAAGCAACATTTTTCTTCTGAAAATCCACCACACCCAAACCCCCTTTTTCTTTGGGTAAGCACACTATCTCCCAGGCAGCTAAGGAAGGTGAGGGCTCATCATGTTTCTTGCGCCAAAGATACTGACGTAAAATCCTATCCAGCTGAACTATGAGGCCTTTGGGTAATTGCAGTGTACATAAGAAGTGAAGTGGCATAGAAGAAAGAGCAGAGTTGATCAGCTGCAACCGTGCTCCTTGAGATAAAAAACTTGAGCTTGAAGTCAATTTCCTCTGAAGACAGCAGACAAGGGGCATGAGATCAGTGATGGTAGGCCGAGTTGTGCCTAAAGGCAGTCCTAAGTATGTGAAAGGCATTACCCCCACCTGGCAACCGAACTCATCCCCAAGCTCATTAATCAAGGCATCCGAAACATTAATTGGGATCATCTGTGATTTATTGTAGTTTATTTCCAGACTAGTAGAGAGGGAGAATTTATGAATTAGCCTTTTAAGCACTCTAAGATAATCCATATTTGCAGGCATGATCATCAAAGTGTCGTCTGCATATTGAATTATCGGAAAATCCTCATCATTTGTATTAATTGGTCTGTTGAGTCCACCTAGACGTATTTCTTCATTAACAACACATTGTAGAACATCCGATCCAAAGGTGTATAGTAAAGGAGATAGTGGGTCACCCCGTCGAACACCACGTTTCCATGCAAATTGCTTCCCAGGAATACCATTTAAGAGGACGGCCGAATTACCAAAAGATAGAATGGTCTTCATCCACCCAATCCATTGATCAATGAAACCTTTACATTTCATGATCTTGAAAATTGCCTCATGTTCAATGGTATCAAAAGCTTTGGCAAAGTCCAATTTGAGAATGATGATCGGTTTCTTTGAAACATGACAGAGAAAAATGTACTCAAAAGAACATGCCAAACAATCTTGTATTGATCTAGACCGGAGAAAACCAAATTGGTTCTTATGAATGCAATCCAAGATTTTATCTTGCAATCTATTAGCAATCAATTTTGTAAGAAACTTCAGACAAACATTGGTCAGCGAGATAAGACGAAATTATTTACTTCCAAAGGTGACAACTTTTTAGGTACCAACGTGATGAACGAGCCATTTATATTCTCAATTTTCAAAGTTCTAGCGTCGAAATCTTCTGCAAGTCTGTAGAAATCATTCTGAATAATTGTCCAACATCTCTTGACAAATAGGCCATTGAACCCATCTGGACCAGGGGCACGGTTAGTGGGCATTGAAGCAATAATGTCATCCATTTCTTTTTTCAAAAAGGGTCTAGTTAAATCCTCTAAACCATCCACTTTGGGTAAGAGATTATCCAAGTCAAACTTCATTGAAATACCATCAGACCTTCCCATTTTTTGTTTGTAGTTATTCCATAATAGTCCCGCCATTGACTCATGATCAGAGAACTCATGACCATGTTCATCTCTTAGCATGGAAATATTATTTCTACGATACCTTTCAGAAGCCATTGCATGAAAGAATTTTGTGTTATCTTCTCCTTGCTTAATCTATCTAACAGTGCACCTTTTTTCCAGTAATTGCATTCAGCTAATAATAGCTCATCAAGATGCAGCTTGACAATCCTACGGAAATTAAACTCAGTCCAAAAAAGTGGTCTAATCTCTTCTAGTGTATCCATATACAGAATAGTATTATTGCATCCCTGAATCAACCATTTTAATCTTGACAAACTAGTCTTCCACTTTTTGAGTGCATGTCTGAGTGTTTTAAACTTGTCCACAAGAATTGCTAAACTATAAGTTTTGTTGGATTGCTTCTACCAAGAACTGCTCACACATTCAGTAAAGCCTGGAAGATCAACCCAGAAATTTTCAAAACGAAACAATTTTGCCTTGGGTATATTTGTGTCAATGTTTACAACGCAAGGCACATGATCCGACCCAGTTTTAGCAAGAGGTAAGACCATAGAGTTTGGGTAGTCTGTGATCCAATTAGTGCTTGTAAAAAACCAATCAAGTTGATCCAGCAGGGGGATAGATTGCATATTAGACCAAGTAAATGATCTACCTTTAAGAGGCAATTCAAGCAGACCAAGGTGACCAATTATTTCGTTGAATAAAAACATATCATTCAGGTTACCTCCAGGCCTATTACGATTTTCCTGTGACCCGATGAAGTTAAAGTCACCAAGAAGTAACCAATTTTCATTTATGGGGATCTGCAAATTATAACAATGAGACGAACCTATCTCGTTCCTGTCCAGCACAAGGACCATATACACATGTGAGAGTCCAACTGTCAGTACTGTGTGTTGATGAAAAATGTACCATCAGTCCAAAACGCTGACATTCAATCAAGTTCCCCACAAAAATTGCAGAATTCCAAAGCACAATTATACCCCCTGATGATCCTACCGAAGGTGAAAAAGCAAAGTTATCGAATCTTTTGTGGCAAAATTTCCTTATTAATTTCCAGTCAAACCGTTCACATTTCATCTCTTGAAGACAAACAACATCACATTCACTTTCATCAATCTTATTATAGACTTCTCTCTGTCGAGTATCAGCATTCAAACAACGCACATTCCAGCAAAGCACCCGCCACTTTCTCCTTGAAATTTGACACATTAATAATAACGGAAAGTTTTGATACAAAAGGACCTGAGACATAGTTTTAAGCCTTACTCATACTGAATACATAAGTTTGAGACACACAAACATATATGACCGAATCGACGCAGAGAACTGGACTCACAATAGAACCAAAGAGAGCAAACAACAGATATAGAAACACACTGATACGGGACCTTTATCAGGTGAGGCCCTGTCACCCTTGCACATTGATTAATCATCATCTGACTCCTCTGATAGATGCCCTGATAGATCAGCTTCAAGCTCATCTCGAGTCAATTTAGCTGGATGTATCCCCAACTGCACTCCAACACTCTGCATCAGTCTTACTGAAGTTGCTGGTATTGTGGCTTGATTCGCCTGATCATCTTTACCACCATCATTAGTTCCATTACCAAATACAAGAGACTTAGCTCTGATTGTTTTCTTTGGGCGTGATCCTCCCTCAATGACAGGTTGTGGCCTCATCCCATCCTTCTTCAAACAGCTTCTAGTAAACCTACGAACCATAGGCTGCAGAATCTGCCGCTTAGATTTAGGTGCTCTCCTCTTACTCCCCGCCTCAGGTGTTGCTGAAAACACCGGAGTACTGATAGAAGATTCAGAATGATCTGGCTGCTGAAAGTTCAGAGTGCAAGCCACCTTTCCACGCAAACATGGAGGTACCTTCATAGCTATCTGATTTGGACTAGGATTAAAGCTCCACTGCTTGTCTGAATCAAACGCCTCAGCCCAAGTCCTCTTCAGTTTTAAAAACTCAAAAGGAGCACTCTGTAACGCCAACGGAATTTTGTGAAGACAGCAAAAACATCATCATACTTTCAAACATCCTGCGCCACATCATGTCAGGAGGAATGACATGCCCAAAAACTTGTACACGACCAACTTGTAGGAAATCAAAGAAAACTGTTCTAGGAGCTGGCTCCACATTGAGCTCAAGAATTGGTTGTTGCTATAGACCCATAACCTCCATATCTTCAGAAGAGGCAGCCTGCACAGAAGCATTCATCACAAAAGATTCTTGGGAATCCTTCCCATCTTGATCATCATGCATCTCATCTTCCTGATGTGGATCGTTCCCCCTGTTGCCCACCATCCTCCTGATCAAATTTCATCATCTTTCTTTCTTGATTTGCTCATAACTTTAGTATTCTCTAGTTAAGATCTTTTGTGCTTCCAAGGAAGATTGCATGTTTGTTTTTATCACTTGTATGTTTGTTTGTTTGCTTCAACTCTTATGCTTGCTGCCCAGCCTTGCTAGCCAAAAACCTGTACTGAGAGGCAATGCTTCTCGTGCATCCAATCCTTAAACCAAAATCTATGCCATTTGTGTCCACCATACCTACGTATGGGCACTATTGCTATTCCAAGTAAATCCATGTTTTTATCTACCTTCCGAATTAAACTTGTTATGTGAAACTTAGTGATTAAAGCTCTCACGAACTTGATGGCACAATTTACTTTCTTGCACTTAATAAACTTGAACCATTGTGCACATCTATGTTGTGTATATGCTTGCGCTTTGTAAGTTGTGAATTAGCAGAACCGTGTAGTCATGGGGAACGCTTTTAACATTGCACCGGTACTTTGTACCTAGTTGATATCATGCTCTTTTGTCTATGGATGTCGTCGGTGTGAAATGAAAGGGGAGCTTGTAAGTCCATGGAGTTATGTATGTGTGTTAGTGAAACGCCTGGGCCGCCGATCTAATCCATGCTGTCATGGTGGAAACCTGCAGTGTAACCATAATGAACATCTATGATCATTCTTCTTATAAAAAAGAGATAGAGATTGAGAAAAAGAAAAAAGAAAAAGAAAAAAAGAGATGAGAAAAGAGGAAAGAGAGAAAAAAGCACCATATTCCCATGGTAAATAAGAAGATTATTGAGATGCTTGTTGTCTGCTGATACGTTGCAAACGTATCCATAATTTTTGATGTTCCATGCTTGGTTTTATCTACTTTCTTGTGTTTTGTCCACACTTTGGAGTACTTTTCATATGATTTTTTGGACTAACCTATTAACAAGAGCCACAGTGCCAGCTGCCTGTTTTCTGCTGTTTTTGGTTCCAGGAAAGTCAGAAAATGAATATTCTCGGAATAAGACAGGACAAAAGCCAAAGTCAGTTTTTCACCGAGGGACACCTGGAGCCAGAATACAAGACGGAGAGGGGCTGGGGCCCGGTCACACCACCTGGCCGCGCGGCCAGGCCTGGCCCACGCCAGGGGGTGGTCTGGCCGCCCCAGGCATCCCCTCGGCCTCTCCTTCCGCCTATATATTGCCTTTGATACGGAAACCCTAAGTACCCGATCAAAATTCCACGAAAGAGTCTGTAGCCGCCGTCATCTCCACCCCTTGATCGGGAGGGATTTGAAGGTCTTCCCGGCACCTTGCCAGATAGGGGAATTCACCCTGGAGGTCTTCTTCATCATCAGGCAAGCCTCCGGTGTGATGCGTGAGTAGTTCATCCCTGGACTACGGGTCCATGTAGTAGCTAGATGGCTGGTTCTCCTCCTTTGTGCTATCATATTTAGATCTTGTGAGCTCCGTTCATGATAAAGATCATCTATTTGTAATTCTACATGTTGTGTTTGCGGGGATCCAATGGATATTGAGATGCTATTTCAGATTGATTATTGATTCTATCATGTCTTTGTTATTTGTGATCTTGCATGCTTGGATATTGAGATGCTATTTCAGATTGATTTCAGATTTGGAGTCAAGATGAGTAGTATATGCTTGTATGCTTTCTCAATGTTTGTCAATTTCCCTGCTGTAATTTGTTCACCCAACATGTTATGTATCTTAAGGAGAGCCACCTCTAGTGAACTATGGACCCTAGGCCTTTTTTAACTATCAATCTACCATCAACTGTTTACTGCTTTGTGTTTACTTTCTGCAAACTATTACTTTCTTCCACTCTATACGTTTAATCCTTTCTTTTCAGCAAAACCGGTGAGATTGACAACCTCATCACAAGTTAGGGACAGAGTTCTGTGGTTGTGTTGTGCAGGTCTCCACATTGCTGCTGGCACCGGTAGTGCGCCCTGCCAAAGTTCAGCTAGCAACACCTTTGGGGTGTTTCCTTCCTCCTACTGGTTCGATTAAACCTTGGTTTCATACTAAGGGAAACTTGCTGCTGTGCTCATCATACCTTCCTCTTGGGGTTCCCCAACGAGCTCGATATATTTTGGGCCATCAAGCTATTTTTCTGGTGCCGTTGCCGTGGAGTCAAGGACATCTTCACAAGGGGAGTCCCTCATAACCAATCTCTTTACTTTGTTATTTTTGTTTTTCTTAGTTTACTTTTGCTTGTTTGCTTGTTTCTTTATCAAAAACACAAAAAAATTAGTCTTACTGGTTTGCTTTCTTTATTAAAAACACAAAAAAATTAAGTCTTTCTATAGTTGTTACCTCTTCCTTAGCACACCATGTTGATCCCTAAATTCACCCTAAAAGACCTTCCTTAGCAAATTGTCAACTATTCTTCGACCAAGAGCTAAGTTTGCCATTACCAATTGTGATTTACTTTATGTATCTTTATTGTGCTTCCTTTACTTATTGCAAGTTAAGTTATATAATAGTGAGTTGTCTTTTATTATGAATTATGTATTGATGAATGTGATGATTCTTGTCCGTATTCTTTTATCGATTCTTCACTCCATAAACATGAGGTCATGTTTATTGAGTTCAGTTTTGCTTGGGGACAAGCGAAGTCTAAGCTTGGGGGAGTTGATACGTCTATTTTGCATCACTATTCTATATCATAATTTACTGTTATTCATTAATATATTTCATATTAAGAGATGATACTTATGTTATTTCATCTATTTTTGCATGGTTAATGACTATTGGAGCATGGACCGTTGTAGTCATGATTCTGATGGAAAAGGTGTTGTTTGGAGGAGAAATTCACGAAGATCAGAAAATCCAGAAAAATACATGGAAAATGCTATTTTTCTAGAATACGAAGATTGCCAGAAGGGAAAGTGGAGACGGGCTACAGGGAGCCCACACCACCCCCTGGCGCGGGCCACCCCAGGCCGTGCCACCAGGTGGTGTGACCGCCCCGGTCCACTCCTGGCTCTCCCCTCTCGCGTATATTATCCTGCCGAAACCCTAAGACTCGGGGAGCGACCAAAGAAAGATTCCGCCGCCTCTACGGGGCAGAAAACACCGAGAGAGAAAGATCTCTCTGGCAGACTGAATTCTGCTGGGGGAATTCATTCCTGGAGAGGGGAGATCAACACCACCATCAAGCTGGACTTCATCGGGATCATCATCATTATCACCACCATCATCTCCACTAGCACCATCATCACCACTTCATACCGCTGTAACAATTGGGTTGAATCTTGCATAGTTCTTAGGGAAATTTCCCGGTGTTGATTACTCCTTGTAGTTGATGCTATTGAGTGAACCATTGAATTATTATTTCTGTTCAGATTGTTACACATCAATTATTTCATCTCTGATCATGATCCATATGATGTCTTGTTAGTAGTTCGTTTTGTTCTTGAGGACATGGGATAAGTCATGTTGTTAGTAGTGGAATTGTGTTGAGAAAGATTAAATGGTTTGATATTTAAGTTGTGGTGTATTTCTTCTAGTGGTGTCATGTAAATGTCGACTACCTGACACTTCACCTATATGGGCCTAGGGGAACTCATTGTGTATTTGGCTACTAATCATAGGGGTTGCCGGAGTGATAGAAACCTAAACCCCCGTTAGGAAACCTTTGCATAAGGGACATCAGGGTCTTAGAGTTTAAAGTTGTGGTTAGGTTTCTACCTTAATTACTTTCTTGTACTTGCGGATATTTGCAAGGGGTATAATCACAAGTATGTATTAGTCCTAGGAAGGTCGGTACATTAGCACAGGTTCACCCACACAATACTTAGCAAACTAAAGAAGATTAATCAACTATATGAAGCGAAAGCACTTGAAGATATTCCCATGTGTCCTCGAGAATGTTTGGTCATCTTAAGTAATACAACCGGCTTGTCCTTTGCAAAAGAAAGGATTGAGCCACTTGCTGCATTTATTATTATTGTCTTTTATTTACTCGTACTTTATTTACCTGCATCATCAAAAACCCCTAAAAATCCATTTGCTAAGTATTTACAGAGAATTCCTACTCCAAGCCACTCGCCAGCACCTTCTGCTCCTCGTTGGGTTCGACACTCGTACTTATCGAAAATACTGCAATACACCCCCTATACTTGTGGGTCATCAGAACCCTCTTCCTGGGTGGCTTGCCCTCAACATCGCCAGGGTCATATTTTCTAATCTTATACCGCAATGTATTGCATACTGGGCATTTATCCATATTCTCGTACTTCTCACCGTGGTAGAGGATGCAGTCATTAGGGCATGCATGTATCTTGTGCACGTCTAATTCTAGAGGGAAGACACGCTTCTTTTCTTCGTACGTAGTAGAGGGTAATTCGTTATTTCTTGGAAGCAGCTTCTTCATTATTACCAGCAACTTTTAAAATCCCGAGCCAATCACACCTGTCTCTGCCTTCTAGTTCAGCAATTACAGTGTGCTACCCAGCTTCTTATGGCCATCTTCACAAGTTGGGTACAACAATTTGTTGTGGTCCTGTAACATCTGCTCGAACTGCAACCTCTCCTTTTCTGTGTCATAGTCTCGCTTTGCATTAGAAATGACCCGACCAAGATCATCAACAGGCTCATCTGGTTCCCGTTCTTCACCCCTTGTTCTTCATTGTCTTCCATTGCGGTATCAACATATTCAGGGAACATAGATTGATAGTTTTCATCATCGTTCTCTTCTTCATCACTGTCTTCCATCATAACCCCTCTTTCTCTATGCTTGGTCCAAACATTATAGCCGGACATCAAACTGGACCGAAGCAGGTGACTCTGAATGACTCTCTAGGAAGTGTCAGCCTGCTCATTCCGACATTCAACACATGGACAACACATAAAACCATCTTGTCGCTTGTTCGCCTCGGCCACAAGGCAAATAGAATGCACGCCTTCTCTATAACCGTCAGCGCGTCGGTCACCGTACATCCATGGATGGCTCATCCGCATCATACAACCATATATATCAAATGGTGTTGAAATTAGTACCGCGCGGTTGATCGCTCTGAAATATAGCCATCCACGTCCACATTTAAACTGGATATTATTCATAATTTTGATGAAATATCTCTCTAAACTCTTTCACTAATGCCTAATATTCAAAGGGGTATGCAATCCTTACTTTTTATTTTTTTCCTACAGAGATAATGCCGTTTGAAGATGGGAATCACTACATTAAAGTTAAAGATACAAGATTTCCAATAACCAGAAGAAACCAGGAGCCGTGAAGCGGAGGCAGACGCTTTAACGACCAACTATATGACCGGAGCAAAATTCTGGCCATATAGATCCGGTCGTATAGTTGGCGCCACCACCGTTAGGTCAAATAGAACAACTTTCGTGAAGGGACCCCTATATAAAGAAGCCTCGGGCGACGAGAAAACAAGCCAGATCCTCGCCCAAAGTCTCTGCCACTGATCACCATCCGCCTCTAGATCTCAAAACCCTTCTCCATCTCCATAGTCATATTCCACCACTTGGAATAGTAGATCTCTTCTTTGATTGGCGACATTGTAAGAATATTGCTACCAATCTCATGATTTTGATTACAATGTTTGTGATTATTGATCTCTTATCTATGTATGAGTAATTCTCCTTGGGATAAGGGCTTCGACCTAGCCATGTGGCGTTTGTGCATGTTATTTATCATAGATGGGATCGTGTATTAGTTTGTATGACATGATGATTATTGTATCCTCGCTTGCCTCAATCTAAGGACTTGTCAGGTACCCAAGTCCCTGAGGGTTGAGCGAGGTATAGGGAGTATGAGTAATGACTGATCTACAGGTTGGGAACCCAGTGACAGAAGGGGTAGTACTGCTGTATGTGAGGGATTTACTTGGGATTAACGATGACATCACTGTGCATATCATTAGTTCTCTTTGTTCTATGGATGAGACTAGTAGGTTATTGCTATAAGCGGTTGGGGAGACAATAGCAATTATGGATGCACTGCCCACATATAATTTATCTTGCTCTAACAATTACATGCATACTTTATTTCTATCTTTTATTTCCATCGGATGTTTTGCACATCTACAGGTCAAACTGACGCCCTAGGCCCTTTCTCTCCATCATCGACAACAACAAAAAGACACAAGATATTGGTCCGGTAAAAACACAAAAGTAATTCTAAAACTCCCGAAGGTCCGTTAAAGTAACTTCACTACACATTTGCTTCTCGAGGATTCGATAACCTAGGTCTACTAGGGAAAAGAAGCTATACTAAATTCGTAATCCAGATCGAAGGTATCAACCCTTTTTCTGGCGCCATTGCCGGGGAAGCAATAGCTAACCTAGTGAGGTTATTACGAACCTTGCTAGTTTTAATTCTTATTTTTAGTTTTGTTAGTTTGCTTTCAGTCTTTATTTGATAAACTAAAAAAATTAGTTAGACTTTAAATTCTTGTTTTTACTATTATAATTCTGTGTTTAAGAAAACCTAAAAACATAGGACATATGGCTGAAAAGAAGCTTGGGGAGTTTGTTACTCCCAACAATGATTATTTGTGTACTCCTATTACTCAGCCATCAATTGCTGCTGATGACTATGAAATTAAGCCCCATTATTTAAGTTTGGTTCAACATAATCAATTTGGAGGCTCTACTGTTCAAGACCCAGGTATGCACTTGAATACTTTCACTGAAATATGTGATATGATGCGTATAAAAGACGTGGACCCTGATGCGGTCAAATTGCGTCTATTTCCTTTCTCTCTTAGAGGAAGAGCAAAAGAATGGTTGCTATCTTTGCCTAGAAATACTATTACATCATGGGTGGGATGTACTTCTTTATTTATGACTAAAATTTTCCCACCTGCAAACACTATGCAACTCAGATCTAATATTACTAGCTTTAAATAGGAAGAGTGTGAGCCACTAGCGCTTGGATAGGAAAGGATGAAAGAATGCATGAGAAACTGTCCTAGTCATGGGATGGAAGACTGGTTAATTCTCCATCTATTTTATAATGCTCTTAACCATGTGTCCAAGTCTATGCTTGATACTACAGCTGGAGGAACATGTATGGGTAAACATATTACCGAAGCAAAGCAGCTGCTAGACAATATGCAAGACAACCATGCCCAATGGCATGTGGATAGATCAAACACGAAGAAGGTGAAGTCCATCTCACTACAAGAAAATGAAGAACTTAATGCTAAGTTGGATGATCTCATACTAGCTGTAAAAGGTAAGGAAACCCAGGTAAGAGATAATCCCTGAAACAACTATCAAAGAGATGGACTTCGTAGCTCGTAATGAATATAACCCTGCTTGGAAGAAGTATTACAATCCCAACTTCCAAAAACATTATTCTAGTCCTGCAAGTAACTCTAACAATAATATGGGAACTAGTAATGATAGTCTCCAACAAACCTGGAGTCTTTCATAGATTCACAAAATGAACAAAACAATATTCTTGTTATAATAACGGAGAACCATGATGCTATGCTTGGTAAATTATCTAACCAAGCTGTTAGTTTGAGAAATGATTTGCAGGACCTCCAAGAAAGAACGAGGATCATTGAGGCATAGCTAGGTAAGATAACCGAGAGTCAAACTCTCATTCTAGCTAAATTTGCAGGTAAATATGATCCCAATCCTGTTGAAGACATCAAAATGATGAGAATCCAAAGGGAGGAGTCTGAAGAACTTGATTATAGCAATGCTCCTTCACCAAGTTATACCGTTGAAGATCTCGTAAAAAGGATCAACGTCAAGATTCCGTTAAGTGAAGGTAGTGAGGAATCTATGTACCAACACTTTGTTAATCAGGTAGCAATTAAGGTACGTGAGCTTGAGGAAGAATATAAGCAAATTGCTAAAAAATTACCTGTGAAGTTTGATGACATATTTGATCCTACTATTAAGATTAAAATTGGAACCAATGAGATAGCTGCACTTTGTGATCTAGGTGTAAGCATCTCAACAATTCCAAAGAGTATTTTTAACAAATTAAATCTTGGCTCTTTTGAGATCACCGAGTTAAAATTACATCGAGAAGATTCTACCTACAAACAAGCTGTAGGAATTAAGGAGAATACTTTAGTATACATTAAAGGTTGTCCTTCTCTCATTGATTTTATTATTGTTGACATGCCTGAAGATGCTACTGCTCCTATTATATTAGGTCATCCTTTTTTAAGAACTATTAAGGCTTTGATTAATCTACATGAAGGGAACATGAAGCTTGAATTGCCTTAACGGGATCCTTTTGTTATTCATTTCCCTAGAAAGAAGAAAGCCAAGCATGATGAAAAGGAGGTCATCACTTTGAAGGTTACCTACTTTGGAGTGCGTGTTCCACTCATTTGGCCTAAGTAAGCAACATTGAGGTCAACCTATTGACCATAAAAGAGCGCTTCATGGGAGGAAACCCATGTGACATAAAGGTTTGAGTAAAGTTTTTATGTTATAGTTTAAGTTTATGTTCAATAAAGAGTGCTAGAAAACTCCAATTGAGGAGAAGAAGTTTAGTAGTACTAAAAATCCTTCTTTATTCATGATGTTGTTGGTTGACAATATTTACTGTCAATTTTCTATCAAAAATAAGGTATATCACTAAGTTACAGGAATAGGAATAATTTTTGAAGAAATATTTTTTTTATGCATATAGAAGTTTTAACGACCAACTATAGGGTGGGAATAAAAATTCTGGCCGTGTAGATATCTTTGCCATCGACAATTTTTCTTTCATATGTACTGTGAGTTTAACGACCAACTATATGATGGGAATAAAACTTCCAGCTGTATAGCTCCAGCTATATAGATATTGGTGCCTCCGTAAAAATTGTTTTCTAATGTACTAAGAGTTTAACGATCAACTATAAGGCGGGAATAAAAATTCCGACCGTATAGTTCTGGTCGTATAGATACCGATGCCTTTGTATATTTCCTTTCCCAGAGACATACAGTTTGACGACCAACTATACAGCGGGAACATTTTGTTCCGGCCGTAGAGTTGCGCTCGTATAGCCGCGCCGCAAGGAGGAGACCCTAATATGTTGACAGAAGGCCAACTATATGGCGGGAATGCATTGTTTCGGCCGTATAGTTGTGTCCGACCAGAAAAACGTGCGGGAAGGTACCACCAACTCCAAAACTTCAATCATTTTTCTCTCTTGTACCTCCAGACTCTCTCAAAACCTCAAGAGATCTTCATCTCTACTCAATTTTGTTCGATTTCCTCGCACACAAGTGATCTGCGTTATGTTTCTCCTCGGATCCTCCAATTACTTTTGCAAATTCATCTTTGATCTATTGCCATTATCAATCTATGGTGAGACCTACTATGAACCAATTGCCATAATTTTCTTGCCTAGATTATTATTTTGAGGAGATTCTTTAGTGTGCTATGATGAGGAATATGATGTCCTTACTATTGTTGGATCAAATGTTTTATTTTTTGTCTTTCTTTAATATTTTAGATGATGAACACAAGGAGCCAAACTCATGCTCGTGCCACTGCTAGCGCTTCTTGGGCTGTCGCTCAAGAACAGATGGGGATACGGTTCAAGGATGAGCTCTAACGTGATCGCTTCAACAAGATCAAGAACCACAAAGTGAAGGCCACCATGTGGTCTTGCCCCATTATATTGAACCAACTCGGTATTTCTGATGACTTCTATTTACTTTGCAATAGATCTAGACTACAAAACTTTGTGTACAATGATGTGCCTACTTATCGCCGCTTAACCATTGAATTTCTAAGTTCGTTGCAAAGCACCGTTAGACAATGGCAAGGAGAGGACACGATTTCCTTCTAACTTATGAACAACAACTACACTTTAACATTAGATGAATGGTGCACATGCTTAATTTGACAAACAATGATGTTAATGTCTTACGCGCATCCTTTACTGGCTTAGAACCTATCCCTAAACAATACTATAATGGAATGAGTTTCACTACTATAGTGAACAAGGGGAAGAATATTCAACATCCTGCAATTCGCTATTTGTTCTATGTTATTGCTAACACCTTGCAGGCATGTAATGAGTTCACGAGACTCAACGAGGAGGACATATTAGTCCTTGCAAAGGCTACTTACATGAACTGTGGCTTGTCACTCAACTTGGGTGCCATCCTTGTGCGCTATTTGGAGCACCAATCCTCCCAAAGCCAAGGACCAATCACAGGTGGAGGCTTCATCACCATGCTTGCACTGCCCTAGGCATCTACCTAGGTGAGTTGCAACCCATGCTAGGTGAGCGACGTGTTGGTTTCTCCACTTTGAAAGCTTGTGGATTGCTCACTAGGATAGGTGGTGTTTATTACCTGCATATTG
Source organism: Avena eriantha (assembly GCA_910589775.1). NCBI lineage: Eukaryota > Viridiplantae > Streptophyta > Magnoliopsida > Poales > Poaceae > Avena > Avena eriantha. The sequence goes on along the minus strand of OU342741.1, from coordinate 490,943,211 downwards.
CTGGAGCTGGGCATCTCTACCCTGCTCATATGCCTAATGGTCTTTTCTCTATCGAGGAAGGATGTTTGCTATATGACTTGCAGGTTGAGCAACACCAACCCGAGGAGGAGATTCTAGAGGAGGATGAGGACCAAGAGGAGGAGCAAGAAGTTCCTAATCAAGAGGAGAAGCCACAAACCCAGTTTGCTACATACCAAGCCTTCCAAGAACTTGGAGGGACTGTGGAGAGGATGCATAGCCTCTCTTTGAACCTCCGAGGAACAACTAGTAACCTCTCAACTCAATTCACGAACTGGAGTAATGACTTTTCCCGCCACCACAATGATTTTAAGGGCTTGCAAAAGCCTAAGCTTGGGGAAGTTTCCTCATGTATCTTTATTTGGCATTCATTAGCTTTTATTTATTTTGAGGTTGTGTTTTTAATTCAAGTTGATAAGTACTCATGTTAGTTTCCCCAACACTTTATTTTTAGTTTTCTATATGCTTTCGAGTTTTTCTAGCTGAGCTTTGCTGCAAATTTTCTATTCTTTAAACTCTCTCCCTTAGAAACCACAAAAATATTTCTCCATTTTTCCTTATTTCCCTCTTTGTTTTCTTTCCGCCTCCAGGTTTTCATGTATTTGCAGGAGAGTGATCGACTTCGAATTTCCAAGAAGCAAATAAAAAACAAAGAGAGAAGTGGAACCAAACATGAGAGGTATGCGTTATGACTCCCCACTTTTGAAGTTTGAGAAACCTATGCTAGTTAGTAGTAAATGTTCATATATTATATTGGTGGAGTGAGTCTTTGTATTGTAGGAAGATTTTTGTTTGCATGTGTATTTAATTGGGTATGTTTTGTTCCAGGTCTCATAATTAACCAAAGTCTTACCTAAAAAATTGCTAAACAATTGTAATAAGAAAAAGTCTCACAATTGAAGGCTTGGTTGTTGTAGTGTTTAGTCTTGAAAGCTTATTTCTAGAGACACTCAACGCCACTAAAAATGTTGATTGACTTGACAACTCTCTTTAAAAGGATTTGTTCGATTGAATTAATGTTTAGCGGTTTTTGTGAGCATGCGAAAGTTTGACTTGTTAATCATAAGAATGATATAGCTTTATGCGTGTCAACTTCATGGGACGCCAACAACTCCGCTGGCCTACGAATGATCTTCATGGAGGAAACTCCTAGATTTTGTCTATGAGTTGATTAAACACTTATAGCAGCAATGCTATAGTGGGTAAGATTCTTGGCACTGTCGGGTAGCTGTAATCATGATGGAATCACTCGTCTGGCTGTTATGAGTAATCATTATGCAAAAGGGACAAAAACCTTAGTGATGCCACGAGTGTCCATCACAGCCCGATAAACTGATATTTTTTTGGCATGGTCTCAATTACTCAAAAAATGAAATTCTTGAAGGACAATGAATAGAAAAGTAGTGCTTGAAAAGTCTTGATTTATTGATGTGGGAGAATTGAGACACTCTAGTGTATATGCTTTTCATGACAACTCTCACACTCTCAACTTACATGATTATACTTTATCATTCAAAGGCAAGCATATGAGTTTATTACATGACATGGAATAGAGTTTACTCATTTATATCATCCATGTTAACAAAAACTTTGCTGCACTATAAGGATGCATAAAACCCGTATGATATGCTTGCGATTACTCTATCTATGCTGAAGTTTTTCAGATCTATGAGGTGGAGGAAACATGGGACTACCAATCATGAGTAGGATCACCATGTCGTTTTTTTCAGTTTAAATATTGAGTTCCTTTTTGATTTTGGTTTTCTTTCTCGGGGACGATCAAGTTTAAGCTTGGGAGGTTGATGACTCTTAAATATAGCCATCCACGTCCACATTTAAACTAGATATTATTCATAATTTTGATGAAATATCTCTCTAAACCCTACCACTAATGCCTAATATTCAAAGGGGTATGCAGTCCTTTCTTTTTATATTTTTTCTATGCAGATAATGTCGTCTGAAGATGGGAATCACTACATTAAAGTCAAAGATACGAGATTTCCAACAACCAGAAGAAACCAAGAGTCGTGAAGCGGAGGCAGACGCTTTAACGACCAACTATACGACCGGAGCAAAATTCCGGCCGTATAGCTCCGGTCGTATAGTTGGCGCCGCCACCATTAGGTCAAACATAACAACTTTCGTGAAGGGACCCCTATATAAAGAAGCCTCGAGCAATGAGAAAACAAGCCAGATCCTTGCCCAAAGTCTCTGCCAAAGATCACCAGCCGCCTCCAGATCTCAAAACCCTTCTCCATCTCCATAGCCATATTCCACCACTTGTAATAGTAATATCTTCTTTGATTGGCGACATTGTAAGACTATTGCTATCAATCTCATGATTTTCATTATAATGTTTGTGATTGTTGATCTCATATCTATGTGTGAGTAATTCTCATTGGGCTAAGGGCTTCGGCCTAGCGATGTAGCGTTTGTGCATGTTATTTATCATAGATGGGATTGCGTATTAGTTTGTATGACATGATGATTATTGTATCCTCTCTTGCCTCAGTCCAAGGACTTGTCAGGTACACAAGACCCCAAAGATTGAGCTTGGTATAGGGAGTATGAGTAATGATTGATCTGCAGGTTGGGAACCCCAGTGACAGAAGGGGTAGTATGGCTGTATGTGAGGGATTTACTTGGGATTAATGGTCACATCACTATGCATATCATTAGTTCTCTTTCTTCTGTGGATGAGACTAGTAGGTTATGGCTATAAGCGGTTGCGGAGGCAGTAGCAATTATGGATGCACTGCCCACATATAATTTATCTTGCTCTAACAAGTACATGCATACTTTATTTCTATCTTTTATTTCCATTAGATGTTTTGCATAGCTACAGGTGAAACCGAATGCCCTAGGCCCTCTTGCTCCATCATCGACAACAACAAAAAGACACAAGCTATTGGTCCGATAAAAACACAAAAGGAATTCTAAAACTCCCGAAGGTCCGTTAAAGTATCTTCACTATGCATTCACTTCCGAGGATTCGATAACCTAGGTCTACTAGGGAAAAATAAGCTATACTACATCCGTAATCCGGATCGAAGGTATCAGCGGTCTAAACGAGAAAATAGTTGCTAACCTTTAGGACACTTTGAAACAAAGAGGAGAAACCTTAAGTGTGGCTCGGGCACCTCATATCATGTTTATCTTTGTGTGAACTCAAGTGGCATCACTCTCACAGGCATTTCATCGAGCACCTCTAGTGCATAAGAGAAAAAAGACCTAGCACAAACTTTGCCACACCTTCCCCCATGAAAAAATAGAGGAGAGATGTGCCATATATATAGGCCAGCCCATTGGTCCGGTTTGCGATACAAACCAGGACTAATGGGTGTGCCAGGACCGTGCAGCGGGCTCCAAACCCTTTAGTCCCACTTTGTATCTCAAATCGGGACAAAAGGTCTCTTATGGACCGGCACAAATGATTTCGAGGTATTCTGGCCATCCGGTTTGGCCCATTAGTCCCGGCCCCACCCACGGCCATGACTAATGGCCCAAACCAAAGGCCGTTTTTATACTAGTGTCAACAAACTATGTCATGGTTAAGTTCATGACCTAACTCATTTGGGTTCAAATCCATACACTTCGCACATTGAGTAGCTCTATTTTGAGGAAGAGTTTTTTAGAATTATTAGTATAGTACAAGTTCGTTATTTTTTTTACGCAACTTGGTAACTTAATGACGCTGTGCATATGTTTTTAATTGCTCTCACTATTCTTGAATTCATATATCATATTCAAGTTGTGGTCAAAATGGCAGGAATGACCATATTTACCTAGGGGTTGCATCTTGTAGAACATGTATCATATTTGTGAGAAAATGACAAGTTGTATATCAAAATATGGATGTGACAAACGACATTTGTCTATCTTTGCGCTTACCTGTGTTGCATATTTATTATTCCTCTACTTCCATTGGTCCTTCCAGGAACTCAACCTTGGATGACGATCCCTCGGCCCGCACCATAATTTTTATCTTTTCCCTTTGTTTGAGGGCTTCTTGTACTTTGGAAAGTTTTAGTCATCATTACTCAACAATATTTTATCTCAAAAAGTTGCATAGGAACTACGCAGTGAGCATAAGAGTAAAAGAGCTAGATCCTCTTCATCATATTTTACCTCCATAAACTGCAATTCAGAAACGATGTATCTAAAACAGATAGTTGATTCATTATTGATCCGCCTTCTTGCAACTCATGCAAAAAAACTTTATCTTCACGTGCATCTTACTAGTTAGTTATGTTGGAAATATGCCCTAGAGACAAATAATAATATAGATTATTGACATATTTTATTAAGTTCATAATAGGTTTCATATCATGCTATAACTGTATTGATAGGAACGCTAATACAGATGTGATATGCAAACCAGCAAAGTCCCTGGTGATCCTCTAGACACTGGTTCATTGGTCAATCGACGATCGAGGTTTCCCGATCATGGACATTTATGTCAATTGAAAATGGGGTCATTTCATTAAGTGAATGAAAGTGATGGACATACCCAACACATGAATTGTAACACGATCAAGTCACAAAGTTCACCTTTACAATGACTGGAAACGTAGTAACCAGTTCCTTAGACCATGAGACCATATCAATCACTGTCACCCGAGAATATTCAGATAATATCAAACATCACTTGGTGACGTAGTGATCATAAAGGTGTGTTATGGTATCCGGAGGGGCATGTACATGCATTATGTGTCAAGAGAGGGATTTCTCCATCCGCGTGATAGAAAGATACTCTAGGCCCACTCGGAGACATGACATCCATAAAGTTGTAGCGTGTGATTAGGTCACAGAGATGGCACAGCTCAGAACGAGAAAAGTTATAACTTTTCGGTAACGAGATTGAACACGGCATGGCGATGTCATTCATCGGATCTCAGACAAGTAAAGTATCGAAGTAATAAGGGAATTGGACACTATCTTGCACGGTTGAATGACGCAGATTCTTGTGGAATGCATAGGTGTCATCATGGGCATCCAGGTCCCTCTAATGATCATTGGTCTGAGAGAGATCTCGACCATGTCTGGAGTGTTGCTGAACCATAGGGTAACACACTTAAGGGTTTGACAATGCTCGAAGAGCATTTTGGCATCATAGGAATCACCAAAGAAGAGAGAAGGGAAAACCAGAAGGGTTCCGGGAAAGTCCGACAGGTGTCCAGAGTTATCCGGAAGAAGTTCTGGTGCAATGGGGATTAAATAGTATGTAAATATATGTTAATTATTGAATTATACATTTATCTAATAATTTAAATATTATTTAATGGGGCAGCCCACATAATGGGCCAATTTCCGGAGGGAAAAGGGCCCATGAGGGGGTTGTCGCCCTAGGAGGGGCCAAAGGAGGGCTGGCTGCCGTAGTGGACTTGCTCCCCACGTGGGGCCCATGGTGGGGCTGGCCGGTGGCACCTCCCCCACCTCTCCCTTTGATTAGTCCCACCTCGGGACTACCTCCGTTTACCCTATATAAAGGAGGGCGTATGGAGGGATTTAAACACACCAATAAATCCTAAGCTTGAGGCTTCTCCCTCCAAGTTCTCTCCTCTCCCTCTCTCTCTTGTGAGTGCGGCCCTGCTGTAAGGGCTACACGAACGAGAGTGTTCTTCACGACGGAGCGCCATCGCTCTGTGGGGATTCCTGATCTGGGAGATCTACTTCCACAATCTCTGCCGGATCAGGGACCAGGAGTCGTCGTCAAACACCGTATGTGTGTGACTCTCCACGAGGCACTACACTAGTGGTGCTCAAGTCGTTCGAGCCATTAAAGTAATTGGAGCTGGTGGAGCTGGAGCTGGTGGAGCCATCCACGACCTTGAGGTCGGCGTCAGTACGACTACATCAACAATGTTCTCCCGAACGTTGGCAAGGCTTTTCGGTCTTCAAGGGTAAGGTTCGAAAAGCCCCTCCTGTTACTACATTACTAATAGATAGATCCTAGCATTAGAGTTGTTCATGTAGGAAAAAATATTGTTTTCAAGCACTAAACCCCTTTAGTGGTATCAGAGCTAGATCTATGCGTAGTATTGCTAGTACGGGTAGAACACACAACTTCTAGCGTGTGGGCATTGATCTTGTAGTTGTTAACCTCCCATGTGTACTTGTGCATACCGCAGTAATGCTTGATGAAGCAGCCCCCAACCGACTTTACGCGTTCATTCACGAGACTGGTCCATGCTTGACATACGGCTTGTACCGTATAAAGTGGCTTTGGGGGGTGTATGTCTCTCTCACATTAGTTGATATGCCATTTGCAACGGAAGGCCCAAAAGGGGTGTAGTATAGACAACTATTTGATCCACGTTGTGGTTCAAGTTCATAGGTAAGAAATGGTTCTTGTGCGAAAGCCCTAGCAGCCACGTAAAACATGGAAAGATAAAGTAGAGGCATCTAACTTTTTTTGCAGGGGCGTTTGCTGACTCATGTAATAACGAGCTCGTTGGGGAACCCCAAGAGGAAGGTATGATGAGCACAACAATAAGTTTCCCTCAGTTATGAAACCAAGGTTATCAATCCAGTAGGAGCAAGGAAACACCTCCAAGGTGTTGCTAGCTAGCCTTTGGCAGGGCGCACTACCGGTGCTAGCAGCAACGTGGAAACCTGCACAACACAACCACATAACTTTGCCCCCAACTTACAGTGAGGTTGTCAATCTCACTGGTTTTGCTGAAAACAAAGGATTAAACATATTGTGTGGAAGAAAGTAATAGTTTGCAGAAAGTAAACAGAAAGAAGTAAACAGTTGTAGATTGATGGTAAAAGAAAGGACCAGGGTCCATACTTCACTAGTGGTGTCTCTCCTTAAGATAGATGACATGTTGGGTGAACAAATTACAGCGGGGGAATGGACAAACATTGAGAAATAAATCATGCATATACCAATCATCTTGACTCATTTGAGATTGGATTGGGCATTACAACATTATACATAGACCGTAATCCAACTGCATCTATGACTAATAATCCACCTTCAGGTTATCATCTGACCCCCCTCCAGTATTAAGTTGCAAGCAACATATAATTGCATTACGCATTGTGTGTAAAGTAAACAATATGATTGTTCTATGAACAAGGATTGTTGTTTTCTTCCTAGTAGCAACAACACATCTAGTACCTTAGAGATTTCAGTCACTTCCCAGATTACTAGAGGCATGAACCCACTATCGAGCATAAATACTAACTCTTGGAGTTGCTAGCATCTACTTGGCCAAGATAACTACTAACAACAGAAAGCATGCAAGATCCCAAATAACAAAGACACGATAGAATCAATAATAAATCTGAAATAGCATCTCAGTATCCATTTCATCTCCGCGAACATAACATGTAGGATTACAAATAGATGATCTTGATCATGAACGGAGCTCACAAGATCTAAACATGATAGCACAAAGGAGAAGAACCAGCCATCTAGCTACTACATGGACCCATAGGCCAAGGATGAACTACTCACGCATCACGTTGGAGGCGTGCATGGTGATGAAGAAGGCCTCCAGGGTGAATTCTCCCCTCCGACAGGGTGCCGAGAAGAGCTTCAGATCCCTCTCAATCTAGGGATGGAGATGACGGCGGCTATAGACTCTTTCGTGGAATTTTGATCGGGTACTTAGGGTTTCTGTATCGGAGGCATCTTATAGATGAAAGGGGAGGCCGAGGGGGTGCCCTAGGCGGCCAGACCACCCCTGGTGTGGGCTAGGCCTGGCCGCGCAGCCAGGTGGTTTGGCAGCCCTGGCCCCTCTCCGTCTCGTATTCTGGCTCCGTGTCCCCCTCGGTAAAAACTGATTTTGGCTTTTGTCCCGTCCAATTCTGAGAATATTCATTTTCTGACTTTCCTGGAACCAAAAACAGCAGAAAACAGGCAGCTGGCACTATGGCTCTTGTTAATAGGTTAGTCCAAGAAAGTGTATAAAAAGTACTCCAAAGTTTTGACAAAACATAAGAAAGTAGATAAAACCAAGCATGGAACATAAAAAATTATGGATACATTAGCAACGTATCGACATCCCCAAGCTTAACTCCTGCTCGTCCTCAAGTAGGTAAGTGATAAAAAGAAAGAATAATTTTTGAGGTGACATGCACCATCATAAACTTGATCAAAGTATTTGTAAAAGACTGATAGCTGGGATCATACTACTTCAATCATAACATGAAAGACAAAGTTCTAACAATAAGACAAAGCAACTATGTTGCAACATGAAAAGGCACAAACAAATGATTCATGAATAACAATGCTTTGCAAGACGTTTGTTTGTTTCACATAGAGAAAACATAGCATAGTGGCATTCAGCTTGTCCCTCATAGAGTAGCAAACATAAATGCATAGGACACCTTCAAAGTTCATAAGAGTGACTAGATACAAATAGTTTAAGAACAAGCAATATCAAAATTATGCATCAATCAACAAGTCTTGGGACAATGCACATAGAACTAAGAATGTTCACTATGCTCTCAAAGTAGGTGCATAAAGATACAAGGTGGAGACTCAACATAAAAGAAAAAGAAAGGCCTTCATTGAAGGAAGTAGGGATTCAAGTTTCATAAAGAGCTTCCAAAAATTATGGTACTTATTAGCTTTCAGCTCTCATTTCCCCTATCATAAGCATCTTGAAGTGATTAAGGTTAAAGTGAACAAACTATGGAGTATATGCTTGACAAAGTATAAGTTGGAAATCTCATGTCCCTTGAATACAAGGGCCGCTCCTCATGCTACTCAAGTTTAGTTACCGGTAAGTTCTTGTCATAGTAAGTACATGTGTATCATAGAGAACCGCCAATGGGGTACCCCTTGCCCGCTGATACGGAAGAATCCCCATATCACAATGACAAGGCAAGCAGACAACGAGCATCTCAGCAATCTTCTTATTTACCATGGGAAAATGGTGCTTTTTTCTCTCTTTCCTCTTTTCTCATATCTCTTTTTTTCTTTTTCTCTTTTTTTTCTCAATATCTGACTCTTTTTTTATAAGAAGAATGCTTCATGGACAACTCATTATGGTTACACTTCAGGTTTCCACCATGACGACATGGATTAGACCGGCGGCCCAGGTGTTTCTCCAACACACATACATAACTCCATGGACTTACAAGCTCCCCTTTCATTTCACACCGACGACATCCATAGACAAAATAGCATGATATCAACTAGGTACAAAGTACAAGTGCAATGTTGAAAGCCTTCCCCATGACAGCTTGGTTCTGCTAATCCCCAACATATAAGTGCAAGCATATACAACATAGATGACACAATGGTTCAAGTTTATTAAGGGCGAGAAAAGTAAAGTGCGCCATCAAGTTCGTGAGAGCTTTAATCACTAGTTTTCTCATAACAAGTTTAATTCGGAAGGTAGATAAAAACATGAATATACTTGGAATAGCAAATGCTAATAGGTAGGTATGGTGGACTCTTTGGAATAACTTGGTTTTAGGAGTTGGATGCATGAGTGGAACTCATACTTGGTTATGGAGGCTAGCAAAAGACTAGGAGCGACCAACTATGAGAGCAATAATGGCCATACTCATGCAGAGCGATAAAACATCATTAATCAAAGCATAAAGTGATATTACAAGTCGAAAACTAAAGGATCATAAAGGCTATGGTGACTTGGGATAGTCATAACATGGTGTGACCATGCGCCAAGTCAATCCAAATAAAGCATCAAAGGAGAATACCACAATACTATGCTTTAATATGCTAAAACAACGCATGATTCTTTCAAGGCACATTAAGCAATCTCAATTGTTTATAACAAGTCATGCTACATCAAAGATCACTAAGCATAAAGACAAAACAATATCAAGCATGGCATGACAAAGCATAGGCCACAGTCAAAAACAAGCTCTCTTTACCACTTAAGCATGAACTTTCCTACTCCTTTTCCAATCCAAACCAAACTATTTGAAAACCAATGCATGAAAGAGGGGGTCCAACCAATTTATTCAAGAAAACTAAGAAAACCAAGGAAGCTAAAACCAAAAATGAAAACTAAAAAGAAGACGCTCCAAGAACAACAGAATTGTGCATGAAACAATAAAAATGAAGTGTTTGGAAGAAACCTGGGATTTTATTGATGAAGAAGGGGATGCCTTGGGCATCCCTAAGCTTTGACGCTTGTAACTCTTGAATATTTCTTGGGGTGACATGGGGTGGCATCCCCAAGCTTGAGCTTTAGTCCATTCTTCATCTCATTACAGCATTCTCTCCATACACCTGAAATTTTTCCTTAATACAAAACTTCACACAATCTTTATTAGCAACATTCGTGCACTCAAGATAATAAATCTTTAGGTTCAGTTTCAACACCAATAAAACTTCCATTAAAACACAATCTACTGTAGCACTTCCCTCAAAAATTTCAATTCCCCAAAAGAACTCAAAGAGGAACCAACAAGAAGCAAATGCAAATAATGGCAGAAATCTGCCAAAACAGACCAGCAGGTAAAAACCAATTTTTTCGAAGACCTTCTGTTGCTCAAATCAAAAAGTGTTTAACTAACGAAAGTTATATAACAACCCGGGGCAAAAGCACAAAAATTCACGCCTCAAAACGACGTACAGTTATTTTACACGAATGTTTACGGTGAAGCACATAAACCTGTTTCAGGACAGCAACTTCCCAATCATTACTTCTCTCTCATTAGAGGTTACTCTTGGCACAAAAAGCAAATATAAAGGATAAGGAGCGGTTATTACTGAGGTAATAACTTCCAAGACTCATATAAAACTTTTGTGTTATCTCTCAATTAGTACTTTTCTTTAGTGCCTTTAACTTAGGCATAAGAAGCAAGAAAAAGAACCAAGTGTTCTCAAATGAAAAAGCATTAAGAGCAAATTTTGTTTTCATAGGAAAGGCAAATAAATATTCTCTCTCTTCTTAGGGAAGTTTTATATACCTTTCTTGAGTGGGAGTTGATATTTAATGGTGCCTTCTTTTATATCAATAATGGCACCAACAGTTCTAAGAAAAGGTTTTCCCAAGGTAATAGGACAAGAAACATTGCATACAACATCCAAAACATAGAAATCAACGGGGACATAGGCATTGTTAACCATAATAATAACATCATTAATACTCCCCATGAGTTTCTTTTTAGTATTACCATCAAGTGGGACATTCAAATAACAATCTTCCAATGGTGGAAAATCAAGCATATCATAAATCCTTCTAGGCATAATAGAAACAACACTATCAAGATCACATAAAGCTTTGAAATAAAAATCATTCACTTTCATATTAATGATGGGTTCCCAACCATCTTCTTGTTTCATAGGAATAGAAGCTTTATGTTTCATCTTTTCTTCTTTAATTTTTATGAGAGCATCAGTAATGTGTTTTGTAAAGGCCATATTCATAGCACTAGAATTAGGACTTTTAGCAAGCTTTTGTAGGAAATTAATAACTTCAGAGATATTGCAACCATCAAGATCAAAATCATAATTATCATCTAAAGTAGTAGAGATATTACTAGCCTCAACACTAGTGGTAGTGATAGTAGAAACACTAATGTTTCTAGCAATTCCATCTCCTGTTTCCCACTTAGGATGCCATTCAGCTAATAGTCTAACATTTTCATCAATTCTAACTTGTATGGCATTAGTAGTAGCAAAGGGATTATCAATAGTTTCAGGTATAGCAGCCATTTTATTCAAAGAGGATTGAGCTTCAGCCAATGATGCTATATTTCTTTCAGCATTACATAGTTTTTCTCAATAGTTTTATTGAAAGCAGTTTGTTTACTAATAAAATCCTTAAGCAAACTTCAAGTTCAGAGGGAGCAATCCTATTATTGTTGTAGGAACTTCCATAAGCATTACCATTGTTGGGAGGATATGGCCTATAATTGTTGTTACCAAATTATTCATGTAGGCATTGTTGCTAAAATTGTTATTTCTTATAAAGTTCACATCAACTTGCTCTTCTTGAGAAACCAAAGAGGCTAAGGGAACATGATTTGGATCAATATGAGCCCTCCCATTAACAAGCATAGACATAATAACATCAATTTAATCACTCAAGGAGGAGGTTTCCTCAACATAATTTACCTTCTTACCTGGTGGAGCTATTTCAGTATGCCATTCAGAATAGTTAACCATCATATTATCTAGAAGCTTTGTTGCAGCACCCAAAGTAATGGTCATAAAGGTACCTCCAGCAGCAGAATCCAATAGATTTCTTGAAGAATAGTTCAATCCTGCATAAAAGGTTTAGATAATCATCCAAGCAGTCAGTCCATGAGTGGGACAATTCTTTACCAAAGATTTCATTCTTTCCCAAGCCTGAGCAACATGTTCATTATCAGATTGTTTAAACTTCATTATTTCACTTCTCATAGATATAATCTTAGCAGGAGGATAGTATTTTCCAATGATAGCATCTTTGCATTTAGTCCAAGAATCAATACTATTCCTAGTCAGGGATTGCAACCATTCTTTAGCTTTTCCTCTCAAAGAGAAAGGAAACAATTTAAGCTTAATAATATCTCCATCTATATCCTTGTGCTTTTGCATCTCACAGAGTTCAACAAAGTTATTTAGATGAGCAGCAACATCTTCATTACCAATACCAGAAAATTGTTCTCTCATAACAAGATTTAGTAAGGCAGGTTTAATTTCAAAGAAAGTAGCTTCAAGAACAGGAGGAGCAATAGGTGTGCACATGAAATCATTGTTGTTGGTGCTAGTGAAGTCACACAACTTAGTGTTTTCAAGAGTAGTCATTTTTTGTGTTTTTAATAAAGAAAGCAAACTAGTAAAACTAATTTTTTTGTGTTTTTGATATAGAAGCAGGCAAACAAAGCAAAAAGAAACTAAGCAAAACAAAAACAACAAAGTAAAGAGATTGGTTATAAGGGACTCCCCTTGTGAAGATGTCCTTGACTCCCCGGCAACAGCGCCAGAAAAGTACTTGCTGACTCGTGTAATAACTAGCTTGTTGGGGAACCCTAAGAGGAAGGTATGATGAGCATAGCAGTAAGTTTCCCTCAGTTATGAAACCAAGGTTATCAATCCAGTAGGAGCAAGGAAACACCTCCAAGGTGTTGCTAGCTAGCCTTTGGCAGGGCACACTACCGGTGCTAGCAGCAATGTGGAAACCTGCACAACACAACCACAGAACTTTGCCCCCAACTTACAGTGAGGTTGTCAATCTCACCGGTTTTGCTGAAAACAAAGGATTGAACGTATTGAGTGGAAGAAAGTAATAGTTTGCAGAAAGTAAACAGAAAGCAGTAAACAGTTGTAGATTGATGGTAAAAGAAAGGACCGGGGTCCATAGTTCACTAGTGGTGGCTCTCTTTAAGATAGATGACATGTTGGGTGAACAAATTACAGCGGGGCAATTGGCAAACATCGAGAAAGCAATCATGCATATACTAATCATCTTGACTCCTTTGAGATTTGATTGGGCATTACAACATTATACATAGACTGTAATCCAACTGCATCTATGACTAATAATCCACCTTCAGGTTATCATCCAAACCCCCTCCAGTATTAAGTTGAAAGCAACAAATAATTGCATTACGCATTGCGTGTAAAGTAAACAATACGATTGTTCTATGAATAAAGGATTGTTGTTTTCTCCCTAGTAGCAATAGCACATCTAGTACCTTAGAGATTTCTGTCACTTCCCCAGATTACTAGAGGCATGAACCCACTATCGAGCATAAATACTAACTCTTGGAGTTGCTAGCATCTACTTGGCCAACATAGTTACTAACAATGGAAAGCATGCAAGATCACAAATAACAAAGACAGGATAGAATCAATAATCAATCTGAAATAGCATCTCAATATCCATCGGATCCCCGCAAACACAACATGTAGGATTACAAATAGATGATCTTGATCATGAACGGAGCTCACAAGATCTAAACATGATATCACAAAGGAGAAGAACCAGCCATCTAGCTACTACATGGACTCGTAGGCCAAGGATGAACTACTCACGCATCACGCCGGAGGCTTGCATGGTGATGAAGAAGGCCTCTAGGGTGAATTATCCCCTCCGGCATGGGGCCGGGAAGAGCTTCAGATCCCTCGCGATCTAGGGATGGAGATGACGGTGGCTACAGACTCTTTCGTGGAATTTTGATCGGGTACTTAGGGTTTTTGTATCGGAGGCATCTTATAGGCGAAAGGGGAGGCCAAGGGGGTGCCTTAGGCGGCCAGACCACCCCTGGCACGGGTCAGGCCTGGCCGTGCGGCCAGGTGGTGTGGCGGCCCTCTAGCCCCTCTCCGTCTCGTATTCTAGCTTCGTGTCCCCTCGGTGAAAAACTGACTTTGGCTTTTGTCCCGTCCAATTCCGAGAATATTCATTTTCTGACTTTCCTGGAACCAAAACCAGCAGAAAACAGGCAGTTGGGATTGTGGCTCTTGTTAACAGGTTAGTCCAAGAAAGTGTATAAAAAGTACTCCAAAGTGTGGACAAAACATAAGAAAGTAGATAAAACCAAGCATGGAACATAAAAAATGATGGATACATTAGCAACGTATCAACGTTATGATGTGATATAGTCGTAGTCAAGCTAAAGTAGTTTATTTTCTGTTGCTAAGTAGTAGTAACGGTCATCGTAATGGTGGATTGCAACATCGGAGGCACCGGTACCATGGTTCCCACGGAACCGGAACTCTGGCACTTGATGCGGAGACGTTGGATGGAGATCACAGCATGAAGGACCATATCGCATCGCATTTACATTCAATCTTTATTGATTGTGCATCTTATTGTGTGCTAGTACTAGATACTAGAAGGTATCCTAATAATATCCGTAAAATAATACCACTGAAAGTGTTCTCCCTTAGTGTGTACCACCAAGAAAGTTCTCCGTTATGAGGCAGGCCATGATGATCGGGTGTCAGACATATCTGCATTCGCATACGGTGCGTGTAAGCCATGTTGCACAAAAAATACACTAAGGTTGAGTTGGCGAGCCTAGCATGTGTAGACATGGCCTCGAAACACGGATGGTCGAAAGATCGAGCACGAGTCACATGAATGATGTGATTGACATTGGAGAATGTCTACCTTTACAGCTATGTTGTCGGCCGTGACGATCGGGGGCGAAATAGTAAATAGGGATCATGTAATCACTAAAACTTCTTTAGGGATGTTTGTTTTAGTGGGAACTATTCTAATATAATATGATTATAGTTTGAACTCACATATTATGAACTTAGTCTTAATGTCTTTGCGAAACTTTTGTAGATCATGTCAAAACCCAAGTCTTTTTTAGTTTTGAGGTTTTCATGGAGAGTGAGAAATTCAAAGTAGATGGGTCCACCTTCATATAGTGGTACCAACGCCTGAGGAATCTCCTCATCTTCCATGATCTGTTATATCTGCTACGAGTACAGCTAGGAGATTTTCCCGTGGGCTTCATTGGACTGCCCGATGATCATGATTATCGCGCCCGATGTGACACCTTTATGACAGTCAAATACACTATGGTTCATGTCATGGAGCATGCTCTAGGAGCACAGTTTCATGAGATTGAGGCCTTCAGTTTTGCCAACAAGCTTAAGATGCTCTTTCCATCTCAAGTCAGAATCATGGAGTTTGAATATATGGATGATTTCCTCTCAAGCAAGATTAGGGAAAACACTAGCCTAGAATACGACTTGGATATCATGGAAAGACTTCATGAGCGTCTTGTGGCCATCATGGGCTACTAGGTGACTGACAAATATGCAATAGATGTGGTGTTCCACTCGCTACCCCATAGGTACAAAGATGTCGTCTTCAACTATAAAAAAGTTTACCTTCCTTGAGTTCATGGCACATATGAGAACCTAGAATGTAGTGCCTACTCCAGGAGCTGTCATCGATGGGAAAGGTATATATTTGATATACAAAGTTATAAATGTTTAATTTAAAACACTTATAGCAGTTTATGAAGTATTTGATACTTGTACCGTTTTGTGAAAACAAGACCCGCTTCTTGAGAAGTGATTGAAGGAGTGGACACGACAACGCGTGTTGATGGCAAGCAAGATGCCAATGACGCTCTCCTTCGGAAGTTATCATTTGGATTAGAAGTTTTGAATAAATTTGTAATCAATGAGAGTGAACTACATTAGTGTGTGTCTTGCATTTGTAAGACAGATATTCATATGAATTTGAGACAAATCAGTTGTTTTATTCCTATGAGTAATATCTTTTATGTTCACGGTTTTGATTATGAATATGTTATTCATATTTTGATCTTGATGATAGAAATTTAAATGTTTATAAGATTATAAAAATGCCAAAGTATAATCAAAACTTTATAATGACATCATTTTGAATGACACTATTTCGTTAAGTCATATTGGTACATGTAAAAGGATTCATGAGTGATGAAACCAAGGTCTTAAAGATGGTTGATATTTTGACACATACAAACCATGCCCTGCCAGGAAAAATGACTAAAACTCTACATTCTAATAAAATGGAGTGTGTGTTGAATAATTAGATGTCATACATGATGATATGTTATATTGTTCAACAAATGCTGGATACCATTATTTCGTGAAACTTCCTTGTGAATCTAAGCAAATAAATGTATTCGCTAAATGAGGCACAAGTCTAAAACTATTTATTATGAACAAAGAATTTCAGAATGAAGAAGAATATTGAATTAACAAGAATACAAGTCTTTATGACTTGATCAAAATGACAAGTATTTTAGTTCTAATTCAGGCATATGAGACATGTGAAAAGTGTTCCGCAAATTACAATGCTAAGAATATGTCAATGTGTTGACATGTGTAAAGAATTGTAATCATACCAGATTAGATATTGTGTGGTCTAAAGTAATCTCTTCGCATGTTAGCGTTAGTACTGAGAGAAGATAAATTAGAATAGAAAACACTTAGTTATTGTATAAAGAATCATCAAGGACGGAATTGATGTGATAAAGAACCATAAGTATATGGCACAATGTGGTTTCCAGAATTTCTAGAGTTATGTGATAATTCAGAATTAGAACGAAGAAATCTTTGTAGTGTATTCTAGGAAACTAAGAATACGCATTCCACAACTAGAACCAAAGGAGCAAAACTTGTATTGCTCAAGGTGGTGATTTATCAAGAAGATTTTCTTAATAAAAGAGTTGATGGATAAAGGTGAAAGCTCAAATAAGGTTGAGAACCTTGCCTCCAAATGTTAGAGTATCTCAACGGAATTGATTCCGGAACAAAACTCTCCAAATAGAGGAGAAACTAATGATAATGATCAAAAAACTTGGTGGGAGCTTTTACTAAAATAAAGTAGGATTCAAGAATAAGTTCTACCTCATTGCAGGATTGAAGTCATGATTCACTTGTCATGTTAATGGAACAATGGCATATCAACGAACTACAAAGAAGTGATGGTGAACCCAAGTACGAGAAATGACCTAGAGTCATGATATCTTGTACATTAAGTTACATTTAAGATGGCAAAGTAAAATTTTACTTGATATTATCAAAGTAAAGATGTTACTTAATCTTCCTGAAGGGACTACTAGAGTAAATGATCATGGGGAAAGGTCGAAAGTGTTCGTACCTCCATGCCCATGTTCATAGATTCTCCGGAAAAACCTCAAGGAAGAAATGAAACTTAAAGTAAGACATAAAGCTTGATTTGTGTCAACAAATGTCTTGAACAAGTTCAAATGGTTGACTACAATGTGTAGCAATGCTTAAGTTGGACAAATGGAATCTCGTAGATGGAATTATCAATTTGATGAATGATCAAAGGATTTTGGGATTATGCCTAGAATATTGAGAAGACATACATTTACAATAAACTGAGTGGGAGCTAAGAGAGTTCCATACTCTTATATGTAACTGACAAATTTGAGTGGGAGCTTGATGACGCATTCATATATGTTATTAACATATGGTGAATGGTATTGTTAGTATTAGTAGATAGAGAATATTAAGTAGATGAAGTTGAGCGAATATTGAACATTGAAATCTCTGGAGATAGATTGATATGTTTAATAGAATTACGTCAGAGTGTTTTCCGAGATTGGATTCTAAAAGAAGTTCAGAATAGAACAAGTTAAGAAGGAAGTTCTTACTTGTCTAACTAGGTGAAGCCTTGAGATGTCTCGGTACCATGATGGTTAAAAGAAGGAAGAGATGTGTAACATATACTATGCCTTAGTCATAGGTTCCATCTTGTGAAACCATGTTGTATACTCGTCATAATATGACCCAAGTTCTTAACCTGAAGAACATGTTCCGATGTGATATCCGAGTGAATCACTGAACAAGGAGTTAAGTATAGTCTTTAGTGTCTAGAGAGAACTGAAGGTATACATCTGATCTTTAAAGGATGGTGAACTTGATCGTAAAAGGGTTACGTTAGGAAGTTATACCCAACCTAGATGATTGGAATTCTCGCAAGATTGAGTTCCTTGGAATAAGAGAAGCGTGGTTAGACATCGAAGTGGCATCTAGGGCGCTGTCGATTAGATTTACATTGACAAAGAAGTATATGAATACTTCAAAGGTAAAATATGTAATGTGCTGTGGAAGACCATCTTCCCATAGAGTGTGTTCGTAATGCTCATGCTAATGAAAACGTTATATTTTGATAGACTAATCTAATCTCATGGCAGAAGAAACAAAAACAACACTCTAACGCCAAAGCATAAATATTTATACGAGGTTATCATGTGATGATAAAGGGAAATGTCAAATTAGGTGACATTAAAAATTCACAAAGACATACGGATCTGTATAGTACAGTCCATAGACAAAAGCTCTTCCATGAGCAAGCATGATCATAACACCAAAAGTTATGGTGTAATGATTCGTTCAAATGCAACTAGTTTATTTGTACTCTAGTGCAAGTGGGAGACTGTTGGAAATATGCCCTAGAGACAAATAATAATATAGATTATTGACATATTTCATTATGTTCATAATAGGTTTTATATCATGCTATCACTGTATTGATAGGAACGTCAATACACGTATGATATGTAAACCACCAAAGTCCTTGTTGATCCTCTAGACACTAGTCCATTGGTCAATCGATGATCGAGGTCTCCCGATCATGGACATTTATGTCAATTGACAATGGGGTCATTTCATTAAGTGAATGAAAGTGATGGACATACCCAACACAAGAATTGTTACACGATCAAGTCACAAAGTTCACCATTAAAATGACTGGAAATGTAGTAACCAAGTCCTTAGACTATGAGACCATATCAACCATTGTCATCCGAGAATACTCAGATAGCATCAAACGCCACTTGGTGACACAACAATCATAAAGGTGTGTTCTGGTATTCAGAGGGGCATGTAGAGGCATTATGTGTCAAGAGCAGGATTTGTCCATCCGCGTGATGGAAAGATACTCTGGGCCCACTCGGAGACATGACATATATA
This sequence comes from Avena eriantha, assembly GCA_910589775.1. NCBI lineage: Eukaryota > Viridiplantae > Streptophyta > Magnoliopsida > Poales > Poaceae > Avena > Avena eriantha. The sequence continues at coordinate 490,923,815 of OU342741.1, read as the reverse complement.
AAGCTACATCGTGTGACTAGGTCATGGGGATGGCATTGCTCGGAATGAGTAAAGTTATACTTGTCATAACGAGATTGAACACGGCATGACGATTTCGTTGACCAGATCTCAGACAAGTAAAGTATCGAAGTAACAAGGGAATTGGACACTATCTTTCATGGTTCAACGATGCAGATTCTCGTGGAATGCACATGGGTCATCATGGGCATCCAGGTCCCTCTAATGATCATTTGTCCAAGAGAGATCTCGATCGTTTCTAGAGTGTTCCCGGACCATAGGGTAACACACTTAAGAGTTTGACAATGCTCGGAGATTGTTTTGGCATCATGGGAATCACTGAAGAAGAGATAAGGGAAATCCAGAAGAGTTTCAGGAAAGTCCGGCAGGTGTCCAGAGTTTTCCAGAAGGAGTACCGGTGCAACGGGGATTAAATAGTATGTTAATATATGTAAATTATTTAATTATACATTTGTTTAATAACTTTAATATGATTTAATGGGGAAACCCACTTAATGGTCCAATTCCCAGAGGGAAAAGGGCCCATGGTGGGGCTGCCTCCCTAGGAGGGTCCAAAGGAGGGTCGGATGCCCTAGTGGGCTTGCTCCCCACATGGGGCCCATGGTGGGGCTGGCCGGCGGTGCCTCCCCTACCTCTCCCTTTGATTAGTCCCACCCCGTGACTTTGAGGGAGGGAGTACCTCCCTTTCTCATATATAAAGGAGGGCATATGGAGGGATTTAAACACACTAATAAATCCTAAGATTGAGGCTTCTCCCTCCAAGTGGTCTCCTAGCCCTCTCTCTCTCTTGTGAGTGCGGCCCCATTATAAGGGCTAAGCGAACGAGAGTGTTCTTCACCGCGGAGTGCCGTCGTGCTGCGGGGATTCCGGATCCAGGAGATCTACTTCCGCAACCTCTGCTAGATCAGGGACCGGGAGTCATCATCAAACACCATATGTATGTGACTCCCCACGAGGCACTAGACTAGTGGTGATCAAGTCGTTCGAGCCGTCGAAGTCATTGGAGCTGGTGGAGCTGGAGCTGATGGAGCCATACATGACCTTGTGGTTAGCATCGGTACGACTACATCAACCATGTTCTCCCGAACATATGACAAGGCTTTTTGGTCTTCAAGGGTAAGTTTCGAAAAGCCCCTCCCGATACTGCATTACTAATAGATAGATCCTGGCATTAGGGTTGTTCGCATAGGAAAAATTATTGTTTTTAGATGCTAAACCCCTACAAGTTCCTTAGACATGCATATTGATTCCAGTTTCAACCATAGGGCTACTGCAAATATCTACGCCAACACATCCTACAAAATATTATCGGATAGATGAAATTGAATTGAAGATAAAGCCTTATGGTCTCGGTTTTTCTTTCTTGGACACTCCTTTACATCTTTCTTGCCGAGATTTTTCATTGCTTCATCTGGATCGGAAGTTTTGGTGAGAATCACCTGCACCATCACCTGGCAAACAGAGAATCTTGTGGTGTAGTCCAACTACGGTAGATCAAACTTCAATGATGCCATGTCGCAAACCCTATATCAACGACGGGATCTGGCACCACTTGTTATAAATGCAAGAAACAATAATGAAGAACGAAAAAAATCACAACAGAGGACACAAGATTTTAACATCGAAAAACCTCTAGAACAAAGAGAATAAAAAACGTGGGCGCTAGCCAACGAAACTTCACTATATGGGGAGTTTTTACACAATGCCAAGGATTTTACAGATGCAACATATTGCAACCCTCGGCTTAAAAGTTTTATACATAACGGTGGAACCCAAGCCTCCCGACGATGGGCATTGCTTTGCTCCATCGTTAGCCTTCTTATTAAATTTTGATCACAATATAAAAACCATAGTAGCGATACAACTCCACAAGGGAGTGAGATTCATCAGCAGGGTTGTGCAGATATGTGGCGTGCACCCACTAGTAGATCCTCTACCATGTCGTCCAACCGATCCCCGCAACATTGTCTACATAGCAGGTACCACTGCTGCAAGAATGCGAAGAATTTGAATACCAAGTCAAAGGCACGTCATAGGAAGATACACCAGATAACCATTCTATTGTGCATATTCCATAGGGTCCAAGTCATGTTCATAAACACTAACCAGAAGAGGCGTCTCCTCCTATTGGTAAGGTTTGCGTTAGCTTCTAGGAACCCAACAAGGTGTAGGGCCACCAGTCAGGCCCTAGGGCCTCCTGTAGAATGCTCCAAAGGAAGCGGGTAGCGGGATAGGTAAACAAGATGTGCGTCCCTATCTTGGCGGACAACACATATGGGACATAGGTTGTCCCCTGGTCATGACGCTTCGCAATTTGAACGCCCGATGATAGGCGGTCATGCAATAACGGCCACACAAAGATATTAAATTGTATGGGTAGAGGGCCCTTCCACAATGGAGAGGTCCAAGACAAGAGGGGCCCTCTAAACAGGGCCCGATATGTAGATCTAATAGTGAGCCCCTAAAGGGGGAAAATACCTTGCCAGAGAGTCTAGGGTGTCCGACAGCAATTGTGGGAGGTTGGCCCACAACGCATTCCATGCAATGGCCTCCTCCGGAGAAAAGTTTTGTCGGAATTGGATGTTCCAAATCCCATTTTTGGACTCTACAACAACTTATAACATTTGGTCTAAGAAAATCGTAAAGAGCGCAAGGTACTCAAACTGGCTACATCGATCACCAAGCCATGAGTCTAGCCAGAAAAGGTGTCCTCTCCATCACCTAAGGAGACGGTAATCCCTAGCCTAATCCACTGCTTGATGTCTTGGGGAGATCTCCAAAACTGAGATCCCTCCTGGTGCTCACATGCCATGACGAGGCGTCCTCGTAGGTATTTAGCTCTAATAAGTTGTAACCAAAGGCCCCAATCTTTCATGAGAATCCGGCAAACCCATCTCAGCATTAAGGCCACGTTCGTATGGCATGATGACTAGATCTGTATGCCCCGAAGCTCATTGGGGGCGTAAATGTCAGACCATCTCAATATGATATTTTTGGTGTCCATCGCTAGTCTGCAAGAATAAACGCGACAATTCTTTATCAAAACTGGCATACACCCCTTCCTAAAGGATATAGAGTCCCATGATGTGCATGGGAAAACTAGAAAGCCACGAGTTAATAAGGATGGTCTTACTTTTCTTGAAAGTAAACCTCACTTGCCACGGATCAGACCTCGTCTTAACGCTTCCTACCAAGGGATCTAGATCCTTGATAATACTCCTCCTAGACCGGCATCCCTAGGTAGTGAATAGGAAGAGCAGTCAGTCTACAAATTTAGGCTATCCGCTGTTGCTCGGTAACCTCGGCGCAGCTAAACGCAAAGATCCTAGCTACTATCCATCAATAAAGTTGCGTTTCTTTCTTCCCAAATATTCCAAGGAGTATAGGTTCGGAGTCCACCGAAAGTCAGAAGTGACATTCCGTACAATTTTTAAATAGTACTTTCTCCATTTCAAAATAGATATCGAAAATATATTAAAATTTAGATGTATCTATATACTAAATAGAGTCTAGATTAATTTAAATTTTGACAAATTTGTGATATTTTATCCAATTTTTGACAAAACTATTATATCTATTTTGAAACGGAGGGAATATAATTTTTAAAAATGCAAAGATAAACTTTAGCATCAAGAGGACACCTAACATGGGTGATGAGGACCACTCTTGTAGCCAAGAAGGCTTGACCATGCGGCCACTCTTAGTCCATTGTCAGGGCACTGTTATTTTGCCCCACCGATGGAACAAAACGAGGGCATAGGCAAGCCATTCTTGGCTGGTAGAGTCAGGGCTCCTCGTCTCCATGTAAGGCTGGCCTCTCTTCACTTGTTTAATCATGGTAACTCTTGGTTTGGTGTTTCTTTTTTTTCTCGGGGACTTGGTTTGGTGTTTCAGTGAGTCTGCCCGCAGTATTTATAACGTGCGCAAGAGGAATCTGAATCAGCTAGTGTTAACCACTTGATCTTTATTTCCTCTGCAATTTGCATGGAAGTTTAGATATGTCTATCCATATGGAATATATTCTTCGCGGGCAGTGTCGTTAAGAGAATTCCAACTCACAAATCATCTGCCATTGGAGCGGATATGTAGGAATATGGGAGATTTGGGATCAATAATACTCCCGAACCGGCGATGGTGGCGCCTGTAGGTGTCGCGGACTTTCTGGGAAGCATCGTCAAGGTGGGCCCACTCCTGCAGCCTTGGGTCCGGAAGGAAACCTCAGATCGAAGATCGGCCGAAGGAGGCGCTCCTGCGTCTCTTTCCTTCTTGAGGGCATCGTCTTGGAGCCGCCTTCGGCCAGGGATCCGGGGAAGATGGCTTGGTGCCGGGCAGCTACATTAGGTCCAAGTGTGCAGTTTGACAAACATGATCGGTCGAGCTGAGGATGGGTCACAACTGAGCTTTGGTAGTCGATTTTCCCGGCGTGTTTGATGAGTTCCTCTGCTTCGTTGTGTTGTTGTGGAGTCGAAACTGTGGTGGAAGCGTGTCCAGGCGGCAACGATGATCGGCCACCACTGCCTCTGCAGAGTCTTAGTCGGCACAAGATCAGCATATTTCCCTTGCGAAACTTGTTGTCTGAGTCGGAGCTGTTTGTCCTTGGCGTGTGTGGTCAATCAATGGCATTGGCCGACATGGGTTCCGGCACCGTCTGGCGAGGCTCGGTTTGGGAAGTCGATGGTGAAGTCGGAGTCAATGGCTCGAGGAGTAGTGATGACGATGACGCTCGTGGCAACCTCGACGTGGCTCCCCTTATGTGTCTGCGTCGTGTTGGTAGTCGGGTTGGCTGTGATGGTGTGTCCAATATGGTTATGTTTCATGATGATATTGGCATATTTGTTCGGATTTTCGGTCGGTTCTCCCGCAAATGAATCAGTCAATTCTTTTTGACTTTTTAAAATAAAATGAGGCAAAATTGCGCGTTTTGTTCAAAAAAATGCTCCCAAACCTAATATACTTATCAAAACTTGGTATCAGAAACCGTGAGATCAAACCAAACAAACCAACTTACACGTCTCCTTAGCAACGTCTGATGAGTAAACTAGAGTACTACTACCTCTGTCCCAAACAGCTTGCTAAAAATGCTTATATTAAGATAGTAATATTTACCGACCGGTATAAGAGCATCTCCACTCACGTTCCAGGGCCTATTTTTCGTCTGGACGGCGAAATTTTGTCCAGTCACGTTTCTAGGACGCCGGTTTCATCCGCATTTGGCCCAAAATTGGTCCGGCGTTCTTAGACCGAACCCGAGGCGCCGGGAACGGCTTAGGAACGCCAGACGAAGCGAATTCGGCGCGTGGACCCGCCTAGTCAGCGACTAAAGGCCGATCATTCTCATCCTTCCGCATCGGCGACGCGCCAGCGCCGCCTCAGCTTCCCGCTTTTTGTCCCTTTTCCCGCCACGCCGCTACACCCCTCCCGCCTTCGCCACCTGTGCTCGGCCTATAAAAGCACGGCTCCGTTGCAGGTTCACAGCACACCGCCCCCGGCCACCCCACTCCACCACGAACTCCGACGAAAAGGACCACTCGGCGATGGCGATGGCCGAAAGAGGCGCCTTCGGCCGACGGACGCTCCAGCCCTGGGAGGTGCGGATGCTCCATGACGCCGGCTACATGGCGCCGCCGAACATCCGATGCCCACACGGGTGGAAGCTCAGTGCCGGTGGCGTGCCTGTGCCGCCGGTCCCCGAAGGCGACGAATTGGTTGAAGCGATGCAGGTTGCCAAAGCGGCGATGCCGGATCCCGAGCTCGCCGAAGACGCCGGCAACCTCGCGAATTGGGAACAGTTCTTCACCGAACACGGGCTCGCCGAACTCGCCGCCCACTAAGGAAAGGCTCGCCGCCGACGCGCAACAACGCAGCAGGCCGCCGCCGCTGGTGGAGTGCGCCTAGTCAGACGCTCGATGCCGTTCTCGAGCACATCCACGCCGGCAACAACCCCCCACTCGGCCTTTTTAGTTTTTTAGCCTAAAATGAAGTCGGAATTCAGGTGCCCGCCCGAATTCGACGTAATATGTACGAATCGGTCATCTATTAGTGAAATCCGCCTATATTCGCCCAAAGTTCGCCCAAACCTGGGAAATCGGCCTGGAAACGCGGGTGGGAAATCGGCCATTCCCGACCAAAATCTTCCTCCGTCCGACGCTATTTATGTCTGGATTTCGGCCTTGGAACGGCCAACGAGTGGAGATGCTCTAAGATTGTCAGATATATAATATAGTCATCAGAATCAGCTTATGCTTGGTTCGTTATTGTTACCATAACCCATAAGTACTCCTTTCCTAATTTAGTGACATGTTATTTTATCAAAATGTTTACTTGGTATTGCATGTATTTGCATGTTATTAACTACGTTACTCTCACTAGTCTTATAGTGTAGTAGTATAAGTGAAGGCCCTCACTTTAAAGGTGACTATTGTAATATTTTCATGTACTCCCTCCATTCGAAAATATAAGACGTTTTAGCTTTGTAAATCTAATGTATATAGACGTCTTTTAGTGTATATAGGTTCATAGAGGTTTAGAGTCACACTAAACAGCGCCTAGATACATTCGTTTCACAAAGCTAAAGTGTCTTATATTTCTGAACCGAGGGAGTACTTTGTTTTTTATTTCGCCTTCTTGTATCAGGACTCGTTGCCTTCACTGGGAGAAATTCTACACATTCTACAACTAAATTAACTTGCTGATACGATGGTTTGACTTTCCACAAGATCTCTTGCTTGAAATTATAATGCTAAAGAATCTAATTCTATTAATATTGTCGATCCGGCTAAGCAAGAATCTAGCTCTCTTGCGGGTTGTAAGGTTCCTCACAAGAATAAGTTCCATATGGGAAATTCTATGGGAACATTCCAACGACGCATTTCCATTCATTGCATCTTTGCGGAGACTGTTCTCAATGGACTTGCTACCATGTCAACCGGAAATAGTGTATATGGTGCTATCGATTGATCCCAGGCTTTGAGCATGTCATAGTAAACTATTACCAAAAGATTGTCATGGTGGTGCCGGGCGACGTCACCTAGAAACTCTATGCTTCAACATTCCGTCGGCGGCTCAGCCTACAAAGGTGCAGTTCTAGGGCATTGTGCTCTAAGATTGTGAGAAAAGGCTGATGGCAACATGCTGAAGGCTGTCGGTCGTGGAGATGTAGGTCTTCTACGAGCTGTGAGCAGGCCGGTGGCGCTCATCGAGTCGGATGATGCTGGGCGGCGCCTCGTCGTGTCGGACGATGCTGGGGCGGCGTCTCCGGTGTTGGGTTCGGTGTCTTGTGCGGGCAAGGTGGTGGGAGGATGTCGACGTTGAGACGTCCACTAGTAGAAACTAGACAATTAGCCCCGGTTCGTAAGAATCTTTAGTCCTGGATTGCGAACCGGAACTGCAAAAGCGGGACTAATGGTCCAAGCGTTAGTCCCGGTTCTGCTACGAGCCGGGACTAGATGTCTAACCACGTGGCCCGTGAGCCGCGTTGGGCGGCAGGACATTTAGTGCCGGTTTGTTACACGAACCGAAACTAAAGGTTCCCTGCCGCGGCAGCATTTTGGACCATTTGGCTGCCGCGGTAAGAAATGGGGTTTTACGGTGTTGTGTTTTTCTTTTTATTTTGTGTTTAATTATTTTTCATTATGTGTTTTCATTAAAAACAAGTTTTCGTATACGTACAGAACGCTACTACACAGTATTTATACATATTGATGCAATAGATAATATAATTTCTCTTACAAGCATACATGAAGTCCCCACCGGGTCTAGAGCATGTCTATTTGATTATATGGAGATCATTACATGAATGCTTTAGGGTCTACGTAGAGAGAATTCTCTGCGTGGGTTTATGACATCATCGACAAAAAATCCAGCAAATTCCTCTTATATTGCTATTAGGCGGTCCTCTGATAGGAGCTTGTCCCGCATCGCGTCCAACTATATAAAGAAGGAGATCGTATGAATTAGACTCAACACAATTTTTTATAATAAAAATAAAGGGTGAATATATTGTTTACTTACTCGAACATTTTCCGAGGGCATCTTAATAGTGATGCGAATGAACTCGCACACGTAGAATCCACATAGATTAGTCCCCTATGGCTGCCTCGCGCACTTTACAAGAATAGAATTCAATCAAATAATAACTCTAGCATGATAAATGCACATAAACAAGAATTAAATAGATCCGTAGACTTAGCTCGTAGTACTTACGGAGAGCGATTTAAAAAATAGCTCCTCACAACATTGACCGCGGATATGGTTCTTGAACAGTGTCCAAACCCTACCCGACAAAGAAAATGAATGTATGAGTTAATAACCACTTGATATCCTAGAAAATGAACGAAAGAAACCGATATAGTACGATAGTGGTTGAAATTACCTCTGAAGCGCATCGATAATGTTGCGGTAGTCTTCAATGTCTTTGTTTAGTGAGTCCATGATGTGAACTCTTCCCAAGTCAACTGAAATGCTCAGAAGAATCCAGTGGTACCTACGCAAGGTTTACATACGTCAGTAACTCATCATTTACACTGAACATAGAGTAAGCAAAATTTAATATGTAAGAACTCACTTGACGTCGTGGTAAGGAAATAGTATTTCATTACAAATGCTGGTTCGTGAGAAACCGTAACAAATTGTGCTCGGTCTCCAGTGGCTTATCCTTTAGTATAGCTCCATGAACTCGATGTGGGTCAATGAACCTAAATCCATTGATAGCCTTTCTTTTACAATCGATAATCTTCATTCTACATCATTATATATAGCGTACAAAAGAATATAGTGAGTATACTTACCGACAATAAATTGAACAAGCTGAGATAGAGACTTAATTACATAAATAAAGTAATCACTTACAGACAATAGGAACTAAGGATAGTTTTGTCGAGTTCCTTTAGATTGAATAACTGAAATAATTCTGTAAATTTAACAGGGACCTCGTCTTCAGCGAAGTAATGCGATTTTCGAACTTTCAGTATGAGCCAATATTGCTGTTCTTTTGATGCTTTCATGTACCATTCATGGAATCGTCGCATTTTTGTTGAAATATACCGAAGCCTCTCAGACCTGACCAGAGGCTCCCCGTGAACAAATTTGGATGCTACCTCAGCCTTGGGCATATCGTTGTGAAGAATGTTATGAATAGACATATTACATTGCTCGGCCAATATCCTAACCGTTTCCTGGTCTATAGGTTCTGCCTCATATAGTTGAGGTTCGGGTATCTGCACCTGGAGCGGGGGGAGCGATTGATTTGCTTGTTTCCCCAGCTGGGGAACATCTCTTTTGGTTCTTCGGCTACCACTCGATTGTTTTGCTTGTTTCCCCAGCTGGGGGACGTCTGTTCTGATGCTTCCGCTACCACTCGATTGTTTTGCTTGTTCCCCCTGTTGGGGAACCTCTTTTGTGATGCTTTCTCTACCGCTTGATCTCTTCTGTTTCAGTGTCTTTTGAAGACATCATGTATAGTCATCTGGCGCATTTAACTGAGCTTGGGATGACTGCGTCAGTAATTTGCTAAAGTGCTCATTGGTTTCCGGTTTTATTTGGACCTCTGCCTCAGGTTGTTTCTTTTTAAAATGAGCATCCACTTGGGCCCGTACGACCGTATCGGTCTCCTCATCGGTCAGGTCGTAAGCCCTTTTGGGTGGAACCGGCAGTACTCTTGGGAGGGGCGACAACTGTCTCTTTGGGCATCGGTTATCGCTCGACGGAGCGGTAATATTCTTCCACTTTTGGCCCTTAGTGGGTGGAGGCGGCTGCGTTGATTGAGATGGACTCGTGTTGGGGTCATGGATTGGACTTGGAGGTGGTGGACTTTTACTGGGAGGAGACGGTGCACTTGGAGGTGGACTTGGAGGTGGACTTTTACTGGGAGGAGACGGTTGCCTTGGAGGTGATGGATTGTTTCTCGGTGGAGAAGGTGGCCTTGGTGTCGAGCCTGGAAACTTGATGTATTCTTTTTTCCAAAGAATGAAGCCGCTCGTGACTTCTCCCAGTGTCGTCTCCCCTTCACCTCCAGGGATGTCAAGTTGTAGTGACTGAAACATAGGTTGAATTTCATCCACACTGACACGAGCATAGCCAGCTAGAATCGGATTGCAATGGTAGGTCACTCCTGATGCAGAAGGTAAAGCAAAGCCGATCGCCACCTTCATGGATATATTCTTTAGTTCAACATGCAGCTCACAACTAGTCTTCTCCTTAATTGCGTCCACGGGGTACACATCCATCGTTGCATCATTACCGTGGCCCTCCGTGGAAGCCACGCTGCTTTTTCGTTGCGATGGGCCGACCATATTGTCTAGTGCAGGATCTTGCTGTCGGAGTCCTTTAAGTTCATTAAGCTCCTGGCGATGCTCCTACAGCATGGCTTCAAACCTCGCGAACCGCTCCGTATCCTCCTCTTTTTGCCGCTTTGTTTTTCTCGATCGGCTTTTTTCCGTGTCAAGGTGTTCAGGAAACCCGATAACCCATGGATAAGACGGTCCAAACACTCTTGTTCGTCCAGCTTTTTCAGGATTCCCGAGAGCCTTTGTCAGCTCATCGTTCTCTCTGTCAAGAACAAACGTTCCCTCTTCAACCTCTTTTGTCACTTTAATAAGTTCATTCTTGGGTGAAGAAACTTCTTCGGCTGCAACAATCTCGCTTGTTTCTGGGTCTAACGATGCCCCATGCCCGAGTACCCAATTTCTTGACCTCCTGGGCCAACGAGACGTAGGTGGAGTGACCCCTTTAGCCTCTAGACCAGCCTCAGCTTTATCCCACTTAGGCATGACACTCCTATAGCCACCTGTGCCCATATGATGGTGATATTTCTTTTTGGCTGCATTTAACTTATTCTTTTCTAACATTGTAGCTGGTGTCGAGGTCTTGTATTCCACAAATGTGGCCCAGTTATCCTGCTGCAACTCTAGTGGGCCAGTGAATGGAGGAGTTTTTTCCTTCAAGACATACTTGTGGTACAATCGTTTTTTCCATTCCTTGAATAGTTCGGCCATCTTCTTAAGAGCAAAGTGCTTGGTTTTTCTCATCATTTGCTGTGTGAGCTCATCAGTCTCCAAGACTGGTAGGGTGAAATGTGTCATGAGAGAATTCCACATCGCATCTCTCGCCCTGTCATCTACAAAACTAGCCCCAGCTGGATCCTTTTTCTTTCCTGGCTTATTCCAATTTCGCGTGGTGATCGGGGCGGTGTCTCTAACAATCACTCCGCATTGACTTGTAAATGCATTCTTAGATTCTTTGGGCTCCAACAGTTGACCCAGCGGAGAGACTAAGTCAATGCTGAAACGGACATCAGCGGGCAACTTGTGTGTCGGGCCTCTTGTCTTTGTAGAAGATTGGCCGGAAGCGGATGTCTAAGAGAAGAAACATTCGTCAGTACATATATACGAATCAATTAGTGCATCTATACTAGTGATCGATCGATAGAGGCTTTATATACCTCAACGGAGTTTGTTATTATTATGGTGTCTTCACCATGGTCTCCACCATGGTCAACACCATCGTCCCCACTATCGTCTCCACCATCGTCTCCTGCAGACAAATTAAGATATTCGGAGCCATCGTAATAAGAACCCCCAGTACCCTCATATATCATGTTGAGAAGCTCCTCTTCATTCTGTCTACCGTTCATAGCTTAACTAATACAGAAAAAGAATATTGCATTAAGTAAAAGAATATTACGATTGCGGCAACTCGTATACAGTACTTAGTGATTAAGATAAATTACAATAATATAAGATAAAATATATTATTAATACATCTAGCTCATAATATAAAGTATATTATTAATACATCTTGCTCATATCAAACTAGCGAACGCGGCTGCCGCGTTCTGTGATACGGGAGCTCTGCAGCTAGAGAAGAGGAACCATCACCGGAGAATAGCTCGGGTGAGATCCGTGAACCTGCTAGATATTGGAGAACCTAGTCTTCAAAAGATACATGTATCGTCGTATATGCTCGTCCTCCTCCCTGATACGACGACGTACCACCTCCTCGGGGGCCGGATCCCTCTGCACCGCTCCTGGACCTTGTGGACGCCACCAAAGAAGCTCCGGGTCGACGATGATACCCAGATTCCTCACCAAGCTACGAGTCCCGACAGGTAGTACCTCCCAGTGCCAACCCGGCGGAGCCCAGACTCGGACATCCCTGAAACCGACGGAGTCCAATAGGCTCGGACGAGGTGGACGAGGCATAACTAAATAATAGCAATAAACAATCATAAAACATAAACAGTAACTAAATCACTAAGTATTGCTCTAATACTACTAACTCTAAACCTAACACTAACTAAACTAAACCTAATTAACTAAGTATTCTAACTAAACCTAATCTCTAATAAACCCTAATCCCTAATAAACTAACTAATTGACCTAACTAAAATCACAAACTAAAATCCCTAACTAAAAGCCCTAATAACAAACTAACTAAATCACTAACTAAATCCCTAACTAAATCACTAACTAAATCACTAACTAAATCACTAACTAATTCACTAACTAAATCACTAACTAAAATCCCTAACTAAATCACTACTAAAATCCCTAACTAAATCACTAACTAAAATCACTAACTAAAATCACTAACTAAATCACTACTAAAAGCCCTAACTAAATCACTAACTTAATCACTAAATAAAATCCCTAAATAAATAAAATTCCTAACTAAATAAAATCTCTAACTAAATAAAATCCCTAACTAATTAATAAAATCACTAACTAATTAACAAAATCACTAACTACGTACACCTACGTAACTCACCTGCAGGGGGCGGCGTGACGGGATGGACGATGGCGAGCGACGAGGTGGGACGGGCGACGGCGCGGGAGACGGCGACGATCCCTCCTCGATGGCGCGAGTGGCGACGGCACGTGTGTGGAGGGCGGGGCTGGGACGGGCGGCGGGCGGCTAGGACAGGCGCGGCAGGATAGCCTCGGCAGGATAGCCGCAGCGGGACGGCGCGACGAGCTTACGGCAGCGTCGAGGAGCGTGGCGAGCTTACGGCGGCGGCGGGGAAGAAGAAAACTGATCCGGGTCATGGGTCGACCTGGGCTAGAGGTGGAGGTATTTATACCCCCCTTTAGCCCCGGGTTGTAAGGTGTTTTCGGCCACCGCTATTCCCGCCCGCCACACCCATTTAGCCCTAGTTTGTAATACAAACCGGGGCTAAAGGTCAGGCTAAAGGTTATTTTTGGCGCTAAAACCAAAAATGGTTTATAGTTTTCAGAAAATTATGTATTATATATCAAAATTTTCAGAAAAAGAAGATATATAATTTAAATCTATTATCATACTTTATTATACAACTTAAATGAAATTATCTATTGTTTAACAAGTATTATATTTAGTACAAATGTTGAAAAATATAGTTTATTATTTAAAAACAGAAAAATACATATAATATACCAAAATATTCACAAAAAATAATATACTCATTAGAAATATAATATTTATTACTAACACTACTAACTAGGACTAAAACATATTTTCTCGCTATTTCCCCCGCTTCCCACCATGTTTTTCCGCCATTTTCCCTGCTTCTCGCCATGTTTTCCCGCATTTTCCCCGCTTCCTGCCATGTTCTCCCGCCATTTTCCTCTATATCTAGGCCGACCGCCATGTCCATTCACATATCCACACCTTCTCTCTCGCAACAATGGACACCACTTACTGGTCCTTTATAACGCTCGAGGAGGCCGAGGCGCTGTGCGCCTCCAGCTACCCATGCCCGTCGGGGTACCGGTTGCCCGCTAGCTGGATGATGAGCGCTGGAGGGGTTCCTGTTCCTCTTGTGCCTCAAGGTTCGGCCCGCCAGGCGGCCATAACGAACCACTTCTACCTCGAGCTCACACCGGAGCAGCGGATGGATCCCCATTGGGATCCCGACAACCTCGACACCTAGAATGCCTTCTTCGGAAACCAGCGGGAAAGGGAGCTCGCTAGGTACGAGGGTGACGGCCCGCCCCTAGTAAACCACAACGAGGCTGGTCACCGCCTGTGGTGGGTGAACCGGACTATCGCCGGTGTGATGCGCTACATCGCCATGGGAGACCATCCTCGCCTGAGGTACCCGCACTTTCACCAGCCGCATAGCCACAAGAATGGTGGTGGTGGTGAAGGCCTAGGACATACTGGGGTCGTCATCCGGGATCCCCCTCCCCCGCGTGTCGTGAATCCGAGGTCGGAGGATCCATCCACGTGCTACGAGGAAGGGCTGAGGATCCATCCCCGTGCTACGAGCGACGACGATGACGATGACGATTCCGAAGACGACCCTGAAGCTGTGTACTACAGGGCTAGATATGATTATGAGTAATTTTTATGTTTTAATATTAACAAATGTCTGGCCACAGCAAGTTGCAATACTACCTATTGAGATCGAGATAGTTCATATCCATATACATATAAGAAGATCATTAAAAATAAAAGGTTTAATAATATTGTACATCACCAACATCCACACATGTTAGGGTTTTCTTCTAATCCATAACCATGGAGCATCTTCCTTACTTAACGGGATGCTTGGGTCATCCTTCACAGTGAAGGGCGGAATTTCATGAAACTTATCATAATCTTCTGTAATGTCTGTCTTATCCACCACCCCCACGATGTTTCTTTTTCCTGAAAGAACTATGTGGTGCTTTGGCTCATCGGATGATGTATTCTTTTACTTATCTTTCCTTTTTCTCGGTTTGGTAGACATGTCCTTCACATAAAAAACCTGAGCCACATCATTGGCTAGGACAAATGGTTCATTTCTATACGCAAGGTTGTTGAGATCCACTGTTGTCATTCCGTATTTCTTGTCTACCTGAACCCTGCCTCCTATCAGCTTGACCCATTTGCACCGAAACAAAGGAGCCTTAAAAAAGGTCCATAGTCAAGTTTCCATATCTCCTCTATGTAACCATAATATGTATCCTTTTGCCCATTCTCGTCTGCTGCATCAAATCGGACACCATTGTTTTGATTGGTGCTCTTTTTATCTTGGGCGATCATGTAAAATGTATTCCCATTTTTCTCGTACCCTTGGAAAGTCAATATAGTCGAAGATGGTGACCTGGCCAACAAGTACAATTACTCTCCAACATTTATGTCATTCATGAGAAGTGTCTGCAACCAACCGCCGAAAGTCTTCATGTGTTCATCTCTAATCCAGGAGCCAGCCTTCCCCGGGTTGTTGGAGTGTACAATATTCTTGTGTTCCTCGATATACGGAGCCACCAAGGTGGAACTTTGCAGAACTGTGTAGTGTGCTTTAGTGAGAGAATGCCCGTCCATACATATCCTTGCTTTCTTTCCTAGCGTGCCTTTTCCACTAAGTCTACCCTCATGCCGTTATTCAGGAACATTGATGGGCTTAAGGTCAGGAATAAAGTCAACACAAAACTCAATGACCTCCTCTGTTCCATATCCCTTTGAGATGCTTCCTTCTGGCCTAGCACGGTTATAAACATATTTCTTTAACACTCCCATGAACCTCTCAAAGGGGTCATAAGCATGTGGCAGTCATGAGACTTTAGGTTTTGAAATTTTTTCTCTGCCATATTTATTATCCCGTTTATGTTCGACAAGAAACCGGACGGGACCTTGATACTGTAAAGGACTTCAAAAAAGATTTCCTTCTCTTCTTTGGTAAGAGCGTAGCTAGCAGTACCTTCAAACAACTCTGGATGCATGCCGTCTCGGTATTTTATACGTAGGTGGTCCTGCCGTGCTTTAGGTGTATCTTTACTCTTCCCATACACGCCCAAGAAGCCTAGCAGTGTCACGCAAAGATTCTTCGTCTGGTGCATCACGTCAATTGCAGAGCGGACCTCTAGGACTTTCCAATAGGGTAGCTCCCAAAATATAGTTTTCTTTTTCCACATGGGTGCGTGCCCGACATCGTCCTTCGGAACAGATTGTCTACCAGGACCCTTTCCAAAGATTACTTTTAAATCCTTCACCATATCAAATACATCATCACCGGTACGGCGGATAGGCTTACACCGGCTGTCTGCCTCACCATTGAAATGCTTACCCTTCTTTCTTAGGGTGTACGTGGGCGGAAGAAAACGACGATTCCCTGGCTACATATTCTTCTTACATTTAACCAAATATATACTTTCAGTCTCGTTTAAACAGTGTGTGCATGCATTATATCCCTTGTTTGTCTGTCCTGAAATGTTACTAAGAGCAGGCCAATCATTGATTGTTATGAACAACAACGCTCGTAGGTCAAATTCCTCCTTCTTGTTCTCATCCCACACATGTACACCTTGTCCGTGCCACAACTGTAAGAGTTCTTCAACTAATGGCCTTAGGTACGCATCAATGTCGTTGCCGGGTTGATTCGGATCTTGGATGAGCACTGGCATCATAATGAACTTCTGCTTCATGCACAACCAAGGAGGAAGGTTATAGATACATAGAGTCACTGCCCAGATGCTATGACTGCAGCTCTGCTCCCCAAAAGGATTCATGCCATCTGTACTTAGACCAAACCATAAGTTCCTCGCGTCACCTGCAAAGTCCAGAAACTCTCTATCGATTTTTCTCCACCGCGACCCATCAGCGGGGTGTCTCAACATCTCGTCTTTCTAACGGTCTTCCATGTGCCATCGCAACAACTTGGCATGCTCTTTGTTCCTAAACAAACGTTTCAACCGTGGTATTATAGGAGCATACCACATCACCTTGGCAGGAACCCTCTTCATGCGGCGCTCTCCCTCAACATCACCAGAGTCATCTCGTCTTATCTTATACCACAATGCAGTGCATACTGGGCATGCATCCAAATTCTCGTACTTCTCGCCGCGGTAGAGGATGCAGTCATTAATGCATGCATGTATCTTCTGCACCTCTAATCCTAGAGGGCAGACAACCTTCTTTGTTTCGTAGGTACTGGCGGGCAGTTCGTTATCCTTTGGAAGCAACTTCTTCATTATTTTTAGCAACTTTTCAAATCCTTTGTCAGTCACACCATTCTCTGCCTTCCATTGCAGCAATTCCAGTGTGCTACGTAGTTTTTTGTGCCCATCTCACAATTTGGGTACAACAATTTGTTGTGATCCTCTAACATCTTCTTGAACTTCAACCTCTCCCTTTCAGTTATGCATTCTTCCTGGGCATCAGCAATGGTCCGACTAAGATCATCATCGGGCAGATCTGATGACCGTTCTTCATCTTTTCATCAATGTCTTCCATTGTAGTACAATCGTATTCAGGGGACATAGTAGGGTAGAAGTTATCATTCTCTTCTTCTTCATTGTCTTCAATCATAACCCCACTTTCTCCGTGCTTGGTCCAACAATTATAGCCGGTCATGAAACCGGACCGAAACAGGTGGCTGTGAAGGACTCTTGAGTAAGATTATTCCTTATGATTCTGACAGACACCACATGGACAAGACATAAAACCATTCCGCTTGTTTGCCTCGGCCACAAGAAGAAAAGAATGCACGCCTTTAATGAACTCGCTAGAGCGTCGTTCAGCGTAAATCCAATGCCGGCTCATCAGCATTATATAATTAATTAAGTAGATCAAACATAATCATAATTAATTAGTACCAATCTAAAAAACAAAATTAAAGCCAGCAACCGGGACTAAAGATATGATGAACCTTTAGTCCCGGTTGGAGGCACCAACCGGGACTAAATGTGGATGTGGAGACAACATGTCGACACTATGTCCTCAGTGGGCAGCACTAAGCTAGTAAATTAAACGACGACACTATTTTGGGTGGGTGGCAGCATAATCATAATTAATTAGTACGAATCTAAAAAACAAAATTAAAACTAGCAACCGAGACTAAAGATATGATGAACCTTTAGTCCCGGTTGGAGGCACCAACGGGGACTAAATGTGGATGTAGAGACAACATGTCGACACTATGTCCTCAGTGGGCAGCACTAAGCCAGTAAATTAAATGACGACACTATTTTGGGTGGGTGGCATCATAATCATAATTAATTAGTACTAATCTAAAAAACAAAATTAAAGCCAGCAACGGGGACTAAAGATATGATGAACCTTTAGTCCCGATAGGAGGCACCAACTTGGACTAAATGTGGATGTGGAGACAACATGTCGACACTATGTCTTCAGTGGGCAGCACTAAGCCAGTAAATTAAATGACGACACTATTTTGGGTGGGTGGCAGCACTATGCCAGGGGTGAGTGTGTCGACATTATGTCATTAGTGTCCGACACTATGTTGTGCTGCTTAATCTATAAATAGGTATGCATTCTTGTGAAGAACTACAAGATGGTGTGTGAGACCAGGGACACCACTACGGCGGAGCTTCTCGAAGATATCTTAGGACCTCGTCCTCAGACATCTTCGAGGAGCTCGCCATAGAGGCACTCTCTAATATGTGAAATTAGTTAGCTCCACCAGCATACTGATCTAGCTAAAGAAGATATAAACTGAAAGATGGTGTGTGAGAGCAGGGAGACCACTACGGCAGAGCTTCTCGAAGATGTCTTAGGATCCTGTCCTCAGACATCTTTGAGGAGCTCGCCATAGAGGCACTCCCTAATATGTGAATTGTTTTAGTTACCGGCGTATTAATCTATAGCTAGAGAAGTTATTAACTCCAAGATGGTGCTAGAGGGACACCACTACGGCAGAGCTTCTCTCGAAGATGTCTTAGGATCCTATCCTCAGACATCTTCGAGGAGCTCGCCATAGAGGAGCTTCTCGAAGATGTACTGTGATGTCTTCTTATCAAGCTTTTATGAATTAACCTTATCTTTGTTACAATTTTTTCAGTTTGTTGAACGCAGGTAGACGAAGAAGGATATTTTTCCCAGCTAGTTAGAATGATGAACTCACGCATGTGTGTGCTTCTAAAATCAAATTTCGAGACTATGTGCCAAAACAAGATATATATAGATAGAATCCACATATTGTGATATTTACCTTAGAGTTCCTTACAGTAATACAAAATAGATAGAATCTAAACGTCGATCTCATGCTATCATTGCAAAAATTACTACTAAACTAAATCCACAAATCCATCTACAATATAGAGCATGAAATGACCAAATATAGCAATGAGAGTTCAAAGGATGAAGTTGCTCACCTTTTAGAACCTTTGGATAGATGGGGCACCACAAAATATAGACAAATCTTGAGAAAAAAGGGCATGAACTCGAGCTTGAAGCAAGAAAGAGAGAGGAGAGCCACCAGCTTGAATGGTGGCTCGGGCAGGGGAAGAAGATATAGCCAGACCTTTAGTCCCGGTTCGTGTCTAGAACCGGGGCTAAAGGTCCACCTTTAGCCCCGGGTTGTATAACAAACCGGGACTAAAGGATCTGGCGCCTGACCCAGCCTGCCTGAAACCCTTTAGTCCCAGTTTGTTACATGACCCGGTACTAAAGGTCTTGTTCGAACCGGGGCTAGTGCCTGCCACCCCTTGTGGCCAGATCTAGCCGTTGGGCCGGGGCATTAGTCCCGGTTTGTAGCAAAACCGGGGCTAATACCCCTGGACCAAAGGTCTGTTTTCTACTAGTGGTCGTTCTTTCGCCATCGTTGGGTGGCGTGGTAGAGTTCCAGCAGAAAATATTGCACTGCATGTATCAGAAGCACTTGACCATGGAGGTTTATCCACTCTGATGTGGTGGGGTTTGGACTCTTTGGGATAAATCCCTAGCTTTGGGTTCTCAGGCCGACGATGACCTTTTTTCTTTTTATAAATACCCCCATCGAGGGAAAGAAGAGTAGGACAAAAGACACTACAGGAAAACATGAAGACGCCGATGGCTGGGATTCAACACCGACGGTCAAATGTCGGGGTCCTCAGCGTAGAGCCCTCCCCAGACCAGCCCACCAAACCGGCCCTCGGCACACAAATGCCATTGCCGTAGCCTAGCTAGGCCGAGAGCGGCCCTCGGTGTAGGTTTGGCCGTCGACGTAGCTAGAGATGGGCCGAGGGCGGACATCGGTCCACATAATGCCCTCAGCGTAGCTAGGCCGACGTTACGGTGCACGGGACGGTGTTAGGCACTGCCGTCGGCACAGTTTTTTCCTTTTTAATTTTTAATTTAATTTAGCCATAAAATTTTACTCAAGGCTATGCCTCGGCACAACTTTTTTTATTTTCAATTTAGTATACCCATATATTTATACTCATTTATTCGTGTATTTATTAGTATCAATAATTATAATGTGTCTATATTTTGTCACCAATTGTAGGGATCCGTACCTTCCGAATAGCGGTCTCCACCCATACAAAATAACGTCGCGGTTCTCGTTGCTGGAAAATGACCACCGGAGCATTGGGATCTCATTGGAACCCTAGCATACATGCACAAGTGTGGTCTATGCTTCCTAGATGCAATGCATAGCCCACCGGAGGCCATTTTCCATTTTGCGAGTTCCCAAAACAGGGTGTTTTGGGAAGAAACCATCAAATGAAGTTTCAAAATGATACCATCCTATTTAAAAATAATACTAGGCCACCTTGCATGGCAAATATCTCAACCGGCGTATCTTAAACCTTTCCATCTATCCCTCGTGAAAAAGACAAATTCCCACCTAATCAGCAGGAAGTGGGTCAGATTTGAACTACATGTACATGCTAATGTTCATGATTTCTTGGAAAAATAATTTTTAGGTTCACAAGATGTTGTTTCATTAGAAATCTATTTCATGTTTAGCGAGGCTCGGCTCCAAGCTAAGACCCTTCATGCCCGCCGTTTTGACCGCAATTTAAAACGGGCATAAGAAATTCGAAAAGGATAAAACTAATGAGAAATCTTTGTGTGGCGTCATTTTATGTGACATAGTTGTAAGGAGAAATATCAAACTTGGTATATTGATTGCATCTAAAAAAATCTTCTCAGAAATGAGCTATCATGTTCGAGATTTCATGTATTTTAGGTAAAAATACCAATGTTATGACTAGAATCGCAACGGAATTTGGGATTATGTGCGTATATTATGCGCACATGTGTATCTTTAGATGACGAACAATATTGTAGGATGAGTTTTCCTTTTAGCTGCACCAAAAAGACATTTTTCATTTTCCGAGTGACCAAAACGGTGTGTTTTGTGAAGCAACCACCAAATGAAAGTTTCAAAACAGTACAACCCCATTTTTCTAAAGGAATTTCTATTTTCGTGCCCTCACTTCGTTAGTTGTACTCAGTTTTCCCAGCCGCTTAGTTTTTTCCTCGCTTTTGCCCATCTTCTTGTACGAAACTGTCACATGGTCCGAAACTCACCGTCCATCAGCCTTCCGTTACGTGCTGACAAGTATGGCCACGTTCAGTCAGGTCCGGTAGTGGACCCTAGCCGTTACGTGCTGACGAGTAGGACCGCGTTCTGTCGGGTCCCGTAGTGTACCCTTGCGTTACATGCTGATAAGTGTGGTCGCGTCTAGTCGATTCCCGTAGTGAACAGCTCTCTCAACTTATCAAGCTCAGCATCGGACCCACAGGTTATCCACGTGAGCACCGGACACACAGCTTATCCACGTGAGCACCGGACCCACAACTTACCTAGGTTGGTGTTGCAAGATGGAATCCCGAGCCAGCCCCGCGCATGTGTCGTTGCTTCATTCTCATATAGTGGAATGTAATGCATATACGACAATTATACGAAAATTATACACCTTTGAACTCTTTTAAATCGCACATAGGACATGATAATGTTGTGCTAATAAAATCCTGATCATTTATCATTTCCATGGAGTGAAATATAATGCATAAACTTGCGTATACAAAAATTATACACCTTTAAACTCTTTGAAATCGTACTTAATACGTGATAATGTCGTGCTAAGAAAATCTTAAGATATTATCATTTTCATAGAGTAGAATGTAATGCACAAACTTGCATATGCGAAAATTATAAACGTTTGAACACTTTTAAATCGCACTTAATACGTGATAATGATGTGCTAACAAAATGTTGACAGATTATCATTTTCTCCCCCATTTTCGTAGAGTGGAATGTAATAAATAAACTTGCATATACGAAGTTTATACACCTTTGAACTCTTTCAAATCGCACTTAATACGTGATAATGGTGTGCTAAGAAAATCTTGAGAGATTATCATTTCCACGGAGTAAAATATAATACATAAACTTGCGTATACAAAATTTATACACCTTTGGACTCTTTGAAATCGCACTTAATATGTGATAATGTTGTGCTAAGAAAATCTTGGGAGATTATCATTTTCATATAGTGGAATGTAATGCATGAACTGGCATATACGAAAATTATACACCTTTGGACTCTTTGAAATCGCACTTAGGTCATGGTAATGTTGTGCTAATAAAATCCTGATCATTTATCATTTCCATGGAGTGAAATATAATGCATAAACTTGCGTATACTAAAATTTAGACCTTTGAACACTGTGAAATCGCACTTAATAACAAGATAATGATGTCCTAGCAAAATTTTGAGATATTATCATTTTCTCCCCACATTTTCATAGAATGGAATATAATGCATAAACTTGCATATACGAAAATTATAAACATTTGAACTCTTTGAAATCGTACTTAATACGTGATAATATTGTGCTAAGAAAATCTTGAGAGATTATCATTTTCATAGAGTGGAATATAATGCAAATTATACACCTTCGAACACGTTCCCTTCAAATTATATTCAAGTTCATTTATTTATGGAGTTGAAGTACCGGTGGCATACTCCTTATTTTGCATGGATAGAGGGGTGCCCCCCGACAGAATATAGGGGTTATCTTGTCCGATAGATCACAGAGGATTAACGGTTGGTGGACACGATCTGTGTGACAACTGTCTTGACCAATAAGAGTGTCGTAGTTAAGATGAGCACATGTGTGAGAGATTGATACAAAGAGAGAGGAAAACTAAGTAACACTTAAGAACAAAGGGCAAAACTGAGTAGAACTTAAAAACCAAGGGCAAGACTGACAAAAGGATTCAAATAGAAAATAGAAAAAGATTAAAAAAATGGAAAATGCATCTTTTATACAATAAAATACATCTTGGCATATATCAAACTATTTACAATTCAAATATACACCAGTTTGACAATCATTGCCTCATTCAGACAAACTATGTTTTGTGGAGGGATGTTTTGGGAAGAGGCTTGAGTAGAAAGCCATGAACCTTCATAGATAGTAGGTGATTTGAGAAGTGGTGATTTAGGTTAAAATTTGGTTTATATACATTTCTTATGGTGGCAGGTCACATAATAAGACTCCCTGGGTAGATGCCACTATGTTTTGCTGTTTTTGCATTTGTTGTGCATAAAATGACTCAATTAGTTCGCTAAAACCTATTCGTTAACTCTCTGTTGACCAGCCACCGGAGGGTAAAACTGAGTCTATTGCACACGGCAGTGTTAGTACTGGAGGGCAAAACTGAGTACAACCAAACTGCCAGTGTTACACTCGAGGGCAAAACTAAATACAACTAAGTCGCGAGGGTTAGACATGAGGGAAAAACGTGACTCACGGTACGCGTGTGCGGTGCACGGGGCGGTAGCGGACACATGTGGCCGTGCACGGTGCAGTAGCGTACGCGGTTACGCGTTCCCTGGTAGTGCAACGAAACATCGCTTCCCTTGTCCTTTAATAGAAGTCTCCCCACTCTCACTCATCACTCACTCGCTCACTCAACCGTCTCCACTGTCCCATCACCTTCTGCAAACCCCCAAGAAAACGACAACCACGCAAGCGATGGAGAATAATGGCACGGTGGCCATCGGCGCCTCCAAGGCCGCCACCAAGGAGGCCCCCGTCCCCGTACAGTCCCCCGTCCCCGTCCCCGCATCCGTCGTACCCGCCGGCGAGGAGGCCCCCGCCGGTCTTGGGCAGATCCCGCTTGGCTGGGACCCCTACGAGGATGTTGATTACATAAGGCCGAAGAACCCCTACGACACCAGTATCGCCGACCCATGGTTAGAGGTAACCAGGGTTTTCTCCCCTTTCCTTGTTCTTCCCCCATTCCCATCGTTGGATGCTAGATCGTATGTTATTAGAGCTCGGATGTTCATATTTTTACAGTAGCTAATCCTCTTGTGTTAGATCTCGTATTTCGATGAATCTCCCTATTCGTATTTGAACCCCCTATTCGTAGTTGGGATCAATATTCGATTTGGTTTGAGATTTGGGGAATAATCAGGAGATCTCAGTCGGTTAATTTATGCAAATAATCAATTGTGATAACCAGAGTATCTCAATCATGTCCTTATTGCACTCTACTATTTTTTCCAACAGGAGGATAGTAGCGACGTCCGCAGCGACGATGAGTCCAAGGACACCAAGACTCATCATGTGCTGAGGAGGCTGAAGTCCGGCCAGTATCACAACTTCTTCGTCAGTGACGTGTACAGGTGCCGCTTCTGCCTCACCACGAGGATCCGTGCCACGTACTTCAACTCCCTCGTGAAGCATGCCGAGGATGTGAGGACCTGCGGCGAGTTCGTGAACATCCACAGCTTCATAGCCAAGCACCAGGTGCTCGATCTTTACCTCCGCAACCTCCAGAAGGTGGATATCGAGGAGGGTTGCATGCCCCCAATCAAGCTCAAGGCACCCAAGGCGCCCAAGGCCAAGGGAGTGGGCAGCAAGAACTAGAGGAGGCGCCATAGGGAGGAGGCAGAGGCCCTCCTAGCAGAGGCCATAAGGGGCCACTGATCTGCTGCTGCTATTGCTATTGTAAAGCAACTTCTTTTGTCTTGTCCGTGTTTAACTTGTATGTTGCTACTGCTAAGCAACCTAATTGTCGATCCTCATTAAGTACCGTACTATGTAACCTATATTAGCTGCTTTATCTATATCTGCTCTGTTTACTGAATTTATTTATGGTGCTGGTTAGTTTTGCTACTAGATTGGGGGAAATGAGGGCAAAAAGAACAATGAATGAAGAGAGAAGCTGCTCTATATTCGCTACCTTTTAGGGCAATAAAAAAGCATAAATGTTAGCGAGAGAGAGGGGAAAATGCTCTTAAAAAGCCAATCATAAATTAGAATAACAAAAAAGAAAACTTCCAATTTAGGCGACAGGGCGCACGTAACCACCAAACGCGCCCCACATGGTCCTACACCACGTCGGCCATAATCAGAGAGAGATGGATGGCTGGTCTGCTGTGTATCCTGACCCCACCTGTCAGCATGTAACGGTCAAGCCTTTGATCTGACGGCATCTCCTATCCGAGCGCATGTGAGGGTTTCGGAATGGAGGAAGGGCAAAAGTGAGGAAAAACTAAGCGGCTGGGGAAAACTTAGTACAACTAACGAATCAGGGGCACGAAAATAGAAGTCCCTTTTCTAAAATACTAGGCCACTTTGCATGCAAATTTCCCAACCGGGGTATCTTAAACCTTCCCGACCACCCCTCGTGAAAAAGACAAATTCCTACCACATCGATAGGAAGTGGGTCAGATTTGAACTACAGGTACCTGATCTAATGCTCATGATTTTAAAAAATTATTTTTATGTTCACAATATGTTGTTTCATCAGAGATCCATTTCAAGTTTAGCGAGGCTCACCCCAAGATAAGAACCTTCATGCGTGCCATTTTGACCGCAATTTGAAACGGGCATAAGAAATTCGAATACGGTATAAACAATGTGAAACCTTCGCATGGCATCATTTTATGTGACATAGTTGCAAGGAAAAATATTAAAATTGGTATATTGATTGCATCTCAAAAAAACCTTCTCAGAAATGAGCTACCATGTTCGAGATTTCATAGCTTTCAGGTCAAAATACCAATGTTATGACTAGAATAGTGACATAGTTTGTGATAATGTGCCCATATTGTGCATACATGTGCATCTTGAGATTGCGAACAATGTTGCAGGAGGACGTTTTCCTTTTTGTCGCACGAAAAAGGCATTTCCCATTTTCCGAGTGCCCTAATTGGTGTGTTTTATGAAGCGACCACCAAATGAAAGTTCCGAATCGGTACCGCCCCATTTTTTCTAAAATACTAGGCCACCTTGCATGGAAAATGTCCCAATCGGTGCATCTTAAACCTTTCCGTCCACCCCTTGTGAAAAGTCAAATTCCTACCTAATCGGTAGAAAGTGGGTTAGATTTGAACTACAAGTACATGATCTAATGCTCATGATTTTTTGCGAAAATCATTTTTAGGTTCACAATATGCTATTGCATCAAAGATCTATTTCAAGTTTACCAAGGGTCGGCCCCGAGCTAAGAACCTTCATGCTAACTATTTTAACCGCAATTTGAAACAGGCATGAGAAATTCAAAAACTATAAAAACAATGTGAAACCTTCATATGGCGTCATTTTATGTGACATAGTTGCAAGAAAACATATCAAAATTGGTATATTGACTGCGTCTCAAAAAACCTTCTCAGAAATGAGGTATCATGTTCGAGGTTTTATGGATTTCATGTCAAATTAACAATGTTATGACTAGAATAGAGACATAGTTTGTGATAACGTGCCAATATTATGCACACATGTGCATCTTGGGATAACGAACAATGTTGCGGGAGGAAGTTTTCCTTTTCATCGCACCAAAAAGGTATTTTCCATTTTCCGAGTACCCAAAATGGTGTGTTTTCTGAAGCAACCACCAAATAAAAGTTTAAAAATGGTACAACCCCAATTTTGTAAAATACTAGGCCACCTTGCATGGAAAATGTCCCAACCGGGGTATCTCAAACCTTTTCGTCCACCCCTCGTGAAAAAGACAAATTTCTATAGAATCGGTAGGAAGTGGATCAAATTTAGAAAACATTGCAGTACACTATAAAAAGACATGATGCATGTTTTAAAAGATGATAGGGATGTAATGTTTGGATTCTTCTCATTTTCTTATCGATTTAGACATATTATTTGTTGAATTTTGATTTACGGATTTAAGGATATTAATTTATTCAATATTAAATAGAGAAAGTCAAAAGAATCTATTTATTGTTATTTGAATTCAATATTATTATTACTTGTTGATTTTTGTTTACTTAAATAGTTGTTTGAAAATTTTAAAATAAAGGCGTGTGGCACCATGGTCCAAGGGTTAATAGGATTGATATGGTAGTATTATCAATAAGGTTTAATTTATTTATCGGAAGCTTATCTTGAAGGAACAGAGCAGTTAAGTGTGCTTGGGCTAGAGTAGTGAGAGGATGGGTGACCGGTCGAGAAGTTTGACCATGAGTACAATTTGACTGGAGATTAAGCCTAGTTAGATTTAAAAGAGATACTTGTGAGACTAATGAGTCAAATAATTCAAAAAAGTGAATTTTTTTGCCATCGTTGTAGAAGCGCTCCAGGCGAGATGATCGTTAATGGACTAGCGGGGCCCACCAGGGTTTGTGCCCACAGGCAGGAAAGGGTCTTCGAACCAACTCTACGCTGAGGGCCACACCGCGTGCGCCGACATAGTGGTGCGCCTAGGGCGGTATGCTGAGGGCTGTCGTCGGCACAGCCTGTGCCGACAGCAAATCGGGGCTATGCCAACGGCCGACGGCCCGCGGCGTACTACAGTTTCCTGTAGTGATATGTGGAGTGCAAATTCAAAAAATTAAATTATTTCCTTCCTCTATCCATATCCAAGGCATGTTTCTCCCGTTCATTGGGCTGGTGGTTGTCAGGGTAGCGGCCTTGAGCGGATGAGTTTTGTTAGTTAGAATTTTGGACGTGTCTAGGTCGGCAACATCGAAAACAATGGTAGGCAGCAATATCTCGGGAGGATCTATTATTGGATTGCTCATGTGTGGATCTTGTGTGCATGGTTGGGGGCTCGGCTAGCACGCCTCGTCGGAGGTAGCACTAGTGGAGAATGGGCCTTTAGTCCCTGTTCTGCAGCCGAGACTGCGGAATTGGGACTAGAGGCCCCGATCTCTAGTCCCTGTTCGGTTACGAACTAGGACTACAGGCCACCACGTGGCAGCGGCAACGTGGTGGGGCGGGAGGACCTTTATTCCCGATTGGTAACATCAACCGAGACTAGAGGGTGGCATTGGATTTAGGGTTTTTAGGGATTTTTCATTTTCAATTCTTTTTCATTTTTATATACAATTGGTGCATGGATATCAAGAAATCACTAGAATGCCGTGGCATGCTGACGCATATATAATATAACTTCTCTTCCGAGCATAAATATATATACAATTTGGTTACATGGAGATCACAACCGGGACTAGAGCCCATCTATTCGATTACATGGAGATCGTCATTAAATCACTAGAATCCGGTGGTATGGAATTTTCCCATTGGGTCTATGACATGGTCAACCAAAAATCCTGTCAATTCCTCTTGGATTGCTACTAGGCGCTCCTTCGGTTGGAGGTTATGCCACATTCTTTCCAACTATATATGAAAGAAAGGAGATCAATATGAACATCAGTCATCATAATAAATATTAAGAATGACACTCAACACAATTGATGGAAATAAAATCAAATTGTGAATATATTGTTCACGTATTGTGATACGTCCATAATGTATCTATAATTTTTGATAGTTTTATGCTAATAATATGCTTTTGACACTATTTTTGTATAAAGTTTATGATTTATTTGAACTAACCTACTAATAGTTGCAAAAGTGCACAATGTAATTGTTTTACACTTTGAGTCAAATTGGGATTTTGCCAGAAATCTGTCTCAGAACTCTTTTTGAAGATGGTCACGTTTCGGGTCAAAGACGGCGTCAAACAGAAAACTCTTCAACTACAAAATTGTTGGAAATTTCACGACTAACATTCTGGATAGAAAATTTAGCTGATTCTGAGTCCGTACGAGCCTTTTCAGCCCGATTTAATGCAGCCCAAGATGGGGTGACGGGAATCCGAGAAGCTATATAAAGGAAGCAAACCTAATTCGCCCAGAGCACCTCCACCCACGAATTTCCAGCCGCCAAAGACACGTTTGTGCCTCCCCATGGATCCCATCTCTATGGGGGAGGGATCCCAAGAATCCATGAAGGAAGGGGCGGGGAAGGAGTCCCCCGCGCCGCCGCCGGTGCCACCGCCGCCCTCTTCACCATCTTCACCGCCATCTCCATCACCTAATCCTCCTAGTATGCAGTCGTTCATCCTCCCACACACCTTTGTACCATCCTATGTAAACATGGCGTTTGATGTTATAAGTCATAATCCTATGATCTATATCATGTTTGCATAGTTTCTTTGTTCTTAGATTGAATGGTTGAACGTCTTTGATTCATTACAATTGTATGTTGATATGGTACAGTCCTTTGGTGTCCATTATATTTGTACGTGCATGGATTAAACATCATAGGGTTTATAGTATGTGTAAAAGGAAGGGGGAGTTCTGCCGGAGTGACAGAAACCTGAGGACCTGAACCAGAACATTGCAGGTATGGGAGTAAGAGGACCATTAAACTTAAGGCTATGGTTGGGGAAACCTTAATGCATTGATTAGTACTTACGGATGTTTGCTAACAATCCAATCATATAGTACATGTAATTCCAAGTAGTGAAGCGCATGTATATTTAGCCTCTCCCACATAGAAAACTGCATCGAAGACAATGAACCTGATCTATTCGCTATTTAAACTTGGACAAAGCCACCACAATTACCACAACTATTCCAAACTCATGGTTATGTTAGTTTAGTGTATTTTATTGCTGCAGCAACTAGCTTTACTTTCTTGTTATTTATTATCATGCAAAGCTATCTCTATTACTCGTATTGCTGCTCTAGTTTTATTTCCTAGATAATGCAAATGTTTAGTGTGCATAGAGTTGTATCAGTGGTTGATAGAACTTGAGAGAATATGTATCCTACCTTTAGATCCTCGTTGGGTTCGACACTCTTACTAATCGAAAAGGCTACACATGATCTCCTATACTTGTGGGTTATCAAGACCTTTTCTGGCGCCGTTGCCGGGGAGCAATAGCGTGTGGGTGAATATTCTTGTGTGCAGTTGTTTGCTTTATCTGTAAGTAGGTTTTAGTTTCAGTTTTAAGTTGTTCTCTATGTTAGTATGGATAGGGAATGCGAATTACAAAAAAAATTAGTGGTACTTGTTACCTAAAAATGTTTTTAGAAAGGAACGTGATTGGAAAGATGAGTAATGGTTAAGTGGGGGTCGACCTTGAACACTTGTATTCATGCCTATGAAACCAAAAAAATCTTTCCATGGAAGATTTTTAGTTAAAAACTTATAGGAATGCATGAAGCCTTGAAAAATAAAGATATTTCTGGTATTGATCTTAATGCTTATTCATTCGAAAATACTTGAATCTTCCTCCTATGCCTAACTTAAAGGCGTTAAAGAAAAGTACTTATTGGAAGATAACCCAAAAGTTTGAGATGAGTCTTGGAAGTTATTACCTCTTTAATAACTGCTCCATATCCTTTTTATTTGCTTTTTTGTGCCAAGAGTAACCTCTAATGAGAGAGAAGTAATGCTTGGGAAAGTTGTTGTCCCGGAACAAATTTTTGTGCTTCGCTGTAAACATTCGTGTAAAATCTCTGTACGTCAGTTTGAGCTGTGAATTTTTGTGCTTCTGCCCCAGGTTGTTATCTAACTTTCGTTAGTTCAGCACTTTTCTATTTGAGCAACAGAAGGTCTTCAAAAAAATTGGTCTTTACCTGTTGGTCTGTTTTGACAGATTTCTGCCATTATTTGCATTTGCTTCTTGTTGATTCCTTTTTGGGTTCTTTTTGGGGAATTGAGCTTTTTGAGGGAAGTGCTACATTAGCTTGTGTTTTAATGGAATTTTTATTGGTGTTGGAACTGAACCCAAAAACTTATTATCTTGAGTGCACTAATGTTGCTAATAAAGATTGTGTGAAGTTTTGTATGAAGGAAAAATTTCAGGTGTATGGCAAGAGTGATGTAATGAGATGAAGAATGGACTAAAACTCAAGCTTGGGGATGCCACATGTGTCACCCCAAGAAATATTCAAGAAGTACAAGCGTCAAAGCTTGGGGATGCCCAAGGCATCTCCTTCATCATTAATAAAAATCTCAGGTTTCTTCCAAACACTTCATTTTTATTGTTTCATGCATAGTTGTGTTGTTCTTGGAGCCTCTTCATTTTTTTTTCGTTTGCTTGGTTTTCTTAGTTTTCTTGAATAAATTGGTTGTACCCCCTCTTTAATACATTAGTTTTCAAATAAGTGTGGTTTGGATTGGAAAAGAGTAGGAAAAGTTCATGCTTAAGTGGTAAAAGGAGCTCGTTTTTGACGGTGGCCTATGCTTTGTCATGTCATGCTTGACATTGTTTTGGCTTTATGCTTCGTGATTTTTGCTGTAGCATGACATGTTATAAACAATTGAGATTGCTTAATGTGTCTTGAAAGAATCATGCGTTGTTTTAGCATATTAAAGCATAATATTGTGGTATTCTCCTTTGATGCTTTATTTGCATTGACTTGGCGCATGCTCACACCATGTTATGACTATCTCAATTTACCATAGCCTTTATGCTCCTTTAATTTTCGACTTGTAATATCACTTTATGCTTTAATTAATGATGTTTTGTCGCTTTGCATGATTATGGTCATTATTGCTCTTTTAGTTGGACGCTCACAATCTTTTGCTAGCCTCCATAACCAAGTATAAGTTGCACTCATGCATCCAACTCCAAATAAAACCAAGTTATCCCAAAGAGTCCACCATACCTACATATTAGCATTTGTTATTACAAGTATATTCATGCTTTTATCTACCTTCCGAATTAAACTTGTTATGTGAAAATTAGTGATTAAAGCTCTCATGAGTTTGATGGCACACTTTATTTTCTTGCACTTAATAAACTTGAACCATTGTGTCCATCTCTGTTGCGTATATTCTTGCGCTTTATAAGTTGAAGTTAG